>JAHTLZ010003542.1:44416208-44475154 GCA_023846285.1 Phrynocephalus versicolor | reverse complement strand
CTATCTATCTATCTATCTATCTATCTATCTATCTATCTATCTATCTATCTATCTGTCTGTCTGTCTGTCTATAAAGCACATGCATACTGCAAGCATTCCTTTTAAGCTGTCAGAAACCAAGGAGTGTCTGTGACAAGGCTATGCACTCTAGTACCTTGTATCCCCGTGTGCACTTAATTTCACTCCCTTCAATTCCCAACTATCTTGCATTAAGCAACATGATCCAAAGCATAGTTCTTCTTGTGTTCTGTGGAATGTGAATAAAGCAGCCAATGCAATCCATGCATCAGCTACTTGTTTTTGGTGTTCAAGTGAGAACACCAGGTAAAAATCTGCTTCAGATCTTTCCGTCCATCATGGCAAAGCCAAGGGCTGAGAGTACAGGATTGAAAACTGTTGGGGGAAGGGCAAAGGGGGTAGGACTTTTAAGCACAGTCTCCTACACCAGGGTGGGAAACATGCGTTTTTTCAGATATGGCCAGACTTTTGCTCCTGTCAAGCCTGGCCAGCACGATCAGTAGCAAAGCGATGATGGGGCTTGCAGTCTAACAACATTTGGAGGGAGGCAACTTGCCCATCCTCTCTGAGTGCTCCATGAGTGCCTTTGGGGTTAGAAAGAATGCCTGCATAAGACTTGAGAGTAACTCTAACAATGAATTAGGCGGGGCATTCAGTCCTTTCAAGCTGAGCATCTAGCCTTAGCTCTTTGCAAGTAAGCCACACGCTATCCAAAGAAGAAAGAACACTGAATAGATATTTGTGCCAGAAGACTAAATACAGTGAAACTATCTGAGATCTTGATACTGCTCTTCAGCATTTCCACAATGCAGACATGGTAGTTTATACACAGCCATATATTAAAATGCTATAAATTGAAGTCTCACAGTTACCTATAAACAAGTTATTAGGTCACACAATAAGGATTTATTTGTCTTTTTACTTTACTTTATTTAACATTTATGTGCCACCTAATGTTTGTCCTGTGCTTCCCTGTGATTTGATGTTCTTTTCATCATCACTTAGTTTTGTGCCTCTTGCTGGGTTATTTATTTGTTTTTAATCTGTTATTTAATCTGAATGAATTAATTAAAAACAAATTAATTTGATTTTATTCATTCAATCAATCTGTTTTCTTTATTGCATTATTGGGTTGATTTTTATTTCTTGTGTTGATTAATTATTTATGTGTTGTTTTCTATGTATGGCCTTGGTGATTCATTAGGTCCCTTCAAGTTATAAATTCTAATATGATAATAACGTTCATAATGACAATGATGAACCAACCTTAATAAGTTAAACAATTGGGAACTTTGCAGAAGAAAAGGTAGCAGCACTAATTTAATACAGAAAAGAAAACCATGAAGATTTTAATGCCAGATTTTTAGGAGATAAATGGTCAAAGTTCTCCGCATGGAGCTTTGCTGACAAAATTATGAAGAATTTTGTGAATTTTTAAAAATTGGTGTTAAAAATTATCAGTTGGATTTTTCATCTCTGATAAGAACGATCAGCACACTAGATGGTACAAGAAACCTATTTGCTCCCACTTCAACCATTTGTTCTTATGACCTAGAAAGCAAACCAGGAAAAGATAGAGATGTAAATTCTTAGCTACCTTCTCCCTGCATGAAAGCATCAGGAACGGCAATATTTTTCTTGAAGGCCAAAAGGGTGATGAGCAATGCCCTGGTGCTTGCAACAGAGTTGTTAGATTGGCAAAGATTAGGTACTGTGCAAAATCATACATTTTCCCACAGTTATGTGAATTACATGCCTTTTGGAAATTGCCCCAAACCAGGATTATTATTACTTTGTTTATGTATTGAATTTAATTAAATTTAATTAAAGCATTGGATGGGTTGTTTGTATCTTTTTACCAGTGCATTCCCTCTGTTCATTCTGTGCATATGTTTGCCTGCCCCAATATATGTTATTCTCAGTTTTGAATATTGGGGGGTATATTTGTACTGTGTTCAGTGTATTCTAGCTTTAATAATGATTTAAGTATTCATTACATGTATGGGCATGGTAGACTTTACACTGTATTTTAATATTAATATATCTTGTTGATTGTATAGGCTGCATTCTCAGTGAGATGTATTGTAAAGATCCTGTGGAAAAAGACTGAGGACTTCCTCCACTCTTGTCTGAATTGTAGATCTGTAAACATGATTGATTGGGAATTATAACTATTTCACTGATGTGCGTAGAGTGAGCATTTGATGAAATTATCTAAGCAGGCTGCTGTCAAAATACATATTTGAGACGGTTGTACTATATTAGTTATTACACTCCTTAAGAGTTCACACAGCAGAAACCATATTTTAGGTGCACTGAAAAATATAAATTGTTCCATTCCCTACTGGTAGGATTAGCTTGTCCTTTACTTACTCCAGATTGGAAGGGGGTAGAGGAAGGTTAAGTAGAAGTTTCTTTATATTCATGTAGTTTCCCCTCACAGCTTCTACTCAATTTATACATCTCTGTAATAAACCTGGATTTATGCTTCTCGGCAAAGATAGACGCATTGTGCTTTATCCACCTCCAGGCAATTACTGATCTTCCTGCATGGTAAGGCAGAGAGAATCAAGGCTCCCAGTGTATGTGGAAAGGCACAATCAGAGTTCGAAAATTATCCTCCCACTGCTGCAATAATTGGCATGAAAAGGAAAATGGGCTCTAGTTATTGCTGTGACCTCTTTATGAATTTCCATCAGAAATTCAGAAACCTGTGAGCATGAGGCAGAAGGGCAGACACCATCGTGTTGAGATATTAGCTGAAATACTGACCAGTTGGCTGGCAGTTAAGAACGATTGATCCATCAGCCCAGAGTTAAACACAGTTGTTCCACACTTTCCAGCTCAATTTCTTAGAGCAAAATCACCAGTGAAGCAAAAACTGACAGAATTTGCACTCTGGGGCTTTTTTTCGTCTTTGAATGAACAGTGACATGATCTGTCGGCACCTTCCCACCCCATTCCAGTTATCATAATTCTATTATTCACAAGAGGAGCGGGGGGGGGGGATTTCAGAGGAACCATGTATTGTTAGGTGCTCTTATTTTTGTAGTGCAAAGTATTTGAATAGGGGTTCTACTGCTGAAAGGTTTTATCAACATCACTGCTCACAAATCATTCATTCCTCACATTTTCTTTCAGTCTGATGAAAGGATGAGACCAATAATTGATTTTTTTTTAAAAAAAAAAAACTTCAAACTTCCCACCCATGAAACCAGGCAACAAAAATAGTTTCTGCAGATAAAAACCTCTCCCTAATAATGAGATTTTTTTTGCCACCTTTCAGGTATTGGGGGTGAAATTTGTCATTCTCACACATGGAATAGGCAAAACATGACATCCCTAGTTAAGGTCCACTTGGTCTGAAGATCATTCCTCTTATTGATGAAGACCGTTAAAATTGATCTCCTGATACAATATTGTAGTCTCAATCAGGCATGGCTGTTGGGTAAGGAGTCAACATAAAATGGAGGACATTCTCTTCTTGTTTGGTGGCAGCTATTTTATTCCAATTTCTTCTGCTGTTTGTTAATGGAAGTTTAGATGAATGCATGGAAAGTTTCTGATTGTGTGTTAGTCTTGTTTCAGAAAGAAGAGAAAGGGTGGTGGAGTTGCACTATGTGTTAAATGCATATTCCCGCAGTATACAATACTGTACAAGAGGATGAACTTGGTTGTTCCATCAAGAGCATTTGGATTAGTGCAGGCATGTCCAAACTTCAGCCCTCCAAATGTTTTGGACCGCAACTCCCACAGTCCTTGGTCATTGGCAATCTAAGCTTGGAATTCTGGGAGTTGTCGTCCAAAACATCAGGAAGGCCAAAGTTTGGACATACCTGGATTAATGTAAATGGGATGAAAAACAAATGGAATGTGGTAGCTGGAGTTGACTACCACTTGCCCAAGGAGAAAATGAGAATGAAACCTTTGAAAAATAAACTGCAAGAATTTCAGAGAAACAGGATATGGTGGTAATGGGGAAATTTTGACTATCCTGTTGTCTGTTGGGTGGAAAATTCTGCCAAATATGGCCTTTATAAAAAAAATATTGACATGTGTTGCTGATAATTTCCCCCTACAAAAAATGGGAAACTAGAGGATTAGCCATCATTGCCAAGATTCTAATAGAAACCACGCGGTAGAAGAAATGGTATTAAGGAGAACTCTGGGAAAAAGTGACCATGTTATACTAAAGTTCTTAATTCCAAAGGAAGCAAAAGCAGAGTGTAGTTACACATGTGCACTGGAATTTAGGAGAATCACTTTTAATAAATTCAAAATGATGATGAGCAAGGTCCCCATAGTAGGAGATCCTAACAAGAACAGGATTCCAAGATGGGTGGGGGTTTCTTAGAAATTAAAGTGGGCCAAGTACTATTTAATATTTTAATTCATTACTTGGATGAAGGACACACACAATGCTTATTGAATTTGAGGTTGATATAAAATTGGGTGGAATAACTAGTACCCTGGAAACAAAATTCAAAATAATTTGATAGGTTTGAATACTTAGCCGAAAACAACAGAATGAGACTTAACAGGAATAGGTTCAAAGTTCAATACCTTGAAAAACTAAATGCACAATTACAAAATAGGGAACCCTTGGCTCAGCAGTACTTACATATGAGGAGGAGTTTGGAGCTATTGTAACCACAATATGAGCCAATATGTTATATGACTGGGTGGGGAAAGGAAATAAGGAAAAAAAGAGCAAGTGCTATTTTAAGCTGTATTAATGAAAGCATAGTCCCCAGATCCCATGAAGTAATACTTCTCCTCTATTTAGCACTGGTTAAGCTTCATCTTGCATACTGTACCTAGTTTGGGACACTCCGTTTTAAGAAGGGTTCGAACAAATTAGAACACAAGTTCAGAGGAAGACAACAAGTATGATCAGGGAATGGAGAGCCCTATGAGAAATGTCTGTAAGAACTGGACATGTTTAGTCTTAGAAGACTTTAGGGGAGGTATGAGAACAAGTACTGTATTTATAACACTATCATACAGTGGAAGGACAGGATATGTTGCATTTAAAGGTAGGTTTGTAGTTTAGACATTAGTTTCTAACCAACTCTGAAATACTGCTGCTAATAGTAGCAGAAATGACACCATCAACATTGATAATAATATTAAGTAATGCCAATCTATATATCTGCAGCTTGTGTAAATGAAAAGAAAATACCTTACCATGCAATTTACTAGGAATCTGTATGGGAGAAAGTGCTTAGGAGGAATTTTGACTACATTTCTTGTCACAAAGGAAAGTCCACATCTTTCTCTTTCTCTCTGTTTTCAGAAAGCTATTTTGGATTTTAGTCACAGAATCAAATTATGAAACTGCTCTTATTGTCAGCAAGTCCCCCCTAATATGTAGCCAAAAGATGTTTCCTTGCAATTTTCACCCTTTGATTCTAGTTTTGCCTTCTGGACCAAGAGGGAACAAGCCCATTCCATCCTTTGTATGACACCCTTTAAACTATTTAAAGACAGCCCCTTATCGTCTTTTCTCAGTATTCTTACATGTTGTAACTTCTCCAAGTTCTGATCAGTGGTGCATAGCCATTATCTCCTGTATCAGAGCCAATTGTCTTTATAGAGCAGTGGCAGGTGCAAAAGACTTGTCATACTCCCAGGGGTTTTTGAGTGGCCGCTCCGGGAGCAGAAAGCTGCAATCATGCCTTCGATCTGATCCAGTGTGGTCCTTCTTACACTCTGATGCTGCTGCAAGTGGGTGAGACGATTCCAATCCCTGTTGCTAAGTGTTGTGTTTGGCAACGTGCTCTAGTTGTGTTGAATAATACAGTTACAGTAATATTAACGATGAGCATGAGGGGAGGGTATAAGTGGGCCATCATGAGGTAAACTGCTTGAGGGGAAAAGGAAACTCAAGTGTTATATTCTAATCACCTTCAGGAACATACAGTGGTGTTAGAAGTTATTGCAACCATCCGTACACCATTCAGACAATGTTCCTTTTTGTTGTTTGTTTTTGCTGAGAATAATTATTCATTTTAACATGAAGTCTCTGTTATCATTTTCTTTTTAATGCCCCCTTCTTTTCTTCCTCATATTCTCCACAGGCTTTCAAGTCGTTTTAAAACATTTTGGAATTTAAAACACTGAGAAGTTAATAGAGCTTTAGTCATAAAATATTTACAGTCAGAAACTGGATGATATTTCCCAGATTGTATGATCTTTGAAGTTCAAACATGACTTACATTTTCTGTTCAAAGAGCTCCTAATGGCTCTTGTTGAATGTCCCTGGACGCTGTAAATCAGCTATGTCGTATTGAGTCATCTTCTTTTTCATTATTATTAATTCTCCTACTCTTCCTTCATCTCCCTCATCATATTAGTTTTAATACTAGTATATTGTTTAAATCACAACATTTTCACAGATCCCTCACCAGATTAGAGCAGAATCTTTGTGGAAACTTCATAGGAATGTGAATAATTGACCAATGCCCTATATAATTGTTTTTATAATAAAATGGGAGCCATACTTCTCAAAATAAATAAAATAAGTTTACAGCTAATATGTGATGTGAGAAATTGAGAAATAACTTTTCGTGGTTAGTTGAATCATATGTGCAGGTTCTAGTTTCAAATAGCAAACAAAACACCTAAAGCATGTTTTCGTTTGTTGTTACATATTTGTATAGAAAAAAAATTGTTTCTTGTAAGAAAAATGTGGCAATAATATTTTTTGCTGATTGATGATGACAAAAAATATTGACCGAAGCCTGATATTGACAGAGAGTGATATAAATTGGCTTACGAACATCCTAATTACTCAGAAGATAAAAGTTCAGAAACCTATAGAGCAGAATTAACCCCCCTCAGTAGACCAACCTTTATTGTTTGCTTGCTTCAATTGGCACTTGCTATCTTAATAACTCACTCTGAGACACTGGTAAGAGAAAAATAAGACAATTTTGTGTACTCACATTTCTTAATAGAACAAAACATACAGTATTCTGTATAGCAATATTAATTGGTTACATGAAAATAACTTACCGTAACTGATTAATTAACCTTATGACTAACTACATGACTTGCTGAGTGACCCTGACTACATAGAGTTATGTACAGTAGAGAGAAGGGCACAAAGCAGTTTGTTTTGTTTCTTTAGTAGTTACCTTTTGTATCATTACTAACAAAATTTTAAAAGAATTTTGTAATGAAACAAAACAAAACAAAACACTATATAATGGCTCCCTTGGGTTCTAGAGGAACCAAAATCACATGGGAGCTTCCTCTAGCTCTTCGTGTAAGCACCTGAAATTTGAAGAGCTTAGGAGTTCAGGAGCCTGAGTTATTAAACATCAAAGGGGCTCCCACAGGAGAAAATCATTTCTTATTAAGGGAACTGCTTGAGAAATCTCCCCCTGCTCATTTAGAAATGATTTTCTCCCAGTGGGATCCTCTTTGGAGTTTAATAATTCAGCCCTCTGAACCCCAAACCTCTCCAAATTTCAAGGGATTACAGGGAAGAGTCCAAAAAAACTACCCTGCAATGGCTGCAACCTGTATTTTTGACTACATAAAGATAACAAAATATTATTTACTCAAAAGTACTGATCGCAGCCATTTATTGTCACCAAAATCACAGGGTAGCGTCCTCAAGCTCTTCCCCGTAAGCCCCTGAAATTTGGAGCTGTTTGGGTTTCAGGAGGCTGAGTTATTAAACTCCAAAATGGCTTCCCCCCAGGAGAAAATATTTCTAATTAAGGGAACTGCTTGAGGAAGCACCCCCTATGGGGGAGGGATTAAGTGCTTTCTGCTCAATTAGAAATAATTTTATCCTAGGGGGACTTCCTTTGGAGTTTAATAACTCATTCCCCTGAGCCCCAAACCTCTGCAAATCTCAGGGGCATACAGGGAAAAGTTTGAGGATGCTCCCCTGCAATTTTGGTTCCTCTAGGATGAATCATTTCATTCCTAGAGGACAAAATGGCATTTCATTTGATTTTGTAACAAAACACATCTTACCGTTTTGTTACATAGCGAAACAACAAAACAGTTTTTCATTTCATGCCCATCTCTAGTTATGTAGTTCAGATTGTCTAACTAAAACAACTGGAAAAAGAAGACTTGAGTAGAGAGGTGTTGCTCTCTTCAAAATTCTGCTGGGTTAGTTGGTTTTCATCCCAGACCAAAAAGATCTCCCCAACCAAAAACCTCTTAAAGGCAATGTATAAGATTGCAATACAGTGGAACCTTGACTTACATGCTGCTTGACTTGCATCATATTTGACTTGCAGCAAGAAGGGGCCTGTTTGACTTGAGTCACAGGCTTTGATTTACAGCTCGGAGCCCCGGCGCAAGGCACCAGAATCAGGCAGCAGCCATGACCCAGCATCGTGGCTGTCGCCTCCAAACTGCTCCTGCCTTCTTTTCCTCCTTCGGCAGCGGCAGCTTCGGCAAGGCCAGCTCTGAGCACCTGGAGCTCGTCCTCGGCCTCACCGAAGCCCCCACTGCTGCTGGAGGAGAAGAAGGGCTGGGAGCTCGGGGCTGGCCTCACTGGTTAGACAGCTGGCCCAGTCTTGTAAAAAATCTGGCTGCAGAAGTCTGGTCCACAATGGAAGCATTTTAGTTGGGGAGCTGTACAGTTGTGGGACTCTAATGGTAAGCATAGGGTTATTCAGAACTTGGAACATCAGGTTAAAAATCAGTAAAAAACTTAAATGTTAGACATTGTTGCTATGAACATTAAAAAGTGGAGGTGTATAACTTGTGGACTATAATTCCACCACCTCCCGCCTGAAGAGACATTTCATTTACATCCCCAGAAGGAATCTCCTGTCCCAGTCAAATTTGTGTTAAATTGCTGTTTTCGAGGGTCTTTTTCATCATCTGGAATGGATTAATCCACTTTCCCATTACTTTCTATGGGAAAAGTTTGTTTGACTTAAGTCATGTTTGACCTATGTCTAGACCTCTGGAATGGATTAATGACGTAAGTCAAGGTTCCACTGAAATTCCAACACCTGATGGCATCAGAACAAATTCCATGTGGTTGCAGAATATCTATCCCAATATGTACACACAGAATGCACATTATCTTACAGTAATCCTGGTGAAAATGTCAGTTCTTTGTGCAATAATGTTTACATAGTATGCCTCTCATAATTATAATCCATTGGAAAACACTGCATATTTTTTTAAATGAAATATTTTTTCAAATAAAATTATTGCAGTATAAGAAAACATTTTACCTGTTATGAAACAATCAGATCAGTGTTTTATTTAGTATCATTAAAGTCCCTTCCAAATGTTTTAGCACTGCTTTGTTAGACACCTGTGACCTCCTTCTGCATTTTTGCAAGCTTTTGATGGTTGTAAAATGTTTTACTAAAAGAAACTTTGACTTGAAGACAGTCTCTGGCTTTTTTCTATAAATGTATTTGAGAGCCATCAGCAGCAAAAACAAGGATAAGAAAATGAAATAATTAATTCAGAGCAACCATTTTAGCTTATAGAATATGAGCAATGATCATTTAAGGACTCCATAATTTAGGGCTCAATAGGAATATTCAGCAGATTTTTAATACTGAAGTACTGTATTTACTTTGTACCCAGCATTAGAAAGCTGCAAATGCAGGACATAACTAGTTATCCCCTCCCTCTCAAATTACTGAAAACTTTGCAGTAAATCAGGCAGAACTGTTTTGTTGAAGTTTTTTTTAAACTAAAGCTCTGTTGAAAGGGGTGGTGTTTTTCATGCATATTTTATGTCCATGCTCCACAACATTCTGCTTCTTGTGATTTTTTTAAAGGGTCAAATGGGCACCACAGTATTAGAACATTGTGGAGGGGAAGAAACACATTTCTGTTGCCAAGACAACCAGATGGCCATTCCATGTCTTGCCTCATGGCAGTGGCAGGACATGCAGCAGCATCTCTGTTGCCAAGGTACTTCAACGGCTGGAATCACATAGCAAAAGAGAAGTTTTTGTTTTTCATTTTGTTGTTAACCACCCAGCAGTTGAAGATTAACAGATTTAATGAGATAGGGAATGAATTTATAAATGCTGTACTGGGTAAAGGGAAAGGGAAAATGCCAAACCAAGGTTGTATATAATTTTGGAAGAGATATGGGGACAGTTAAAAAATGAAAATAATAATATATATAAATATGGGAGAAATAAATAAGTTATATTGCCCACTCCCCAGGGTAAAGGGAGCACTGTTTGTGTTTTGTTGTTCCCGTTGTTTTCTTTTGTAGTAGTCTCTCCCCCCCCCCCTCCGAAGATCCAAATTTGAAGATGTGTAATATACAAGCCCCTGTTGCTAGGTTTCTGGAATTTGGTTGGTTTCTGCCAACCAAAGATTGATTATAGAGCTGTATTTCATCTACAGCAATGCAAACATCACCATGTCATAAGCCATTTTGGTTTTGCAGTGCAAGTCAATCATTTTACAAATCGTCTTGGGTCCAGAACATAAACAAAATTGGATAGAGCACAGGTCGCATCAGGCTATACAGATGTACACCTCAGACCTCAGCATTGGTCCCCAAATCAAATGAGAAGCCTATGCAGAGACCTATCCATTACCCAGTAGGAGTGATAGAGCTGGGTTCTTAACCCTCTGTATGCAATTTTAGAAGAATGTCTGACTAGAAGTCAGGTTTTTCAATACCAGACATAATCCTGTGATCACTGCATTGTAACTTGTGGCTTGGTGGTTACATATATGAAAGACTTACATTACATAGTTGTCAAGAAGTTATGCAACATCTTTTATAGCTTTTATCAAATAAGAACAGAGCAGGAACAGGAAAGAACTATCTTTCCCCAGATATAACAATATTCAGTGACATTGTAACTAGATATGCTTACTGAAAAGCCACCAAGTCAAGGTGCTATCGGTGCTATGGATTGCTGATGATTATGAGCTCCCTTTGCTATCTCATAAATGGAAGGTCTAATATATATAAAAATAAAAATATAAAAAGGTAAAGCAAGAGTATCAATTATTATCTTAGAATAAGTGCACTATAAATTAGTCATGCAGTAAATTTCAGCACTTCTGAATTCCATGGTAGAAGAAATTGGTGACTCTTGGCTAAAGTATAGAAAAATTGTTTTAATTTCCATGTCTCTGGCAAAAATCTCTGTCTGTTACTTAATGGTTGCATTAAATATTGACTCTAATGCACTTTAAGAGAAGAATGTACATGATATTGGTCGGCACTGAAAGCAAGAAACTAATGAAGGATCAGACCCTTCCAGTTGTGTAAGGCTCTCCCTGTTGTTGCTGTATATCATTTTTGTAATAACTGTACTTCCATTTTGTTTCCCCTTTTCATTTACTTAGATGGCTTCAATGTTTTAGTATGCTCCATTTAATGCAGAAAAATTAGGAATTGCAATTATTACATTTTACCTCACTAGCAGTGTAATTTAATCTGAATAGTCATCTTCTTCTTCAAATGTGTCCTTCTCTAGCTCTTTCCCACATGGTTATAAATATTCTCTACCTAACCATTTGTGGTTTGAGGGGAAAAATTCAACCAGCACATTGATTAATTAATTAATTAATTAATTAATTAATTCTTTCCCCACCCTGCCTGGCTAGTGTATAAGCAGCTTGCAAATGGCAAAAAGCCAGACATTACAATAAATTAGAGATGGGCTGTTCATTTCGGAAGTGGTCAGCTTCCAAAATGAACCGCAGGAGCCCAACTGATGTTCTGAACTGGAGGAATGAGATCAGCCATACCCTTACCTTGTGATGGGCTTGTGTGGGGCACAACTCCAAATGAGGAAGAAGCCTCCAATGCATCATATTTCCTTCTTCCTGTCGCTGGCCAGTCAGAAAGGGAGGTGGGATGATGCATTTCCCTGCAAAGCTCCTGATTGGCCAGCGCTAGGGAGAAGGAAAGATGACACATCAGAGGCTTCTTCCTTATTGGAGTTGGCCCTGTGCGAGCCGAATGCAAGGTAAGGGATTGGTTGATTTCATCCCTCCGATTCCAAATATCAGCTGAGCTCCCGCAGTTCATTTCAGAAGCTGACCACTTCCGGAATGAAAAGCCCATCTCTACAGTAAACAATATAAAATAAATTAAAACAAGATAGCAAGCAACATAAAAAACAAAAACATAGGATGGTGCCATAAAAATGCATGTAATAATATGATTAGATTTGGATAGGGAAGGGAAACTAGGGACTGTGGCTAGTCTCAAAAGTTTTTCTAAATAAGATCTTTTAACTGCCTATGAAAGGCTGTAAGGGAGAGAACTAGATGGGGTTCCATCGGCAGTTGGTTCCAGAACATTGGGGCCACCATCAAGAAGGCTCTCTTCCACATGGTAGAATTGCAAATCTCTCTCGGGGTGGCCACTAGGAGTATTTAAGACTCCAATACCCTAGAAGTAGGATAGGCAGGTGATATTGGGGCAATCCACTCCAACAGGTATTGCGGCCCCAAACCATGGGCTGCTTTATATGCCATTGACATACAGGTACGCAACAGGCAGCCAGTGGAGATGCTTGAGGACAGGGGCAACATGATCAAATTTGCCAAGGTCCACCACCAGTCTGGCAGCAACGTTTTGAAACTGCTGTAACCTCCAGATCAGCTTCAAGGGCAGTCCCACATAGAGATCATTGCAGTAGTCAATACAAGACAGAGATAAGCAAGACCTGCACAACCCTTTTGAGAGAGTCCATGTCTAGCTATGGGTGGAGCTGGGCTATCATTCAAAGATGGGGAAAAGCTGGGCTATCATTCTAACATGGACACCTCCACAGTCTGGGATTCCCAAGAGAGTTAAAAATAGGAAGTGAGAATTCTGTTTCTCAACCTCAGAAGGAGAACACCAGGCTTAAACGTGAGTCAGTATGCCTGTGTCAATAGGAGACTAAAAGGAGAGTGAGAGGAGGGCACATGTGGGTCAAATGTCATATCCCCACCTCGCTCAAGCGTTGCCCAGGCTTTTATGCACTTAACATGACCGTGTCTGGCAAAGTCTGTAGGGAATTTAGATGGATGTCCTTATAACAGTACCACGTTTGGGAGCCCTTCATTATCATGGATGGAGATGTAACAGGGAAGCATGCATGCATCTGCATGTCCTCAATGTTTATTTAGCCTTCATGCTTTGTAGCATAACTCCTGAATGTTGTTGTTCTTGTTGTCACCATCATCATATTTTTTTTTTCTTATTTGGCATGGGACTAGTTGAAGGTGCTTGTGATTATCTTTACAACATTTAATTATTTATGACTGCAATACTTTAAAAGCCACAATACTTAAAGAAAACACATTCTTCTACTAGTATGCTACTGTCCTCTTAAGACCTGCTCATGAGGCTCACTTTAAAGTTGTTCTTCAATGCAATATCACTTTTATGGATGTGTGTTTAGCAAAGACCTGAGGAAAACCTTCTTCAGGGTTCCACTTAGAATTCAAATTCCCTGCCCTTTTCCCGTCTGTCTACTTTTTGCCCCTCTTCTGGATTTTTCACTTAATTTGGCTGCTTTATTTGTGTCAATTTGAACTGTTTTGTAATCATTTTTATATTAATGACTACATTAGCTGGGTGGTTTCTTTTAAAACTATTAGCTGATTAAATTTTTTTGTAACCTTTGGTGGGGGGGGGGAGAAAAGCAATTTAAATAGTTTGCCATTGTAGACTGAAATTCATAAACAGTGATACAAAGTATGATTACTATCCATGGATTGGTTTAATCCTCCTCTGGAGAACTCACACAAGCCACATTTTTTAAATTCAGCTATTGTAAAGCTGGGACATGGGTGACAAAAAGACTGTCATCAGAAGTCAGGACCAAGCTATTTTCAGGAGCATGGTCAAACAGCCCAAGGTTGGGGGACACCGAGTACATCATCAGCCAGTCCAAATTCAAAACATAGTCCAACAAGTAGTCAGAGATGCAAACTTACAGAAAGGCAAGTTTCAGGGCCAGAACTTCCAGAGTCCAAGGTCTCACAGAGGAAGGAGTGCCAGCTGCTAGTTTTATGTTATTATTAGTAAGCCCCACCAGCTTTACTCCCTGCTGGCCTCAGCTTGAGAGGACTTTGATTCTGCAAAGAATCAGAGTCAAATGACCCTAATCCTGACAACTATACAGCATATAGTTTAATGAAAATGCAAGCACATTAGAGGAAAGAGGAAAAGGGAAGTGGAAGTGTGTTTAAAAAAATAGTCTGTTTCAGCAGTTGAAGCAGCTTCCAATACAATATATACAAGTAAGACTGCTGTATCCGTGGGAGATCAGTTGAGGGACCCCATGTGGATAGTGAAATCCATGAACAAGAGCAAATGCTTTATCCAAGGGTAATGGTGGTAAAAGCGGTGGTGTGCCAGGGCAAAAGCTTTTGCTCTGACACCCCCCAAACACTGGGTAGTGTGGTGGCAGTTGCACCAGTAAGTTTTATTTTTTTTTCTTTCTCCTTGCCGCTGCTGCTGCCAGCAAACTGCCCTCTTTCAGCATGAGGCTCGGGGCGGCGGGGGGGGGGGACTTGCCAGTGCCAGCCTGTGGGGGTGGCAGTGGTGAAGATGGGAAAGAAAAAAACTTACTGGTGCTGTGCCAGCCAGGCACCAGCTGGAGGGGTGGGGTGGGGACTTTAAGGACCTGCCTGGCCAACCAGCCTTTGAACTTCCCACTCAGGTCCCACAACGGTGACAAGGGTAATTGGCCAACATGGCACGAATAACTTTTCTTTCTTTTCCCCTCCTTGCAACCGGGCTCGGGCCTCCCCTACACCTGCTGATCACCACCTATGGATAACTGTATCCACGGTTGGTGTATCAGTGGATGCGGGGGTCTTACTGCAAACCATACTGTATGAATTATAAAGTAGCAGTATCCAGCCTTTATAACTGATATCATGGTTGGAAAAGGATTTGAAGCATCGTCGTTACAGTGTTGACTCAACCAATACTCCAACAAAACATGCTTGCAAAATTGCTATATTTCCAACATTGCTTTTAAAACACCCATAATATATATTTTATTTGTACACTCAATAGGTACCCAAAAGCTGTGAAAGTGAGTGGCTGCTGCTGCTGCTGCTGTATATGATTTCTGTGTTCCTCTTTCTATTCAGGTTATCTTGGAAAAACTAAAAATATTGGCAATGTTATCAAATATTTGAACTGCTTTCTTTGACAGCAGTGTAATGCTCACCATAAAGCAATGGATAGTTCAAGACCAACCAACCAACTCACTCCCCACCAGCTGCCCATAATTTACATGCAGCTGACATATTTATTTATTTTTGAGTGCACTTGGAAGAAAGGAATCCATCCCAAGTCAATTTAAGCTTTGCTTGTTCCCTTTAAATATTTAATTACATTAATTTTTCAGAACAACAAAACAAACATTCATCAAGTGAAACTAAGCATGTCACCCTCAGATCTCTACATCTGTTGCTATCCCGCTGTTTTCCTGCATAATTCAGTTTAATACATTTAAAAGTGTACACTTCATTAAAATTCTTCACATTCACTTACATGGGGAGTCTACATTTTAGACAAGGACAGGAAGGCAGGGAAGGAGACTTGCTAGCCTGTGGAAGGGTATGGCTTTTTCTTTTTTCCTTGTGTTTATGTGCATATCATGTCCCCTATTGTGGCACTTCTGTCTCAACATGTACTGCCTTATCTCTGTATCTGAATCCATCTGTCTCCAGAATGACTCATCTTTTCTGTGCCATCAGGGATTTTCATCTGGATGTTGTCTTTCTCTTGAAGTCGTTGTTCTTTACAGGAAAGAATCTTTTTAAACAATACACCTTTTCTCTGTTTTTTTTCCCAAGCTGCCTACACCAGTTGTAAACCGTATCTGCTTGACATGGTCTGCACTCCAAGCCATAAATCAAACAGAAGAATATTAATGATCATGTTTTCTACAGTATATCTAATTAAGTATAGATTGTATTTGTGGACTGGTGTTATAGATAACTGGCATCATTCTAAATGCACATTTTTTTTTTTGGCCCATGTGGATTTAGAAGAATGTAGAGATATGGTGTGCTGCCTAGATGCACATTCGATCTCGCTTGATCTCAGAAGCTAAGCAGGGTCGGCCCTGGTTAGTACTTGGATGGGAGACCACCAGGGAATACCAGGTGCTGTAGGCGCCTGGACTAGGAACTGGCAAACCACTCCAGTACTCCTGCCAAGAAAATGGCATGGACATGGAGTCACGTAGAGTCGGTCACGACTGTAACAACACAACACAAACACACACAGATATGGTATGCTTTTTTAAACAAAGCTTAATTAATAGAGAGATATTTTTCTTTGCTCACTTCTTGGATAGACACATCTTAATGCGGTGAAGGGGTCTGAGCAGGTCAGAGAAGTGAAGCACATTAGTGTCAGTAGGCTAGACTCTATTATGAATCTGGGCTTCTGACACAGCCAGCCAGGACAGAATGTTCACAGCTGTGGCACAAGATTAAGATGTATCCACCCACAAGCAGACACATCAGCAGAAGAGAATTGAGTAGTTCCAATGGCGAGGAAGGTGGAGAAAATTCTGGAGGGCAGCTATTGGGCTTCAGTGGTGGCTGGAGGCGGCAATGGCAGGGGATCTTTCACAGACAGTGGTAATCCACGCTCTCTCCTGGGGACATATATGATGAAACTGAGGCTGCTGTCCTCTGGGCACGTCATGAGAAGGCAATTGGGAAAGACGGCCATGCTGGGAAGAGTTGAGGGTAGCAGGAAAAGAAGACCAAATTAGAGATGGGCACAAAATGAAAAACAAAATGTTGTTTTGTCCTTTGTTAGGTAACGGAATGAAACAAAACAAAACAAAATGAGGAAGCAGCATTTCGTTACAGATGAAATGAAATGGTCACTTTTTTCATTGAAATGAACTGTTTATCCCATCTGTAAAAGGGGTTCCTTACCTTCTGGGCTCACAATGAGCTGCCACCACTGGAGCCCAGGAGAGGGAAGAGGAGGAGGTGGATCCCCACCACTCCTCTGGCACTCCCTGCCTCCTCCTTGCCGCCTCCTCTCAGCTCCGGCTCTCCGGTCTCCTCTCAGCTAGGAGGCAGGTGGAGAGTGACTCCCCTGGGTGCTAGAGGCATCAGATTTCGTGCTGGGCAGCCATTTTAAAGGGGTCCAGCTGAGCTGACAAGAGCCTTGTGGCACAGTGGTTAAATGCCTGTACTGCAGGTAAAACTGTGCTCACGACCTGGAGTTCAATCCCTGGTAGCTGGCTCATGGTTGACTCAGCCTTCCATCCTTCTGAGATCAGTAAATTGAGTACCCAGCTTGCTGGAGGGGGGGCAATGTGTAGCCTGCATAATTAAACTATAAACTGCCCAGAGACTACTTGAAGTGGTATGGGGTGGTATATAAGCAGAACACTTTTTGTACCCCTTTAAAAATGGCCCAGTCGCCAATGGGGGATCCCCTGATGACAACTGGGCCATTTTAAAAGGGGTACAGCTGATGACAGCTCGGCTGGACCCCCTTAAAATGGCTCCCCAGCACCAAATCTGATGCTTCTAGGACCCAGGGGAACTGTTTTGCTTTCTTTCACTTCGTTTCATATAATTTTTTTAAAAAATTGTGAGAAACAAAACATAATGAAACGGGGAAGGGCACAAAACAAAATTATTTTTCCATTTCGTGCCCATCCCTAGACCAAATATGAGACAGATTGACTCCATCAAGGATGTTGCAGCCTTGGGTTTGTGTGTGCTGGGCAACACTACTGAAGACAGAATATTTTGGCGATTACTCATTCATAGGGTCACCATGAGTTGGTGAGGTGACTTGATGGCACATAACATAAACAATATTTTGTTGAGAATAGAATGTTATTGATTGTACATTTCACTACACTTCCCGAGAGCCATTGTAGTTGTTATAGTACGGGACTGCAGCTGTATTGAACTGTTTGGCAATAATGTATCATAGTATGCTATAGTTCCAGTAATGGAAATATTAAATCAGATAGCAAACAGAGAGTATTTGTCCGGTTTGAGGCATCCTGTGACATGTAGGACTCCTCGTGTGTGTTCTCCCTCACTTCCTCTTCCTTATCACAGAAGTTTCATTTTTGAACTTGTGGAAATTGTACAAATACACTTTTCTGGAGGGACAATGAGTTAACATCTTGAAGTTAAGTTCAATTTATACGCCTTTCTTCTAGGGATGATGAGCACCAAATGAGTTTCATGGGCAAAAGGGGATTGGAACCTTAGTCTGACTGACTCATAGTCCAAAACATTAACCACTACACCACTACACCAGTGCACAGATCAGTGTACATTTATGACCAGTTGTGAGTTTCTGTATCCTCTTTAGCTCTGATCATGCTCTATGATTGTGATCATTTGTTATAAACCAATGGTTTGAATCCTGTAATGTCTTCCTCTGAAGAACCAGAATCCACAAAGGTGTGTAATAAATCTTTTAAGATTAAGCCTGCTGCAGCATTCTTTTTTAAATATTAGTAGGATCTTTGGTAAAAAATGACTAAGTATAGCAGGTAATGTGGAGATCCAATTTCTTTTCCTTTTGTTCACATACACATATACACACAAGGGGGGGCAGGGAGAAGCCATGCTGTTGTACAGCCACAGAAAACCCAGAAAGAATTTCAAATATCCGTGCTTGGTTATAAGCTTATGCATGTAAGACCTTCAATTCTTCTTCCCAGAGAGGCAGTTGTGCACACTACATGCATTTTCTGTTTTTTTGTGATGAGATGAAATGCACTTCTGATTTTGCATCAAAATGAGTAGTTGAGCAAGTGTAATGTACAGAAGCCAGGGTTTTGATACACATTCTAATGCACACTCCATCTCTGTTTCCCATCACTTTTCTTAATTTGCAGCAGACATTACATGTTCAACCACTGAGGGTTATGTTTTTAAAACTCTCATAGAAAGTAAACAAGGTAGAGCAGTATATAAGGAAGGCTCAATGCAAATGTCTGCACAACAAGAAAAATATACCTATGCAAAAATCAAACCTAGACTAAACACATTATAAACAAAGTCAGCTATGGTATTAATTTATGTGCCTGATCTACCAAGCCTTTTTTCACATTTGCCCCATGTGTGGCAATTGTTTGCATTAGCCTGCTTTTAATCATTTCCATTAAGAACCATTTATTTCAATGGGTTCAGGCATACGTTTGCTAACGCCAGTATTCCCAGGATGGAAAGCAGTCCTTTCTAACAAAATTCAGACAGTTGTCATGACACTGTGAGCTCCTTGTGGGTCTTAAATCTTACAAGAAAAAAATTACCAGGGAGATGTGTAAGCAAGTCCTCCATCCCAGCTGGCATCGTCCTTTGTTTCCAACACCTGAAGGGGAATTCACTTGGGGGCAAGTGAAAGCTGAAAACACATACACACAGTCCTTTTCTTCTTCACAAGTTCTGGAGACGTTACAAGGAGCTGAGTCTGTTGTAGGTTGTGTTGCTTCTAATTCCTTGCCATGTTTGAAAAGCTGGCCCATTAAAAGGTACCAAATCCTGTTCAAGATTCTTTTTACCCCACAAAGCTCTCTGTAAGAGTCCCGAGTTCTTTGCCAATCTTTGTTTTCTAGCAGTTAACTATTATGCTAATTTAGAGCACTTGATAATAAAACTATTGCTCATATAGGTCTGTTAGGCTAATCCTATATTTTTAGTTTCAAATTCTTCATTAGTACCTTTAAAGACTCTTTTGATCCTCAGAGGATAATGAAAGAATCTTCTTTGTGAAGGTTTACCAGTGTAGATTGTATTCTCTAATTTGTGTTTCTCTTAATTGAGAATATTGTAACCAAGTTGTCTTTATAGATCATAAACCCATATATGTGTGAGGGTAGGTAGGTTCGTAGGTAGGTAGGTAGGTATATGTAGAGTTTTTATGTAGTTTTATAGAGAAGAAGACATAGCTATTTGTTGTCAGGGTCTACTTGACCTTGAACTATCATCTACATTAAGAATTCAAACCAGAGCCAACAAATATTTATTTCCATTTCTGTTTGAAGGATTTACACAGTCAATAATCTGGAAACTAAAAGTGGAGAAAGCACACTGATCATGGGGAAGGTTGGCCCAACTGCATGTTGAATTGGCACCATCTTTCTTCCTGTTTCTATATGATCCTCAGCCATTTGAAGGATGGTAACACTCATCTCACTACATGCTTGGAACCTGAAAATAAGTACCTTCTTAAGTGCTCAGAGAACCCCCACTGTGAGACTTTTGCAAGTGAATGTCTGTTTTCAGTTTATGTCAGACACACAGAATGCCTGTGTAATCTCCAGGCTTTGAACCAAGGTACTTAAAGGGCCATATGCAGGGGAATGGTATCAAGAGACAGATACCTAGTCTTGTGCGCTAAAAGACACATTTGGTGGTGCACTGTGAGATACAGGAAGCTGGACTAGATGGGCCTTTGGCCTGATCCAGCATGGCTCTTCTTATGTTCTTATGTTCTTAAACATGTTTAAAGAGTAGAGAGAAAGTGGGGGCATTTATATGCTTAATTACAGTAGGCAAAATCCAAAGAGAAGATCTAGGTTTGCTCATGAAAAGTGTTAAGTTTTTACTCTTGCACACCTCCATAATTATCTTACACAGGCTGCAGGAGGCCAATCAAACTTGATCCAATCCTTAGCAGAGAAAGTCAAATTCCTTTGATAACTACTATATACATATTATGGTGCATCTTGAGACTATTTCCCTTGAGCAAGGTTAGCATCAGCCATTTTGAGCCTGGGCGTGGTCCCAAGCAGAGCTGCTGCTGAGAGAGCTAAATGAACAGGAGGAAGTGAGCACTGGTAAGTTTCTGGGGTGGTAGAAGTTGGAGTAGAGCTCCTTTAGAGGCCCATGTGCCTGATGGTGTGCAAGATTTCATATAAACAACAAAGGAAGAAAATATTTTTCCTGGATAGAAAAGTATTAAAAGTGTAATTTTGATGCCCAGAATACTGCATTTGTTAAAATGGAGTCTGAGGGAGCAGGTGTAGATACCTGCCGCACTTTTGCCATGTTTGTCATCTTGCCAAAACGTCTCGAGAACTACACTTGCAGCAAGTGCAAGCTAGTTGCACTGCTAGAAGAGAAGTTCCAGCCGCTGGAGGCCTGCATATTTAACTAGCAAAAAATTAACGAGCTTGAGCTGTTCTTGGACAGAGTGGAGCAGACTATACTGGACAAAGAAGAGACAGGGCTCAGTTCTGAGGAAGAAGTCACTTCACCAAATCAGTAGGTAGATGCATGGAGGAATGGACTGGAATAAGTAAAAGGTCAAGGAATCACTCTGAGAGTCTGAAATTACAAAATCAATTTGAGGCCCTTTCCCTCATCACACCTCATGAGGAATGCACAGAGGAACAACTGGTTCCACTTGAGGATGAGATACAGGAAGACAACAGGAACAAACTGAAGACCTCTCCCTTAATATAGTTCAGGAACAGGCAGATGAAAGGGCTACGAGAGAGAGGCTCCTTGTACTAGGTGATTTAATGATTAGAAATACAGAGGAATGGATTTGTGATGCACATGATAACTGTATGGTGACTTGCCTGCGAGGTGCAAAGGTTGCAGACATAACCAGAAATCTAGATAGTTTGTTAGAAAGAACTGGGAAGGAGCCAGTCGTCATGGTACACATTGGTACCAATGATGTTGGGAAGGCAAAGCAGTCAGTCCTGGAAGTGCTGCCTGTTCCTCGTGCAAGACCCATCTGCCCCAAATACCTTAAGATTCAAATGTTTAAGTATGTTTGTGTGATGTGTATGTTATGTTATGTGTGTAATAAGTATGATGACTTTGTAAATTACTAGTTCTATTCAACCAAATATCTTATTCAACAACTGACATTTAATTCTCTTCCCATCTGTCTTTAGCTTGTCTTTGATCTCTGATTTTATGATTGATTTTGAGTGCTCTTGCTTTTTTATACCTGTATTACTATGTTTTGTCATTGTTTAATTTTATTTTATTGTTCATTGTATATGGATTGTTAAGCCGAAATTATTGTAAACCACCTAGAGTGGCATCCATGCCAGATGAGCGACATATATAAATAAATAAATAAATAAATAAATAAATAAATAAATAAATAAATAAATAAATAAAAAGCAGGGGAGCCTTTTTGAGTCAAGCCTTCCTCTTCTCTTACTTTTTGCTTCTTCAGCTATTCCTAACATTATTTTCATTTTTGAAGAATCATCTTTCCATGGCATGCCCAAAGAAGAGCCTCAATGTTTTCATGTTAATTTCTAGTGAGAACATGGGTTTGATTTCATCTAGACCCTACTTGGATGTTGGTGTGTGGGCGTCATTTTGCCAATCTGTTGTTGCCTTCAAACTCATCTCCAGCAGCTAGTTTTGAATGCATGAGGGTGTTTCATTTTCTCTGGTCTGTTTCCTTCATTGTCCAACTGTCTTATGCATATGAAGCAGCTGCAATATTACTGCCTGAATGGTCTTCACCTTGCTCCTCTGAAACCTACAGCCCAACTTGCTATAAGAGAGAATTAAACCTTGATACAAAGGAATGTAATAAACTGATGTGATTGGTACCTCATTTGGGTATAGCAAAATACTGGAAACTCAGAGGGTCTGAATGGGTTCACTGTAGTCCACTGTCCTTTCTGCAAAACCTGCACATTATTTAATGCATTTATTTAAAATGTTTTTTCTCTTTCTCTTTAAGAATAATTCAAGACAATATTTAAGTATACAGTACATATAATTGAAATAGGATCAAATACATGCTGCAGTAAAAGATTCATATTAGTATGGTGCAACTCTTCATTAAACCTCCCAAATCAGCCAGCTAGTCATTAAGGGAAGGCCTGCCTGAAGGGAAAGGTATTTGCCTGCTTTTGCAAGGATAGCAAAGGTGGGGCCACCTGGGCCTCCTGTGGGAGGGAGTTCCAGAATCTGTGTGGAGCAGTGAATGAGAAGGCCCTCTCCCATGTCCCCACCAATGCACCTGTAAAAGTGGTGAGAGAAAGGTCTCTTCTGATGATCATAGCAGCTGGGCAGACTCATAAAGAGAGATGCAATCCCTGAGATAGCTTGGGCCCAAAAGTTTTTAGGGTTTGATAGGTTAGAATCAGCACTTTGAATTGTGGGAAACAGATTGGTGGCTTACTGGAGCTGCTGTAAGAGGGGAGATATGTCAGCCCTGTGACTAGACCCATTCAGCAATCTGGCAACTACATTTTGCACATCTACTGGATTAAGATAAAAGGATTCAAAATGACAGACAAGTTGATGGGCACATGGTTATTTCTATATTTCTAATGCAAGTAAGTAGCCCTGAACATCTGGTCCAGCATATGAAATGTAAGGGTTTGGAAGGATATTTACCACATTTAATGTGATGAGGGGATTATTGCTTTGCTATGTTAAGTATTATGATTGAAAACTCTTTGTGATCAAGCAGGTGAGAATTTTAACTTATATCGTCACTCTGCATGTGATGTGTGCAGTGCCACACCTTATATTGTATAATGCCTGAATTTCTACATTGCTACATAAAAATGTAATTTTTGGAGACAGGTTACCTCAAGAAATCTCCTGGGTTATTACCTGGTGCATTTTGAATTGCACAACTCAGTGTATAACATATAACGTCTTCGGAGATTTCTGAATGTGGGGCAGTTTGCCTCCCACATATCTTTGTTGAAATCTTGTCACACTGGTATGAAGAAGCCATGCTTTTGCATATCAGCACAAGTTTTTTTTCCAGTCAATATTTTTTTCCTTCCAATAATTCTGCTCATGCTCCCCCCCCCTTTAAAAAAAGAAGAAGAAAAAGTAGTGATGAGGAGAGAAAACAACTTAATGAGACAGGAGATTTCTCACCATTGTAATCCTGTAGTAATACCAAAGTTTCCCCCAGGTAAAATACAAGATTGAAAATGTAACTATCAAGGCAGTTGTTTTCTGACAATGATAACAGAACAGCATGTGTTTAAAAAAGGCTGGTATAAATATATTTGATTGTGTGCAAGAGCAGCATATGGAATCTCCAGAAATTAGGACAGCTACATCATTTGCTTTCATACCAACTATGAATGTAAATATAGGAGTGACAAAGAGCTATCAGTTTCTTCCTTGAGCACATTAAATAATGTATGCTTTCTCCCTCAATGCACCTGCTTAGTGAACTTAAATGAGTCCAATTATTTATACCCAGTGTTGTATTCATACTAATGTATCAAATGCGGGCTTGGGTGTTGTTAAGTACCTTGTTTCATACTCAGAGCAATCATCTCATGTAGTATGAAGACTGTATGAATAGTACAAATAATATTGAGAGGGATCTTATGGCTTAAAAACTGTATTGTGGACTAAATCACAGGTTTCTTCATTGCCATTATATACCTGCTATTAACTCTGAAGTACACCTTGTTGTATTCAGTGGCACCCACTCACAGATAAGTGGGCATCTTTAAACCTGGGTTCTAAAGTGAAGAACATGCATGTGTCACTCAATATTTTCTTTTCTAAGAATTTACAGTATGAAACACGTCATCTTCACCATATTTGTGAACCCAGTGAAGGCATGCATTAGTACAACACACATGTGGGCAACTAGATTTGCATGGCACACCGGTGTGATTTATTAGTCTGATGTCAGCATTTTCAGACACACAATTCCCAGCTTGCTAAACTGTAATTCGGTAGCTCCAAAGCAAGAGGCATAGTAGATGCTCAGTGTTGGGAGACGCGCAATGGAGCCAGGGCTTGCTGGGTAAAAGCCCCTTGAACATTCCAAGTGGCAAGAACATCATTCACCCCTCTATCAGACTTCCTTGTTCCTTCTGAGCTTAGCTACAGTCCTCACAGCAAGTCATCAATGATGGACTGCAAAGTACTTAAGAGCAGTATTGTCTTGAATGGGCAGTTAAGAATGACTCACTTTAGAAGCAGCAGCAACAAAAACAACAGCAACAGTAACAATCAGTCCTCAATATTTGATCCTGACTAATATGCCAGTCTAAATTTCCATATTTGTAGGATGGCTGTGGGGCATGCCATGATAATCCCCACACTTCTTAATTTACCAGTACCAAACTGAAGGTATGTGTTCTGTCAGAGACAAGGAACTGCATTGTAATGTGAGTTTATTAATGTTAAACCATAGCTTTAGATGGGTAGAAGATGCTGGTCGCTATCACCTTCTATTATAGATGTAATAGTTAACTGCAGTTTAATTAAGAACCTAAGCACTTAAACATGCTTATAGATCATAAGAGCTGAGCTCAAGGAGACTTTTGTAGTCCCATTGGTTTCTGCAGGATGCTGAATTGTATTGAACGAGACAGCAGTTGTAGATCTGGATTGGGTCACTAGTTAAATGGATACTTCAAGGTGAAAATTGGTTCTTGCAAACATCCAACCTGATATCCAGATGCAGACTATTGGGCTTTAAAGATGCTACTTCCTCAAACTGTGCTTTCTTCATGAATAGCAAATCAGGTATTTTATAAATTATTATACTGATCAGAACGTGTATTCATACAAATTATCATCCACATTAAATATTGAATGCTGCTGCCACCATTCAAGTCTGTTGGGGAGGAAAGTACACTGTGCCTCAGGGGGCTTCTGGAGGGCATGGGAATGATTATGACAATGAAACTGTCTATCTATCTATCTATCTATCTATCTATCTATCTATCTATCTATCTATCTATCTATCTATCTATCTATCTATCTATCTATCTATCATCTTGAGTTTCCTTGTTTTGCATTACTGGCGTGGTGTGCAGGAATACTTGAGGGTGTCTCACTTTTTGAATTTTTTGTGCAAAATGCCCTTGAATTTCTGCCCTTCAGACTCAAAGCAGAAACTGGGAGTAGAACATGACAGGAGGAGTGCTATGTGTTGCCCTTTTATTGTGTTCACAGCCTCTGGTTCAGTAATGCTTGAATAGGACTACTGTCTCTGAATTGGAAGGTTAAAGTATGTTGAGTGACATTAGCCCTTGGGATATAAACGAGATCTGTGCGAGAGAGAAAATGAGGAATTGTGGTCATGGGAATAATGTTCTATTATTTGAAGTCACATATAGAGACTGTTTGACATGGAGAGGAAAAGCTGAACCAGATTAAATTATTCTTACTGAAATTTATATATATTGCACTAGCTATGCACAAAAGTCTCAAAATGTGTAAGTTGAAACAAAAGAAAAACTTTTTAAAGTTCAGTACTGGTACAACACCACAACTCAACCTAGAACCATCCTCACTATGAAAGACTGGATTGTGTATTGATAATGGTGAGGCAGAGTGTCTAGTTACATTCAATTAATAGCATAATAAAAGAATTTTGATACTGGTAAGATGGACATTTAAAACACCTGTACTTGCTGGTGTAGCTGTCATTCAAAGCAAGAGGATCTTTTGCACCTTGGTCTGTAGAAATGTAATCCCATATGGTTGACAAAGGTGGTTTTGTGCAGATGTTGAGAGACTGCATGCTTTCGCAGTCATTCATGTTAACATTTTGATTACAGTGATGAGTTTCAGAGGGTAAGCTGGAAAGGCTTACAAGACTGCGATGTTACAATGGAATGTACTATGTTAGATGGAGAAAAGAGCTTTCATCTCCGAACCTTTGAAGCAAAAATGAATTGTATAAACAGCTGCCTTTTAAAGCAAACATTCATCTGCCTTCAGACTCTTTCTAATGCCATCTTCATCTGACTCAACTACTTACCAGCTTTCCTATTGTTTCAAAGTCATGAAACAATGACATGTTGTATTT
This sequence comes from Phrynocephalus versicolor, assembly GCA_023846285.1. NCBI lineage: Eukaryota > Metazoa > Chordata > Lepidosauria > Squamata > Agamidae > Phrynocephalus > Phrynocephalus versicolor. The sequence goes on along the minus strand of JAHTLZ010003542.1, from coordinate 44,448,402 downwards.
TTAATGAAGTCCATGCTGCTTTTAAGTCACATTTGTTTCTCTGGTTCTCTGATTTCTATTTTATATTTGCAGATTATCTCCAAAGATGACCAAACCGCAGCTCATATGAAATGACTTGCACATTAGGTCACTAAAAAATTAAAAATAAAGAGAGTAGCGACTGCGAGTAATTCATGATTTGTATGATGTATATGCTTTATAAGTTTAATTTAAAAAAAACTTACTATGTAGTAGTACACCTGGCTGGTATGTAACAGTGACACTGAATGAGTTTATCACTAATTTTTATGCCTGTTCTCTTCACTGTCACGCATGAAATATTTAATTATATCTGTTTAAGATAGCACTAAACTTCAATTTGGCTTTCAAACTGTAGTGTAATATTTTGTCTGAGTTTATCCAGTACAGTATTACAAATATGGTTTTCAGGGGATGCTAAACCAGGATTGCTTCTGAAGTATGGTTTTAGTGCTTTTTACAGTCATGGTATCCTCACAATCTTGTCATTTGGTGATTGCATTCTATGTTTTGGTGTAATTCTTCCTATTTTTCTCGGACCTCAGCAAGTTGGGTTTTTTTTAGAAGAATGTCTCAGGTCCAATACCAAGATTTTAAGAGAACAGATGGACCAGCCAGAGAAGGAAAACTCCAAATCACAGAACGGAACTGGACACAAAGTCAAACTACTTCCAGGGGAAGGATGGCCAAATGCATAGTCAATGAGTAGTCTAGGGGCTAAGCAGTCCAGTTCAAAACAACACACAGGCAACATCATCCAGGAGACAAAGTCAAGTACAGTCCTTGGGTGGCACTGGGAGATCTGCACAAATTATAACTGCATGCTGTCCTGTCTGTGGTGACCCTTTCCAGGGTTTTCCAGGTAGAGGATGCTCAGAAGTGATTTACCATTCCCTTCGTCTGGGGGCAGCATGGAACTGTGCAGCTTGTCCATAGCTTCACATTCTGGCCCTTCTCCCTGAAGGCACAGTGGAGAATCAGACTCCCTACATCTGTATTTGCAGCCAGTTACCTAGACCACTGAGCTATCCAGACAGTTGTCACCAGACAAAATGAAATGAAAACATGAAATGTATGAACATGGCAACTGGACTTCTTTTCTTGTGTGATTGAAACATTTTGCTACTCATCCAAGTAGCTTCTTTAGAATGAGAAAAGTTGGTGGGAGGCTTACAATTTATAGTTCATCTTGGCTCTTCTTCATGACATCTGTGAAAGTAGCACAGAAGAATCTGCCATATGTGTGAATTCACAGATGCCTACTTGAAGAACCACTGTTACAGGTAGGTAACCTCTCTTTTAACCACACGCTGGTCTGAATAGGCTTGTTAGATGGAAACCAAAGTGAACTGTAAATTGGAAGCCTTCCACCAACTTTTCTACTCTACTTGGATGAGTAGCAAAATGTTTTGATGCCACAAGAAAAAAAGTCCAGTTGCCATGACTCAACTCCCAGATAACCTCACTAGGATGACTGAGAATCTCCACAGACATGGACATGGTATCATCTGAGAGACTAATTTGTATAATCCAGTGTAAATTTTTGCAGATTAATCATAAAATATTAGTGTCAGGTTTCTGTGGATGCCTGATAGTTACCGCTTAATCCATGGAAGTATACATTGGATTATAAAAGTTAGTTTTAAAGTTGCTACCTGCATCCTTGCATATTGTTTTCTGTTGTTGTTGATGATGATGATGATGATTTGGTTTTCTCTGGCTGGGCAAACAAAAAGTAACACAGCTGATTTTTTTTTGGGGGGGGAGCTGACTTTGTCATAGAAACTAGTTTATTTTTCTCTTGTTTGTACATGCATCAGTAGTTGTAAAAATGAAAGCTTTCCTATTGTGTACCTTGTGGTACCCCAAACATTACTGCAACAGTTTCTAACAAGTTTATTTGCAGCTGCTTTTCTACAGTACCACTGATATTTCTTAGTCATGGGAAAAATCAATATAGTCACCCAACGTTTCAGTACCACTTAGTCCCAGAGGATTTTTAATAGAAGAAATTGGCCCAATTCTCTTGCCCAGTAATTAAGACAAAGAGGATTTTATACTCTATTCTAAGGATGATAGCTCAGGTTCCCCTTTAGTGTTTTGTGAAGTTGTTATTCTATATAATTTATTTGTGAGCTTATGTTTGTGGCAAATCAATCAACAAAACTATCCTTAATAAAGGATCTTCCATAGAAACCCAGCATTGATTTTTTCATCTTTGCCTCTTATTAAAAAGTTCCCTGGTGTGAGAAAGATGTTAACTAGAAGCTAATATGCATTGTAATATCTCGTACATTTTCTTGCTCAGACAATTCAAGGTTGGCAAATGTTTTGCTCAAAGGATTTACCTGCTGTTACAATAAAATAAAAACATTTTATCCCAGTTCCTGCTTCTGCTGACAGGCCTTGCAAGGGTTTTGTCTTCCTTTTGTGAAAGGTTTTCTTTTCCTTTAATGTTAAATCTTATTTGTTATACCTTGCTGTGCTGCTTGCGGTTGGGATGCATGTGTTATAGGTACTTATCAGCTACCAGAAATGTTGTGTCAAAAGACCTAGCAGAAGGAATAAGACAAGTAATGAAATCATTTTAATAATATATTGAGGGTTTCCTCTCATATTCTGCTATATGATAGAAGCAAGTCTAATTGAAATTCTGATTGCTCATGCTACTGCAGATTGAGTGGCTCTCTTAACAGTACAGTCTTGCAGTGGTGTATCTGGGGGTGGTGGTGGAAGGGTACACCTCCCCGGGGCACAGCAATCTGGGCGGCACCTGGAGGGGGAGGGAGAGGAGGAAGCCATGTGCCCTTCCGCTAGCAGTCCTCCCAGCGGGCAATCAAGCAAGCGAGGTGGCAAGGAGGGAGGGAAGGGTGTGGCTGGCTGAGCGCTTCTCACTGGAACACACTCCGGCTCTTGAGGCAATTTGGCCCGTGGCTGTCGTCAGCACTAGCTCTGCCGCCACCACCACCGCTGCCCTTCTTATCATTCACACTGCACTCTCACTGCTTTGTTCGAGAACAGCTGATGTGCTGACATTACCCTGGGCTGGAGGTGCTTCCTGAGTGACAGCTCCTTGTGCAGAGCCTAAGACCGCACGAGGCCGCCACTGGTGCCTCCGAGACCAGGGGAGGTGGCAGCAGCAGTGGCTCGCAACCTCCCTTGTGGCCCACCCACCCGTCCTCCTGTGAGGGCACAGGGGGGCACCCCGGTGCAAGTGCACTGGTGGTGGAGGCCAGGCCGCGGGAGTACACTGGGCTGTTCTCTGAGAGCGCATGGAGATGGCTCCGGGTGGAGGGAGGTGCACCTTGATGACCCCAGGCGAATGGGCCTGAGACACCTTGGGGTGGAAGGAGATATAAACCGAGGGGGCACAAAGAGAGAGAGAGAGAGAGAGAGAGATGTGGCCGGGAGAGAAAGGGAACGTCGCTCCAAACTCAAGCCATGGTGGAGAGAGCCAGGCTCAAACGGGCAGGGCTGTGCCTAGAATGATCCTAAGAGGACATCAAAAGCTAGAGGTGAAACTACAAGGTGAGTGACAGGAAAAGCCACAAGGTCTCCTTGGCCTCGTCAGAAATGTTGTCATCCTCTTCCTCTTAAAGATCACCACATTCAGTGACTCTCCTTCTCTTTCTTGGAATCCTCTTCTCAGGGCACTATGGAGATGGTGCCCAGGGCCCCAGAATTTATAGTTACAGCTCTGTAGATTGAATCAAAAACAAAAGGAAAAACAACGCCGCAAATATTAATTGCTATATTTTAATATGGGTTTTGTGGACACATCCATGAACGCTTGTATAGTCGTTAGCCTTTAAGGTGTCACAACGTCTTAAATTTTCTTTATTTTTCATTTCTCTTTTGGTTTTGGCCTGATAAGGTTTCAGTGGAACTTTCACACTATTGCATTCTAGAGCAAAGCTGGCGGCAGCCTATCTTTCTTGTTTCTTGAATTTATTGATTTATTTATTTATTTTTACAACTCATATGCCGCCCACTACCCAAAGGTCTCTGGGCGGCTTACAATCAAGGAATTAAAACAGTTAAAAACATCAAACAACAATAAATAATTAAAACAACAATAAAACCTTATACTAAAAACATCACACTAAAATTGCCATCAGAAGACCCACAATCTAAATTATATCAATTAAAAAACTTCTGGAACAGGAAGGTTTTTACCTGTCGCCGAAATGTCATCAGTGTTGGCGCCAGGCGGATCTCACTTGGGAGGGCATTCCATAGCTTGGGGGCAGCTGCCGAGAAGGCCCTGTGTCTGCAAGCCATCCCTCTTACCTCCTTGAGGGATGGCTCTTTCAAGAGGGCCCCCTGGCTTGATCTTAATTGCCGGGTAGGTTTATATGGAAGGAGGCGGTCCTTCAGGTATCCAGGTCCTAAGCCATTTAGGGCTTTATATGTCAAAACAAGCTTTAGATGTCTCACATGCTCATCCTAAGTGTACACCAGTGAATGTGAAAACTGGTCTTCCCAAATGGCTGCCTTCCAGGGTTTTTCAGACTTCAACTTCCATTTTTCCCAACCAGCACAGCAGTACAGCTGAGAGTTACAGTAGGACTCCCTTAGGGAAGTCTGCCTTAACCACCATATTTGGCAGTGTGGTTCCTCCTTCCACAGATCTGAAGTTCCTTTCTGTTTAGATATCTTCTTTGTGGAGGTATTCAGTATGAAATGAAGCCATATCTCTGTGTCATCAACTACTGTGCTGGGGAAGTATTTGGACATTAATGAGATGTATAATTTGATGGTGATTTGGGAAGGCTCCCATGCAAAAATCATATGAAATCAGACGGATCTATTCTTGATTTCAAAGATCCACCATTTACTTTCTTCCCCCCACTGCACACTCTTCCCCCTCCAAGTCAAGGGTGGTACTTTAATGGCTCTTCTTATGTTCTTATGTTCTTATGTATATTGTTTAAGATACATGAACTCTAGCTGGCCTAGAAGAAGGCAGGGGACGTGAGTCCAGCACTGGCTAAGCTCTGAGATGGGGGGGGCGGCAGTACTGGGAGAGGAGGGGAACCATGCATGGATAAAGAGGAACAATGCCCTCAAAGGACTGGTCCAAGGTGTGTGTCTGGGGCGGGGGAAGCATCCCACCAAATATTGTGGGCTGATTTCACTCCTTAGCAGCGGCCACCCTGCTGTTGAGAGGTTTCTCAGCGGGGGGTTCCCCGACCCAAGGCCAGATTGACACAGTCCCTCACCAAAGGCTGCTGAGAAAATTGCACAATCAGGGGATAAGAGGGCAGGTCCTCTAATGGATTAAGAACTGGTTGAGATCCAAGAAACAAAGAGTAGGTGTCAATGGACAATTTTCACAATGCAGAGAGGTGAAAAGCGGTGTGCCCCAGGGATCTGTCCTGGGACCAGTGCTTTCAATCTCTTCATTAATGACCTGGAGACAGGGATAAGCAGTGAGGTGGCCAAGTTTGTGGATGACACAGAACTTTTCCATGTGGTTAAAAGCCAGAGAAGATTGTGAAGAGCTCCAGAAGGATCTGTCCAAACTGGGAGAATGAAATGGCAAATGTGTTTCAATGTAGCGAAATGTAAAGTAATGCATATTGTGGCAAGAAATCAAAACTTTATCAACTCATGTACTCTGAGCTATCTGTAACGGATCAGGAAAGAGATCTTGGTGTGTTGGTGGACAGCTCAATGAAGGTGTCTACCCAGTGTGTGGTGGCGGTGAAGAAGGGCAATTCCATGCCATGGATTATCAAAAAGGGGATTGAAAATAAAACAGCCAACATTATAATGCCATTGTACAAAATGATAGTAAGGCCGCACCTGGAGTATTGGGTACAATTCTGGTCACTGAATCTCAAAAAAGACATAGTGGAACTGGAAACGGTGCAGAAGAGAGCGACTAAAATGATTACTAGGCTGGGGAACCTCCCTTATGAGGAAAGGCTAAAACATTTGGGGCTCTTTAGTCTGGAAAAAAGGCGCCTGAGGGGGGATATGATTGAGACATACAAAATAATGCAGGGCATGAGTAAAGTGGATAGAGGGGCACTCTTCTCCCTCTCACAAAATACCAGAACTAGGGGACATACACTCAAATTGAGGGCTGGGAGAGTAAGAACAGACAAAAGAATTTTTTTTTACCCAGCGTGTTGTTAGTCTGTGGAACTCCCTGCCACAGGATATGGTGATGGCATCTGGCCTGGAGGCCTTCAGAAGGGGATTGGACAGATTCCTGGAGGAGAAGTCCATCACATATTACAAACCATGATGGAGATGTGTCATCTCCAGGCTTAAAACCAGGGTACTTCAAGGACCAGATGCAGGGAATTGGTATGAAGAGACAGATATCTATTTTCATGCGCTCCCGGACACATTTGGTGGGGGCACTGTGAGATACAGGAAGCTGGACTAGATGGGCCTTTGGCCTGATCCAGCATGGTTCTTCTTATGTTCTTATGAGCTGTCACTAGGTTGTTAAGGCACTTAACAGGAGGTGGCACAAAAATTGACTTTGTCCCCAGGCATTGAAAACCCTAGCTACGCCTCTGCAGTCCTGGGCATGTTTTCTTATGCCTACTCCCCATGTGTTCAATAGGATTTGCTCCCAAGTAAATGTGCATAGAACTGCAGGAGGCAAGCACAGGAGTTAGGAAGAGAATGCTAACATAAAGCTAGTTTCCACTCCAGGAGGATGTAATCATTTGTGATTGAGGAAAAGCCATAGAAAAGAAATTGCAAGGGAAAGATAACCCCTGTGATGCCATGACCAACAATAATTTGAAACGTGGGGAGACCCTTTGTTATCCCACCTCTCAACAAGATGCATGGAATTTAAGAGGAGCTACTGGAATTGTGGATTAGCAATTCATGTTGACAGAAAGGTGAAGCTCTCTGATTTCTTCTCTTGAGGAACCAAAAATTATGATAATATAATATCTGGCCAAGAATATAATATATGTTGTGCTCATTGAAAAATTAAAAATATATTAGTCATAAGCAGCATTTGCTTTGCACTGAACCCATATCCATTTGATTGGAATCCAATGAGGAGACCTGTGATTGCAGTTAGTTTCTGAGATGTACTTGCTATTGTTATTTGTGTTTATGAAAGCATGTATGTTAACAGCTATAATAGTCTGGAGCATGTTTAATATGATGAAGCATTCATCTGCGTTTACAAACTAGTGAAATTAAGGTAAATATGAGTGTCAGAATTCTATTGCAAGAAACTACATATGAATTGTACTGAAGCACACACACACACACAGGTGACACGGTGTGCAAAGAGGAACCGGTCATGTATTGGTCAAATCATCCATTGCAGAAATAATCATACCAAAGAGGAGAGAACTCTTCCTGCAATTGCTTGTAGATAGAGATGGGCACGGATCCAAAAAATGACGTTTTGGTTTTTAATTTTTCATTGCGGGGCCGTTTTGGTTCGCTTTCATTTTTTGTGATTTTTTTGAAAAAAATTTGTTTCGTTTTTTCATTTTTTTACCCGCTTTTTGCACGACTTAAAGCATTTCCGTGCGTGGACGTCCCCCAACGCCCCAGACCAGAGGGAAAACACTAAAAAAATGATGCTGACAGAGACACAGTATAGACTAGGTACACAGGGAGGCTGCAAAGGCAGTGGCGGGCGTTGCCCAGGGCATAAGGCAGCCACAGAGTGACTGCACCACAGGGCAGGGGAGGGTACTCACCGAGAGGTACTCTCACACACAGGGAGGCTGCAAGAGAAATCTCTTCTTTTCCCCCCTAAGAGCCAGACTGCAGCCAGCAGGAACACAGAGACACACACCTGCCTGGCTGGCCTAAAGTAATGAGTCGCAGAGACAGCAATCCCACCCTAACTCCCATTGCAGACTGCAAGGAGGACGGGGGCTGCCAAAGCTTTTTATGCCCTCTGGGGCTGCCACCTACCCAGTCTGCAACCTGGGCATGCTATTGGTTGAAATGGTCCAAGAATTTACATGATCCCATCACATGGCTTGCATGCATTTTGTGGCTCGGATCCATTTTGTGTCATCCTTAAAGGGAAAAGAAAAAATACATTGCGATGGGAGAAAGACAAAAACAAACGTTTTAAGGACCACAACCCCCTGGTAGGTAATAATTTCAAATAATTATCACTGTGTTTTTACGGATGTCCAGGATGTTTTAATACCCAAGAAATCAATATTAGGCATCAGGGAGCCATTTTGAGTCAATGTCCCCTAACTCCCCTTAAAGGAAAAAAAATACAGCGATCTGAGAAAAGACATAAATGCACATTTTAAGGACCCCAACCCCCCGGTAGGTATTATCAGGCAGAATAAATAATTATCTCTGGGTTTTTATGGATATTCAGGACATTTCATTGCACGTTGCCATTAACGAAACCAAAACTTAACAAACCTAATTTTCGTGGTTCTGATTGGTTCGTTCCAATTTCATCACAATTTTCGTTATTCGTTTCGTTACATAATGAAATGAATAATGAATAACAGAATGATTTTTTTTTTTTTCGTTTCGTGCCCATCTCTACTTGTAGATAGATATACCTTTTCCCTTGACAGGATTGTCAACTAAATGAATCACTTCATTATTTTCATTTGTGAATTGTTATAACTTAAATTATCATACTGGTTAGATTTTGCCATGCCTTATTGCCAGTAGAATAATATACTGGTTAAGATTTCAAATATTTCTTACTTGGTGTATATATCCACTTCTTTCTGAAAAAGTATCAGGCTGTATGCAAACATTGTTTTTTTCTGAAAAATCTTGTTTTTGCTTTGCCATTAAAATACTTAACCAGCAGTATGTTACATTTTGTTTTTTAGAAGTGTGAAAATGAAAAGCTATCTCATTTTCAATGGTGTTTTTTAAAAATCCAGAATAGACAGTTTCTTTCTTACGCTGCATTCTGACACTGCATATGTGAAGCAGTCAAGGTTATACACATACCCTTCTTTAAAATAAACTAAATTCCTGGTGAAATAACATTGAATGAGATGTACACCTAGTGGCTAAGGTTTTATATGAAAATATTTTGGAAGAAAATATTAGGGAATCTTATATAAATTCCATATTAAATCAAGGAAAACATGAATAATCATGATCTGGACTGAACAGTGGTGGTGGAATTTAAAGAAGTTATGTTTCAAAAGAGTGGTTGAATTGATTTTTAATGTGTTGATTGTGAATGAAGTATTTTTGTAGCAATTTACAGCCTAAGGGCACATTTTCCATACATTGGGCGGTTGCAAATGTTTGACCCTCGGCACTGAATCAACCCATCAAAATGGATGGAAAAGGCTGTCGTGCTGCCGGCGGAATCCCTGCACTCCTAGAGTATCATGAAACCTTGCTAGAATTTTGCAGATTTCTGTCACGTTGACCCTCCCATGCAGCGGTTGTCTGAAATCTTAGCACATACAAAGGCAAATTGAAGAGCTGCAAATTGATTGCATCTGCAAGTCTCCTGCTGCCTTAAGTAGATCAGGAGAGAAGCAAGACGAATCTCCACATACTCTATTACATTCTTGGAGAGTGTCAGTTTATTTCTAGCAATTAGCCCCACATCTAAATACAATTTAAATGGTGTCCAAGGAGTCTTAAGTATTTATACTTCTCTGAAAGTGTGTGTGTGTGTGTGTGTGTGTGTGTGTGTGTGTGTGTGTGTGTGAATAATCAGTATACCAACAGGTTGCACCGAATATAAATAGCCCAGGCAAGGAGAATCTAGCTAACAAAGCCAAGTTCAAGAAATAGACAGGATTCTATAAGAGGGTAACATAAGCGAAGTTAAGAGTATCCAAAGACAAAGTCTAATAACAATCCAAGGCTGAATCAGCTGAGTTTAAAGAGTAAGACAGGAATATTTCAAGAGACAAAGTCAAGTGTGTGTGTGTGTGTGTGTGTGTGTGTGTGTGTGTGTGTTTGCATGTCTGTGCATGTGTGTGTACGTGTGTGCATGCAAATTGCTTCATCAGTGACTTAAAGCTATTATGCTGAACCTTTCCAGTCATGGATTTCATGTTGCGGGGTTGGTTTGATAGTCACTCCTGTGCTCATGCAATTTGATATCTTCTATGATGATTGAATTTCCCCTGTGACAATATAATCAGGTTAGAAGGCTGGGAAATGGCACGATTCCTGTGAGAGATCTGGAGGAAGTACTCTGGATCTGCTTCAGCAGATGAGGAAATACATTTGTTAATGGTGGGCAATCAGCTGCGGTTCCTTTTTTGTGTCAGGCTCTTGTCAGTTTCCCTGTCAGACCAGTGCTACCTCTCAGGGCATACCAGTAAGGTGATCTCTTTCATGCTGACAAAAAGGAAAACCTGATGCCCTATCATTCATTCCCCAATGAGTTCCTGATGAGCCTCTGCCTAGCCCTACACTGCTGTTCTCTTGCTCCTCTAAAGCTGGGCCCCTGGAGACTTTTTATACCGGCCATGGAAAGTGTGGAATAATAGAACAGAAAGTGGCAAAAAGAGAGAGAAGAATGAGTATCCAGTTAAAAATGTTGTTCATTTGTCTGCACCTGGTGGTTGGATGTCATTCTCAGCATGTAGCCCAGGCTGCATATTTATGAAACATCCAAAGCAGGGGCAGGGAAGAAGTTAAGCCCATTAACAGCAAATCTCACATGATTCGCTACAGCTTCTCCTCATTCAATATTGGGCATTAAGATTGAATGCAGGCATCACCATATAAGATTGCAGTCTCTGTAGAAACCAGTCCTGGGGAACAGAAATGGGCAGCTCATCACCAGGCATAGGATTCTTCTACTCCAAATAATTGCCTATTTGCTCTGCGTTCCTGTTCTATCCCTTACACTTAAGTCTTCCAGCATGTCCAGTTAGAACTTGCATAATTAATATGGGGTTTCCTGTCACCTCACTCATTACTTTTGTCAGAGGAATTCAAGGGAGGAAGTCAAAAACATGTTTTTAAGCGGCTATTTCCTAAAACATCTCTCCCCGCTCTCTTTTCCCTCCTCTTCTTTTCATTTAAATAGAAACTTGTTTGTTAACATGTCAGGTGGCTTTTTTCTGCTACACTGGGAATGACATGTGAATAAATTGGAATTCCATGGCACTGGCATTGTTGATAGATCATTAGCACATCTGTGACCACAGCCACACCTTTCCAAAACAGCAAACGGTTTTAGAAGCTATGTTAAACAAAACAGCATGTCCAATGCCTAGTTTAATTTGTATCTGACTATTTGAACTAGAGCCAGGTAGCTAAAACACTGTTTTTCTTATATCTTCCTTTTATCTTATATTTTTCTTATCAGGATCAAAAATTGCCTCAGCCACAGGATGAAAGCTTTAGATAATTTAGTAATTGTGGGGTCACTATTTTCATGTCATAGATAGCTCTGTTCCTGAATACAGTAGTTCTGTCAGATTCCCCCCCAATCCTAATAGATTTCTATCACCAGAAAATTACTACACATGAATTTAAGAGATTTTTGTCTTTTTGATTTAACATCTGTTTAAAACACATACACCTGAAACATGAGCTTGTAAACATTATTTTTATTGACTATGAATCATTGCAAAACTCCATCCAACGTGATCATAGGGAAATGAGAAACATTTCCAAGTTCTACTCAGAACTGCTTACAGTACACCCAATCACCCTTCCAACATCACTGCACTGATTCATGCATGGTGAAAGCTTTAGATAATCTAGCAAATTGATCAGCATTCCATTATCATGTCATAGGTAGCTATGTTTCTGAACATTGCAGTTCTGTCAGGTTTATTCTAGTCCTTATAGATTTCTGCCATATGATCATTTTAACTTCCATCTGCTCTCACATTTACCTATAAAATTGCCAATATTTGCTTGGTAAACTGTCAGTTTGTTCCAACTGCCACTGCTATACAACTTCTGTTTTTTTTCCTTAAATAAGATCTTTTCAGTCAGTGCTGCAACCTCCTTTCACAGCCATTTTCATTTTTATACATTTATGTCAGCCTGTCTTTCCTCCGCCCCGTGTTTGTTCTGTGTATCTGTGTATTTCATTTGTACTTATGTACTTATGTACTTCTCAACAGTATGGCATCATTCTTTTTATTTCAGGCAAAGTCAAAGAATAACAAAACAAAAGACACAAAACATGTGGCACCTTAAAGACTAACTTTCATGTTTTCATGTAATTTTTTGTGGAGCCCCGTGGTGCAGTGGATAAATGCCTGTACTGCAGCTCATGACCTGGGGTTCAATCCCAGGTAGCAGGGTCATGGTTGACTCAGCCTTCCATCATTCCAAGGTAGGTAAAATGAGTACCCAGCTTGCTGGTGGGGGGGGGAGGGAGAATGTGTAGCTTGTATACTGTAATTAAACTGTAAACGGTCCAGAGACTATTTGAAGTGGTAAGGAGTGGTACATAAGCAGAACACTTTGCTTTCTTCAGATATATAGCAGCATATATGTCTAAAGAAGCTGCTATATGTCTGAAGAAGTGGATGTGTAGAAGTAGACAGCATATATGTCTGAAAAAGCTGCTATATGTCTGAAGAGGTGGACATGTAGTCCATGAAACATTACATTAAAATATGAAAGTCAGTCTTTAAGGTGCCACATGTTTTGTTTTGTTTTTATATTTTTTATATTTTGCCTGGAATTCTTGAAAAGACTAACATGCTACCCTCTCCAATTCCTGTTATTCTCTACCCTTTTTCATTGTATAAGTTGTTACTTCTTGTGATACAGGCTGTAAAATCAAAATATCATTTTGTTTAATTTTCTGAATGCTGCCATCCCCACCCAAAGTGGCAGTGGCATGGAGGCCCTCTTCAGTCATGGACTTTCTAAAGTCTGGTCTTCCGAAGCTGCTAGGAATTGATTTTACTAGAACTGAGGAATGGTACCAGCTTCACCCTATTGCACTAATTTGTTGGGGAAAGGACTGAGTTAACTCCACTTGCCCCATACCAAGTCCAGTCTCTCCCCAACCCGAGTACCTGGCACTGAGTTCAGGCTGCTCACAGTGTGTTGGTGCTTTAGATCAACCCTGACTGACCCAATTTTAGGCAAGGTTTGTAATGTCAGCTGCTCACCACTGTCCAGACTCTGTCCAGACCTCGCTAGACCCTCCTGTAGCTGTCAGTGGTGCTATTTCTGGCACTTTCATTTCCAATTGGATTGGAGAAGGGACAATGCATTATATCAGTCATTGAGATCCCCACAGGGTGGTGCTGGAGGTAGGGATGGCAATGGGCTGAAGATCAGTGCTCTACTGCTCCATCTTCTCCCTTTCGGGAGACTTCCCCATAAACACCAGTCCAGGTGTTCTAAACTAGCCAACAGTCCATTTCCTCTCTGGTACAGAAGATGAGATTGGGCTCTTCCACAGCTTTGCCTCATTCTTCTCCCTTGGACTCTATTGAGGATATCAAGCTGAAACTTCCCCTTCTTTCCCATCCCTCTGTTTTATGTCTTGCCTGGCCTGTGCTTCCTTGCCAGGCGGGACCTATTAATCCATAGCTCCTTTCCTCCACCTGGTGCCTACACATCTCTCTATGGGCCCTCCTGGGGCCAGAATGCCAGAGGTTCTATCAAGCTCACTAAGCCAGGAAGAGAGCCCACTGGGAACACCAAGAACAATCCCCTCACAAAATGTCAGGTCCTTTCTTAACTACTAGAATAATTCTGTAGATTTATTTATATAAGTCTTCCCTGTTACCAGTGGTACGATGCAAAAGAAAAGGTTGTGGGGTTGTTTCCAATCACAAAAATAAACAAGCATATAATCATTGCTAACTTAACCAAACCTTGGTAGTTTTATTCAATGGGAAAAGTAGAAGAGTGTGTTTTGAAAAGCCCACACATTTACAAGCAATAGCAGTTTCTTAAACTTTTAGATAAAATGTTTGGGAGGGGTAAAATAGTCCTTATCTGTATGCACTGTCTGTAATACTTAAATACAGTTGTTGGTTTCCAACATATTCAATCAGGTAGATGTAGCTACACTAATGACTCATTAAGTGTTCATTTTGGACCACATATTTTTGAGGTCTCATCAATAACTCAAAAGGAGCAATCAGCTATGAAGCTGGGCATCCAGTGCTCTTTGGGCTAGATATGAGCTGCAGCATGCTGACCCACTGGACATTTGATTTCTGGAACATGGCCTCAATACTCCCATTATATTGTCCTGCCACTTATCATATTCATGGTACAAAAATATTGAAATTGCTGCTTTTTTACTGCCCCATAGTCCTTAAGCCTTTTGTTTCTGTCGATGGAGTTTTCTTAGTAGGCATAACTCATACTCAAGTCCCTTTGCCACGGCAAGGCAGTGATCCATTGAAGGGGATCACAAGTTATTTATTTATTTATTTGTTAATTTTATACCCCGCCCATCTTCCCAGAAGGGAACTCTGGGCGGTTTACAATAAAAAACAGGTAAAACAAAAGAGAAGAGAGCAAAAAGAAGATGGCAGGCCTAACCCAAGCAGAATAACGCAGGCAAAGAGAAAGAAAGAAAAACCCTAAATAGAAATAGAAAGGTCGCCAAACGCCTCCCTGAAGAGATGAGTCTTCAGGGCCTTTTTGAAGGCGGGCAGGGACTCTGCTAGGCGCAGCTCACTGGGTAGATGGTTACATAGCATGGGGCCCACCACAGAGAAGGCGCGGTCACGTGTACGCGATTTCCGCACCTCTCTGGGTGTGGCCACCCTTAGTGAGCACTCCTGCGCCAATCTCGTGGGTCTGGTCCCAGTTGATCTCTGAGAGATACGCTCCACCAAATACTCTGGTCCCAGGCCATGGAGGGCTTTGAAAGTCAAAACCAGGACCTTCAACCTAATCCGGAGGACAACGGGGAGCCAGTGCAAGCAAGCCAGAACTGGGGTGATGTGCTTGACTCTACGAGCACCCACCACCAGCCTGGCCACCGCATTTTGCACCCGCTATAACCTCCGGACCAGGGTCAAGGGCAACCCCACATAGAGGGCATTGCAGTAGATCCTCAAGATCACTAGGGCCTGCACAACTGTCTCCAGGGAGGACTCATCGAGGTACCGGCAGATGTGGGCGATCCTGCGGAGAGGGATAAAAGCAGCCCTGGAAGCAGCCATCACCTGGGCTTCCAGGGAGAGGGCTGAGTCCAGGACCACGCCCAGATTCCTGGCCCTGTCCGTAGGCTGGAGGGAAACGCCCCCCAGTTTAGGGAGGGGGCCATTGTACCCAGACGAGGGCACCCCGAAGAACAGAACCTCCGTCTTCTCCAGATTCAGCTTGAGCCAGTTATCTCTGGTCCATTCCAGAACTGCCTGCAGGCACAGATCAAGGGAGAGAACTGCCTCCACTGCAGAAGATGAAAAGGAGAGATAGAGCTGTGTGTCATCAGCGTACTGAGAGCGAACTCCAAATCTCCTGATGACCTCTGCCAGCAGCCTCATATAAACGTTGAACAGCATGGGTGAGATTGCCGACCCCTGGGGCACCCCACAAGGGAGAGTCCAAGGAGCCGAAAAGTCATCACCCAGCTGAACCCGCTGAGTCCGGCTGCCATGGAAGGAACGGAGCCAGGACAAAGCCTGACACCCAATTCCTGCCTCGGCCAGCCGGACCAGCAGTTACCATGGTCGACGGTATCAAAGGCAGCTGACAGATCAAGGAGAACCAACAGGGAGGAACACCCCTGTCAGCCTCCCTGAGGAGGTCATCCTGCAGAGCGACTAGGGCAGTCTCGGTCCCGCGAAGAAGTCCGAAACCAGACTGGAAGGGATCCAGGATACGATTTTCCTCCAGATACGACTGGAGCCTGACAGCGGCCACCCTCTTGACAACCTTGCCCAGGAACGAACAATGGCAATTGGACAATAACTAGATAAATTGTCTGAAGCCATGCCAGTTTTTTTCAGAGTGGGTTTCACCACGGTCTCCTTTAAACGGGCGGGGAAACATCCCTCCCCGAAAGAGGCCGTGGCAATAGCCGAAATCCACTCAGGCCACACAAGTATGAATCACAAGCCAGAATTAAGATTGCCGGAAGAAATATCAAGAACCTCAGATACACAGATGATACTACTCTGATAGCAGAAAGTGAGTAGGAATTAAATAACCTCTTAATGAGGTTGAAAGAGGGGAGTGAAAAAATGGGCTGAAGCTCAACATCAAAAAAGCTAAAATCATAGCCACTGGTCCCATCACCTCCTGGCAAATAGAAGGGGAAGAAATGGAGGGAATGACAGCATTTATTTTCTTGGGCTCCTTGATCATTGCAGATGGTGAATTAAAAGACGCCTGCTTCTTGGGAGGACAGTGATGGCAAACCTAGGCAGCAATTTAAAGAGCAGAGACATCACTTTGCCAACAAAGGTCCGAATAGTCAAAGCTATGGTTTTTCCAGTAGTGATGTATGGAAGTGAGAGCTGGACTATAAAGAAGGCTGATTGCCACATAATTTATGCTTTTGAGCTACTGTGCTGGAGGAAACTCTTGAGAGTCCCCTGGATGGCAAGGAGATCAAACTTATCCATCCTCAAAGAAATCAATCCTGAATGTTCACTGGAAAGACAGATTTTGCAGCTGAGGCTCCAATGCTTTGGCCACCTCACGAGGCGAGAGGAATCCTTGGAAAAGTCCCTGATGTTGGGAAAGATTGAAGGCAAAAGGAAAAGGGGATAGCAGAGAATGAGATGGTTGTATCATGTCATCAATGGAACCAACATGGATTTCACCAAACTCCAGGAGGCAGCGGAAGACAGGAGGGCCTGGTGTGCTCTGGTCCATGGGGTCACGAAGATAGGACATGACTAAATGACTAAACAACAACAACAATCGTGCTTAAGTACTTTCTGGGTAGATTACATGTTAATTATGCAGGATACACATTCTCCCCTCCTGCCCCCAAGTAAGCAGGGTACTCATTTTACCAACCTCAGAAGAATAGAAGGCTGAGTCGGCTACCTGGGATTGAGCCTTGAGTTGTGAGTGGTGCAGTGAAGCAGTTTAACTACTTTGCCACAAAGCTCAAATAAATGGCTCTCCCTGTCAGCTACAGGAGTGCATCAGGTAGACTGGCTGAAGGGCCTTCATATAAAAAGTATGCCGTCTCCCACTTCCAGCTTTAGCTGGTACAGGACCTAAGGAAGTGTCAGTAATTATGTGGTAGGACCCTACTCCCTACACTGGTAGGGTCGGTATGTCTATTGGAAAGATTTTTTTT
This sequence comes from Phrynocephalus versicolor, assembly GCA_023846285.1. Lineage (NCBI taxonomy): Eukaryota > Metazoa > Chordata > Lepidosauria > Squamata > Agamidae > Phrynocephalus > Phrynocephalus versicolor. The sequence goes on along the minus strand of JAHTLZ010003542.1, from coordinate 44,431,211 downwards.
TAAAGTTTGCTTGCTTGTTTATTTTTTAAGTTGACCCAGCAGTTATAAATATTGACGACAGGTTTAAAGTGACTCACTGATAAAGGTGTTTGTCACGATTTCCTTTACTACTCATTGAACATTCAGAATAGATATATTTACTGTTCACAGAAATGCCCTTTAAAAATGGATACATTAAATAACCCAGATTAAATGAGTCAAAAGTAATTTTTGTGTATCAGTTCAGGCGTTGTCAATTCAAATATTTTCTGATACCTGATAGGACTGTAGAAACATTTAAAGTAATCCATATCAAAAACTATTAGAATGAGAAAATAGATTTAAGATCAACACACTGAGGTGTTTCTGTAGCTGAAAAAAGCTTGTTCTTTCCGGGGTCTTTTTCTCAAGAGAAATTAAATAGATTCTTGAGAGGTGAAATGGTAACCACAACTGCATGTAGGTCAATTTTTATTGGAGACTCATTTTACTTCTGTTAAAGGTGAGCTGGAAAGCAACACAAGCCATTTGTATACAGTATAATATTCAGCTGTAAATTAAAGTAGATGAAATCATTTTCAATTCTCCTGGTGTATTTGATGAAAACTGGCTTTGTTTCTCTTCCATAATTGCATAACAGCAAAAGAGTATGGCATCATTTTTCATTCAAATAAAATGATGTGACTTTGCTAGAAGAGGTCACAGAATTTGGGCAATAGCATACTGTACTGTTGTTGTTGGTTTAGGAACTGTAGCCCAGAACATGGTTAAACTAATTGAATAGAGTCAGTCAAATGGTTTTGGAATATAAGATTTTCAAAAATGTTTTCATGAAATGCTTCATCACATGGCATTTTCCTACTGACATCTTGCTCCTAGCTGAGAACTCTTGCATTTCATTGATAGGAGCAGGCCATGGATACCCTGTTGCAAGCAAAGGATTGCAGGTATAGGCCCCAGATAAGGATAGCTAAAGAGCACTGCAAAAGCAATGGGACTGCTGGATGTTCCTTTTTTCCTTGCATGAATGACTGCTTTACCCCATATCAGGACAGAGAGGTACACGCTAGCCCATTGTTTCTGCTGGTATTGGTCACAAGAGCGAACTGCTGTCATTGATATCTTCTTCATCATTATTACACGCCAATTTTTTTTTACTGTTGAAATCTGACAGATTTCATGCTCATTTGAAAACTCAAGAAAGATGCAATGTAAACGGCTGAAGTGGATCCTCATTTGCCTGTAGGCGAGAATCCTCTCAATCGGGTGACTCAGAGTGCAAGGTCAAGAAATGTACGTGCTGACTTTATAACTTGTGGGGATTTACTGCTGAGATTTATGTTGATTGTTTACACTGACATAAAAAGAGGCTAGGATGCCAGCACTGGTGGGTTTTTAGCGTCATCACTGCAGCTGCTCAAACTGGGAAGCCCTCTTCCCCTCACAATTCTGTGATTTATTTATATTTTATCCGCAACAGTTGCCTCAATTGTTGTTACCTGTTCAGTGCTAAGACAAAGCTATTTCATGTGCTGTGTCCCCAGCTCAGTAAAGCTACTTCCATTGTTACTGCCATCATGACAGGCCTTTAATCCCACGGACCCTCCGGGACTCACTGTTTTGTGATTAGAGATGGGCACGACTTAGCAGTATTTTCGTTTTCGTTTTTGTTTTTCCGTTTTTGTTACGTATCGAAACGAAAACGAAAAACGGTTCAAAAATGGACTGAAAACGGAAACGAAATGACTAATTTTGAGCCAATTTTCGTTTTTCGTTACTGGAAAAACACATAATGGAGCTAAATGGGGAGAAACGAAAAAAAATTTCGTTTTCGTTTTCGTTTTTCGTTTTCGTTACGTAACGAAACGAAAATGAAAAATTTTGAAATTAGCTCACGAAAACGGAAACGAAACAAAACGGACCCTAGCCGAAAACGAAAATGAAAACGAAATTTTTTTTTCTGAGTCGTGCCCATCTCTATTTGTGATCATCTTTCTTCTTGTTTCTCCTCCCTCTTCCCTAGCCTTTCACACAGACCCGGTTGAGGCCAGTGGGTATACAGATTCTTATTCATTTTCTTTATTTTTGAAAGGAAGCAAGGGAGATGCTACTATAAGGCGGAGCCTCTTTTTGACACCAGGGCAAGGAAGGGTTGCTGGAAGAGGGGGCATCGTTGGGTGCCTAAGACAGGGAGGAGAGCCCTGATGGGGGACGTGGTGTGTGATTCAGAGAAAGGAGTATGGCTTCAGGAGAACACTTTTGCCTGCAGCATAAAAGTACTAATTGGCAAGGCAGCCTGGCAGGGCACAAAGCAGTTCCCCTATCATGGCAAGGCAGAGGGTAGTTGATCTCTTGGCTGAGAGAACCTATGTTCCAGATAAACCAGGGCCATATGTACCATAGCTCAGATCCAAGTGTTCCATAGGTCATACTTGGTGCAAAAGCTAGATGGGTATCCCGACTAATTTGTTGAAGGGATAGAGGCATTTAAAAGAAAAAGGAGGAAGAAAGGGATTGTGTGGGCTCGTACTGTATCTAATCCCCATGACAAGGGTAGTGTGCTTTCCACCTCTTTGGGAGCAACAACATGCTTTCAAACCCACAGCTCAACTGTAGACCTGGGAGGTGCCATGGACAACACCCTAGAGCAGGCATGTCCATACTTTGGCCCTCCTGATGTTTTGGACCACTACTCCAAGAATTCCAAGCCTGTATTGCCAGTGACAAAGGACTGTGGGAGTTGTGGTCCAAAACATCTGGAGGGCCGAAGTTTGGACATGCCTGCCCTAGAGACTACCTGGATGAGCCTGAAAGGCTGGGTATTTAAGGTAGACAAGGGAGATAGTGAGAAATATACCTGGTAGGACACACAAGATTGGGGGGAGTTTGCTGAGGAGCCATTGCTACAGGAGCCCTCAACAGATGGGTAGGAGAGGACCTGCCATCAGGATCTAACATTTCAAGGAAGCTCCTCTCATGGCTCCTCAATGTACCCCAAAGCCCACTCTGGTTAAGGGGCATTTTGGGCAGGTGACCAAGGAGGTATATTGTTTACCCAGTCAGTGATGCAGCAGTAATCAAGGATTACCTGGGAGTGACTGGGAAATGGTCCCCGACTACCCCATTAAAGAAACAACTGCAGAATTATATCCAACATCCAGTCATGAAAGATTACAACCTTGCTCTTTTAATTGTGCCATCAACATGAAGAATCTGTTGCCATGAATGGGACAATGCAACCTCAAGCCGGAAATAATGCACTATGAGCAGGGCAGATTTGATCAAGGAGCGCTTATATTCTGCATGAGATAGCAAGATCCTGGCTCTGATGCCTTAGATGTAATGGAATTTGTATAGCGAAGAATCCTTGTTGTCCAGCATGAGATAATGTTGGACATGATCCCAAAGATCCCAAAGTACATAAAAATCTTCCTCTGTTGTTTTGTACCTTCTAATGTATATTGGTTTATTTGGTAGGTTTATTTATTTGTAAATCACTCCATTATAAAAGAGGAGGCAAAGGATATACATTCTGTGGTATGCTTTCATGCAGAACTGTGTTAATGATTAGTGGCAGCGTCTTCTGTCTCCCCTTTCCTCTCTCTCTCTCTCTCTCTCTCTCTCTCTCTCTCTCTCTCTCTCTCTCTCTCTGTGTGTGTGTGTGTGTGTGTGTGTGTGTGTGTGTGTGTGTGTGTGTGTGTGTGTGATCTGTAGCCTTTTGAACATTTACTGAACAGTTGTGCATTAGCTGTGCTGCTGACTGTTTTATGATGAAAGGCTGGGTTCTCAGCTGGGGATCATAAGGAAGGTCATCTGCCAGCTGTCTTAAACTATGAGGATTTAATGGGGGAAAGTAAGTTAATTTGATTGTTTGGCAAAACCTTCCTTTGATCTTCTTGTATTTATTTCACTTACTCAATATGTAAGTGCAGGGTGCTGAGAAACACACAAAGAGTGGAAACGTATTACTGCAAGACAGCTTGCCTCTTCTCATCCCCCTTTCCCAAAAGAGCAGCAGTGTTTATCTTTTCACTCATGTCAGTCATGAATAAGTGACAAACTTAGTGATAGTAAATGTCTAACTCTACAACTCTATTTGAGAAATTTAAATCTGAACATAGGAAGAACAGCACTGGCTCAGATGGAAGGTCTTGTGTGATCTAGTACCCCCCCTTTTTTTTGTCTCTGGCTTTAAAGCTTTTTGGAAAGCCTATAGGCACAAGTGAAGTAACTGTTTCCTGTTACTTGCTTCTTACCATCCTTGCTACGAATTAGTGGCTTCCATATCACCATTAGTCACAGGGGTGGATCTATACCTGTTTCCTTAAGGAATTGGAAGATATTTTTCCTCCATGTTGAAAACTATGTTATGCTTAAACAGAGTTCTATCAGTGTTCCATCACAGGTCCTATCAGATATTGAAGACTTGTATGTTTACAAGTTCAGAGTTCCAATATATACATTGCAATATACAGACGATGCTTGTGTACCTTAGTATAATTTATATATTGTTTATATTGCCTTTGTAGGGATGATAAATGGAACAAGAACCTTAGTTCTTGCATTATTTTTCTTTGCATTCAAACTAAGCCATACTTAAAACCAATTCTCTAAAATCAGTGAAAATTGTGTTAACCATGTGTTATCTAAATTCCATTGATTTCAAGGATCCCACTCAACCAGGAATAATAGCCACCACTAACAGATCTGTTGTCAACGAATTTGCCTAGTCCCCTTCTAAAAACATCTAAGCCCCTGTCCACCAGCACACCATGCAACAGCAGGTTCTGAGGTCATCATGCATTGTGCAAAGAAGGACAGGGAGGTTTCTGAGATCCTCTCCTCAGAATCTGCTGCTATTAAAGAGGAAGGTTAGTTTGAAAGATCAATCACAAAGCATTAGAGTCCAACTGAATTCAGGTTCTTTTTGGTGAGGCTGCTAATAGAGAATGGGTTTTCTTCTCTTCACAGCACCAACGGAACCACTGCTGTGCAAATTTGCTGATGGAGGACAAAAGAAACGGCAAAATCAAAGCAAGTACACGCAGAATGGGAGGCCGTGGCCACGAGAAGGAGAGGTGAGTTATAATTATTTGCAATTATTTAATGGGTATTAGGATGGAGATCCTGCATGCCAGATGTCAGGGATCTTAATGAACTCAGAGCAAAATATAAAAGCATAATATGAGAGTATATATGCCATGCATCACACTGGCTTAGCCCAAATCTCTCCTATTGTATTAATGTCCAATAATACAGATATTTATCATAAGGAATAGAAACTGCAGCCTTAATGTACAGTAGATTTCTACAATTGTGAATGATGATAAATGTTCAGTTGCTCATAAAAAATTTTTTTTTGGATCCTGTGCTACTGATTTAGCTTGCAATGTTCCAGTGTCTTCAAATAAATAAGAGCATGTTTCAGTTTACTGATGCAATAAGTGTACAGTATGTTAGTGGTGAATTTTGTAGACACTACGTGAGTTGGGAGGTACGATAGGGAATATTCCCTCCCCCCAACACACACCAAGTACAGAGTATCAGAGGACATACTACCAGAAGTACACTACAAATAAGGCAACAAAAACATCCCTTAAAGACATGCCTGAAAAATGGAATCATGCCTCATAATTTCAAGGCTGTAACCTGAAAATAAATTATACAGCCAGCAAATCCACTTTTCTGTTCTGTTACATGTTTTTTCTCTAGTGGTATGGTATTACTATTTTTTTGGATATTGCTGTTTGGGTGATGTATTAAGGAAGACAAGATTATCTTCAGGCTCAAGTTTAAGGCCAGAAGAGCCAGTGAGGCCTGCTTCTAATGACAAATTTCTTCTGATTCTATTGTGTCACAAAGCAGAATTTATTGTGACTAACTAGTTATTGTCCAGAAGGCCACTGGGACAAGTTAATTTAAAGTTGATTTCCCTTATTTTTCTTCTTCTAATTATATACACATTAGGTATACCTCACCTGTACCAAGTGTCCAGACTGAAAGTAACTCTGTATATGCCTTGAGAAATTTGTTTGGCAATTTTAAAAATCACTTCCATGTTAGTCTTCTTTATGAATAATAATATGTTGAGCTGTTTATATCAGTAGCCTGAATTTGGTTATTCTAAAACCATTGCAAATTATTATTTTCTGGTTTATTTTTTGTTTCTGTTTTAGAAGATTGTGTAATAGAAATAATCAATTGGATAATTTCCTTGTTAAGAATTATTGTTAAGAACAGCTAATGACCCTCATCAACTACAGAGAAGGATTGCTGCCACTCCTGATTGCATTGAAACTTCTTAATCCCTCCATCACAATACAATGATTAACACCTATTCTCCTGCATAGGACAATTTTCCTCTTTCCCACAACCTTAAAACCACACAGTCTCACTCACTCTATACCCCAGAACACAGAGATAACTTCTAGTTCCCTGAGCTCCCTTGCCCTCTGAAGATGCTGGCCACAGAGTTTGGCAAAAGAAAAACTCCCAGAACATGGCCAAACAGCACGAAAAACTCACAACAGCTATCAGATCTAATCCATGAAAGCCTTCTAGAGTACATTGAAAGCCTTCGAGAATAAATCCTTCCTTCCTTCCTTCCTTCCTTTGTTGCTAAATATTTTGGGGACTTTTGTTGTGTTGTACCAAAGACATTGTGCATTCTGAAAATCACACAAACTACTCAGTTCTGTAAGACAGTTAACAGACTGGAAACAAGCATATCTGTTGAATTCTGCTAATATGAATTTCATTTAGTTTATGCCAGTTTCTGCATAAATCGGATGAAAGTACCTGTGAGTTTAAAAAAAATCTCATTCTGTACCTTAAGGGGGGGCATTTGGGGGACATGGGAAGCAACCATGATAAAGGTTTTATCATTTGAGTGGAGTTCTGCTGAATGGATCCAATCTAGGGATGGGCACGAAATGGAAAAATAATGTTTCATTTTGTTTCATGCACATCACTGCTTTGTTTCATTTCATTTTTATGATATTTAAAAAAATTGTATGAAACAAAATGAAACGAAATGAAACTGCTCCCCTGGGTCCTAGAGGCATCAAATTTGGTACTCGAGACTCCGGGAGCCATTTTTAAAGGGCTCCTGCTGAGCTGTTATCAGTTGGAGACTTTTAAAACTGGCCCAGTTGGCACCAGGGGGATCCCCTGGTACAGACTGGGCCAGGTTTAAAGGGCTCCAGCCATTGACAGCTCAGCAGGAGCCCTCTGAAAATGGGCAGCAGGGCAGTTCTGGCAATCGTGCTGCCCTCATGAGAATTTTCAGAGGGCTTCTGCTGATCTGTCAATGGCTGGAGCCCTTTAAGCCTGGTACAGTCGGCACCGGAGGGTCCCTCTGGTGCCAAATGAGCCAGGTTTAAAGGGCTCCAGCCATTGACAGCTCAGCAGGAGCCCTCTGAAAATTCTCATGAGGGCATCACGATGACCGGAACTGCCCTCCGCACCATTTTCTCAGGGCTTCTGACAATCTCTCAATGGCTAGAGCCCTTTAAAACTGGCCCAGTTGGTACCAGGGGGTTCTCCCAGTGCCAGCTGGCCCAGGTTTAAAGGGGTCCAGCCATTGACAGCTTGGCAGCAGCCTGAAAACGATGGAACAAAATGGTTCATTTCAATGCAAAACTGACAGTTTCAATTTGTCTATAACGAAATGCTGCTTCCTCGTTTCATTTTGTTTTGTTACGTAATGAAACAACAGAATAGCATTTTGTTTTTCATTTCCTGCCCATCCCTAATCCAATCCCTTGTCAAAGCTCTTAACGGATGAAATCCTGTTTTGTTAGGTTCCACAGCACAAAGCTGATAATTCCATTAGCTGGGGCATTCTCGTTAAAAATCAAATATTTCTTCCACCTTTCTTTTGTCATCAGGAAACTTTAATTTCAAAGAAACAAATTGCCCAAGATGATGACTTTATCAGCCTTAGACTAGCATAAACAGGATTCCAGCCAATATTTCTTTAAAGCTGAATATATTTACCAATATTAATTTATTAGGAAACCATGTTGTTGATTAATATTTCTATAACCATCCATTTCTGTGACAATTGCTCCCATCATAATTATGTTCAGTGACAACATATTTTCCATTTATGAACAGAGGCCAGCATTCAATTTATGTCGTCAATTCTTACTAGATATCACTTATATTACCATGTACAAATTAGGCACCAGACAGTAAGACATTGCCATTGATCCTTCCATCTGTTGTATATGGCAAAAATGCAATGCTCAGGAGGGGAATGAAATCTGGTTTTGGTATGAGATGACAGAGATGTCCTATGAGTGGTATTTTTGTTGTTGTTTTATGCCATCATGTCACCTTTGGTTTAAGATGATTAATGACCAGATGAAGACAGTATCATTAACAGATCTCTTCTGGTCTTGCACACTCAAATCAGTGGCTTCTTTTATTAAACAGATCCATGCATTAGGTCTTTCTCTAACCTTCTGGCTTCAGAATTTTGACACCAGTATTAAAACAATGTGATTCTTCCGTAGTTGTGATATTTGTCTTTATCAAATTTGGCTATAATCTTGCACTTCCTTCTTTAACCTTCCTCGTTTTCAAATAATTGCTATTTTCTGCCAGTTAGGTTGTGTCATGTGGTTAAATGGTGCAGTGGTTAAATGCCTGTACAGCAGCTAAAACTGTACTCACGACCTGGGGTTCACTCTCAGGTAGCCTGCTCATGGTTGACTCAGCCTTCCATCCTTCCAAGGTTGGTAAATTGAGTTTCCAGCTTGTGGGGGTGGGGGTGGGGAATGTGTAGCCTGCATAATTTAAAATGCCCAGAGACTACTTGAAGTCCTATGAGGCAGTATTTAAGCAGAACACTTTGCTTTTAAATTACTGGTGGTTCTTCCACCAATTTCATCTGTCCATCATTTGAATCTATTCCAGCTTTCTTTATATGCTCTGCATACATATTGAAAAGATAGGGAAATAAAATACACCCTTGTCTGACACATTTGCTACTAAAAACCATTCAGTTTCTCCATACTTTGTCCAAATATAACCTCTTTTTACAGCATAGGTAATATACCAAGACAATCAGCTGTTGTTCCACATCCATTTATTTTAGGCTATTTACATACATTAAGTCCCACTTAGATTAATCAGACTTACTTCCAAGTAAATGACTATAGCAGTGTTGCCTCAGTTTAATTTTCTTACTCATCTTAATTGCATCTTTGCTTGTTTATTTTCTGAAAACAAACCACAATATTATTTTCTACCTTTCTAGATCTTCTAGGAATTGAGTCCACACAAGAGAGACATTTGCTTTTTGTTCAAGCATTTATGGTTTTGAGAGAAAGCATGGTCCACATTTCAAGAAGGTGTCCAGGTCTGCCCCTTAGAAATGCTGCATGTTGATGAAGGAATACTTCCAGAGCAAGAGGCTCCAGAGAACTAATTCAGCCCCTGTTCTCAGTAACCTGAAGTTTAATGATGCAAAGATGAAACAGAAAGCTGCCCACATTTCTTTTATATACTGCCCAGATAAGGAATAAGGAAACTTATTAGCATAAGGAAACTACAAGGCACAGATTATATCTCATTTTAAACTTTTTAAAATCAGTTTATACATGTCTGCACATAGTTATTTCTGAAATTTCAAAAGGAAAATATAAGTATTACTGGACAGATAGATTGAGGGTCAGCTTGTATCTGCCCTTACTGTAAATAACTTCAAATCTGATTTATAATCTTGGATCGTGGAAGGGTCATTGGGACCTCAGGTTATGCGCAGGAGGTATTGACCTCAGGTTGTGCACAGGAAGTATTTATTTAACTGCTTTCTTTCTGGACGTGATTCTCTCCCCCCCCCACATACGTTGCTAGTATAGATGGGCACCACTCGCCGGGGGGGGGCTATTAGTGGCTTCCCAATTTAATTAGAAATGATTTTCTCCTAGGGGGACACCCCTTTGGTGTTTAATTACTCAGCCCACTGAACCCCAAACATCTCCAAATTTGGGGGACTTACAGAGAAGAGTACAAAGAAGCTGCCCTGTGATTTTATGCGACTAGGACCCAGGGGAGCCATTAACAAATATTTTCTTTTCATTTCCTTCTGAAAGTTCTTAAAATTTGTTAGTAACAAAATGAAACAAAACTACTAAAGAAACAAAACACTTTATTTTTGTTTTGTGCCCATCTCTGGTTGCTAGTAAACATCAGAGGGAACCTTGCATCAGCATCTTAAACAGCAAACTTTCCTGGCTCAACCGTGCTATGCAGTGCCTAACCTTTTAGCATGCCTTTGCAGAAAGGAAATGGCTAACATGGCAGAGGAACCTTTAAGAATACTTTTATTTCCTTGTACATCTTGCTATTTCCCCTTGATTGCCACGGGGCAGAAGGTGCCTATATCAGTATAAGGTAAATATAGACTCTTGATCACTTAGTTAATTAGTCAGTTATCTGGATTGTTTATATGCTTCCTCCCCCCCCATAGGGGTCCCAAGGTGGCTCACAACAAATAAAGCAATAGATTTAGTAACACTATATATAATTATATTTAAAAACAATTAAATATATATTAAGATTTAAAAGGTTTAAACAAGCAGACCTCTCTTTTTTGTACTCTTTCTTTCATATCAGTGCAAAGCCTGGCCTCTGCCTGGCCTCAAGGCCTTTCCCTTCTGCAGATTTTAGGACGAGCTTAATACACATGTGCCCTTATGGTTCTGAAGAGGCGGAATCAATATACATTTCTTATGTGCTATCACTTTTACCAGTGGCATATGGAAATAAGTGGCTGAACTCTTTTTATTGAAATTCCCAGGACAATCTCTCATATTTGGGGCAAAATGTTCTGTTGTAGCAATCAACATTTGCTAGCCAGTTGTTTTAGCAAAACTGTAGTGTATACTCTGGTTGTCATAGTTTGCACCTTTAGTGTAATACATGTGCTTCTCATTACCACAGAAGGTTATTCTATTTTCCTTCTGTCTTATACGACTTCATGCAATATCTTTGATGTGAAATTTTTCTGCTAACAGCCACTCATAGATATCTGTAAAAAAATGACTGATATAGATATTACACCCCCTCCCCCAAGAGCACATGGATTGTTGCCCTTTATTTGGCATAATCTACATCCTATTAACTTCATGTACATTTAAAGCAAAAAAGCAAAGCAAAGTGTTCTGCTTATATACTGCCCCATACCACTTTAAGTAGTCTCTGGGCGGTTTACAATTTTTAATTACAGTGTGCAGGCTACACATTGCCTCCCCAGCAAGCTGGGTACTCATTTTACTGACCTCAGAAGGATGGAAGGCTGAGTGAACCTTGAGCCTTCTACCTGGGATTGAACCCCAGGTCGTGAGCACAGTTTCACCTGCAGTACAGGCATTTAACCACTGCACCATGAGGCTTGTCTTTAATTGTAGTTTATTTAATTTGTTACCTTAAATTATTAGAGCTTAATTTATAACTCATGTTATAGGTTTTCCTCTTTTAATACTTGGGTATTATGCTAACATTTCAAGATGCTTCAGATACAAACCACTATACATGGACAGATGTCCTGATTTAGAGCTCTTTACTTGTGAAAACCAGATGAAGCAAAATATAAGAGGAGGAGCTTCACTACTGTTATGGTAGATTTTTAATTCATTTAATTCTCATTAGAATGGACTTGAATGAACAGGAAAAATATTTACATATATTCATCAACTGACCTCTTTGTATTAATATAGTCATGGTAAGCCAAGTGAGGAATACATCTCTTCATAAAACTTTGATGAGTAGCTGCTAATCATGTGATCAGATCATGATGAAATTAAGTTGGCTATAACAGAGAAGGGATCATGGATTATTCACTGCTTTCTTGCAACTTCTGGTACATCTTTCTCAAGCTTCCTTTGTGCTTCCTTTGTGTGAAATGACAGAATAAAACTTAGTTCAACAGTTATTCCTTGGAAATGTGCATTCATGGGGAAAATGAGTCATTTTAGTATTGTTGTTTCAGGAATAATCTCTCCTATAATTGTTCCTTTAACTCTCTCAGTTTTTTGACCTATCATCCAATATCATTCTACTCAGTGCCCTCCAGCAAGTTCGGGAGGAAAATATACAAAACTCATTGGGGAACCTGGGATTTTCCCAGTGGCAAAAGTCAATAGCTACAGGAAAGGGAGATACATGCTGATTCTGTTCTTCTCTCTAACAGTGGCAAAATTTAGAAGTGATTAGTAAATCATGGCTGGATGCACAAGTGCTTCTTTGCTTTTAAGAACACAGGTAATACTGGGTTGAGCTTCATAGCCATAAACATGAATAGTTTACTGTTTTTTTCTAGGCACATATTTTTCATGATCTAGGAATTGGGTTGATGCACCCCAATTTATATTATCTTCTTTCAGGCATTCCTGATCTTCCTACTAATCCTTCTCCATGTTGTAGATGGAGCAATGGGAATTTCTAAATATAGTCAGTAATTAATGGTGCTCAGTCCATCTTGTGTGGAACCATTCCCATCAGTTCACAATCATGATGCTTGCATAGTTGGGCTACTTTAGGACTAGGCCCCTGCTTGGTGGTAAAGTATGTTTAGTTTAATCTGAATTCATCCAGCAGAAAATAAACCAGATAATGACTGGAGCTTGGATAAATGCAGTTTATGGGTGAAAAAAGCCAGTAATAATGTTACCTTCATCTTTGCCTTCATTAGGTGAATTAATTGTATGAAATAGAGCAAGAAGAAAGTCATTACTTAAAGGAAGAAAGCCTTTTTTTTGGCTAGGTTCTGTTTCTAACATATTCTTACAGAACTTTAAGGTGCATTGTAAAGCACATATTACAATGGCTGTACTAATGTAGGTCCTTGGAGTGCCCTATTTTAGCTTTCCAATTATAGCCTATGCAGCTATTCATAACATCTGTTGGACAGCAGTGAATAAGACACAAAGGTGTTCCTGGAGATTACGGTGCATTTAAGGTTGTGCCTGCATTGTTTACATTGTCTTGCAGTGCAATATTCTGCATGTCTAATCAGATGTAAGTATCCTTTAGTAGAATGGGAATGGCTCATATGTGAAGATGCATAGCACTGTAGCTTTAATTACTGCATGAAGATTTGGGAAATCACTTATTGTCGGGAGGGCAGAGATGGAACCCAACTGAGATGAAACAGAAAACCCCAAGTTAGGTCATAATATATTTGCTTATGTGCATTAAAGTCTCTAGCACCACTACCACTTCAGTCCTAAGCAGGTTTGTTTGGACTTTGGTGGAACAGTTGTCTCAGTAAATGTTGTAAGAACCCAGCCATTACGTTTGAGCATTCCAATGGATTCACTGAACAATGCACATATGATTTCAGGTACCTGGGTGAATGTCCTTCAGATATGTTGAACATACTTTTGAGGATGAGCTGCAAGCTAGCTGCCAGCTGTCACACAACATCAAATGTTTTATCTTTTGACTGTAATAAATATCTAAGATATCAAATGTTTTGGACAATATACAGGAAAGTATTATAGAACTCTTCAAACACCTTGCCATTTTTCACATCAGTCAAGAGGAAGACAGAGTTTTAAATTAGAAGTCAACACTGTAAAATACTGTCAAGATTGAAGTACAGTCAAGAACAAATTGTGTACATTTTAATCTTATTAATACATGAATTCAGGCAACATGAAATTAGCTACAATCAAAATATGAAGTGGGATTGAGAAAAATAACTAGCCATCTCTTTCATGAATACCATCTTCTCTTTTTCCAGCCCCATAGTTCTCCTTATCAGCACTGACAGAACTAGAGGTCAGAAAGGAGTTAGCTGGGTTTATATTTTCCTATGGAAATGCTCATTTTACATCTTGCAGGAGTATCCAGTATGCATATCCTGTGGAAAGGAGTATTGATTCAGAAAGCTTTACATTTCTGAGACTTCCCAGGCATTTTAGAAGCAAAACATGTGTACAGATCAGTTTAAATAACATGCACAACCCAACGGTACTCAATAGAAATGATGTGCTCAAAACCTATGGGTTAGAAAGATCTTCCTGCATTAGACACACCAGTACAAACCATGCATATAGTTTTAAATAAATTATCTTTGTAGATCCTCTTACATTATAAAAATCAATACAAAACTGTGTACATTTGGGGGAATTCACACAAACATGTACAAGGATTTAAGTACAGGAATGTAAAAAATCTTGTATTGTATGAATTTGACCTAGAACAAAAATGCTTGTGAAATTTTGAGGACCAGATTATATTTAAAGGAAATACGTTTCCCTTCAATTAACCCATTTTCTCCCCACCCACAAAGTTTCCTTAGAAACATTGTCTTTGCAGACAGATATACAAATCAAGCTCATGTTTACCTTTCAGTGCGCAATCAGAAAATAAGGCACAGTGAGCAAAACCATTTACTGTGAGAAGTCTTTTACTACTTGAAGCACTTCTGCAAATAAAAGAAACAAGAGAAATATATAATCTATATTTTAAACTGAGCATCAAGAAAGTCTGACATATTGCTTACATTGCTGGACAGGATTGTCCTCAAGGAGTGATCTTTTAAAGCACACACTGATACCTTGGAACCCCCTCCATGAATAAGACTCGATGCCCTTGATTGTTCCTTGTCCTTGCCAACTTTCTCATCTTTGTGGGCCTTTCTTTTGTTTGCTTTAATTTTGCATTGTGGAGCAGTGTCATAGGATAAACAAGCTGATATAAGTGAAAGCCCCAGAAGAAGGTGGGTGCATGGTGGCAGTGGGTCACTGAAGATGCCTTATTTTAGCTTACTTCCTAGTACAGCTGTCACCAACTATGGGTCTTTTTTATTATTATTATTTACCATCCAATCTTGAAATGTGACAAATATTGTTTTGTCACTGCCTCTGTCTGATTTGTATTTTGTTGTGAACCGCTCAGAGTGGCCTAGCTGTCAGATGGGAGGTATAGAAATGTAATTGCATGCATGCATGCATACATGCATACATACATACATACATACATACATACATACATACATACATACAT
>JAHTLZ010003542.1:44391558-44416198 GCA_023846285.1 Phrynocephalus versicolor | reverse complement strand
CATACATACATACATACATACATACATACATACATACATACATACATACATACATACCCTCTTTTGTCATTATGGACAATGTTGTGATTCCCATGAACGCATGACCTTGCTCTCATTTCTGCTCGCCTCTCCCTTTTACCTATTGTTCTGCGGAGGAAACTGCTGACCTTTGTGTAGCTTGATACTTCTTTGAAAGAGAGGAGACTATTAAATGTCTGAGAATACTCAGAGTTTTGCCATGGGATTTCTTAGGGACTGTGAATCTCTCTCACACAGTGGAATCTGACTGCAAGGAGAAATGTGTTCCTTTTGGCTCCCGTTTCTCACTGAGAGCAAGAGGCTGCGGGATTCTCATCCCCAGGGCGTACATCTGCGATGAATCAAATGACCATCGTGTTGGTAACACACACACACTCGTCCTATCACTTTCAATTTTTCTACAGTTTTCTCTTTAGTTGTTATGGTAATGCATTTGCAGTGATACAGGGCGCTTTTTCAAAAAGGTATGCCCAGCAAAAAAGAGGTTTAATACTGGTGTCAAGAGGCCACAGAACTTTGTAGGGGATAACTCCTAGGTCTACCTAGAATGAATCTGGATACCTGAACAAGTTTATTAAGCATGTGTGGGGACATTAATATAAGACATGAATTGATCCAAGACCATGCTATGCAAATCTAAACTTGGAATTATATGTAACCCTTACAAATCTAGCAAACATCCTGATTACACACCAGAAATCCACTGAGACAGTTTATATGTGTGCATGCTTATTGTTCAAACCTTTTTAAAAGAACTAATAGCAGAGCATGTTCTTTCAGTCACAACTGTCAATTATCAAAAGAAAGATCACTGTCACTGTCAACTCAAGTGTATTTTATTAAAATAGAGTTTAAAAACAGTCTCAGCTGTACCATTGATAAGCCCATTTGGCTTGGAACACCTGCTACCAAGAAGCTTTGTTTTTTCTTCTAGTTAATATTTCTTCCCATATTTGCAACAAAATTTCATTCTACAGTGGTCCCCCGCTCTTTCGCGGTTCATATACTGCGGTCCCGCTATATCGCGGGACCACAGTATATGAAAAAGCCCCCCTGGGGTAATTAGGGGAAAGGCCAGTTTCAGGCCTCCTGTACTTACCTCAGGACTGGTGCTGCCCTGACCGGGCCTGCGAGGGCCTTCCTTGGCCTTCTTGAGGCCTTTTGGGGGCCTCCAGGAGGCCTGGGAAGGCCCTCACAGGCCCGTTTGGGGCAGCGCCAGGCTGGGGGTAAGTACAACAGCCCCCAGCTAGGCGCCCCAGGCCTAACCTGATCTGCATCTGCATATTGTGGATTTTCAATTATCGCAGGTCAGGTCGGGTCCCTAACCCCAGCAATAGGCAGGGGGTCACTGTAGTTCTTAGAGCTTAAATATATTTTCTAAAATGAAAAACCTATAAACTGAACATTGGTTTATATCTACTGAGGTTCAATCTGTTTGAAAAAAGAACTAACAAGGTACAGTACTTAATCTGAAATGAAAGTGGATGATTAAAGTGGGGTCATGGATTTCCCTCATTTTTCAGGGGTCAGTATGTGTACTTTTGATGCAAAAGAGTAATATTTTGTTTTCCCCCTCTCCTGTGTGCAGGCTGGCATGGCCTTGACCTACGACCCCACCGCTGCTATACAGAATGGGTAAGTAACATAATTTACTATTTTTAAAAGATCTCATGGTCTTTTTCAGTGCCGTTGTCAGCAGTTGAACATGGTTTCAAAGCATCTGCCACAGATATACAAATAAGAAGCCAGTTGAGAAGTAGACTGTCCAATGTCCATAATTATTTCCCATTTTATTTTTACACCCCATTTGTTTATCATATCTTGCTGAGTTTTACCCTCTTCCTCACATTGCTTTTGATATCACCTGACATACTGCTTTTTTTTTCATCTGGAGATTGCAGGCATGGCTCCAGCCAGTAGTATTTTCATCACTCACTCAGTAACAGACAGAGATTTCTCGAAAAGAAATTCTCTATGATTAAGAAGAACTTTTCCCCCCTAAATGACCTTCATATAAGAGAGAAGTTTACTTATATTTCCTTTTGTTTTATTTCATCTTTTAGAAGTGCAGATAGGCTGTAGGAGTCATGACTTTTTTCAATCAAGTTGTTTAGAACTGTGTTCACCATATCTTTTAGAGGAACTCAAAAAGTATCTCACAGTTTTAACTGCCAACCAAGTCTGAAAATCAAAGCAGGAATGAAACATTTTCCTCAGCAGAGCTTTCTCTATTGAGTATAAATGCTATCTAGAATGTTTTAAATGCTATAATAAAATAAAATAAAAACTTTGCCATGTTGGCTGGGTTGAAAGCTTCCTGAATTCTTAACTGAATTCTTAACTTAATTCTATATAGAAAAGCCACCATTACAGTCTTGGGATCGGTTAGGATTTGAGAAACATGATTCAGGCAGACCATCGTGATAGAACATTTATAGTTGCAGACAAAAACCTTGACTTGAAGTCCAATCACAAAATAAAGCAAGCTTTTGTGGATCATCTTTTGCATATAGTTTTTGACATCAATAGTCTCAGCAATAATACTGCAATTGCATTGGCTTCCAATTACAGTAGGACTCCCCGTATCCACTGATTCATTATCCACTGATTCAGTTATCCACAGTTGACAGAGGATAAATAAATAAATAATTCAGCAGCCGCAAAGCAAGCTACTATCACAAAGAGCAGCTGTAAAGCAAGCTACTGTCATAAAACAGCAGCCGTAAAGCAAGCTACCGTCAGAAATAGAGCTGTAAAGCCAGCTGCTGTTGCAAAACAGCAGCTGTAAAGCAAGTTACTATCAGAAAACAGCAGTTTTGGGGAACATGTTGGCGTTCTCTCTTATCCACAGTTTTCATTATCCACGGGAAGGCTTGGAACCAATCCCCAGCGGATACTGGGGTCCTATTGTATGTCGCAGAAGAGGACATTAATGCAACTCTGCATCTAGCAGGAGTGGAAGCAATTTTTATTGATTTTGGTGTGTGTAAGAGGGAGGTGGAAAGGGTGATTGCTTGTCATATCTGATGGTTTTAAGACCAGAAAGCTAAAACAACCAAAACAAAATCCTCCCTCAGAATCTCTCCTTTTTATCTGTAACAATTTGAAGGCCACATTGACCATCTATTTCCTGACATCTCTTCATCTCAACCATGCTACTGGCTCTCACTGCTGTCTTCTCCAGAGAGAACTGAACAATTATGTATTTCTATGCCCAGTCATCCGCTACAAAGGTTGTGTAGCACTGCTGTAAAACAAACTTATGGTCTCCAGTTGGTCATTCTTATTCAGATCCTAATATTACTGCAATAAAAAAGTATCTGCTGTAATTATGTTCAGCAATACATGAGTATTATGTTAGCCCTGGGATAGTGTTTATCAGTGTTTTTGTTTTCAATTTCTTTTATTTGGACACGAGACAATTATATTCTATTTCTGTTGACAAATATGAAATCTTGGTATTGCACAACATCATAAGAGTTGAGTGAAGTACAGTGGACACTTGTATAACAAATGGTTTGTTTAACATAAATTCTGTACAACATAAAAAATTCCAGAGATAGGGGAAATTTGCTTAACAGAATCGCCTATGGGGCAAATCTGTACAACATAAATATGGTTGTGATTAGGAATTACTCCGTTTTCAATGCATTCCTATGGGAAATTTGTATAAAGGAAAATTTGCTTAATATAATTTCATTTGGAACGAATTAATTCATTTATACAAGGTGCCACTGTACTTAGTTTTCAATAGTTAATGCAGAACAAAACACAGCTCCTCAGACACAGCATTCTTCTCTGATGCACAAATTGAAATATGTGAGCTCTAAAAGGAGGCTATAATTGTGTTATGAGTATTACATTTAGCGGCCAAAATTCCACTGCATAAACGTATAAGGGCAATGATGTCTTCATTGAGGGAGACTGCTGGTTATTAAAGAGCTCCTCCTTTGATTTCAAAGATGGCATGACTTGTCTGTAGTTCGTCTTAGGAAATGGTGTGGCGGGGGGATAAAACTGTTGTTTTATATTCAAACTTTGCCAACTGTGTTCTGCTTATCAGGAATGAGAAACAGATCTTTGCATTCTCCTTAAGCACTAGAACTATTGGCCCAAATCCTGTTGGGGGGGAGAATATCAGATAGGATATTGTTGACTGTCTCGTAGCATGTGAAGCTTAAGAAGTTCTCTGTGTGTTTGGTTAGGTGGTACTTTATTTTAGTCAAACATAACGGTGCTTGCAAAATAATGTAGTGAAAAGGCCCTGATCTGAGGGAAGAGAAAGCTATGCAATAGGTGTGTTTTCTCCTTTTTGCTATTGATGGAATATAGATTTTACAGGGTTAAGTTTTTTTCAAAGTAAGTGTATCTCCTTAAGTGAAAAAATGGTTGCCTATCCATCACATTTTTGGATCAAACAAGTCTTTCCTTGGGATTTTGGATTGATAGAGAGCTGATAGTTGAGAACTGACAATATTCATTTGGATTCTGGGAAATTCAAACAGGTGTTTTCTTTCTTTCAAGTAGTGATCACATAAAGTCAGTGGGCTGCAGGTTGCTTGCATATGTCTACTCAAGCATGTCTTGTTATAATAAGTCTAAAGGGCAGTGTAATCATCAGTGACCAGATGGTCTTCATAAACATTTCCAAATGTACTTACCATTGATTAATAACAACAATGAATCAGAACGTTCTCTTTACTAGTTTGCATTAAATATCAAAACTAAACTGTTCTTCATGGTGTTGGAATTGCCTTTTAAATACGGCATGGTCTGTTTAAGTGATGATCTTGTTTAGACGCAGCACAGCCCAAAATAGTGGAAACATGACCCAAGATGTATTTTACAGATTGTTCTGAGTCCAGAGTTAATAAAACTCGGAGATTAAAGGCATATCCAGTTTTCCTGAGACACAGAGAAACTTAACTTCAGAACAGTTAGGGGCTAACACTGCTTCTACCATAAAGGCATATCAAAACATTATGTAATGACTTTGTTCTGTTCATTCAATTATTTAAAAGGTTGTGAGTTTTTTAAAGGTTTTGATTTTTTTTGTACAATAATATAGTTTCAAAGTCCATGAGATTAATTTTTCTTATTACTGATGAGCAATGGGGTATGATATTGTACAGTACTGCAAGATTGGTGCTATTGTTATTAGGGTATATATCCCACAAATTGCCTGTGCAAGATTTTGAACTTGTAGCAGGCGAGTATTGGCTCCATTTACTAATAAGCATTTGGTCATATAACTACTGAGAAAGGAAATCAATGTCCTTGATACAAAAACATCTGCCCAACAATAGTAGCCAATTGTTCCCCTGCCCAACAGTAAGCAGCAACAGATGCTTTAGCTGCAGTAGGTAATATATCCCTTCCTTCTTATGGGGCCACATTGTCTCCTATGAATTAAGTATTAATATATTATTTAAGTTAGAAGCATTTCATGAAATCCTGTTTCTTACACCTGCCAGTATAAATCCAATAGCATAAATCTCAGCAACAAATGAATGCTAGGGGGGGGGAGCTTTCAGTTGTATTTTTTTATTGTGCACCAATTGCATGACTTCATGTGCATCAAGGAATAAAAGCAGCAACTCTTTACTTAGCAGCAATTCATGGCTGAAATTGGTACTGTCTTAAATATTCACCTGGATTTTTGCCTTTGGACATTTAGTGCATAAAGCTTAAGCAGGTTAGTTTTGTTAAGCACAATTTAATGTAATGAATAAGAGCAGAACTACTGGAATCAAATTATGACTAATCTAAATTCTGCTGGTTTTGGTGGATTCACCTCAGCTATGCCTTGCCCACAGAATTTCACAGTCTTAACCATTAAGAATGTTTTAAAAATTGAATGTGTTTTGTAAGTCTTCATTTTCTTTACTTCTTGACATGGCCATCACTGATTACCTCCATCCTGTTTGTGGAAGTTAAAATTAGTGAGTCAGTGTCACAATTTTTCTTCTGGGAAAGATGAATTCGCTGCTGATTTCTCAGAAGTGATCCTTTCCCCTTAGTTGTGATTACACTACAGGTTTTTTCTTTTTCCTCAGAATTTTTTTTGTATTTTGCATTAGAGTGGGCATCAACAGTGACTATATTGGGACTCACAGTGCCCTGTACCTAATACAGAGGTGCCTCGAATTACAAAGTTAATCCATTCCTTGTGACACTTCGTATCTTGAAATTTTCATAACTCAATGAGGCATAATTTACCCTGGAAATTGAAGCCTTCTGCAAAATTTTTGTAGCTGAAAGCATTGCATAGGAAGATTTTTTTTAATCTTGAGTTTTCACAGAAGACTTCAATTCCTAGGGTGTATTGCATCCCAGATGGATTTCCCTTCATATTTCAGATTTATTTATTTATTTATTTGCAACTAGGGGCATTCATAATTTGAGGCACCACTACATAATTCTAGGGCATGGGAGACAGCTGAACAAACTGAACTGAACAATTTTGAGTACTCCTTAGAAATAATTCTACCAAACAGCATTCTATTTCCCATGGAATGACCAAGAATATGTTGTGTGTTGCTCAGAACCATGTACAGTATTCTGAGAAATTTTCACTGACCGTTTGCTATTCTTCAGAGTTCAACACCATACCGAGACCTTTCTAATATTATGTTTTTGAGGGTCCATGTAAATACTTTATCACTGGAGATATTTCTAGTGTGCCTCCTTCTGTGAGAGCTCTGTATCATTTATAAAAGAAAGCAGTGTAGCGTACTATTCCAGGAAAAAGTGGAGCTAAGCTGTTATATTACTACCCCTCCAATTTTCCCAAAGCTTTCTTGCCTGAGGAAGGATCTGGATTATTGTTTTTTGTTTGTGTGTGTGTTTTGTTTTGTTTTGTTTTGCCTCACTGATGAAGCTGTTTTGAACAGTTTTAGTAATATTATTGAGCATCACTGCAGTTCTTTCTTTTGTACATATCTTCATCACCCTTCAGCTTCCTTGGCTGCCAACACTTCCTGTGAAAAAGCCCGATGATATGATATATGGGATGTCTTATGATATATTCCATGGTCTGTGTGGGAAGCTGGGGGCGTTCAGCTGCCACAAAGATTGCTGTACAGGGAAAAGCAAGACCTGTACACACACTGTCACATATTTAAGGGAAGCACAGTAATACTAAGCTTAATCTATAAGTTGTTTTAAACCATTTCTTTTCTAAGCAAAATTTATTTTTGTCAAACTGACTGGAAATGGTTGAAATGCTGATGTCTAGGTGTTTTTTTTCATACTGCAGTGAATAGTGGCATCTGAGCTTGTCATTCAGTATTTGAAATCGGCACGTCCAGCTTTACCACTTGATTTTTTGCTAAATCATAGTGTTCACAAATGGAGATGTCTCTGCATGTTTTGTGACTTAGAGCCTCAGTTTTCACCCACTAAATGGAAGAAAACTCCTTTCAAAGAACTATCCCTTCTTCAAGTAGAATTTACATTTTGTTAACATAGAATTTAGTACCTGAAGTTTACTAAGAAAAGCCATCTACAAAGAAACACCAGGTGATCATTTATTGTTACATTTTAGCAATTGTTTATGAAATAATAGAATAATAAGTTGCCTGTTATACTGCTTCCAGTAATTTCACTTTCCCCTTTATTTAATTGTTGCAGATCCAAAATTCATTGTAGTTTTACGGATTTCAAAGATTTAGCAATATGCTAAAGATTTAGCAATGGGCTAATCAAAACTTTTGTCCTCATTAGATGGACATTTCTTCCTTCCGAGTTAAGGAGGAGTTTTGGAAGTTGTTGAACTTCATGCAGCTATTAGCAAGTTGTTCAAATTCATAATATTTCTCAGGCCTGATCTGTTGTTTAAAGAAGCCCTTGCTGTACGAATATCCCATTTCTATGGATCATTTCTCCCTCTTACATTATATGAGCAGTGTAAGTTCTTTGCTTCCTTCAGTTCTTTCCCTACATTTCTCAGTGTAGCTCTACCATGACCTGAATATTTTTACCTTCTGTTTCAAAAGGTTAGTATTTTATATATATATTTTCAAAGTCTCCCTTATACATCTGCTAAATATTAAATCTAACCCTGCATATGAATATAGTATCACCTGCACTCAAGTCCAGTAGCCTTTGTAATTGTTCTTCTAGATGCCCTAGTTGATCTCCTAGCTCTACAGAAACTCCTCTGATTCTCATATTGCATCTTCTTTGGTGAGAATCCTCCATTCCTGCTCTCAATCTACTGATAGTAAATCAAATGGTTCACTATAAATAGTTTATAAGCCATTATTCTTCAGTGCATACTAATTGAGGTGGCTTCCAGCCATCTGGTGGAACCATTCCATGCAGTACCAAGCTGATTTCTACTAGTGTGAAGTTGTCCTGAGATGCTGAAATGGGTTTTAATTGGTGTATTTTTATTTAGAAGAAGTTTCAGGAAGTGGTATAATTTAATTGTATTTTACTGTATTTTTGTATTAATCATACATTCCTGGAAGGCGTTCATGCAACACACAGTGAAGCCAGCAACCCTACCACACTTGCCTGTGGGCATGGAGGGTGAAGACGTGATGGGAGGTTCTCACCCTGGGTGTCCAAAGGTTAAGGGACTTTCATAAAAGGAATGAGGCAGAGGGTGAGACAGGAGGATTAGGAGGATCTAGAAGGGAGGAGGAAAACACTGAAGGTATAAAAGGGGAGTCAGAAAGAAAGAAGAAGGGTTGATGCCAGCAGACTGCGAAGGGGGAGGGATGGGACACAACCAAGGGGAAACCTGGATGGAAGTGCCAGAGTGGCCCCAGTCCAACCCAGTGAAGGAGATTCTGCAAGCCTCATATTTCAAGTGTTCAAGGGAGGCCATAGCTTAGGGATGACTTTAAACGCTGCCTCTATAATTTCTGGATATAAAACAGCAGGTGATGTGAAATGGCCGAGTTCCTTTCTCTCTACCATTCAGTGTAGAGACAATAGTAGGATAGATGGACAAATAATCTAATATAATATATGGCCACATTTTATGTTTTTTAATTAATTTAGGCTGCAGTCCTAAACATTTACATGGGAATAAATCCCATTTATCTCAGTGGACCTTATAGCTGAAGAGATTCACGGAGGACTGCAGATTATGTTTAATAATCCATGACCAATTGATACATTTTACTTAATCATTCATAGATGTCATTGCATATTTCTTTGTTGGATAATAATGGTTCCAATTTTCATTTTGTTTTCAATCATTGTTTTAAATCTGTTATCCCAAGCTTTTGAAAATTTGCTAATTTAATCTACATGCCTATTAAGAGACTAAAATGAACACATTAACATAAGGCTTGGTAAAAAAAAAAGTGATATTATTCTTCATAATTAATAGATCAATATTTGCAATTAATCAATAGCTCAGTAATTCAAATCATTTGATAGTTAATAATCCAGAATCTCAATTGATTTATAATTATGTTAACTATAGTTAGATATGCCTAACTTATTTGAAAATCCCAGCCTGTATTTAAAGTACTGCTAATGCAAGAGAAGCTGAATTAATCGTGTTTCATGACAATTTCTTATTTTCTGTTCCCAAAGAGATTGGTCAGAAGCAGAGCACATGAGCGTATAAAATCAGAATGTCATGTGCCTCTTCTTCCTTTCCAATGTTCTCTGTAATATCTAATCCATCCTTTTATGTTTATCCATCCGACCTCTGTGTTTTCACCCAGTGAAACTTGACATTGCAAAGTAGTAGCATCAGAAGCTTAACTCTGTCAGTGGACTGGAGGCATGATTCAAACAGATCTTCACAATTATGCAGTTCGATTTCGAAATGAAGCCTAGACAATCACAAATCAGAGCAAATATTTGCAAAATACAAGGAGGTGTGAAAAGCTTCTTCTGTGACAATCAAATGTTTCCCTCTTCTATTCATGGGTTGTTGGCAGTAGAAGATATTGAACCTCAGCAAATGTGGGTTTAGCAGCCTGGAATGCCTTTAATTAGGAGATAGGTGGTGTACAAATCCAGCAAATAAATAATGTAGAAATAATATAGATCTATATCATTGCTAATGAAACATAAGGGGGGATGTTTTAGCAAACTTCCTTTCCTTTAAGCACTTGCTTTGCAGCCCTCACAACCCTTGAATGTGGTTAGACATTTTAAAATTCAGACGTGGTTGGCAAGTGACTCATCTAAGTCCTTCCTAAGTTTCTGTCAAATTCTCTCATCAGCATCTCTCTGCCTCTGACATTTTAACAAGGTCACCATTAAAATTTTACATCAATACTCTGTGGTTGGTGTCATAAGAAGCAGAGTGGGAAGGCATAATTTGTTGTTTTTTCTTCCCATTTTAAAATGATGTATAATTACAGTATTCTTGCAGTTACCAGCTTCTGTCTGATAAGGAATGTAAAGTAAACCTGTCAAGTCAGGGTATTATTTAGATTACCCCCTTTTCCTGTTTCAAACATACATGGCCCCATCTCTTTTCTCCAAAAGAACTGTGTGTTGTCAAAAATGATTGTGAACCACAACCTACAATATGACTTTGTGAGAATTTCGAAAAATGCAGATTTAAAAAAAGATATTGAAATCAGTTGTATTGGAAAGTCAGTAGTCATTCATTCTATTATATCTAGGAATTGATGAATATTATCTGTCATCTGGCCTTGAGGTTGCTAGAAGTCTCAGTAAGACAAACCTTTAATTACAGTCACATTTGCTGTTTTTGTAGATCTAACATCTTGGCCACAATCCAGAAAAGCAGCTGTTTTTAAAGGAAAAAATACAGCTTAGAATCCAGATTCAGTTATCAACCTACAATTTACTTTTGTCTGAATGACATCATTGGGTCTACTCCAAGTATGACTAAATCTGGATTTCCCCCATTTTTTTGCAAAGACAGGAGCACAATTAATTTATGAGGATCTCCATTTGTCTTTGGTCGGTAATGGCTATGGAACAGTTCATTGCTACATGTCAGTCCATTACCTCAAAAATCTTCCCTTTGTTTTTTTGTTTGTTTTTTGTTTGTTTGCAGATTTTATTCCTCACCGTACAGTATTGCTACAAACCGCATGATTCCACAGACATCTATCACGCCATTCATTGCTGCTTCCCCTGTCTCCACATATCAGGTATGTTTGAATTGCATGTGCCTCATAAAGCCCTAAGTCAATGCTTGTGATTTGCATGTTCGTGAAGGCTCAATGTGTAGGGAGAAGGTTATGATGCAGAGCTGCAATCCTTAGTCCAAAAGTAATTATTGTAGTTCCAATATCTCCAAAATAAATAGTTATCATAGCAGTTATGTATTTTTGAAAGTCACTGTCTACTTTCCTTATTTCTGAAATGTAATTGAAATAACTACTTTAAAAAATCCCACATATTATAACCTGCCGGCCTAAGGTATAAAACACAGACATCAACATCATGACACAGCATGAGACACCACTCAAACCTTATAATATTCCTCCTCAGCATGCCTGTTACCTATGAAAGTAAATAAAATGTTGCCATCACATTGCAAAATCAGTGATGTTGTTTCTACTTCTTAGGTTTCAGCCATAATGTAATAGTTCTACCTTTGTTGTTGGAAAAGGGAACAAATTACAAATCAGTCGCTATTTATATTTTATGATTTCCAAATTGTGGGATGGACCAGTCACTACTAATATACCATATATATATATATCTTTGTGCCACCCACCTAAACAAACAAATCAAACAAAATAAAAACAAACCAACAAAGGAAGCACGTCTGAAATAAGGCATCAGAGACAGCTATCTCACTAACTCTAGTAATAAAGCCACTCCTGGCTGTTTGGGTAGCCTGCTGTATGTGTTTAAAAAATATTATATGTTCCAGAACTGAGTCTACTCAAAATAGGAATAGTAGTCATACATTTGCCATGTTTCAAGCAGTGATGGTATAAACCTTTACCTTTAATTTTCAGACAATGGTAACCAAGTTTATCTTACCAAACATGTTTGTAGTAGGTAGACATTTGCATGAATCTATGGTGTCAGGTGTCAAATTAACTTCAGATGTAAATTTCTTGCTCTCATCTTTTTATATTTTCCAGTAAGAGTGCTTTCAAAATTCACTTTAAAAGTATCATCCACACCAAAAACTCCATTACATTCATATTTGCATTGTCCCTTATGGCACCAGCATATGACTTCATTTGAAGATGCATGAGCATCCATCAATAATCAGGATCAAGTATTTGCTACGTTTCTGTGCTTCAGTAGTCATGCCTGTTATGAAGTTTACACTTAAGTTTGCAAATATTTAGTGTCACAAGTTATGTCTTTGCTTAAAGTAAGCAATCTTCCTAACTCCAATAAGAAACTACACATCTTTTCATGGCTTTCATTGCCATGAAGTGGAAGCAAATTTTGGAGTTTCTTATTTGGTGTGAAACGTTACTTGTATGATAGTTAGTGTTATGGAGAAGAATATGGTGCAGAGGTGCACCGGCTCCAATTAACTAATACCTTTCAGGCCATTTACAGTGAATATCTAAAGGACCGCCTTCTTCCATACGAGCCAGCCTATACACTAAGATCAGGCCAGGAGGCCCTGCTGAAGGTGTCGTCCCTTAAAGAGGTGAAGGGGGTGGCATGTTGAAACAGGGCCTTCTCAGCCATTGCCCCCCCCCCCCAAACTTTGGAATGCCCTCCCAACAGAGATCTGCCTGGCACTGATGCTTTTGGCCTTTTGGCACCAGGCAAAGACCTTCCTGTTGAGGCAGTATTTTAAATTAGTTAAATTAGCTGGGCCCATGAGTAGCAGGATTTTATTATTTGTATATTGGTTGTTTTCAACTGTTTGTTATTTTGATGGTTTTAACATGTTTTACTGTTTATATATATTGTTGTAAGCCACTTGGTAATGGGGTGGCTAAAAATTATGTAAATAAATATATAACTAAATAAATATGTTATTTCATTGTTCACCAGTTTTTGCATGGTTGGTTCTCACTAGAGATGGGCACGACTCAGGAAAAATGGTTTTTCGTTTTTCGTTTAGGGGTCCGTTTCGGCTCGTTTCCGTTTTTGTGAGCTAATGTTCAAAATTTTTCGTTTTCGTTTTGTTCCGTAACGAAAACGGAAAATGAAAATGAAAATTTTTTCATTTTTCCCCATTTAGTGCCATTAAATGCTTTTGCCGTAACGAAAAATGAAAATTGGCTCAAAATTAGTCGTTTCGTTTCCGTTTTCGTTCCATTTTGGAGCCAATTTTCGTTTTTCAGTTCATTGCATAACGAAAACAAAAAACGAAAATGGAAACGAAAATTTCGCTAAGTCGTGCCCATCTCTATTTCTCACTGTCCTAGCATGCGTTACATATCCACATGTCCTCTCTATAAAAATCTTTTGTGATTCATAATAAACATTATGTAATGATTTGGGAAGCATAAAACTATTTCCAGAGGGGTAGCTATGTTAGTCCTTGGCTGTGGTAAACAAACAAACAAACAAATGAGTATCATGATACCTTAAAGACTAACAAGTTTTATTTGGCCATAAGTAATCAGGAACTTCAACATTCTTCCTGAGACACTTGAATTGAACTGCAATTCATGAAACCCAATGCCAAATAAAATGTATCAGCTTTTAAGGTGCAACACGACTCCTTCTTGCCCATGTTGTTAAAAGGCTTATCAGATTTTTATTTTCTTGAATAACATAGTTGATATTTTAGGTGCCATAAAGAAGTAAGTGCATATCACAGAATACATTCTGAACAAATGACAAGAGAGCCCTTTCACTGAATTGTTGTGGAAAGTTTGCTATGAGTACTGTGATAGAAAATCCAGCTATTAGATCAATGATCCATATGGTTCAGAAAGTAACATAAAGAATAAGTTACTGTACCAGGTAAAAGTGATAGACACAGCTGTGGCAATAGCACACTCTGGAGTGTACGTTCATCCTTGTCTAGCATAGAGCATTAGTGGCTGAAACTTCCTTGAGTGATATGAGATGGGCACGAATCGAAAAAATGTTTGTTTTTCATTTTTCGTTGTGGGTCCTGTTTCGGTTCATTTTTTGTTTTTTGTGAATTTTTTTAAAAAAATTTCATTTTTTTATTTTTCGTTTTTACCCGCTTTTTGCGCGATTTAAGGCATTTCCACGCGCGGGCGTCCCCCAACGCCCCAGACCAGAGGGAAAACACTAAAAAAATGATGCTGGCAGAGACACAGTAGGTACGCAGGGAGGCTGCAAAGGCAGCGGCAGGCGTTGCCCAGGGTGTAAGGCAGCCGCAGAGTGACTGCACTGCGGGGCAAGGGAAGGTACTCACTGAGAGATGCACAGGGAGGCTGCAAGAGAAATTTCTTCTTTCTCTCCCCTAAGAGCCAGGCTGCAGCCAGCAGGAACACAGACACACACACCTGCCTGCCTGGTCTAAAGTAATGAGTCGCAGAGACAGCAATCCCACCCTAACTCCCACCGCAGACTGCAAGGAGGATGGGGGCTGCCAGAGCTTTTTATGCCCTCTGTGGCTGCCGCACCTACCCAGTCTGCAACCTGGGCATGCTATTGGTTGAAATGGTCCAAGAATTTACATGATCCCATCACATGGCTTGCATCCATCTTGTGGCTGGGATCCATTTTATGTCATCATTAAAGGGAAAAGAAAAAATACATCACAAGGGGAGAAAGACAAAAACAAACGTTTTAAGCACCACAACCCCCTGGTAGGTAATAATATCAAATAACTATTGCTGTGTTTTTATGGATGTCCAGGGCATTTTAATACTCAAGAAATCAATATTAGGCATCTGGGAGCCATTTTTGGGTCGATCTCCCCTAACTCCCCTTAAAGGAAAAAAATACAGCGATCTGAGAAAATACATAAATGCATGTTTTAGGACCCCAACCCCCCTGTTAGGTATTATCAGGCAGAATAAATAATTATCTCTGGGTTTTTATGGATATTCAGGACATTTTTTAACATTTAAAAACAGCTCATTTCATTGCACATCGCCATTAACGAAACCAAAACTTAACAAGCCTAATTTTCGTGGTTCTGTTTGGTTCGTTCCAATTTCATCACAATTTTCGTTATTTGTTTTGTTACATAATGAAATGAATAATGAATAACGGAATGATTTTTTTTCGTTTCGTGCCCATCTCTACTTGTAGATATACCTTTTTCCTTAACAGGGGAAACGTAACGAATCTAATTTTTGTCTTTCTGTTCAGTTTGTTCCAATTTCATCACAATTTTTATTATTCGTTTTGTTACATAATTTTCATTTCATGCCCATCTCTAGTATATATATAATTTCTATACCGCCCATCTTCCAGCGGAACTCTGGGTGGTTTACAACAAATTAAAATCAATAGGATATACAAAGAGGGGAGAACCCTCAGCAAGCTGCGTCATGGGGCAAGAGGAGGAAATAAATAAAAAAAGATAAAATCAGATAAATAAATTAAATTAGGAAATCATGTATCTGGATTACATATATTATTATTAACCAGGCTGCCCAACTCCTTGCTAGTTTTAGTATTTAAAGAGGTTTATTATGGCTCAGCGGTTTAACTGTTTTTAATTTTGATGGAAAATTCACTCATGTCTCTCCCCGTGGAAGGAGTGTATTAGATTACATTCTAATACCTGCCCCTCAACTCCTCATTGTACTTGAATTCAAGGTTGGGTCTTTTAACCCCAGTGACCATTTACCTTTACTTTCTACTTTTGCCATACAGACAAAAATCTTCTGAACCAATTTTAATACCATCAAGTCTCCATTCTACATCATCCCATATAGTTAAAATAATATGGGATCCAGTTACCAAAGTTCTCTTTGAAGTCTAACTTCTGAATGGCCAATTAATGGCTCCATTTATAGATGTTGCCGATGACCCTTCGCAGTCATATGTAGATAAATATGAGATGTTTGTTGAATCTGTAATAAACTATCTAGGATGACCTTTTACCCCACCATCTATTAACCTGGCTAGGGACATCCCTGTGGGGTTTAATATGGCTTGTCACAAGCTGAAACAAGAGCTGCATCTAATCTATAGCATTTTTCGAAAATCGGATTGCTCTACCCTGCCACCTAGATACTTTGATGTTAGGCGCCAACTTGCAGAGGCTATCAAACCATGCCATCAACATCATTCAGAATTTAGCAGGGACAGGCTAGCTAAAGCCATCAAAAGCAGAAATCCCAAATGTTTTGGGGAAGTAGTTTCAGGGTTCTTCTGGCCCAAAAATCCTTCAATTTCCATAATTCTCTCTTTCACTTGAGAGAAACATTTTGTCACTCCTTTTTGATGATTGTAAGACCTGTTCATCCTGTAATGAGAACAAATTCATTGGATTGCCAGAATGAATCTCAGAAACTGAATCTCAGAAACTGAGATTAAGTAGCTACTAGGCAGGTTGAAATCAGGGAAGCCACCTGGCCCTGATCTGTTGCCTCCTGCTCTATTTAAAGCAAATGTCAATTAGTGGGTAACCATCCTGGCAAAGCTCTTCACAATCATGGACAGGTCAGGGATGATTCCCAAGACCTGGACTCAGTCCATAATACATCCCATCTTTTAAAAAGGATGACAGGAAATTGCCTGGTAACTATAGACCAAATAGCCTGCTCTCAGTTGTGGGCAAAGTTTATGCTAATTGCCTTCTGAATCGACTCACCTCTTGGATAAATAATAATAATATACTGGGGCCTGAGCAAGCAGGTTTTAGGGAGGGCAAGTCCACGATGGATCACTGCCTGGTACTAGCACACCTTATAGCTAAGCAGATGGTGCATACCAGGACACATCTATATGTGCATTTCTAGATCTAAAAGCTGCCTTTGATTTGATGGATCAGGAGTTGCTGTGGGTAAAGTTAAGTGAGGCTGGTCTAGATAGGAGATTGCTTTATTTAATACAAAAATTACATACAGACAATACTTGTTGCATTCGATTTTCTTGCCATGGCAACTTGTCCAGTGAGGTTCCCATTAATAAAGGGGCTAAACAGGACTGTGTCCTTGTCCCCACTTTATTTAACCTGTATACAGTGGACCCTTGTATAACAATCAGCTTGTATAACATAAAATTTGTACAACATAAAAAATTCTGGAGAGAGGGGAAATTTGCTTAACATAATCGCTTATGGGGAAAATCCGTACAACATAAAATTGGGATCACGCTGTTTTCAATGCATTCCTATGGGAATTTGTATAAAGGAAAATTTGCTTAACATAATTTCATTTGGAACGAATTAATTCCTTTATACAAGGTACCACTGTATTAATGATCTTGCTTCCATCTTGTTGGAAACAAACAGTCACAGTCCTAGATTGGGTCATTTGACAGTTGACATTCTTCTCTACACAGACGATATGGTACTACTTTCACACACTAAAATAGGCCTGAGACAGTTCATAGCAAAATGTGTCAATTATCTAACCACCAATAAAATGACCCTTAATTATAGTAAATCTAAAATAGTGGTATATAGTAAGATCTGGAAACCCCAATCCTGGATATTCAATGGGAAAGCAATCCAACAGGTCAAAGACTTAAAGCATTTAGGTATAAATTTAGTTAAATTGACCATACAAGTTATTCTTCGTTTCTTTCACGTATGGGACAACACACATATTCCCACCACCCTGCAGGTTTTTAAAGTCAAAGTCATCTCCCAGCAGGTGCATGGGATGTCAATCTGGTTCCTTCCTTTATAAAATATTTGCTGTCCCTCACTGTGTGCTGTATGCAGCTTTGTGCCTGCAGGCTGGTTTAATCAGACTGAGTGCGGAAGCACATCTGAGGCAATTTAAGTACTGGTTGAGAATCTGTTTCGTGTCTCATAAAGATCCTTTAATAGCAGGAATTCTCTCTGACTCCTTCTTCTCTCCTGGTCTTAAATTGTTTTCTCAAAAGACACCATGGGTGTCTCACCCGATCATTTGAGGGCCATACTGTTTATGCAGGCATATAAACTGTTAAAAGGTAGACTACTAGACATTGAAAAGCAAGATCTTTTTGCTGCAGTCTGCAGAGTATGCTGTTCATCTCTGAATTTCCAGTTTCCCTTGCACATTGACAAGATGGCCAGCTATCTGCATTTTTTAAGACAATCCCCAAGAATGGTGTAACGTACTCCCATCAAATATTTTGTATGGCAGATTTAGCTCCCAACCATCGGAAGCACGGCTCTGCCCCTGTAACTCTGGGGCTTTACAGTCCCTGGTGCATAGACCAAATAGCCTGAGTCAATTTATATATATATAAATTGACTCAGCGACACAGGTCACAGTTCCCAACAGGGTTCTCTGCCCCACATTCTAAGGATGAGGTTGTTTACCCCTAGGTGGGTCAGAGTCTACGGAGGATGATCAAATACTCTATAAAGAAAGCACTATATTTTCTCACTCTGTGATTCGTTCTATTACCTCTTGCTTCACATTTTAGCTTTGTATAATTTAACCGGGTACATACCTTTTCTAATTGCATGTATCAATTATTTAATTATATTAATGTCTGTCTCTTTGATACCAATAAAAGGTTCTGGTGATATATTACATAAGATAACTGTTTAGTCTCTTCATTTGATGGTTCCAGTTTTACAGAAAGGCAGTGGCATTAAATAAATAGGACACCATTACTTTTTGAAGAAAGAGTATTCTTAACAAGATGGATCACTATAATGGATCCTTAGCTTAGAATGCAGAAAGTCACAAGTCCAGATCCTGGCATTAAAAGGAAGTAGCTTATAAGAAAGACCTCAGATGTAAGAAAATACCCATGGAGTGACTTTACAATCACAGGAGACCATCTTTGGCTAGAGAGACAAATTGTCTGACCTGGTCATGGTATGTTTCTTTTGTTTCTCTAGCTATTGGTCCCCAGTATGGCACTCATGAGTGCCACTGTGCCTGCAGACCTGAAGTGTCTGCCAGGCTGTTTTCCACCTCTTCAATAGAATGGGGAGATTTCACCATTCTCTTGCATAAGAGGAAAATATCTCCTGCCAAAAATGTCTGGAATGGGATACAAGGTAACACCTGCCGGTGATATTTGTTCCACTGGGGCAACACGGTTTTCTTCATGCATTTGAGTGGGAGAGGCAGCCACCTGTGGAGAGGGAGAAATATCAGAGGAGGTTGAAACCCTCTCTTCACTATGCTTGAGCCAAGAAAAAGAGAGAAGGGAGGAGGAGGAAGAGGAAGAGAAAAAGGTCAGCTAGATGAAGTAAATAACACAATCACAGAGAAATAAATGCCCAACATATTTCTGTGATTGAAAATGTGTCTTGTTATACATAGAACAATCATGTTCTGTTGGTACCCATGGAACTTCTTTCATATTCCAGGTGGACCTATATAGGTTGGGTCTCTTGTTCTTGCTGGCTTTTTATATAAAACTGGAAAGGTCATTGCATCAATAGGATAAGGGGATAATAAATATGGTGTAGTTGCCCTTCAGAGATTAGTGTTATGTCTTGGCAAACTGTTAAAGCTTTTAGGAATTATGCTTCTTAGTGCCTAAGCTGTTTTTTAATTTTATAGTCATCGTGTCAGCAAAAATATATAAATCTTGCTCTGGAGGAGGCTAATTATTCAGGAATATATATAAACCATGTTCCTTTGCGTTTGTTGATGATTTCAGGGGAACTTATTTATGTAGTCTGAAACCTGATTCTGAATTGTCTTCCTCTGCAACATATTGCTTCAATTAATGACAATTACATTACTT
The DNA here is from genome assembly GCA_023846285.1 of Phrynocephalus versicolor. Taxonomy (NCBI): domain Eukaryota; kingdom Metazoa; phylum Chordata; class Lepidosauria; order Squamata; family Agamidae; genus Phrynocephalus; species Phrynocephalus versicolor. The sequence goes on along the minus strand of JAHTLZ010003542.1, from coordinate 44,396,470 downwards.
TATACTGCTAAGAGTCCTTGCCCCTATGCTTCGCTCCATGAACATCCTACTGTGAAGAAGTGACTCTGAAAGTCATGAGTCAAGCAGCCCAGACTCTGAGAATATGCCGCCTCCCTTCATGTAAATTGGAGAAGGTATATTCAGCCCTCCACATGTTCTTGAATTACAACCCCCCAAAGCCCTTTAGCATTGGGAACACTGGCTCATGCTGCTGAAAGTTGCAGTCCAAGGACATCTGGAGGGTCACAGTATCCCAACCCTTGGATTAATGGAAGAAGCAGAACCTTTCACTTGCCAAACATTTTGGACTATAACTCTCATATACCTACACAGTACAGGCAAAAGTGAGGACTGTGAAACCTCTAATCTAAGGCATATAGGCAGCCAAAGGTTTCTCACCTCTGGCCAAATGCTTACTTGAACCAGGTAGGCACATGAATTATTTTCACTATATTAATCACTATATACAGCATTGGTCAGAATACCATTAACTGTGCCTTCTGCTGTAATTTATTTGGTGTAAATGTCAGAGGCAAATTACTACAAATTGAAAATTCAGTGGAAGCATTTGAAGTTACTTAGCATGCAAAAATAGATGTAGGGTAAATGCATTGACTTCTTAATTTGGGGATATTTGTCACCTAGGTCTATATTGATGGATTAAGGCAGTGTAAAATCCTAGTAAGTTTCCAGCTTAATGCATGTTGGCATAAGCATTAAGCTGGGCTTTACGTCTTCACACCATTTATGTTGACTGTCATGTGCCTTTCCCTGCTACCCTACTCCTGTCTTCCGTTTGGTGAAGAAGAGGTGCCATCCAATCTACCGTATCAGTTGGGCACAGAGATGCTCTATAAGTATGGTCCAAAGAGTTAAGAACTTAAGTACAGCTTCAGGGGGGAGAAATCTGATGCATAAGAACAGCAAAGTAAAAAATGTATTACTTCCAAACTCTGCAACTTTGTTAGCATATTAAATTATGTTGGTTGCATTTTCCAAACTCTTCTCAGTCTGCCGTAGGTTTTATTCCAACAAGGTTACTGCTGTTTCACCCTGCCCCCTGGAAACACTATTATGCTAATTTAGTGCTTTCTGACCCACAGGTTCAGAGTACTTCATGGATGCCTCATCCGTCATATGTTATGCAACCAACAGTAAGTGAGCATACACTGGTTTTTTGTTTTACTGGGATTTATTTGGATTGCCTCTTCTTTCCCCATAACCCTGAGTGTTATATCTAAATGGGCCCCCATGATCACTGACGGTTGAAAGCGAACATTTGTGTTTCCAGTTCTTATGTTTTTTCCCCTCCCGCAATGCAATCTATTTTGTTTTGCATATCTCAGCAGTCAGAACTATAGAGGAAGCTGGTGTTGATGGTCCAATGATCAATCACGTGTCTGCTTTTAACATGGTTTTTATAGTCAGGCATATTTCATCACTTGAGCGATCACTCCTTTCAGATACAACATCACTGTTTTCTTTGGTTCTATCCAACAGTTTACTAAAAAGAGATATCAGCAACAGAGCAAAAGTTTACAGAATCATTATTTGCCAACATTGTAGAGAGTCTCCTTGCAGTCATTGTGCACCTCAGTAACATGCAGTACATTTGAGCATCATGTGTAAATACAAGGGCAATGCAGTTAACATTTTAAGAGAATTCTGAACCCATATAGGTGATCAGAGTCTTACAGTGTTGATTCCAACAATTGCCTGAAAGAAAAGCCAGAGTTAAAGAACAGAGAAAGATAATACCTTTCTCTATGAACATTTCAATGTTCATTCTCAGAATACTACCACTTCAACTAAGTGTCAACCAACAGGTGGTGAGAAAGACATATACTGGAAACTCTAGATAACACCTAACTGGCCAAGTAGACAATGATGGTTTAGATCAGTGGTTCCCAATCATGCATGAACCAGATGTTCTTGGACTGTAACTCTCAGAACTCTCGCTTCCAGATATCTGGTGTACAAACATCATCTTTCTTCTGGAAATGCCTTTGTTTTGGAAAGTCCCTAAACTGAGAATCATTTGTACTGATGCAAAATGCTATGTTAAAGGGTAGACAATTGGGGAGAATATTATGTTCTTGTATAAAGGAGGTAAGTAATAAATTACACTTCATGTACCCTATGAATCTTTAGAACAGGAAGAATAAGAAAATTACACCCTGGTGTATTCTCAGTTGCTGGGATGAACACATCTGCTGCTACTCCCCTTACATATATTGGCATGAAGACGTAAAAGGCATCTTTATAGTAAACACAGAGACAGGAAAGGAAGGAACTGTACCGAACTGGTGTTATATTCAGAGCAAGGCAATAGTATTTCAATTTTTTGCTGATTTGGACTTGTGATCTGATTAGATGCCTGCTGTATTGAAAAACAATTTCCAAGAATTTGTACTGTGTGTGCATAGTATGTGTGTTCTCATACTTATACTTTAAAGTTACTTATGAAACAGGGTAAAAAGAAGCCAAGACCATGCTATTGTCACAGTATTCTTGAAAGTCAATTTAATGTGTCTTTCTGATCACTGTAATAAGAACATGGGGAAAATCTGTTGCAGTGTGACATTAGGACAATGTGGTTGGATCCACAAAAGCATCTTCTGCCAAAGGGGATTTCTTTGTGTCCGACTGACAGAGCGTGAATTTGGCCTAGCTTTCTGCAGTACGCTGGATTCTATTCTCCAATGTGATCCCTCAAATTTACTTTTCTGTATGAACATTGAACCGCTCATACTTGAGCTTGGTTTCTGACATGCTTCCATGATCAAGCATGGCATCTGTGTTTTTAAGGCTTACAAAAAGATATGCAGCTGTTAGATGAATTCCTTATCATATTGCATTTTGATTTTGAAGCCTTCCTTCCTTCCTTCCTTCCTTCCTTCCTTCCTTTTGGTTTAACTACATGAGCTGTTTTTGAGCAAGCTGGTATGGTTTAAATAGGTCAGTTGGGGTCGGATTGAAGACTGATATGCTATTTAGTGCAATCTGCACATCCAAACATCATATCAGAACACAGGCAGGCCTATTTGTTCCCTCTCCTTTCAGGTGGAATTTCCAGCAATGTGAAGTGCCTTAATAAACAAATCATTTCAAGATATTGGCAAATTGAACACTTCTGCTTCTCATCAGAGGGGCAGGGAAGGTGTTTTTCTTTTTTCTTTTACTGTATTAGATCATTGTTGATGCACTGCATCACTTACAATATTTTTAAAAAAATATTTGCTTAGTTTGAAGGGCCAGTTTAGAAGCTACCCACAGCCAACTCTGTGGAGCAGAGGAAGAGTTCGATTTGCCAGTATCCTGAAGCATCTCACCTATTAATCCATTTCACAATACAGGAAATTCCAGGCAGAATAACCCTTGACAGTCAGAAGGCTTACTTTCTGTCCTTTTCCAGTGATCAGCTGGGAATGTACCAAAACAGAGGAATCCTAATCAAAGCAAAAAAGTAAAAGCTCCTCACAGACTTGGAAAAGTGTTGGTAGGGACACTCTGGGGACAATAGTCACTCTAACAATTGACATTGTGTGATCCCTTAGAAAAGAGAACCTCTGATCACACTCTCAGTTCCATTGCATTGTGTATGCAAAGTCATACTCTTAATTCCACTGGTATATTTGTGTCTTTCTGATTTGGAGAGGTGGCAGACTAATAGGAATGTGCAAAGTGTTGGGTTTCTGAAGCATCATCTCGTTCCTCAGCCTAAGTATTTGGCACTGTCATAATCATATTACAGTATATTGTAAGATACTCAACTACTAGCATATTGTATTTTTCTATCAAGTTTTGCTGTGCATGAAATTGAGGGAACAGCTTGTAGTGGCTAGAGGTAAATATGCATAGAATATAGACATAATTTCCATACCTACATGCGGTAATACTCTAACCCTGATTTGAAGCACCGTACTAACACATTCACCACCATTGCTCTCAAAGTGTGATATTTAAGACCTTTTCCATCTCCCTCAAAGTCTGCAGTGCTCTCATCATGTTACACAGACCTCAGCTGAAATTACCAATATAAATTCCAGCCACTAAATCGGCATGCAGACTCATTTTTTCCCTTTAGAGGTAGGAGAGGATATCAAGCCTTTTAAACCATGCATTCCTCACCTCCATTGGTACTTCCCTGCAGGTTTACAGGTAACAATAAAATACATTCCATGGCACTTCATATGCTTTAGAATTACAACTCAACTGGTCTGGCAAAGTGCACAGGATTTTACAAGCCAAAATCCAAGTGTTTCATGATTTTTTCTTGCAAGACTGTGCAAGGCAACCTTACCTTCTTATCAGCAGTGTGCTCTTCTGTGATTGACTGTAGTGTTCATCCAATCTACAGAGTATGGCAGAGTGAGGCTCAGGTGGCAGGATGTGAGGAAAGGCAAATGGTGCCACATGCCACCGATCACAGGGGCGACTTCAACCTCCCTCTCTACCCCTGTGCCTAGACTTCGTGCCTCCTTCCATTCTTAATCGCTTTCTGCATAAAGGCCCTGCTTGCCTCCCCGCTTTCTTTCCTACCCTGTTCTATGGGCCTTAGGATTTGCTTCTGTCTCCATTCAAAGCACTGCCCCCCTTCCACCAATACATGCTGGCTGCTTGATTTACTCTGTGTCTCCCTACTCTGGCACCGACAGGCAAACATAGAGGTACACACTGCTCATGGAGGGTGCTTTTTTTCCTACACGGGAGGGGAAGAAGCAAAGCCTATGCATGTGTGTGTGCTTGTGCCCCATTCCTTTCTAAGGAACATACTTTCACAACCATCATCAACTGCAACGAACCCAGTCACACCAGCAATGACTTTTAGATGCACAGCATTCCCCCCATTAATAATACTTGAAAATCCGTGATATGCAGAAGTGGGTCGGGTGGGGTCTGGGGGGCGGCA
>JAHTLZ010003542.1:44332893-44391548 GCA_023846285.1 Phrynocephalus versicolor | reverse complement strand
AACTTAATTTTATTAAGAACCATATATAGTAAGTGTAGAGTAATTGGGAAGAATTGTACTATTTCCCCTTCCCATTCAAAATACAAAAATATGTTTGTTTCATTTCTATGTAGAAATTATAATAAAAATAATACTTGTATGGTGAGGAGTCAATTCTTATGGTGATGCCTTTCAGGATTTTTCTGAAGTGGGTTGCCGTGCCTTTCATCTGGGACTATGCACTCTCCCAAGGTGACCCAGGCTGGCTCTACTCGCTAGGAGGCATGGGGAGTTGAGCTCCCAACCTCTGGCTCTGCAAGATCCATTTAACTATCCAGCCAGCCTTTGGTAGCTCAGGTCATTAATAAAATAATAGCATATTATCCCAGACCAATATAGGCCCATGATATAGTAATCCCAGCTGACATTAAAGCATCTCCGGGCAGTCTGAGCTCCATTACCATTAGATGTTTCATCTGTTCACTTCAAAAACAAAAACAAAATGAAAGCAATTGACTTCTTCATCGATGTAGAATATTGTTTTTATCCACTAATACATTTTAATGTGGCAGCACAGCTATTAACGGGCTATAGATCCACCAGAGAACAATTCAAATTGATTTTGTTTCTAGCTCAGAAATATATTGAAGTGGCTTGCCAGTATAGGAAAGTGCTCACATGGCGAATTGAACTTGTACCAAGGCATATGCATCTTTTAATGGGAATGAGTTCCTTTTAGTGAGAAGTGGTGATTGACTGAATGGTTCTGCGGACTTCAAATTAACCAGGCACTCTTAGCTCCATCATAGTCATGCAGTTCCTGGGCTTTTTTCATATGAAATGGCTCATTTCTGTGCAAGAAGCATCTCTACTAGGAGATTAGTGTATCTTTCTTCAGCATTAGCTGCATTTCTTTCAGAAATCCTTCCTGACTGAAGTAACATTACTCCCACTCTGGAAATTTTTTAAAAGATGTGGATGTTCTCAATTCTTCTTTTTTTTCTTTCTCTCTTTCTTTTTGGACTTGGATGTGGTCACTGAGTTCCGATGAGTTCAGTAGAATGGAATGCAAGTGTCCGCAAATGACACTTGAGCTATTTTCACAGCTGGATGTGCACCAGCCAGAGTGGGTGATCCCTTGCAGATGAATTAGCTTGTTCAAGTATGTGATACAAAACATCTGTTACAAACAGGACAAACACACGAAAATGTGCCTTTGAAAACAGCCATTGAATGGGAGCTATTTCTGATGATACCAAGTGAAACACCCAGCAGTAAGGCAGTGTTTCCAAGTGTGTGTGTGTGTGTGTGTGTGTGTGTGTGTGTGTGTGTGTGTGTGTGTGTGTGTGTGAAATTGGAGTTATACATGTGAAATATTTGCTGTTTAATGAAGCTGAAGAACCAATGTTGCAATCTAAGTGCAATTTTATTTCTAGCATTTTCAGCCAGGAATGTAAGCCTTCTTAAAGACAGTCTTTGTGTACTGGACAGTAAAATTCAGTATGAACAGCTTTAAAATCCAAATGATAAGATTTGTTCAATAACTGTTATTCTAAGTCTTTTTTTTTCTTTCCTCACCACTACTTTCACACCAGCTGTTTTCAGTGAAGAGCAATAGAAATTCATTTTTGCCCATGCAACTCACTCACTGAAGATAGCCTGAAAATGTGTTCATTTACTGTATGAAACTGTTCAATATGAAGCCAAATCTAGAGATTTGGCTTCACCTTAAATAACCGTATAAATCATAGTCATTCCCAATGCTTTTTATTTGTGGTGACTGCTTTGAGAAGCTTTTTGTTTTCTTGTAGATAATAATAAAAATATATTTGTAGTATGTGTCTCTGGGCTAAGCAAACATGCTAAACACAAAGTGGAGGCAAAGTTACCAAAAATGGATTAATCCAAGCTAGATACATGTTAGTTATTACAGATTGATCTGTGGTTTTTGTCAGTTTCTGAGAAGCAAAAACCTCCTTGCAATATAGCCAGTGCGAACTCAACTGCAGTGGAAGATGTCTGAGAGATACTGGAGGTTGAGGATTATATTATTTGGTTCATTAATGTTTAAGTTAAAGTTGCAGAGAAAATGGACCTATTAGATAATGGTTTAAGTGTTGCTTGCACAACTACACCATATGATGTTGGTTATATGATCGGCCTTATAGAATGGAACTTATAAGACAGGTTTCCAGCCTGGAGGCAATTAGATTGGTTTGAAAATCTCTACCATCTGCTTGCCCCTTTATCATCCTTCATTCTGCATCCCCCACCCTCCTGTCCACTGCCAACTGTCTGCCTCATCCAATACCCTTTCTTATCTGTGGAAAGCAATAGCAGACAAGGAATGGTTTTTTCTTCTCCCTTTCCTCTGTTCTTTCAAATAAACAAAGGGCTGTGGTGTACCATGTGGAGGCGAGCTCTTTTTAAAATCCTTCCATTGATAGTGAGGGCCAGAGAAGATTGTTTTCAGCTCCAGAAGGATCTCTCCATACCGGGAGAATGGGCTGCAAAATGGCAAATGTGTTTCAATGTAGGAAAATGTAAAGTAATGCATATTGGGGCAAAAAAAATTCAAAACTTTATCTATCAACTCATTAGTTCTCAGCTATCTATGACAGAAAAGAGATCTTGGTGTGCTGGTGGAGAGCTCAATGAAAGTGTCTACCCAGTGCATGTAAGCACTGAAGAAGGCCAATTCCTTACGAGGGATTATCCAAAAGGGGATTGAAAATAAAACAGCCAATATTATAATGCCATTGTACAAAATGATAGTAAGGCCGAACCTGGAGTATAGCATACAGTTCTGGTCACCACGTCTCAAAAAAAGAAATAGTGGAACTGGAAAAAGTGCAGAAGAGAGCAACTAAACTGATTACTGGGATGGGACACCTCCTTTATGATGAAAGGCTGCAGCATTTGGGGCTCTTTAATCTGGAAAAAAAGTGCCTGGGGAAAAATATGATTGAGATGTACAAAATTATGCAGGGCATGAATAAAGTGGATAGAGGGGCACTCTCTTCCCTCTCACAAAATGCCAGAACTAGGAGACATCCACTCAAATTGAAGGTTGGGAGAGTGAGAAAAGACAAAAGAAAATACTTCTTTATCCAGCGTGTTGTTAGTCTGTGGAACTCCTTGCCACAGGAGGTGGTGATGGCATCTGGCCTGGATGCCTTCAAAACGGGATTGGTCAGATTCATGGAAGAAAAGTCCATCACAGGTTACAAGCCAATATGGGAATGTGTAATCTCCGGGCTTAAAAATGAGGTACCTTGAAGGCCAGATGCAGGGGAGTGGTATCAGGAGAAAGGTATCTAGTCTCATGCACTCCCAGAGGCATTTGGCAGGGCCTCTGTGAGATACAGGAGACTGGACTAGACAGGCCTTTGGTCCGATCCAGCATGGCTCTTATGTTTTTATGTAACTGCGGAATGTTCTGCTTTGTCCATTAATTTGCTGTCAAAAACCTCCCCGAGCCAGGTTCTTTGAACGGGGAACAAAAGCTTTGTCCTAAGCCTCATTACCTCATAATCCTTCCCCCACCTATCTTTTTCCCCCCTCCTTAATCCTTTGTACTTTCAACTTCTCTTTCTTCGGAACTGGAAAAACACCAAATCATTCCCTTTTTTGATAATGAATGATTTCTCTATTCTTCTGCACCCCTAAACTTTTCTGCCTCTTTTTTTTGGGGGGGGGGAATTCATGGAAACTTAACAGGATCCTTCTTTTCAGACACAAGCACATAAGGTCTTCAGAAACCTGCTCATCCGTGGATTTCAAGATGGAATCATAGGAGCTTGGTGTTCACTGGCTAATTGATGTTTCTTTCCAATAATTCTATACTTCTCATGAAAGATGTCCCTTCCATTTAATTATGGAATGAATGTTTCTCCTATATAACAACTGATGTAAATCCATATCTTGTTTTTGTTTTTTATGTTCTCTATACTGTAACTTTTATGGTATTTTTATATGAGCAGAGACAAGCATTTGTGTATACAGTATGAAATAATAATGGGTGTGTCAGAGATATAAACCATTAGATGTCACTAATTACCAATAAGCTGTACAGATAACAAAAGAAGATTTTTCGTGTTCTATAGAACATTGTACTTAGGCTGAAGAAGTTGTTTATTTCTTTTGTTATGCCATTCACCAAACACAACAGGACTAAATTCTAAACTGTTGCTATTAATGCAATATGACTCAGTAAGGGCTTTTGGTGAGAAGAAGCTATTGATATTTGAGGTCAGTGCTATTTTTACATCAATTTATAAATTTAAAAATCTTCTTATTTCTCCTACTTCCTTCTCCTGGATTTCTTTCATTCATTGTAGTGGGAGATATTTTACTCTGTTACAGAGACTGTACTTGGCATTATTTCATGTCCTACTGAAGGTCTAAGAATAGTATTTGGGTCAAAAACAACATAGAGAGTATTGCTAGTTTATTGGGTCTTAAAGCAATTTATCAAATTCTTCTTTAAGGAATTTGAAAGAAAACAGTCAGAGTGACCTTCAAACAATGGCTGTCAGAATTTACTGTAAATATGTTCTTTATTTTTGTATGACTCTTTCAGACTATTTTCTGGAGCCAATTGAGTGATGCAGATGTCACATTTTTCTCTAAACGAAATGTATCAGAAATGGGTTGGGTGAAATAAACCCCTTCATTTATAACTAATGTAAAAATATCTCATTTTATTGAGGGGTGTGTGTTGTGTGATAAGAGGTGCTGCATGAAGATGGTTCACAGCTGCTCCATCTCTAGTTAAACCCATATTAGTTATCAAGCAGGACAGGAATTCTTATCAGACCTTGGAGGGCATCTGCCAATCAGAATATGTAATACTAGATAGCATGGACCAGTGATGTGATTTAAAATAAGGCATTGTCTTGCTTGATTTAAAAAACAAAACATCCTGACTACTAGTTTGTATGTCTGAGGTGGTGAAGTTTTCAGTAGATCCGTTACCACCTTATTATCATGTAAGCAAGCATTTATTTGAAAGCATTCCAAATGAAGAAAAACCAAGCTTATGATACTATCAAAAATCTTTTAACATTAAATCATTGAATCATAGAATCATAGAGTTGGAAGAGACCTCAAGGGCCATCCAGACTAACCCATTGGGGTAAAAAATAGCCTGAATACAGAGTGAATGGCAGTTATGGAAGACACACACTCCTCCTTCCAGTATTTCCACTACGCAACTAACTGGTAGTGTGGCTGTTCTCACAATTAGTGCAAGAATGGAAAAATTATGGGAATACTGCCAGAACAGAAGTCAGGTGGGGATGATGTTTATGAAATTGCATTTCCACTTTGCCTTTTAAGTGATAGGATAATGGCCAAAGAATCACAAATCCCTGTTTCATTTCCACATTTTGACAAGTGCTAAGTTTCCTATCCTTGTTAATAGCAGCTGGATCTGACTCAGATCATCTGAGAAAGTGAACGTAAGACTGAAAATGAGTTATTTCTTATCCCTGCTTTTATATTGTGGTGCTAAGATGTGGCAGCTGAGGTGCAGGTTCCACAATCATTGCTGTTCAGGTACATAATTGCTGAATGGATGATGGCTCATGAAAACATAGAAATAACACATTACAAAGACGTCACCTGTTATATGTTACATTGGGAGGGAAAGTGAATATGACAACACAGTAATCCCCTGTTTATCACATGTGGTTAGGGACCCAACCTGACCTGCAATAAAGGGAAATTTGTATTTTGCAGATGCTGGATCGTGTTGGGTTGGGACTGGGGGTGCTATTTGGGGCCTCCTGCACTTACCCTAGGCTTGGCACTGCCCCAAGCGAGCCTCCGCAAGACCTGGGAAGCCTGTTGGAGGCCCGCTCCGGGTAGCACCAGGCCTAGGATAAATGCAGGAGGCCTCAAACAGGCCCACACTACTTGCCCCAGGAGACCTTGCCTTCATATACTGTGGTCCCACAGTATATCGGGACTGTAGTACATGAATCACAATATAGCGGGGGAATGACTGTACTCTATTGTCATATGAAGTAGGAATGTAACCATTAACAATATTACTCTTTTCACATGATAACTTGCATTTATAATTCTTTTGTTTTGGCTCCTGGTTTGAGTGGTTTCTTGCTCACCCACCATGACAATTCCAAGCCATTATCTTATTTTTCTATATGAATCATCCATATTCTCCTGCCTCGCCTAACAGTTGCAGTCCATAGGGCACCCCTTACAAAACAGATGGAGGTTTTAGCATCAGATTGTGATTATGACAGTGGGATCCATATGCAAAGCTTTTAAAGATGCTTAGAATTGTTCTTTGTATTCCGGCCTATATGTTTTATATGTTCTCTCTGAGGCAATTATTCTGCACACACGAATCATTTAGTATATGTAATCTACTTTCCGATTGCAGCATCACTGAATAGAGCAGATAGTCTCCAAATCTCTTCCTTTGGGGGATTGTGTCTTCTTTGTCGTTCATATGAGTAATCTTGAGGTTTTTGCTAACACCAAAGTTCGCATAATAAGAGACATTTACTATTTAAATGTGCATTTAAATGGAAATGCTGGTGTTTTTTTCTTCTCCAAAATTATGAATTACAGTTGAAATAGGACAGCATGTATACATGAGGGAGCCTATGAGGATGTGAATTTATTTCATCCTTTACTATAAACATAGAAGTTTAAGAGTATGTATGTGGACAACACACACCAGTGGAACAAACTACAAGTCATCCACATAGGGACCACTGAATCTTACCTGCATTGTCTTCTAAAACATTTCCCCCAAGTCTATCTTTGCTCTATTCAAGTGGTGGCCAAACTTCAGCCCTCCAGATGTTTTGGACCACAGCTCCCAGAATTCCAAGACTGTATTGCCAATGACAAAGGACTGTGGGAGTTGTGGTCCAAAACATTTGGAGGGCTGAAGTTTGGACATCCCTGCTCTATTCCATGCTGTGCACCAGTTTAGAATGGGTTTTCCCATAAGTCTGGGTTTCTTGAATGAATTTATTTTTGCAAACACTATCCCTTAATATATGCCACTATCCCTTAATGTATGCCTAATGACCAGCTACTTCCAGTGGGAGAATGACTTTTATGAACAGACAGATGGAGTTGCCATGGGGAGCCCTCTCAGCCCAGTAATATTAAACTTTTACATGGAATACTTTGAAAAACAAGCTTGTTACTGGAGAAATGGTGCACAGAATATGTGACAATATGGAAATGTAAAGGATTCTTGTGTTAGGTCCATACATCACTTTGAAGGAGGTGAATTAGGTTTCTTCAAGTTAACATCGACATTATCCATCATGCAAATTAGGTTGATTAAATTTCAATGCAAACCAATCCATAGCTAGCTATTATAGTAGCAGTTGAAAGCTGCTAATTTTATGAGTTTGTAATCAACATTCCACTCCCTTTCAATTGTGAAACCTCTATTATTCCTTTATTTTTGAGTATTTTTGCCCTGCCTTTCTCCTTGAAAAAGGACCCGAGGCGGCTTACAGTAGAGAGGGACAATATACAGTCCAGTACAACTAAGACAATTAATTAACTCTACACTGTTACGATTTGTAACTATGTGTTGTAACTGTATTCTTATACCCTACACAGTTAAAAATTGTACCTATGTATTGCACATCCGATCTCACCTGATTTCAGAAGCTAAGCAGGTTCAGCCCTGGTTAGTACTTGGATGGGAGACCACCAGGGGATACCAGGTGCTGTAGGTGCTTGGAGTAGGAACTGGCAAACTACTCCAGTATTCCTGCCAAAAAACTCCATGGACATGGGGTCATGAAGAGTTGGTCATGACTGTAATGACACAACACACACACACACACACACACACATTGTAGCTATGTGTTTATACCCTACACAGTACAGCGCTTTGGTTCCCTATAATTTCCATGGCTCCATCCTATGGAATCCTGGGATTGTAATGGATTGTACAATCTCTCCTTACTGTAATCCACTTTAGGTCCTTTTTCCAAGGAGAAAGGTGGGGTAAAAAATACTAACTAACTAACTAACTAACTAACTAACTAACTAACTAACTAACTAAATAAATAAATAAATAAATAAATAAATAAATAAATAAATAAATAAATAAATAAATAAAAAGTGTGGTTTGGGGAAATAGTCTTCTCTGCTAGGAAGCAGAATGCCATCTACTAAACAGCAGTGAATAGTTTTCAGTTCTTCCCCAAATCATTTGGTCCCATAACATGGAGCCTTGGCAATAGCCCATATCTAGTCTTGGCCAAGGAGGAATTAGTTCAGTGAAAACTTCAGGAAGGCAAGAAGGCTTAAAATGGGACCAACTGGGTTGATAGAATCTGCAATAAATCTATAGAACTTTTGAAAATGTTGGCACTTTCTTTTTGATCTAGGTCAGAAGAATATTTGCATAACCCATCAGAAAGCAGCTATTACTTGGGGCGGGGGATAGCCAGTTTATGAGGGAGAAATAAAATTAATCAAGGAGTGTCTTTCATTTGATGTATTCAATTAACTGCACGTTGAACCAACAATGGCCAACTATTTTGCATACGGATCTATTGCTTTTTAAAATTTACATTCCTTTGAAATCAGGGGATGAGCTCTGCAGGGACCACAGCTCAGCAGGTGAGCTCTGCAGAGACAACTACTCAGCACTTAAGCTGTCTTTTAAATAAACAAACACCCTTCACATGGGTAGTCTTGATTAATGAGCACAGTCAGCAGGGCTATTCTCACTGCAAATATTCCTGCCTGCCTGCCATCAGTGTCTGCCATTCCTAAGCTTCTCAGTTCTTAAAAAGAATTCAGATTTAGCCCCATCTATAACTCAGGAAAGGACGTCATGCAACGATAAGTCAACTTTGATGATGACCCTATCTTCTTTTTGCTGAGAGTGAGACCCACTGAATTGAGAGGACACAGGATGTGTACAGATTGGGATATTGCTTGCTATTTGGAACGATCTTGGTGCAGTTTGGATATAGCTTGCTGTTTGGATGGATCTTAGTGCAGTTCGGTTTGAATCAAATTATGGTGTCCATACCTGTTTTTATTAAAAGTGTTCCACCCCACTGTTTTCTAGAGCGGTCGTGTTCCTTTCTGGCCCAGGCAGGGCTTCTGGTGTTTGGGGCATGCTTCAGCATGCTCCTCATTATCCTGTGTGGGTGGTTATTTCACATTCAGATGGAGCTATGGGAGATGTTGTCTAAGGTGACAACCCTGTGATGAATTAGGTGGGCTATGGGGAGCCCCCTCCTTTTATTTTCTCTAGCACTTTAAAACACTTCCCTATGGACAGCAGTGCTATTCTAGATAAGAAAGATATATTGGCAGCATTATGTGCACCATGCTAGGTAGATGCCTTGTTGGTTTGCTATGTCACTTAATATCAAGGAAAAGAGGAAAGTCACTAAACGATGACCTTGGTAAAAGATAGAGGAGGAGGCTACAGCCAAATACATATACCGATGACAGCATATCTTCCCTCCTCCCCACAATTATTTTTGGCTTAGTGGCCGCTTAGGGAAAGGAAATGTATGGAAAGTAAATAAAAGCAACCAGTGGGAAAAAACAACTAGATTAGAGACTGGCTTTCATCAAAGACACTCACAGGGACAATATCACAGAACTAATATAAAACAAAATGCTAATGACATAGATACAGTACAAATGCAGTTGAAAACTATCTACATAGGTTTTGCTACCCACTGGCTGAAATCATGTTGTGTATCAGAGTAAATCACAACTGGAGTATGCCCATTTGAATGAATGGACCGTATGGAAGAATTAAATCACTAACCCCCCCTGGATCAATGAGCCTGCTCTAATGCAACATACTGTTTTAAGTAGCAGGATTTTATCCATTCTTTATGAGGCAGGAGAAAAGTAACTGATGTGCAGAGAAGCAACTGATATGGTTAAGAGGTCTTATCAGTCCACCACTGTTCTGCAACACAGGGTTGGACTCTTCATTGGAGCTATTCATCACCTATGCCTAGTGTATGAGTTGAATGTACACAATTGTACACGAAGCAGCAGTTTTTGTCATCAGAATAATTGTCTGTAGCAGCCATTTAACACGATTCTCTAGAAATTTTCCGGAGGACCAACATGTGTAATGTTTTCTTGATCAAAGGACAAAATGAGGCATGAAAATTCCACAGCTGACTGTATGCACATCTAGGTTAGAGATGGGCATGAATTGGTTTGTTGTGCTTCGTATGAAGCATGCCACACAGCACCATCCACCACCCCCTAGCTGGCAGGCCCACTCACAATCCATTGTGCCCCACCAGGGTTCTCCTTCTCCAGTGTCATTCCAGCCTAGCAAGGAGCTATGCAGGGGATATATCCATCGCACCTCATTATCAGATTGGTCAGGTGCTGGAGGCGGGTAGGACAAGCTAAGCTCCCTGCAGGACTGGAGTGCTTCCAGAGAAGGAGGAGCCTGATGCTTCACATCAGATAGTGAATTAGGGCGCTTTTATATGACCCCTAAAATCCGAGACAAAGGGCTCCCAGATCCGGAGCTTAAAGATGTTTTCCCACCAGCTCCAGACTTTAAAAAAAATTAAGTATGACCACGCCCACCTAAGTGCATCCCAGCGCACTTTTCAAGTACCTGGCCTCCAGGAGGTAAAAAATCTTCCTATGTGCATTGTAAAGCTGTGAATGCCAGGCTCCCCCGCCTTCTGTTTGTTTTTTTGTCCCCACCGCCACTTTAAGAGATAGGAATCACGATGACGGGGCTGCTTCGACCGGCAGACAGAGGTGAGCCTGCATTTTTTCTCCCTTCTTTCTCCCTCCCCTCACACAGACAGGAACAATGGAGTGTGGAGGGGTGGGAACACAGGAAGAGCGACAAACCCCCATGATCTCTGGTCCAAATTTAAGTTGACACTGGATTTTAGAGGTCATGTAAAAGTGTCCTTAGTCAACCAACCGGGGTGGGGTGGAGGATGGGATAGTGTGCTTCATGCAAAGCTTGACAAAACAATTTGCATCCACCTTTAATCTAGTTGATGGTAATCCTTAAAGTGTGGGGTGAAATGCTTCATAGCTGAGACAACATCTTAAGATATATATTCTTTGTAATTTTATGGGATGAATTCAGTTTTTTTTTTTAAAAAAAAAAAGCCAAAGTGTATTCAAAATGATAAGCTATCTTCGTGTATTTTGAAAAAAAAATGGTAGCTGGGAGTTTAATAGTGTAATTGAACACATTAATCCAGTAATAGCGTGAATATTCATACTGCATTTGTCATGTGCATAATTATGGATCAGATTGCAGAACCCCAGGCAGCAATGTCAGAAAGCATTTTCAACAAGTTGTAGGATAAAAATTCCTCCAGGAAGAAATCTATTTATAAGAAAATGGGTTTGCTTTCTTAGAATTATCTTTCTAAATACACAGATAGTAGCATCTCCTTTCAAGATGGTTTTCTTTCAGTGGCCAGTATCTTCTGGGATATGTGCACTGTAGATTTATGTTGAAGATGTGTATGTATGGGTAACACTCTAGGGCATTTATGTGGGGACACAGGCAGAGAGCAGAAGGGTGCACATCAGAAAGAAGACATCACCAAGAAGGTTATATTTCTAAATTTTGGTCTTTTATAAGTTTTCCTTTACATCAGGCATGTCCAAACTTCGTCCCTCCAGATGTTTTGGGCCACAACTCCCACTATCCTTTGCCATTGGAAATATAGGCTTGGAATTCTGGGAGTTGTGGTCCAAAACATCAGGAGGGCTGAAGTTTGGTCATGCCTGCTTTACATTTTCCACTGGGTTTAATTTACAGTCATGGGGGGAAAAACGGGTGGACAGGGTGAGAAAGAAACAGTGAGGGACAAGAAAACACATGCATAATTTCAGAAGATTAGTTAAAAGTAGAGATGGGCACGAAATGAACTTTTTGGTTTGGTTCGTTATTCGTTATTACAAAACGAATAATGAACTGTCCCCTCTAAGAAAAATGAAACAAAACAGAATGGAAATTTTCCATTTTCTGTTTGTTTTTTGTTCCACCGGTGTCTCCTACCTGGGTGGAGTGGAGTGGTCCTGGTCCAGTCATCCTGGCTGTAGCATGGGTGGCAGGAGAAAAAAAGAAAAAGCCAATGGGCCCGCGCTATAGCCATGGTAGGTGGGCCATGTGGTTGGCAGTAAAAAATAATAAATAAAACAAATAAAAATAAAAATAAAAATAAATAAATATAAATATAAATAACCTGATCTGGCCTGTGGACCGCCAAACTGGCCCACAGGCTGGCAGGAGAATTTTTTAAAAGGAATTAATTTTTTTTTCAAAATACCTATTGCGCCACGGGCCTCCAAACCGGCCCACAAGCACTGGACCTGATCCGCAGGTAACCAAATTGGCCCACGGGCTGGCAGGAGAATTTTTTTTAAAAAAATAATTTTTTTTAAAAAAACCCCGATCGGGCCGTGGCCCACCGAATCGGCCCACGAGCACCGGAACTGACCCGTGGGCCTCCGACCTGAACCACGGGTCACCAAACTGACCCGTAGGCTGACAGGAGAGAGAAAAAATCAAAGCTGACCAGCCTGCACTACAGCTGGTTGCTGGGCCACATGGTTGGCAGTAAAAAAAAATCAATTTTAAAAAAATTAAATTAAAGTAAATTATAAATAAATAAAATTACCTGTTCTGGCCTGCGAGCACCGGACCTGACCCGCCGGTTGCCAAACCAGCCTGTGGGCTGGCAGGAGAAAAAATAAAATAAAATAATAAAAAAATAATTAAAAAACCCTGATTGGGCCGCAGGCCACCAAACTGGCCCGTGAGCACCGGACCTGACCCGTGGGTTGCCAAACCAGCCCGTGGGCTGGCAGGGGAGTTTTTTAAAAAAAATAAAAAATAAAAATCTTGATCGGGCCACGGGTTACTTAATCAGCCCACAGGCTGAAAGGAGAAAAAAACAAAGCTGACTGGCCTGTGCTACAGCTGGTAGGTGGGCCACGTGGTCAGCAGTAAAAACAATTAAAAAATAAAAATTAAATTAAATTAAATTAAATTAAAAAGAAATAAAAATTACTTGATCTGGCCGCTGAACCAGCCCACGGGCAGGAAGGAGAAAAAAAAAAACAAAGCATACCAGCGCACACTGCAGCTGCTAGGCGGGCCATGTGGTCGGCAGTAATATATATATATATGAAAATTAATAAAAAATTACCCAATCTGGACCGCAGGATGGCAGGATTTTAAAAAATTAAAACAATTAAAAGGTAATTTTAAAAAAACCGACCGGTGGGGTTCAAAAAAAAGAAAAGAAAAAAGAAAACGAACCCAAACTAAAACGAATTACAAAATGAAGTTTTTTCTAAAAATTATTTTTGCAATTAATGAAACAAATCAAATCAAAACGAATCGCCATTTTTTCGGTTCGTGCCCATCTCTAGTTGAAAGTCTGGAAATTTTCATTCCGCCAGCGGCAGTTTTCCTTCAGTTGGGTGATGTGTCCAAACAAATTCGACAATTCACTGTGCATGTGGCATACTGGGTTCACCATCTTCATTTGAATGTTGACAAACCACTTCACTACAAAAAAGAAAGAGAGAAGACATGGAATGCTAGTCAATTGAAAAATCACATACACAGAAAATTCACGTCTACCTTCTGTCATAGACAGCCCAGCCAACAAAACCCGTAGCAGGGCAGGATAAATTGTGCCTAGACTCCACATATTCATGGCACCTC
The DNA here is from genome assembly GCA_023846285.1 of Phrynocephalus versicolor. Taxonomy (NCBI): domain Eukaryota; kingdom Metazoa; phylum Chordata; class Lepidosauria; order Squamata; family Agamidae; genus Phrynocephalus; species Phrynocephalus versicolor. Next base: position 44,377,846 of record JAHTLZ010003542.1, on the reverse strand, counting down.
CCTATCTGCCATGGAACCTATTCCAACATGCAAATTACCAGTGAAATTGCTTACAGGATACAATTTTCCATGACTATGTATAAAGCCATTATTGTCTAAGTTAAGATGATCCAGATATATTTTTATTTTAGTGGCTTTTAAACGACTTAAGAAGTAGGCTGCAATGCATGCAAGTGAGTCATTTCCAATTAGGCCAGTGTCACCACCATTTCTGCATATAGCAACCTGCTGCAAAACAATTGTAACATATGATCAAAACCATTGTGCTGATTTGAAAGTCTCTTAATGGTAACCTAGTTGTGCCATTTGCCTCTCGTAGGTTCATCTGTAGCAATGTGCCTTTCAGTTCTTTTTCAAAGAGGCTATCGCTGAAGTTCATACGCCTTCAGTTCAAAATATGAAACATAGACAGCACGGTTATGTTCTTCCTCAGATTTTAATTTGAAGCAGAAAAATACTTCTAACCCCTCCTGTCCATTCTCCATCCATCTCCCTGCTTCTTTTATGGCAGTGGCTCTCTTGGCATTCTATTGTGTGGAACACTGTAATGGCAGTGCACCAGCCCCCTTGTGACTGTCTATCCATCTTGATGGCCAGTGGAAGGAGGGTGCAGAGGTTAAGGGGTGACTTGACTGAGTCCTCAAACTGAATTGGCATGACACAGATAGATCTGAAACCTTGGACAAATTGAATCTAATGGTTCAGATTTAGGTCCAGAAAAATTTCTATAACCTGAAGATTGGGGCGGGGGGGACGACGACGAGTAGTTTATCTGAAAAATAGTGCATAATAGCACCATAAAAGGAGGCCATCGGGGTAGAGAGGAGGAAGCTGGATTTGTACCTGTCACAATACTTCTCTATTAATGGTAAACTGGAATGGTTTGCTGAGAGGGAGTGGGGTTCTGTGTTTTCTGTTTTCTCCCACATTTCTCCCTTGTGACGTGTCAGTCAAACACAACATACATCTATAAAAATTGTGACAGCTTATTGTTCACTGAATCTTGTGGTTATTTTTAGAGAGTTGGAGTCCCCCCCCCATTGGAAACCTGTGAATAGAACACAGCTCAGATTTTGTCACTTCAATTTTGGGTCAGAATCAGATTAGGTTTGATCCCAGATTGTGCAAACTGAGATACAGGTCTCCAACTAAATTCTTGCCTGAATTAGCAAGATGGCCTTGCAGAGGCCTCACTCAACTGGAGATCTGGACAAGAAATTAACCTCACAGTGTTTTTCCACTCACAGAAGCTTGATATATGGATGTGGTTGTACTTGAAATAAAATCAGCTATTTATCTTTCAAAGGTGGAGAAGGGCTGTGTTTTCCAGCTTCAAGTATGGATTGCATGGGCAGCGGAGGATCTGGTTAATATGGTTACCAAAATATGCATTTCCCTCCATGGCTCTCAGGGTGATTTATCTTACAATCTGTGTGTAAACATCATATTTAGAACAGATTAGTAGTGCAACCTCATTGGGTCAGTTTCAAATGCAACAAACTTGAGAGTGAGAGGTGGTATTGAGATGAAGTGCAATCCCTAGAGTTGTGAATTCTTAGCTCAAACACTCAACCAATTGTGTGAGAGAGGGCATCATGTGAGCACTGTTGTACCCATTTTGCACCACAGTTTATGCAAGAGTTCAGAGACTTGAGTCTTACAGTACTTACCATGCTTCTGCAAATGACTATACATGTTGTTTGCACAAGCAGCATGTACTCATATCATATTTATATTGCTGTGTCAAGCTCTAAAATGAGTTTTAAAAGAGACAATGAGTGGAAACATAGGGATTATGCATAGCCAATTTTAGGTACACCCTCTCCCTGTCCACATAGGTTGAAGGCATGAGACTGGATAGAAGCTCCTAAGTTAAATGTTCCTCTGAAGGGGAAATAAGAATTGGGGTCTCCAGAAAGATCAATAGATTGAGTTCACTATTGGCATGCCTACCAGGGGCTATGGGAACCTGGCTGTATAAACACCAGCTTTTTGCAGGAGGTCATGTTTTGATGGCTCTTGCTTTTGTATGCAGTGTATGCTTGGTGATTTTCAAACTCTGTATCATTCCTAGATCTTGGCTGGCAATGTTTCTTAGGTTCTCTCTGATTGTGGGGATTACCAGTTTAGCTCCATGCATAGATTTTGGCTTTTGCCCTCCCAGATTGTTATGCCTCAGCAATAAGCTCTGCTGACACCATCCCTTCACTTCCTTGATTCTGATCTTGAATTCCCTCACCATAAGGGGGAAGAGACCAGTCTGCCAAAGAACAAGACCCTCTCCTTATATTTCATCATCAATCCCACGTGGCATGGAAAGAAAAGATTGTATTTGACCGTAGCTCATTGTACTACAGATTCTGCAGTAGACATTCAGGTTATGCTCAACAGGTCCTGATGATAGTGGTAGGGTGGGTAGTACGGAGCCACCAGGGGGAGGGGAGGAGTGGAGGAGAGGAGAGACGTCACCGTGGCTCAGGCTGTCCTGTAGGGCTGGCACTGAGCCGTGGGGCACCTCATTTGGGCTGGGAGGCTGCCTAGATGGCTGCAAGGACGGGGGCGGAAGGGTTGCGGCACCTCTGCTTTCTCTTGGGCAACCTGCTTCACTCTCGCCCAGTTTCCTCCCTTGGGTAGTGTGTTTATTGTTGAGGATTGGTGCCTTGTGGTGCTCTCAGACTTGTTAAGGGTGGAGGTGAGGAAATGAAGCAAGAGACTTTGTGCCATTTTCACCAAGGGTTCGTGAAGTCTAGTTCTCCCCGCTCTCCACCCCCACCCCGTCCAATAGATAACACCCAGAATCCATGCCCTGGTGGGTTTTCCTCTCTCCCTCCCATCTCAAGGTGAAATCTGCTCTGGGCGAAGGGGACTTCAGGAAATACATCTGTGTATGTCAGATGAGCTCCACGCGTGTTCCGAGGTCCCGGGGCATTCCCTAATTTAGATTGGCCACAACCCACACGTTGGAAGGGGTGATCTGCACGACTATGCACATGCCTCCCTTGTGCCCGCCTGCACCAGCTCGAGCCAGTGCAAGGGAGGCATGTGCAGGGCTACACAGGTTGCCCCTTGGAAGGGGCAATATGCGTGACCATGCACACACCTTTTTTGCACCCACTCGAGCTGGTGCGGGCGGGTGCAAGGGAGGTGGGTGCATGGTCACACAGATCACCCATTGGAAGGGGCGATCTGTGGAAGCATGCATGCACCTCCCTTGCACCCACCTGTGCCAGCTCAAGTGGGTGTAAGAGAAGTGTGTGCATGGTCAGCCTCCCCATAGGAATGCAGTGAAATCAGTTCCCTCCAGAACGGATTGATTTTCAATGCATTCTTATGGGAAACCGCTGCTCTACTTACAAATTTTTCTACTTACAAGCATGTGCTTGGAATGGATTAAATTTGTAAGCAGAGGTATTAGTGTAGTAGCCCTCAGGCACTTTGGGCTGGAAAAAGTAGACCTTAGCCTGTTCAAAGTTGGACAGCCCTGATATATTTAATGAGGATGATGTGGGTTTTCCGCAGCAGTCGGAAGCCATGTATCAAAACACAAGGTATGAGTTCCCCCTCTGCCCCAAAACATAGTAGACAGACCTAGTTAGTTTTCATGTCAAATGTTCGTTAAAAGAATGTAGAACTCTGTGTGAAGATCCAGGGGCTCTGATACAGCTGTTATTTTAAAGAAAGACACTAAAACCATTATGAGAAAGAACACTGAAGCAGTGTAACCTAGTAAGGTTGACTTGGGAGCGTGATGATCTCCCACATCTGTGCTCAGCAATCTAAATGCCCTAGAGCACACTGGCTTTTAGTGGAAAGGGAAACAGGTCCATGATAGAGGTTTTGAAACATCTCCATTAGTGTTAACATAAAAGAAAAATTAGAAGTAGGCAGATGTGATTTTGGACTAGAAGTCCCCCCAACCCCTCCCCACAAATCAGTGCTGCTCTATAAAAATAAATGTCACAACATTAACAGTTTTGAAAATTGTAGAATTAAGTTATTCTGATATTTATTAATGGTGTATCGAAAATTTGGTGTTTAGATAGATAGATAGATAGATAGTTATCACCACCAGTGGTTTACTCATATTTTAGTGCAGCATATTTTAACAATAGCTTTCAATGAAGCCACTGTGTATGTCTTTGTATTTTACACACCCAAACACTGTAGAATCTAGATATGGAGATTTAAAAAGTCCTTTATTTTTGCAACTCATCCAGTATATCAAATCACACAAAATGTTCTACAAATGCTATAGATATTAATATGTCAGTACTTTCTAACTCAAGACTGTTGTTTTTACAGCTAAATCAGCCAAATGGGACTGATTGACAGGCATGTTATGAGAAATGCATTTGAGACATCATGTCATTATAACAAACAGACAGTATTTCCTTAATTGCTCATAAATATTTACTTGACTGAGCACATAGAAATCCAACAGACTCTGGTGTACTGGTGAAGTGGTACACATAGCATGTGCAGTAAGTATATGCCAACACTGTGCCTTGAGTATTTCTGGTAATGTCTTAATTTCTTCTTCTTCTCTGAGCCATTTGTGACACGGATTGGATGTGAAACGGACATTGTGGTTATTCCTACCCAAAATATACTTCTCTTTTTGTGTGCACAAAAATATGGAGCCATATTTATGAATGGACACATATTTTATTTTTAAAATAGATTGCTTTTTAAAGGCAATCTATTTTAAAAAATAAAATATTGTCATAGATGACGCTGTAGATTTAAGAGATTTTATATTCTCCTGTTTTTTCAAATGAAAAATAACTTTAAAACCATTCCAGAGATAGTAAATTCCCCAAGTGCTTGGATTTTAGGACAGGAGTTCTATACATCTTTCCATTGCCAGAAAAAATCCAGTTTATGTACGTCCAGTCCTCAATAAAGTGAAGTGATACTTGTTCTAGAAGGAGATGCCATCTGAAAGCTAAACAATGGTTAATTTCCTCCTCTGAATCAAATGAGTTGTTTTTTTCTAAGAAAAGGATTTGAAACGTTTTGATTGACCACAACTTGTTGTATCGTCAGATTCAAAGATTGCCATTAACTAGTTTGTTTGCAATGAAGTGTCTTCAAAGCATAGATATTAAAGTTAGTTTGTTTGAACTAACCCTGGTTTTAATTATCTACAGTTCCTGGTCTGACCCATACAGCAATCTGGGGCTAGCCAAAATCTTCCAAAATCCTCTTTACCTCTTCCTGAGAAAAGAATGGTAATCTCATGGTGGTTTCATGCTGCTCCTCTGTGCTTCATACTACCACACTAGATAGTGGCTTAGTGCGAGCACAGCTATTGTCTTTTCTATAACTGTACCAATGAGATAATATCTGTTTTTATACTAAGGCCTTGGATTGGGTGGATTTACAGAAAATAGAAATATCTACTGTTATGGTTTTAATATCAGTCATCAGCCTCAGCATCCTTAAAGCTCTTATACCAATGCCAAGATTCAGTGGCAAATGTTGGTACCTAATGCTAGCACAACTGAGATGTTTTTCCTCTGCCTCCCCAAAAGCTTGCAGCCCTCAATGGTTTCCAAGGTGAGCTTCAAAGGGCTTCTCAGCCCTTGAGAATAGGTGTCCATGGAAACAAAGCTGCAACAGAGAAAGGAGATTGCAATTTCCAAAGGAGGAACATTGTTAACAAAAACTCAGAGATTGAATAAAATGTACAAGCACAGCCAGATGTTTTAAATTTGCTACTTATATGATGATAACATTGTTGTTGTACATAAGGCTGGTGTAAATGCCCATTCTTGTCATTGAGTCATCTTTTTCAAGGCCTGCAGGTTGGTTCATTTCCAAGGGCCAGTGAGACCAGGGGCTGTCAGGGGCTCAAGGGCAACAACTATCAACCACTTGCCAACATTCCCTTCATGAGGAAGGTCTTGGAGATATATCAGCTTCAGGCTCTCCTGGATCAAACCAATGCCCTTGATCCATTCCAGTCTGGGTCCAGCCCACGGAATAGTATGGAAACAGCATTGGTCGCCCTGGAGGATGACCTACTGAGAGAGGCCAATGGGGGAAAGATGTCCTTGTTGGTCCTTCTTGATTTCTCAGATACCATCAACCATGGTATCCTCCTGGGGAAGCTCTCAGAGTTGGGAGTTGCCCCCCTCCCACCTTGGTATGATTCACTTCCTTCTTGGAGGACCATCCCCAAAGAGTGGAGATTGGTGAGATGCACTCCAACCTGTGGACCCTCAAGTGTGGGGTTCCACAGGAGTCGATCATCTCACCAATGTTATTTAACATCTATATGAGGCCACTGGGAGGGGTCATCAGGAGTTTTGGAGCTTTGTGTCATCAGTATGCTGATGATACCCAGCTCTATCTCTCCTTTCCATCTTCTGCAGTGGGTGCTGTTCCATCCCTTGAGCAAGGCCTGGATGCCGTTCTGGGATGGATGAGGGCAAATAGACTGACGTTGAACCCGGACAAGATGGAAGTCTTGCGGGTGGGGGTTCCTACTTTCAATGGGTTGGGAAACTCCCTCTCATTTGGGGGAGTGACTCTCCCTACTTAGAACGAGGTGCACAGCTTTGGTGTTCTCTTTGATCCAGCACTATCTGTGGAATCCCAGGTAGTGTCGGTGGTCCGTTCTGCCCATTACCATCTGCAGCAGATTGCTCAACTGGGCCCCAATCTGGACACGGGGGCTCTCACCACACTGGTCCATGCATTGGTAGTCTCAAGGCTGGACTACTGCAACACTCTCTACATGGGGCTGTCCTTGAGGCTGATGCGGAGGCTACAGCTGATCCAGAACATGGCAGCCAGATTGCTGACAGGGACTAGGAAATATGATCATATATCCCCAGTGCTGGCCACCCTGCACTGGCTTCCAGGTTGGTTCCGCATCGATTTCAAGGCTTTATCTATGACATACAAGGACCTCGCTACTTGTCAGAGCACCGTCTCCCATTGAAAACTGCTCATAATACCCAATCTTCCCAGGCTACGCATTTGAGGCAATTAACACCACGAGAGGCCTAAAAGGAAAAAAACTAGAAATGGGGCCTTTTCCGTCATTGCCCCTCACCTGTGGAATAACCTTCCTCCAGGCATCTGCCTGGCCCCCTCTGTGGCTGCCTTTAAAAAAACTATTAAAAACTTGGCTATTTAAGCAGCCGTTCCCACAAATATCATGTAATTTCAGTGTTCATCCATGAAAATATGATTTTAACTTATTTGTCCGCCAATAACAACACTTATTCACTATTTTATGTCACTTTGTGTTAATTTTATTTTTATTTTTATTATATTACTGTATTTTATGTGTATTTTATTTTATGAATTATTTAGTTTATTTGCAGTGTACTGTATTCCTTAATCGTAAACCACCCAGAGTGACCTCACTGCCAGATGATGGGTGGTATAGAAATCCAATAAATAAAATAAATAAATAATTACCGGTAAATAAACCTGTAGCTGATGCTGGGAATGAATCCTTTGGCTTGTCAAAATTGTCCATTCCTGTGTTTAAGGCATTGGTGACTGATCACAACAGCAGTGAGGGAGGGGCTATGATAGAGAATGTCCACATCTCAGCTCTTTGATATTATTGTGACTACTGTAGCGATTGCGCCTCCTCCTTCTTTAAAGTTCCATGATCAGAGAGGAGAGAATACTGTGCTCTAAACATAGTTGTCTGGAAGGCAGAGCTAAGTTGCATCAGATATGTGGTTGCTAAGACACAAAGCATCATCCCAATTTGGGCGTGCTCCTCTCTCTTCTAAATACTAAGGATGGGAAATGAAGGCTCTTGGGTGTTAGCACACTCTTCAAGTCCTTAGGCATTGTCACTGATGATGTGCAGAAAGATTAAAAGAACCTTCTCAGCTGTGCTGAAAAAAAATCTGGATGTGTATAGTGGAGCTGCAGGAGCCATTATTTCAGGTGTGCCACCACGTCAGTGGCAGGGCTTTGCAATATTCAATCACGCAGCATCCTTTACTGCTGCCTTGCTTCTACCTTGATGAGCTGTCTCCAGAATTTATGTCCTGCTGTAGTCATCCATCTGCCACATTTGTAATCAAACCAAGTTTCCAACTATTCTTTTGCCATAAACATATCAGGAAAGTGAGACATCTCACTATCCATGGGAACCTTTGAAATTAATTGTTTCTGTCATCACGGACAGATATTTTTTGGAATCACACAGACCTGTAGTTGATCAACTGCATATAACAGTGTATACTCTATGAACGGTGAATGGTAAAGTTTTGTCAAGTTTTATAACATTTTTAAAAACAACAAGACTATTAGAGAATAGGGGAAAATCTAAAAATGATCTCTGTGTATGCGGCATCTCTGTGTATGCTAAAATCTGAGTACAACATTTAAAATGCTTTAATTGCATTTTTTCTAATTTAGTTTTCTAACTTCTGCATAGTATCTGTTTACTTTAATTCTATTTTATCTTAGGTTTTCTCCAAGCATGCACTGTTTGAAGCTCTCTCATGACTTCTAAGATTAGGTGTTTGCTGTTATTGCAGTTGGTTGTGATGGTGTTTTTTCCCCTGATCACACGACCCATTTTGGGATATCATGACAGGAAATGGAAAGAAAGCAACCATATTTCATCAATGCAAGAATGATAATATTCATTGAAGTTAATAGGTTTGGAGCTTGTAATAAGTCTAGATATATTTTTAAACCAGGTCAGATTTTATTGACTTGATACATTACAAACAAAGCATTGTTCGAATGTTGTAAGATTGGGCCAAATAGGTGGTGGTGTTTTTTTGGGTGGGGGGTTAAATTGTAAATCTAATCCATTGAAAAACAGACATATAGTGCTTAGATCTTCAGCTCCATATAGGCAGTAAAGGACAATTATGCTTCCAGAGCTTTTCAGAAAATGAATCAAAACCTGCTCTCGTGCCTGCACCTCGTGTCTAGATCCTTTCGCCTCATTGTGGCAAAGCAGTTTCATGTACAAACAAACTACTGGACATCTCAGTGGTTCATGTGTCTGTCTGGAGAGCCAGCGGTTGGGTGTTCACTTCCCCACTGTGCCTCCTTGACAGGGACTGGACTTGATGATCCACTTGGGTCCCTTCCAGCTCTGCGTTTCTAAGATGTTGATGATGAATCATTGTGGATATTAACTCTATTGTATTTCTAGTGTTCAAGAATTGTAGAACAGAGTGGACTACATGTTGCAGACTTTCTTCTCTTTGATTCAGTGTTGATATGAATGTGTTAAATACTTTCTCCATCATGCCATAGACCTGTTAGAGCAGTGGTGGCCAAACTTCGCCCCTCCTGATGTTTTGGACCACAACTCCCAGAATTCCAAGCCTGTATTGCCAGTGACAAAGGACTGTGGGAGTTGTGGTCCAAAACATCTGGAGGGTCAAAGTTTGGCCACTACTGTGTTAGAGGCATTCATAATTGCCTATGACTGCTGGGGGACAATTGAAGTATTTTATATATGTTCTAATACAATCCAGTATGGTTCTTTATCACCATATACTGCCATATTCTCAGTCTTTGTAGAGACTATGTACACACTTTGCATACATTGAATGTATGGCGTAAAGAGTGTTCATATCCTCTACTGAGAATTGCATTTATTCTTGGTTAGAAAACAGCAGTCAAAAAGATAAGAATGTCCCCCTACATTATGTTCAAGCCCATGGATGAGCACCAAGAGGTTCTGTGCATCATTTGACCCATGTCATATACCAGTACCTTCCTGGGAGATTATTGCAGGGTCAAGAGAGGAAGCACCATCTGCAGTCTCATCATACTCAAGAAGATTTCGGGGCATTAAAAGATTTGAGAGAAAATATTTTTCAATGCCTTTTGCTGGATTGGAAACAGAACCTAATTCTTAATTCTTAATTCATTGTGAACTTAATTATTGAAACGACTAACACGGCTCCCCTTTCTAGGACGTAATGTTCTTGGCACCCATTATAGCTTGTCAGCTGACACAGTAAGATAGAGATAAGCAAGGACAAACCCAGGGATTGTTAAAAACACTTAATATACTGGACTGGGGAAGAGGTTCCAAGTCCTCTTTAGGGCTTAAGTGCATGGCCATGTAGGAAAGCAGGGTAGGAACCACCACATAGGTTTGGTCAGCCGCTGTGGTCTTAACTGCTTATAGCCCAGCTGCACCTCCAGACAGAAGTCTTGATTGTAGCAAATTAATTAAAATAATAAAATTTTAAAAGGCTGAGGCTTTTTAAATTTTATTATGAGGATTTTAATTTTATTATGAGGATCATCAGCTAAATAGTTAGATCTGTGCCTTAAGCAAAGGGGATTAGGTAGGGAAAATGTGATTACCTACTAACAAGAATCTACTCATCCCACACAGCTATTTAATGAGTGGAATAGTTACTATAAGTAATAAAAAAGAATCTAAACATTAGTGGTGTCGCTTTCTTCATTTAAACTGAATCTAGCCCTAACTGGTAACAAGGAGGTTACCTTTAGTAAGTTATCAAGTGTCAAGCTGGAGATTCATCCTGGGATCTGGAAAGACATATTGATTGACACCTGCCTTGAAAATGAATGTTGACAGGAAAAGGGGGAGGTATATGCAATATTTCAGGGAATTTCATTATTTAATCTAGATGCTTCTAAATGTTAAAGAAGAAACATCTTTGCCTTGCTTTGATGTTCATCTGTTTACAGCCATCTCTTTGACAGAAATATGAAGCCAAATATTGACATACTGGGCAAAGGCATGCCATAGTTTCATGAAGATTATTGTAGCATCAATCCGCACCATCAGAAAGCAACTGGTGCAATTTAGTTTAGAAAGGCAGCTTTTCTCTCACCTCCGTCTTCTGTATGTGGAGAGAAAAAATGAAGCAGGGTGTCCTTTTGCTGTCTTGTTTTAGTTGTGTTGATGTCTTAAGGCTACATCTAAATAAAAGCTTATATAAATGGAACCCTACCAGCTCTGGGGGCTTTTCCCCCTTCCCCACAGTATACAATGTGTCACTGAGGTGTGCCATATATCCTCACTAGTCTTTTCCTGTCTCTTAAAATGGATATGTCTAGCTGATGAAAGGCCCTTTCCCCCAGTATTCTATAAATGATCTAGTACAGCTCTCTAGGAACATCTCGGCATACAATTGGACACTTTCCTGCCAATTTTGGGGATGGTGGTGGTGGAATAACCTTGCACCTTGTGGTGCAGTGGTTAAACTGCTGTATTGCAGCCAAACTCTGCTCATCATATGAGGTTCAATCCCAGGTAGCTGTCTCGAGGTTTACTCAAACTTCCATCCTTTCAAGGTCAGTAAATTAAGTACCCAGACTGTGGGTGGTGGTGGTGGTGGTGGGAATGCATAGCCAGAATAATGAAATTGTAAAAGGCCCAGAGTACTATGGGGCAGTATACTGTATACACAGCATGTTTTGCTTTGATTTATTATGGGGACCTACATAAGACATTTTTTTACAAAAACCAAATATTCCTCATGTTATTAAATAATGCTCATAGGCTATATTAAGGACGTGTTATGGACCAATTGCAGTCATTTGCTTCCCCTCCTCCAAAATCTGCTTCCTGAGTAGGATGATATATTTTGCTCTCACCCTGACAGTGGCGAATGATATATGACAGAATTATTTTCTGTGATATGTTTTTACCACGATTCCGTTTTTAAAATATGGAATTATATTAAATGTTGTGATGCAAGTTATGTATGCTTACAGGGTGCTGTGTTAACACCAACAATGGATCACACAATGTCCATGCAGCCGGCAAGTATGATGGGCCCCCTAACACAACAGATGAATCATCTTTCCTTGGGCACAACGGGAACGGTAAGCTGAAACAGCATATTTCTCAAGTCTCTATTTCAGATAGTGCTTTATTACTTTCTTGTTTCCCACAATTTTATCTAGTTAATCAATTCATTGGCATTCTAGTCTATTTTCATAGCTAATGCCTTTTTCCTGTATCATTTTTCACTATGTTTTGATGTCGATTACAGTATGATGTGAAATAAAGTATGGAATGGGTACATGCAAACCTATGCCTGGATGTTAAGAACCTCTCAAGATTTATCCTCCTCTCCCCTTTAAGACAGTGATGAGGCAACCAACCTCAAATAAATTTCTGTGATACCGAAAGATATTTTTGAACTCCCTTCTGTATTATGTCCCTGATTAAAATCAGCCCCCCAAGAGCTGCTGATTGAAAAAAAAATGCAAAGGTATCCTTATGATGCGTGGGCATTTTTGGGAAGTAGTCAGCAAAAGACTTCTAATATTTCTTCTGTAGAAAATGAAAAATAGTAACTATAAAAACTTGAAAGGAAATTAACAGAATATTAATAGAAGTCTTGGGTCACATATTTACACCACCTTTACTTTCATTAAAAATGTTAATACCCAGAGATCTCAATTCAGCTATGATTTCCATCGCATAACCACACAGTCTGCCTTAATTCAGAACTTGATGCAGTTATTATGTTATCCTCCAGGTGAATTGCTAGCAGTGTCAAGCACATGGACGAGGTTCCTCTTAGGATATTGCGAAGCACAAGCAGTTTTACTGTGACTAAAATCTGCATAATGCACAATTGCTTTAATTCACAGCCTACTTTTCTGTAACTTGCAAAATAAAAATTTGTATATTTCTACAATCAAATATTTATTGCTTGGTTTCAAAAAGTCATAAAATGTGATGAAAGAAACAATCAATAAAACAATAGATGACAACAGTAAAAGACAGCACTAGAATAATTTTCTGTCTTTGCTTTTCTCCATCCGAAACATATGAAGATAATTGTTGTGTTGCTCTTGAAAGATGATGAAACAGAAGATATTTAATATCCTTACATTTTATAGTTATATATGTTATAGGGAATTTGAAAAGCAGCTCAAGGCTCTCCTTCTGTTTGGAGAGATATATTTGTAGGAGCATGTAAGACAAACAAGTAGCAATTTGTGTTATGTTTAAACAAAATACATGTCAAGGTTTAGTAGCATTGCATACTGTATATTAGTTTCCTTCTTGAAAAAATGTTATGTAGGCATTAATGTTTTACCACCAAGTGTATGTGTGTGAGTGAGCCTGCAGATGGGTCTTCCATAGAAGTATTAATACTTTTTTGCGAATAAAGTATTACATTTGTTAAGTATTTTAGTAGTTCAGATAATCTTTTAAATTTCTTTAAACGCTCCAAGTGAGAAAAATGTAGGCAATAGGAAACCACCCTTCCCCCCACTTTCCTTGGCCTCTTTCTTTCATATATTTGGTTTATAAACCTAGAGTAGAATAAAGTGGCTAATAAACTTATTTTATGCAAAATATGTACTGCAGAGCAGAGGGTTGAATAACCAGAGAAACTGTTGTTCTTTAAATATTCTGAAGTTGGGAGGTGGATGAGCTTGGGGGAATTTTAGTGGGGCAAATGGCAGCTTCAGGGAAGAAGATTTTAAATAAAAAAGGGGGTAAGCAAAGTGTTCTGCTTAAATACCAGCCCATAGTGCTGAAAGCTCTCTCTGGGTGGTTTACAATTTATTTATGCAGGCTACACATTGCCCCCAACCCCCAACGAGCTGGGTACTCATTTCACCAACCTCTTAAGGACAGAAGGCTAAGTCAACCATGAGCCATCTACCTGGGATTAAACCCCAGATTGTGAGCACAGTTATAGCTGCAGTACAGCTGTTTAACCACCATGCCACGAGGCAATTACAAACTAGAAATATTGGAATCCCCATTTCCATCTCATGGCTGTTATTTTTCTTTTAAATTTCATTTGGTCCACAAATACTGTGGCCAAAATTCCTTTCAGTCAAATTGCTTGTGTGATGAACTGTAATGCCAGGAGTTTGACGTTTTCCACTCAGTAGGAAGTGTCCAGTATCTCTTTGCACAAGCAGACCTGCCATCTGTTCAAATAGTGATCTCCGTTCGTGCAAGGATAAGCAGAGACAACAAACACTTGTGGAGCTTTCCGCTTTATGGGTAGTGAACAGGATGACAATCTGTTTCTGTTTATATAGATAACACTCTAGAGTCTAGAAGGACTGAAGCTGCGATCTTCATTGCAGTGGCAGAAGTAGTACTTATACCAATAAGGGTATTGGCAGCATTATTGTATGCTTTTGACTAGGTCAAAAACATACTTTCATGATGCCATTGATCCCTAGAAACTGTGTCTTAAATAGTGCCACAGGAGAACAGAGAATCACAGGCCACCTCAATGGTTTGCAAATCATCCCAAGGCCAGATAAGGGTCAATGAAGAATCTTACTGGATTTGGAAATTTCTTAATGGAGAAAACATCTAAGGAATTCTCGGGGTAATTAAAACAAAATTTTGATAAAACTAGCAAAATTTGTCAGATGTCTTTCTTGCACACAACTCCACAATGGTTAAAGAGAGCCAATGGCTCACTTATCAAATCTCCAGCTGAAGTGAATCTCAACAGAATCTAATTAGTTGTATTCTTGACCAGTTCTAGAACATTATTGTCCAGCTCCATAAACTGTTGTTCTTCATGGAAACCCGTTCAGATGATATGGCCTCAGGTTTTGACAACAGATTTAGAGAAGACCTAAACCCGTTCTTGATTGTTTTACTCACATGGCCAATTTACTGCAGATCTGGTGAAGTGTATCACATTTAGGCTGTATCCAGAAGCAGAAACATGGAAGATGGGGAGTTGTGTTTGCTTATAAAGGCTACATGTGACCAGGACCTTACTCTTCTTACCTGCCACGTGTCATACAAACAAAGAGAAAGTGAAGGAGTCAGGTGCTGAATAGGGCTTGAGTTCTCATCAAATATTCTCAACATGGTATGGTTATTTATAACAAACATTTCTGCTGCTATTCAGTGTAAATAACTGTGCTTTAGATTATCTGATTCTTTTCCTGTGTATAGTGCAATACATATAGACATTTCATGTATTACTTTCTTTCTTTATTATATGGCCAGAGACCTAAGTGCATTTAATAATACATGCATGCAATTTTATGTATTAAAAATGATTTTTCAAGTCAGTTCTGCCAATACCTTTTGCAGTTCTCTCCCATGTTTCCCAATATATACAAACAGGGTTGGAATGAAGATTAGTTTAGTTATGGATCTGCTAGGTGCCCTCCTACAGAGCATATTGCCAATACTAGAAGTCCCCTGGTCCTGCTGCCTCTTTGTCCTCCAAATTAATTTCCTTTTTTGGTACCATTTATAAATGAAGAATTGGGCACAATGGTGAGAAACAGTATGAAACGCAGATGACCAGTTTGGCCCAGAGGAGGAAGCAGATGAGTGGGCAATATGAACCATAGACCACTGTGACCGTGTTGCCAAAGGGCTCCCACAAAAACTCCACACCACAATGTATAGGCTCTTTGAAGAGCTATTTAGAACAGAGGTTTCTAAACAGTGATATGTATATCATTTGTGAGATAAAGAAGCAGTCTGGGTAGGACAGACAGTTATCATAATTGTTAGGAGTACCATCTCCCTAAATTCTTTTGTGTGTGTGTGTGTGTGTGTGTGTGTGTGTGTGTGTGTGTTGCGCCATTACAGTAGTGACCGACTCTTCATGTCCCCATGACCATGGAGCTTTCTTGGCAGAAATACTGGAGTGGTTTGCCAGTTCCTACTCCAGGCACCTACAGCACATGATATTCTTATCCTCCTGTAAATGGGGTGTTCCGCTGCCTGCCAACCCATCTGCAACTTTTCTGTGTTTCTACGAATCCCTCATTCTCCTACCCACCAACATACCTGTAAATATATGAATTTCCTTCTTAGGAAAAGTAGCCTTTTGGATTCTATCATGGTGGACCTGGGTTCTTTCAAAGACTTTTTAGTGGGACACAAGATACAAGAAGCTGAAAATGGCAGGCTTTAAACTTGTCCTATTAGGGGTCATAATACAGATTATATAGTTCTATGGTTCACGTTTTATAATTTTTGCTGACATTATTTATATTGACATATTTGACATTATTTATTGGCATTAACTAATTGTTTACCCATATAGAGTTGAGTGAATAAACAGTTAAATCATGACACTGATATCTCCCATTTCTGTAAATAGAAAGTTACATGAAAACATTCATTTGAGCCTCTCATATTGCAGCAATAGTCCTCCTTTCTACAGTGAATATGACCTTTTCAGGTTCTCTTTTTCACCTTAACTTGCCATTCTTTTTTTCCACGCCAGTGGAACTTAGAGTTTAATCAGCAGTTTAGAGCTGCTAACCAATAAAAAAAGCAGCATGGGATAATATGCGGCAGCATAAAATAGCCAAAACGATCAGGAAGACTAATGAGGTTTTTTAAAAATGCCTGTGGACCTCAGGAATAATATCTCAGGATTTTTACCTAGTGGGAGCTTTCTAAATAAAAATACATTACCTCTTAATATGTCTTCAATAAATTGAGGGAACCTTCCCAGCGGACCTTATCTCAGCAGGGTATAATCTTTGTCAATTGTTTAGGATTAATGATTTGCAACCAGTTGCTATGAAGTTCACACTTGTGCCCTGCTACAGAAGTACAAAAGAGATATCTTTTCTGGGCACTTCAGTACATAGGGCTTCGGGCAGATGGGGGTGGAGGGTAGAAGGAGACCATGACTGTAATTATCTCACCAGGATCACCTTTCCTGGGGAACACAAGGGCGAAACAATGCATGTCTACTGCCTGAAACTTCTAATGTTGTCCTTTAACAAGTGACAAGAGGGTGCTGTAAGACCATTGGCTACGTTTCAACAAGATGTTTTCAGCAAACAAGCTTGAAAGTAATGAACTCTTCTGCATCATTAGTACTTGCTACATTCTGTCCCAGATTAATTTGAAAGCTTGCAGTATGCAAAGTGCTTTTATTAGAATGGTTTCATACTTTCTCTTGCTTTGACAAATCATTTTGCTAATCAAGACAGCATATGTTTCAGTTACAGCTCCCCTCCTCAGGGTTTCTAGGCTAGCAATTTGGCCTGGAGTGCAAAAAACAAATATGAGGGTAAGCTTGTGATATACAGCAAAAGGGTGCTTATCTAAAATGCTGTCTTGCAAACCTTGTTTCGTTTTGTTTTTCATAGGCAAACTTGGAAACATACATTCCAGCCACGCTACAGAAAGCTGAAAACAATTAAGTTAGCACTTGAAGCACAGAAAACATGCACCTTTAAAAGTGTGGGTTGATGCGATTGTCCTCATTCATATCCTCACTTTTGAGGCAGGTTGTAACTAAGTATAAGTAAATATGCCAAATTCACTTCAGGACAGTTCTGTCTGTCCGTCCATCCGTCTGTCTGTCTGTCTGTCTGTCTGTCTGTCTGTCTGTCTGTCTGTCTGTCTGTCTGTCTGTCTGTCTGTCTGTCTGTCTAATTTGTAAAGTGTGTTTTTTAAACTCTCCATGAAACTTTATGCACATACTCAGGCATATTTCTTCAAAGCTAAATATGTGGGCTGTGGACCTAGAAGTTTGGAATTCAGTTCCTCATTGGGCATCCAAGAAGATCCAGCTTCTGTGCCCGTGGCCAAGTGGTACAGACCTAGAATGCCCCCAGAAGAAGAGAATGCTACACCACTTCTGAGAACTCTCTTCCTAGAAAACTCTGGAAAGGGTTGCCGGAAGTCAGAACTGACTTGATGGCACACATTTATTTATTCTTCAAATATTAGAATTTCTTCACAGCTTCAAAAGTATGCATAGTTTTAAAAATATTAATATTCATCCCACAGTGAATAACATGGAAGGGGAGGAGGTGGCTGTGGCAGGGGCAGGCGGTCTGGTTACCGGTGGTGGTAGTGGTGGCAAAGGTGGGGGCCACGCAAGGAGGGGGAGGAGGTGGCTGTGGCTGGTGGCCTGGTTCCCAGCAGTGGCAGCGGCAAAGGTAGGAGCCAGGCAAGGAGGGGGAGTAGGTAGCTGTGGTGGTGGCAGGCAGCCTGGTTCCCAGCGGTGGCACTGGGAAAGGTGGGGGACAGGCAAGGAGGGGGGGAAGGTGGCTGTGGCAGTGGCATGTGGCTTCATCTGCAGCTGGAGCGTCCACTAGGTGCTGCATGCCACTTCCCAGGATGGAGAAGAGTTTGGCAGGAAGGGCTGGGGAGCTGGCAAGGCAGGAAGGCAGCAGCCACAGTGTGATCCCCCACCCCCCGCCACCACACAGCTGAGTGGTGCTGCGCCCTGCTTCCCCACCCCACCCTGCCCTTCATTCATCATCCTTACTCTGTTCCCCCTTAACCCTCCTCAGCCTTTTCCCTTCTTTACCTGCCAACCTTGCAGCCGGCCGCTCTGGGCACAATCAAAAAAGGGGGCGGGTAGGGGGGCAGCTCTCCACAGGCCAATCAAAATGGCCTGATAGGCTGAATCCGGCTCATGGGACAGACTTTGGACATGGCTGTATTAGCCTATGTTTAATAATAAACGAAACCTGGAATTCTTGCATCAAGAGACCATCAATCATCATGTGTCTTAAACCACCATTCATCTGACATCACTTTTGTGGTTTAATAAAAAAAGTGAGTGATGGCTTGAATTGAATACAATTTTCAAGTCTCACATTTTTCAGTATCTGTTCCTTAGCTTCTTTTAGTTCAGCATAGGCTTTAAGAGAGAAAAAAGAGAGAGAGAGAGAGAGAGAGAGAGAGAGAGAGAGCAATGTTCTGACAGCTGAACAGAAGAGTTTATTTGCTGTATAATATTTTCACTTTTGTAAGATTTCCTCCTGAAGGAATATTTATTATCAACACACTGTCAGTTCTACTTATGGTGAGTATCTGATATAACCTTTTCCTACTCATAACCTCCATACGATTTTTATCTTTTGTTAGCAGATAGGCATTACTGTTGATGATTATCTTTTTTTTTCAAAAATGGTGTCACTATAGCACCATTCCCCACCTTGGATGCATGCTTTTGTGAGATGAAGAGTTTTGAGTGTTTCAATGAAGCTGAGAATGGTGCATTTTGAGCCTGGACTCCTAACAGGATCATCCAAGGGGAAAAGATCACAGGTGAAACATCAGACTAAAATGCTTTCACCCTCTTCAAAAAAGCTATTGGGTGGCAGCAGCTGAAAGTGACCCTGGCAGAGGAAACAACCATGGTGAGACTCAAACTAACTTTTGTCAGTACTGCACAGAAGATAGCAAAACCAAACTCCTACTGAATGTTCCTTACCATGAAAGCCCAATAATGAGACAGTCCAAAATGAAACAAGAGACGGTGATGAAAGTTGAGACTTCCAGGTTGGGAATCCCTCAATCAGTGAATGGAGCAAAGCAAAGAATAAGTACAAATACCTCTGACAGTAATGCTGCGAATAGATTAAGATAAGCATGTTAAAATGGAAAATGCAAAGCAAGAAATGGAACATAGAAGTATTACAGAGTTTGGTGTCAGTGAACTAAAGTGGACTACGGTGGTATATTTTCAGCCAGACAAGTACAAAGTGTTCTACTTTGGAAAAGATAAATCTAGAAGAAATTCAGTGGCTTTAATACTGATGCAAGATGTAGCATAGGAATGTTAGGATCATTAACACATGGTCTGACTGACTATAATCAACTAGACTCCATGGGAAACCTATCAACATAACTATCATTCAATTCAAGTCTATGGTCCAATTATTGATGATGAAGAAGCCTTTAATACAAGCATCTAAGAGGAAGTTGATTACACACCAAAACAAGTATACTTGTAAACAGACAAAGTTTACAAAGTTTACAAAGTCAAAACTAGGGAACAAAATAGAACCAAATGTTGTTGGATAATTTGGCCAAGGTGACAGATATGAAGCAGGAGACCTATTTATAGAGTTCTGTGAAGCCAACAATTCCTTGCAAATACATACTTCAACCAAACGAATGAATGACTATCACTAGATGGTCAATAGAGAAACCAAAGAAACTGTGTTATTGGAAGCAGGAGCCAGAGAATATGTATCCAGTGTTCTAAAAACAAGACCAAGAGTGGATCATTAATATCTAACATAACAATAAAGCTGAAAAATGATCCTAGGAGAAAAACAAGAAATCTCTTCCAGAAAATCAAAGTGGTTTAAGCCTAGATTAAGAGTACTGAATGACCAACAGGGAAGCATACTATCTGAACAGGATAAACTAAAGAGGAGGTGGAAAGAGTGTACTGAAAACCTAATAGTGAAGAGATAAAGGGATGACAGCTTTTTTTGGAAAAGAATGAATAACCTGCAGTTCTAGAAAGTGATATGGAAGCTGCTCTGAAAGAACTATGAAGAAATAAATCACTGAGAATACATGGGATAGCAACAGAATTATTTCAAAAATCCTAACAAGAAAATGCCAACAAATATGGAGTGTTAAAATGATTTGAAGTATGAGGGACTGCAAGAAAAAAGTTCCGTACAGGGAAAATAATTTTAAAACTTCTGACTTTGAAAAATAATTTTATTAGCCAGCTCTGGCAGAGCAAGGTCAGTGAAATATAAACAGTCGAGGCAACTGAATGAATGTTTTGCTTCTGAATTAATGTTTTGATTAGAATGTGCAAATTTAGATATGGAATTATTATAAAAAAGAGGTGAATGAATAGAAATAGAACATTATGTAACCTTAGAATGCCATCTTTTTGAGAAAGCAAATTCATGAGATACAGGATTTTATGTAGCCAAGTTATTTCTGGACTGATTAGAATTATAGAGATGGGCGGGGGGGGGAATGGTGTTTTGGTTTTTCACTTTTCGTTGAGGGATCTGTTTTGGTTCGTTTTCATTTTTTGTGAATTTTTGAATTGTTTCTGTTTATTTGTTTTCATTTTTCATTTGTACCTGCCTTTTGCGCTATTTTTAAAGCATTTCCGTCCCCCAACGCCCCAGACCAGAGGGAAAACACTAAAAAAATGATGCTAGCAGAGACACAATATAGACTAGGTACGCAGGGAGGCTGCAAAGGCAGTGGTAGGCGTTGCCCAGGGTGCAAGGCAGCCGCAGAGTGACTGCACTGCGGGGCAGGGGAGGGTACTCACCAAGAGATATGCACGCACGCACACAGGGAGGCTGCAAGACTGAAGTTAGAGAGAAATCTCTTCTTTCTCTCCGCTAAGAGCCAAGCTGCAGCCGGTAGGAATACAGAGACACACACCTGCCTGCCTGGCCTAAAGTGAAAATAACGAGTCACAGAGATAGCAATCCCACCCTAACTCCCACCGGAGACTGCAAGGAGGATGGGGGCTGCCAGAGCTTTTTATGCCCTCTGTGGGTGCCAGACCTGCCCAGTCTGCAACCTGGGCATGCTATTGGTTGAAGTTGTCCAAGAATTTACATGATCCCATCACATGGCTTGCATCCATTTTATGGCTGGAATCCATTTCATGTCAAAGGGAAAAGAAAAAATACATTGCGATGGGAGAAAGACAAAAACAAATAATTATCGCTGCGTTTTTACGGATGTCCAGGGTGTTTTAATACCCAAGAAATCAATATTAGGCATCTGGGAGCCATTTTGGGTCAATGTCCTCTAACTCCCCTTAAAGAAAAAAAAATACAGCGATCTGAGAAAAGACATAAATGCACGTTTTAAGGACCCCAACCCCCCAGGCAGAATAAATAATTATTGCTGGGTTTTTACTGATATTCAGGACGTTTTTTGACATTTAAAAACAGCTCATTTCATTTCGCGTCGCCATTAACGAAAATGAAACGTAACGAACCTAATTTTCGTGGTTCTATTCGGTTCGTTCCAGTTTCACAATTTTCGTTATTTGTTTCGTTATGTAACAAAACAAATAACGAATAACAGAAACGAAAAAAGCTCATTTCGTGCCCATCTCTAATTAGAATGACAAGCAAACAAAATCAAAAGTGAAAAAGGACAGTCAAAACATAGATGTTTATCAGTGTATATTTCCTTAGCTAGTTCATACTATCTGAAGACCTAAGGAAAGCAAATAAAGAAAAAAGCTAAAAATATTTGTAGTAGAAAGAAAAGTAAACAGCACGTAGCTGGTTGAGCTTTAGTATAACTGTTAATTAGTCTAGTCCTATAAAAGGTAAGGATTTTTTTTTTTAATGAAAGGTTTTGGTCTCTAAACTTTCCTCCTGTGCTGAAGAGGCATGCATTTTCCCCACAGTTGAAAGTTCTGTTGAGTTTCACTTAATGTGATGGATTTGGACTAAATTCAAGATAAATATCTCCTTGCACATCACTGTCTTGTCCAGTCAGCAGGGGTAATACGTTTAATAGATGGATAAAGGCATCACACAGAAGTAGTACATTATTTAAGAAGGAGAAGAGAGTAAAAAGTAGTGGTTTGGCTAGTAGCAGAGGCAAAAAGGGAAAGGGGATGCACTCTACAAAAAGACCCACAAATGCCACTGAAAGATCCCTCCTACCTCCTACCTTTTCTCTATACCAGAGAAGTGAAGTCTGATTCCTGGTCTGAATATCAGGTGGGATTGCTAGGGGCTGAACTTACTTGATACGTTCAACCACTCCAGGTTTCACATTTCTTAACAGGCCACAGGTTCGGTCGCGGCTTCATCATCAACCTTTGCTTTTTCTGCCTCCTCACTCTCCACTAGAGATGGGTACAACATGGTTTGCCATGCTTTGTTGCAATTCGTCAGCATTGCAGCACAGCTGCCACATGCTCCTTCCCCCTACCTCCTTCATTGGCACCTCCACTCTGCTGCCTCTGTGCACCAGCCAGGTTGCCTTCCAGGGCCTGCTACCCAGTCCTCTTGTAGCCTGCCATTCACATTAGGGGGTGAGACAGGGAGGCTTCCTGTACAGCCATTCCGTGGGCAGCTGAAGGTAAGGTGGGGAAGCCTGGGCTCCTTCCTGGAAAGGGAAGCCAACCCTGGAGGATGCGCTGGGCGGCATGTGAAGGTGCTAGCAAGGAGGATGGAAGAAAGGAGAATGCACAGCTGTGCTGCCACACCAACTAATTGGGATATGCTGTGACGAAGCACATTGTGCCCATCTCTATTCTCCACACCTGTAAAAACCTATGTGACTTTCTTACATTTTAAGGTCCAATTACTATTTCCTTGAGAGACATTTGGAGTCGATCACCTTGGCATTTGCTTGGCATTTTAATCGGTACTGTACATGTCATTCTAATATTGTACATCTGAGACTTCATCCAAACCAATAGGAATTAGCCAATTTGGGTTATTTTCACTCTCTCCAACTTTTTGCTTTGATTTGGCATGTCCAAACTTCAGCCCTCCTGATGTTTTGGACCACAACTCCCAGAATTCAAGGCCTGTATTTCTGATGGCAAAGGACAATGGGAGTTGTGGTCCAAAACATCTGGAGGGCCGAAGTTTGGACATGCCTGCTTTAAATGCATTGCTGCTTTTTCAGCCATTTTAGATAACACTCATTATGACTTAATGTATGTGTTTTATGCTGTTGTTGTATGTGTATCTCCTTGCATGCCAGCTCAAGGAACTCCAGAATGACAAGTCATACATTTATTTGGTAAATAAAGACAACCATCTTTTAAGCAAGAAAAAATTGGAGAACAAGGTTTCTGCCATTTTCTTCTTTTATGGGTTGCCAATGAAAGAAGATACTAAATTTCCTGCATGTAATACTGTTGTACTGTGGTTTACTTGCCTTGCTGAGAGAAAGGGAGAATGAAATACAATCATCTTGGATCCAATTCAGTATCATTTTCTCCCTTTGGCATTATAAGATATTTGGAATGAAAATTACTTAAGACACAATTGTGTTCACATCCTCCTAGAAAAACAGCAGAGTTTTCTTAGAAGGGCAAACTTCAAAAAGCCAAGTCCATTTTGTGGTGTTGTCTTGAATATGAGCACTAAATGTTGACAGGAAGGCAGGGTCCCTTGAAGATATACACAAATATTCTGCTTCCTTGAAACTGTATATATTTGCAGGAAAGGGTTAGTTCACAGATCATGTTGTTGCTGTGTGCCATCACATCACCTCTGAGTTATGCTGACTCTATGAATCTCCACTCATGCCTGTGGCTTCCTTCATATCGTACTTGGTTTTTCTCCTTTCCAGCTGCCTTGCACTTTGCTGAGCATTATTATCTCCCTCTCCCCACCCCCAGAGAATCCTGCTTTTCATGATGTGCCAAAAGTAGGATGGCCTCTAATTTCAATAGTTTTGCCTCCAGAGAACGTTCAGCCTTGATTTGATCTAGGACCCACTCACTCGTCTTTCTGGGCAACCCAGGGTATCCACAAAGCTCTTCTTCAGCACCATGTTTCAAATGAATCAATTTCACATATCTTCCTCAATATCTTCTGTGTTTATGGAATACTTTGCCTCAGATTTTCCATGGACTTGAAGGATCCAAAGAGTTTTCAGGAAATACAGATGATTAGTGACATGATTTCGGCATCTACTTCACCCCAGGCTTTTAAACTATGTAGAAAGATACATAAGAAACTCTTTTTTAAAAATAAAGAAAACAGGCAACAGGTAGAAGAAATTGGAAGCAGCAGTCACATGTGCTTTTCTGGTTTACAGAATCTGGTGCAAATTTGTAGCCCTCATTTACAATATCAGTTTAGTTTGAACATTTGGTAATGTGACTGGCTGTGTCTTTTTAAACCAAAAGGGCTTGACTCACATTTAGGGTTTCACATGTAGATTGCCTTCAGTCTGGGAAAGGATCAATACAGGAAAGATGGGCTGTTGTCAAGGCAATAACAACGCCAACAACAATAACTAAAGAGGAGCAGTTGAACTGGGCAGTGAGTAATAAAAAGAAGCCATATTTGAAATGCAGCTGCTGCTCCTTTGTGAAAAGGAGAATGCTACCAGGACAGTTTTCTCAGTCTTTTGAAAATGGTACAGGAATGGGACTGAATGAAAGAAAACAGAATCCGTTCTGTATGATATGTGAGCTGATGGTGAAGAAGCTGAATGTGATGTGTGAGGGGAAAAATACAGATTCGAGGAGAGGACATCCAAAGAATTAGACAAGAAGGAACAATAGGAGGCAGGAAAAAAGATGCAAGGGTAATCTTCAGAAAATGAAATCCATCTCTCACCTTCACCTCACTCCAGTTTGAAAAAAATACAGTACTGCTTGGTTTTCTTGGCTTGATTTGGTTGGGCTTGGCTTGAATTCATTTGCTTGCTTTGTTTTGTTTTCGTCCTTCGTGTTTGGGAATTACAGAATTTATATCACAAGTCAAACCATATACACATGATAATGCTTCCTCTAAAGCCCCTGTTAGCCAGCTCCTACACAATGTCCCTTGCAAAGAGAAGATGTGAATTGAACAAATAACCATGAGTAATATGCTAGTGACCTCCCCCCCCTTTACTAATAGAATGCTGAATGAGAGCTTTGTGGATGCCATGAACCACCAGAAAGAAAACAAATGGGTCCTAGATCAATTCAATCCTTAACTTTCCCTAGCACCAATAATGGCAAAACTGAGGCTGTTATACTTTGGGCACATTGTGAGAAGATAAACGATTCCGGAATGCTAAAGAAAGTTTAAGGCATCATGAAAAGACAGACTGGCTCAGTGAAGGAGGCAATGATCTTGAGCTTGCAAGAGGTTTCTGGAAGTCACTTATTCATAAAGACTCCATAATTGGGAGGCAACTTGAAGACACATAATGACAATGACATGTTGGATCCAGGTCAGGGTATGTAAATGTATATACTTCCTGGGTAAGGGTCAAGGTCATGGTTTTGGTTTACAAAATCCTCCATGGCTTTGGACCTATCTATCTGGCGGAGCGGATCTCCCAGAGACCAATCTCGTCCCAACCAACCAGAGCTACATCTTCTCTCTCTCTTAGAGTGCTGACACCAAGAGAGGCCTGTAGGGTTTCCACCAGGAATTGGGCCTTTTTGGTGGTCAGCCCGGCCTCTTGGAACAAGCTGCCAGTTGATCAGGGAGGCAGAGTCACTGCCAGCCTTCAGAAGGGCCTTAAAGACCTGGCTCTTCAGACAATGCTTCGGGGCCCACTGAGCACACTGTGATTTTTTTTCCCTTCCCCTGCGGACATTAGTTCTCTTGCCAGATTCAACCTTGCCATTGATTCTGTCTTGGTTGAGTGGTGCAATGCTTATTTTATTTGTCATTTTTTGGTGTGTGTTTTATACAGTATTTATATATTATTGTATTTTTGTTAGGTTTTGGTTGTTTATGGTCATTGGGGTTTGTTTGTATTTGGGTAGTCACTCTTGGGTGACGTCTGTACACAGCCCAGAGTGAAATAAATAAATAAATAAATAAATAAATAAATAAATAAATAAATATGTTAGGGGCATGGCCCCTATTCCCAGGTTGTCCAGAGAAAGTTTACCTACTATTCCTGCCACTTATCCAAAATAGGGTTCTTTCCATATTCACACAAACTCAAGTACAATTCTCCGTGTGAACAGGGACATTGTTTCACCCTGGTTCCCATACACCGCAATAATATCTATGTTCTTTCAAATCAATTTTTGACCTATAGAAACCCTGTGCAGGGTTTTCTAGGTACAAAGTACAGAAGTATACTATTCTCTTCTTCTGGAAACACCCCACAATTGTGCAGAAACACAGGCTGGCTCATCCCCTGGGAAGCACAATGGGGAACTGAAGCGCCAACCCCTGATTCTGCAGACAGGTACACTGTCCACTGAGCTGTCCCACATTATTCCAGTTAATTGAAATACGAGAAGAATTCGACTCTTACTAAAGTCTGTCTAAGTAGAATCTCCATGAGACCTCTCTGTTCCACATGGGAATGTTGGGGACTGGGGGGGATAGGAATAACATATGAAGGTTGTTGTAAAGCAAATGATATGTGTGGTCCCATTCCTCTTATGTTTTTTTACTCCACTACATAGGTCAATTGGTTATTGTTAGGGTGTTTATGCATTCCAGACACGGCTACCTTTGTGTTTATATATTGAAAGATAATTTAAGCCATACATGTGGCTTTCTTCTCTTCTCTTCTCTTCTCTTCTCTTCTCTTCTCTTCTCTTCTCTTCTCTTCTCTTCTCTTCTCTGGGAGGTCTGTTTTTTCAGCTTCCTTTTTTGTTGGCTGAAATCCAATGGTAGATCACAACTAGAGTAGGCCTATTGATTCAGTAGGCATGTAGTGAGTTAAGTCCTTTGTAAGTTCATTGATTTAACTTGGGACTTACAAATTATGAGACAAATTATCCTGACTTGACTTGAGCTAGATTGTGCTAAATAGAGTTGTTTTTATATGTTTTATTGTCATTTGGGGGTGATCCTTGCATGCACATGCAAGAATTGGGTAGTTTAGGGGCAGGAAGCCACAGCATCACATTTATTTGTCCCTTCCTCCCTCTAAAGGGAAAGGAAAGGAAAAACCCACTACTACTCCTTGTCCCCTCCTGTCTTGTTCTCTGTGTGTGATTGGGATGTCAATTTCAGTTTGTTAAAACACCAAACCCTGTCTGGTCTTAGCCATTGTCTGTCCATTGAGGATTTTGTCCAGATCTAAACATGAAGTTTATTTGCTCATCACCATAACTGGTTTATTGTGTAAAGTTCTGGCTTATTCCTTCATTCAGTGAGTTAGTGCTTGGGGTGATTTACAATTTAACTGTGGTCCCAATAAGATTGGATCATAGACAAAAACAGAAATCAAAGTAATAGAATCCAACACATTCTGAGAAAAGAGGGGGAAATTCTAAACTAAAAATGCAGCCTCCATCAGCAAAAACTTGACTGAACAGTCTAGTTTTAATCCACTGTATGAAGGTCTTAGAAGTTTTTTCTTATCTCCTCATTGTCTTGTCAGACATTTGTAAATGTAGACGGTTGGATTACAAACCCTCTCTTCCTTGCAAACTGCCAGCATTACGATGGAGGGGAGAGAATGAGAATGCACACACTGGCCATCTGCCTAGCAGACTGTTTATATTCAGCCATAACCCTTCCCAGTCTGGATCTGTACCCTCAGCTGACTTCATTCACGGGCACTGCCTGCCAAAGATGAAGAACACTGCATGCTGTCATAGCGTGTAAGTTGGGGGAAGGATCGCAAGATGAACAAAAGGAACAACTCCTCAAAACACTCAGACAGTGATGCCTAATAACAGTAGTGGGGACATTCTTGCATGAATTGTTCAATTTCTGATTAATACTTGTTTTAAAAAACCTTCCCCTCTTTTAAATAATCCTTTTATGCATCTGCTCTCTCACCCACCCACTTTCTCTCTCCTCTCCCTGGCATCCATTGTTGTTATTGTTGCAGTATGCTTTGTCTTTGCTTTTCTGACTTACAGTGTCACTTGAAATCCCTCCATAGAGTAACAGACTCGTTGTTCCAGGACGCAGTCCTTTATCTCTTACTTTGTTTGCACGCTTTGTTGCTCTGGATTTGATAGCATCTTGAGCGGCACAGCAAGCTTGTTACTCATTTCTTATCTAATATTTTCTTTGGATCACCCATGACCACTGGTGGTTTACAATGTCACCAAATGCCCTCAGTGGACTAGCTCCTTTGTTGGGGCTGTTCCTTATCTGTGGTTGAAACGGTGCATTCATGCATTATGACATCAGCCAAATCCCATGAGGTTTTCTGAAATCTTTTTATGAGAAAATTGCTTCTATTATCCTAAGTGTACACAATGTAGTCCATAGAGACGCTGCAGCCACATGTTGCTATTTTCAAAGCTTTGCCATTATCAGGTAAATCTAGAAGCTCTTGTGCTTTCTTTATAGACCATTTGTTATGTGAGACAAAATGACAATCCCAATTTCTCTTCATAATCTCTTGCTACTACTAGCCAGCTATGGTGTAAGTGTCTGTGACTCTATAAAGATCAAGAAGTTAGATGCAATGAAGGGATTGCACAGGTTAGCATTTAGATGTTTGCTGTTTCTTAAACTGAATGATGGCAACAAGTCACAATTAGCTGAAAACAACAATTTAAGGAAAGTACATTTTTGTAATAATGCCTTTAAGATGATATCTAGAGATGGGCACGACTCAGAAAAAAATTTTCATTTTCGTTTTCGTTTTCGGCTAGGGTCCGTTTCGTTTCGTTTCTGTTTTCGTGAGCTAATTTCAAAATTTTTCGTTTTCGTTTCGTTACGTAAGGAAAACGAAAAAATGAAAACGAAAATGAAAATTTTTTCGTTTCTCCCCATTTAGCTCCATTATGTGTTTTTCCAGTAACGAAAAACGAAAATTGGCTCAAAATTAGTCGTTTCGTTTCCGTTTTCGGTCCATTTTTGAACCGTTTTTCGTTTTTGTTTCGTTACGTAACGAAAACGAAAAAACGAAAATGAAAACGGAAATACCGCTAAGTCGTGCCCATCTCTAATGATATCATATGTGACCTACTATCGGCCTGTTTAAAGCAAAGCCTATTGTGCTGTGTATATACTTCCCCATTGTGCTTAAAGCATTCTCTGGGTGATTTACAATTCAGTTATGCAGGCTGCACATTGCCCCACCCCCTGTGAACTAGAAACTCAATTTACTGACCTTGGAAGGATGGAAGGTTGAGCTAACCTCCAGCTGGCTACCTGAGCCCAGGATTGCAGTTGAGCCATGAACATAGTCTTCACTGCAGTACTGCAGGGTAACCACTGGACCACAGGGCTTTAAGAGATAAGAGAAAGAGAGTTCCATCCCATGACATTTTGGATCTGTAATTACAGTACATGGTTTGGAGAGAGCAAAGAACAATTACTTTTTTTGACTGTAACTCCTAGAACTCTTACAGACTACAGTGCAACTGGCTGGTGGCATCAGAAAGATTCATTAAACAGTAGCTTTTCCAAAATCAGTGCTTAGGATATGAATTTTCCCTCTTGGAAACTTCATATGTATTACAAATCAAACATGCATGTAGAAAAAAAAATAGTTATGTTATTCATGTGTAGGAGGGAAACTTTTTGATTCATTAAGAACTGAAAGGGATCATGAAAATGATAAATTGAGACAAGAACATAAAATGTGGGATGTG
Organism: Phrynocephalus versicolor; assembly: GCA_023846285.1. Taxonomy (NCBI): domain Eukaryota; kingdom Metazoa; phylum Chordata; class Lepidosauria; order Squamata; family Agamidae; genus Phrynocephalus; species Phrynocephalus versicolor. The sequence continues at coordinate 44,347,949 of JAHTLZ010003542.1, read as the reverse complement.
GGAGGATCCTGATGAAGAAAGACTCGAGTCCAGTTGTCCGGCCAGCGGAGCGATCTCTTGCCCCTTGCTATTGGCACCTTTTATTACATATCATTTACATCCCACAGTATGCACAGCATCAGTGATTGGTTACAAGGGAAAGGTTACATATGCTGGTTGGCTGCTCCATAGAGAATCACCTTGTGAGCAGAGCATGCTTTTGCACAGTTAATGATTACGATAACACATGTCCTTGCTGTTTACAGATGAGAGGTGAGTTAATGAGAAATAGACAAGAATAGATGAAGGGAAGACAAGAATAGGTAAGGGAAAATGGAAAGCAAACGGAATTAGAAGTTGAATTATCCCAGTAACCAAGAGAAAATACAGTAACTGAGAGATGAGCAGAGCAGAGTCAGAGTGATTACACAAACTGAAAAGTAACTACTGCTTCAGCTAAATAGTAAATAATAGGTGAACAAAATTTATCCAAGCTGGTTTGGGGGAATTACAAGGTCTGCAAACTTGTGGATTCTGGTAGAGTTCATCAGAAGGGTTTTCCCTTCTCATGTAATGCCCTCTATCAGACTCCATCAGTGGGAGGGTTGGCACGGCAAACAGTGCTTTGTATCGCAGGTCAGATGTGGGGCCCCTTGTTTTTGAAGAGAGACTGCTAGCAAAGCAAATGCAAAACTCTGGTAGTTTGCAGCTTCTCATTTCCTTGTAGGTAAATCTTGGCCAGGACCTCTGCAAACCCGCCTTTTGTCTTAGGCAAAGATGTCTGGTTTCATGTGTTGTCCTAGAGCAGATAATCTGGGAGCGGCACGTAAGTCAAGCCACAAAAAGGAGTTCAAGTTCAGAAAAATCACTGTAGGTAGTGGGGGGCCATACCAAATGATTGAAGGAAATGAAAGTGAAGTCTAGTATCTTGCAGAAGCTTATCCCTGTGGCAAGAGATTTTTTTCCCATGGCTGTGTTCATGGTATTCCCAATAGTAAATAATAAAAGGTAACCACATGATACATGCATGGAAACAATATTCTGTTTTGAATATTTATGAAACAAATATTTAAGAATGCTTCAATTGTTGCTGTCACATGTCACAGTGGTTAAACTGCAACACTGTACTGCAGTGAAGAGTCTGCTCACAACCTGAGTTCAATCCTTGGCTTGAAGTTGACTTCCCTCCTTCCATGGTCAGTAAATTGAGTTTCCGGCTTGTTGGCTGGGGACAGGGTATAGCCTGCATAATTAAATGGTCACCTGCCCAGAGAATGCTTTAATATAACATTTATTTTTGTAAACATACAGGACAAAGTGAACAGTTTACATGAGATGTGGGGAACATAATTTCCCTCAGATATTCTAGAGTACGAACCCTCCTAATCCTTTTACTGTTGGCTACATGGAATCAAGCTTCTGGGAACTCTCTCCACCACTGGCTTAGACAAAAGCTTTTGTTTTGTTTTTTAAGTCCTTTACACTGATTTTAAGAATGTAGAGAGAGTTTTACTCTCTGAACTATTGTTACGCTTTCAGGAAATACCTGATCTTTGGGAGCAAATGAGCTATATTTCCCTTCAGGTCACCTAACCAAAGATTTGAGAAGCTTCTCCACCCAAGTGGACGTTTGCCTCAATGTGTCCTGCACACATTCTCTAACCCAATGGTGGCCAAACTTTGGCCCTCCAGATGTTTTGGACCGCAACTCCCACAGTCCATAGTCACTGGCCATACAGGCTTGGAATTCCGGAAGTTGTGGTCTAAAACATCTGGAGGGCCGAAGTTTGCCCACCACTGTTCTAACCCTTAAGACAGTACCATACCCTGTTTGTGTCCAAGGTAGCTTTTTCATCTTTGGACCATAAGCAGCTGGAGACAGAGTGTGGGGACATCACTTTGCCATCACTAGAATTGCAATATGCTAGTGAATTATGAGAAGCAGAACTCGAGATTTTACATTTAGGGTAATTAATTACACTTATAGTTTGAATGCATGATTCTTAAATTAGTAGCATTTGTATTTACAGTGTTTAAGAAACGTTGCTTTCTTCTATTTTAAAAGTGACTGAAATAGGAATTTGTGCCCTGCGCCTGTCACACAACTACCACAGTCATGTTGCAGCTGCTGTCATTCAGCAGTAGCTGCCACCTGCCCAGGCTCCTTGTGGCTCCTTGTGGCAAGGCCAGCCAGTGTCCTCTTCAGGAGCTCAGGTGCTGCATCTGTGTACGCACCCATGCCCCCCCAAAAAGATGGCACATTGTTTTGATTTACCAAAACAGGATCCCCGAACTGCATCATGAACCAAACCAACAAACCAGCCTAATTCATCCTTTTTTCGTTTCGTGGTTTGGTTTGTATTCATCCTTGCCTGTAACACTGTTCTGATACAGGCACAAACGGGGGGATGTCGAGCATGGAAGAACATCATGATCCATAAGATCTAAAATGAAGGGAGAGATTATTAAGTAATATAAAGAAAGCCAGAAGAAGTCAATCCTTAAGCCCATTTTAATTGAATGAAAAAGTCAAATACATTTCAGCTTCAAGGCTCCCTCACAATTCTCTTAAGGAAGAGTTAGAAAAGGAACCCTGGTTCTTGTCTTCCATTTCATGGGTGGCAGATCTTCATGTGTTTTTATTAATATAGTTGTGAGAAACACTGGCTTCATGCCAGTCAGTCAGGTACTTGTGTCTTATTTTAAAATGTTTATAGAAGAAATAGCTTTTCTGTACGTTTGGAAAGGCATAACACTAAGAAAAATTAAGCTAGTTAGGCTGAAATGGGTAATAATAGAATTTGTGACTAATAGTTCTAACAAGCAGTGTATAATTTTACAAAGGGGAATAATTCCTAATGCATTACAGCACAGATTGTCAATCCCCTGTGGTTGGAGTGATTGGACATCTTTGACGAGAGCTGAGTAAATAATTCATTCCATTATGTTAATCTTTTCTTATCCTCTCTTGAAGAATCTTACAGGGGCAAAACACACACTCATTAAGGTTCTTTTAAAAGTGGATAAAACAGAGAGCTTGACTGTGCAATGGCAGACTATAAGCATAGATGCTGATGCATTCTTCAAAAAGCCAAATCTTGTGAATGGAATGCATCAAAATGGAAAGTTTCATATTTCTGTCTCATTTGCATAGTTGATTTTGGTCCAGCTTATAAAGAGGTAAGGACTGAGTTTGGGGACTGTTTCTTTGGGGGGGGGAAGGGGAAGGGACTTTAAAGGTAGTAGACAACTTGTGCATGCTGCTTACTTAAATATAGTTGCATTTATTCAATATATTTGCATTTATTCAACTCAGCCTATGTCTGCTGAGTTGAGGAAGATTCTAAGGAGTTTGGGAAGTAGGCCTTCTCTACTTGGGTGGGAAGTTACAGGTACTTTCCTAGTATAAAAACAAAACAAAACAAAAGCTGGCTTTAGAGAGTGACAAAATCTCGAGAATATGTGGCCCCCTTCATTCTAAGTGTAACTTAACAGAAATACATGTATGAGGTATACTGTAGCAGGCGTGTCCAAACTTTGGCCCTCCTGATGTTTTGGTCCACAGCTCCCAGAATTCTAAGCTTAGATTGCCAATGGCAAAGGACTGAGGGAGTTGACGTCCAAAACATCTGGAGGGCCGAAGTTTGAACATGCCTGCTGTAGTGTTAACTGTATATGTACTGTGGCCAGAAAGTGACAATAAGTGAAGTGACTGGGGAGGAGAGGAAAATTGCAGCCAGTGCTTAAAAATATAACCACTAATATAGATAGAAAAGATTTGCTGGCATTTTTAATACCAGTAGCATCTCCCTCTATTCCCCCACCCCTGTGTGTCTGAAGCGACTTATTTTTCCAGCCTTCTCGTGATCTTTTACTGTTAACAAAAAGTTACAGTCCTGAGGCCAGGATGAGTGATAAGCAGCTGCTGTCTCGGTCTATACAATTATAATTCCTTCAAGGCTAGAGTGAGAATGTTACTGATGTGCGGGTTGGCTGACTCACACCTCCAGAGGCGAAATTCATCACTCTCTGAAATCAGCTAGTAATTGAGAGAACTGCCAAGTCTCTTTTTCATCTCAGAAAATACCCTATCCCCATACCTTTAAAACATTAGCGTTATTGATTTTGTAGTTGAACACAGTAGTTTAGGTATTTACCACATAATAAGCATAGAAGAGTGAGAACTGGTCTTTGCAACAGGAATCCTGAGGGAGAAATACAGAGCACATTTTTTTAACTCCACATATTCTTGGGATTGGGGAAATGGCAAAAATTTGGACTTGGATTTTTGTGTCAAGAGAGGCATGAGCCTGTGGCTGTTCCCACTCGTTTATGCGCTTACACCATTCAAGAAACATGCTTGTAAAGTAGAGATGGGCACGAAACGCTAAAATGGCCTTTTGTTTAAATTTTTCATTTTTTAATTTTTTAGTTTCATTTAAAATGAAACTTTTTTAAAAAATCATTTCATTTTTCATTTGTTTCATTTTTCTTTTTTTTCTTTTTTTCTTCTTTTTTTAAACTTGTGCTGAAAAGCTGGCCCAGGGGCCGGCTTGGCACATTTTTAAAATTATTTTTTATTTTTATTATTATTATTCATTTTTCCTCATCGCACTGACCAGCTGGTCCACGGACCAGGTCAGTGGTTTTTTTTAAAAAAATTATTATTTATTTTTCCTCACCACACCAACCTGCTGGCCTGCAGGCTGGGTTGGCACGTTTTTTAAAATTATTTTTTTTTATTTTTCCTTTTCATGCCAAACAGCTGGCCCGTGGGCTGGGACGGCACTGTTTTATTTTTCCTTATCGCTCCAACCAGCTGGTCCATGGGCCAGGTAGGTGCACTTTATTTTGTATTTTATTTTTTATCCCCCACCCAGTCATGCCCGATCGGGTGGGGGAAAGGGCGGACTTTTACAACTTTTTTTTCTGCTGAAGTCCTGCACTCCAGCTTATCGGCAGTGGCTTCGGTGTGGAGCCGCCATTACTGCTAGTAGAAATGGAAAAGCTCTGCTATATCACCCATTCTCTCTCTCTGTTTGCCTGAACTTTTTTTAAAGGAGTGTTTTCAGTCATGGGGCATCTTTTGGAGATGCTGCATGATTAACAGATCAACAGGCTACAGGATCTTCTGTTTCATCTGAAACATTCAAAATATTTCATTGGACAAAATATATCAATATACCATACCTTACTTTGCATGGTTAAATAATTTAAATCCCTTTGACACACACAGAGGTTTACTGCAGCTGTTCGAATTTATAACAATTTCGCCATGAAAGTTCTAAACTGAACTCAATGAAAATGTTCTTATGGGAAGTAATCGGTGCTGCATTTTTCATTACTTACCTTACAATTGTAGTTTTATAGATAGGAGCCTTCCTTGTTGATCCTCACAGGAGTTCAATGTTAACTGATGCCTTCAGTTCAGCTTTCAAATATGTTTTCTTCCGCTCTCTCCCATCATTTGTTTTTAGTAGCATTACTCACAGGATAAGAGTTCAATATTTTCTTTTGGTCTGCTTTTCATCTGATTGATTGGACATTGCAGTGTATTTCCTTTAGGTATGCCTCCATAATGTACACATCACATTTCTTCCTGTGGGGATCTTAATCAGAAAAAGTAATGGCCTTTAGCTTTTCTCATTAGCAAAATGGAAAAGCACTATACCCAATCCATTAGAAAGAGACCCTCATAATAAGAGCTCTTGTCGCACACATGGCAGCGTGCCAACCAACATAGAGTTGCTTTACTTTAAAAGATTTCCAACCCAAAGGAAAAGAAATGGCGGGGGGGAGGCAAATGCCATCCTTGAGGAATGAGCAAACATTTTCTGAGTCATCACATCCCCTTGTCAGGAATTCACTTCCCTCTGGCAAGGCTGCTGGCATGTGTGGCGAGCCAGTGCATCCAACAAGAAAAGAAAATGCAACCCAGTGTTTGGGTGGATGGAATAATGACTGGCTACATCTTGATTAGCTGCCTCTGTAATTAGTGTTGTTGCATCACGGGCAAATGAGAATTGCAGCAGTCCATCTGCTGGAGAATGCCAAGGAATGGCAGAAGAAGGTGGTCAAACGGGATGCATGGGCTCTGTGTGGCTTCTCTCTGCCTTCTGGAGGTGAGACATGTGGTTTCAGCCAAAATGGAAAGGCTTCTGCCCCCCCTCCACATTACCCTAAGTCAGAGGATTGCCAAAAGGAGGGAATATAGCCCCTGCTTCCCTGCATCAGATCCATGCTTATGCCAGTCCCCCTTCCAAACCCACCACCACCACCTGTGCTTCCAAAGCCATGTCTTAGAAAAGGGGAAAGTGTTAGTTATAACAATACACTGTTTGAGTTAACAAGAACCATAGCCCACTCCTCAGGGGGCCAACCTTGCAGCTCTGGGAATAAAGGAAAGGTCTGTGAAAAGTTCTGGAACAGATTGACTGCCTTCCCTAAGCTGGGAGTGCTCTTATACTCCCAGGGCAGGGTTGGCTTCCTGTAAAGCCTTGCCATGAATGGCCACCTGGGGGGAATTGATGTACTTGGGAGACTAGTGACACTGCATTGCAGACCTTGAGCAGTCATCTGCCCCTATCATACCTGAGTATTGAGCCCACAGGGAGTCCTTTGCTTCTGATGCTGTATTACTAGGCTGTTTTACTGGTTCCAGGAAATTTTACAAGTTGTTCAGAGTACCATATATACTCAAATATAAGCTGACCCGAATAACACTGAGGGTGGTTTTTTTATGACAAAAATATTGAGTAAAAGTCAATGGCTTATATTCAGGTATATACAGTATGTGTTCCATCTTGTGGTCGAGCACTTGGGAGGTGGTGGAATGGGCAGGACTTACCCTCCACTGCCTTCACTTGAATATAAAAAATAACTCAAGACCGTTTTTTTTCCCAGCCAAAAATAAGGGCTGAAAAACTTGGCTTATATTCGAGTATATATGGTAGCTTTTGTATCCATGGTAAATATGCTTAGGATCTCCCCAGTAGTGGCTTTAGTGATCAAGGATATTCAGTACTAGGGATGGGCACAAAACAAAAAATGAAATGCTGTTGTTTTGTCATGTTGTTAGATAACAAAAAGAAACGAAACAAAATGAGGAAGCAGCCTTTTGCTATTTTGTTCTGTCTGTAAGCTGCATGCCCCAGCCACCCAATTGGGGGCAAAAAGCGAGCTTTTTAACATCCCAGCGCTGATCAGCTGGCATGCGGGGCTGGGGTGATGGAAAAAAGTTAAAAGAAGAAGCCCCAGGGTTTTTAAAAAACATTTTCCCCTTCCCCAAGCTGTGTGCACCAGCTGATCGGTGCTAGGGTGGGGGGGAGGTTTTTCCCCACCCCAGCACCAATCAGCTGGCATGCGGGGCTTGGGGAGGGAAGTTAAAAGAAAAATCCCAGGCTTTTAAAAACAATTTCCCCTCCCCCAAGCCCCTTGTGCCACCTGATTGGTGCTCAGTTGGGAAAAAAGGTTTCCCTGCCACACCCCAGCACAGATCAGCTGGGGGGGTGGGGCTTGGGGAAGGGAATTTTTTTAAAAAACAAAAACAACCCAGGCTTTTTGAATTCTCCCCCAAGCCCTGCGTGCTGGGAGAGGGCAAGTTTGCACGGGGAGAAGCCCTGCTGCTGCCACTGCTGCTGAAGAGCCTGGGTGGAAGAGGGCAAGCATGCATGGAGAGAGACCCTGCTGCTGCCACTGAAGAGCCTGGGCTGGGAGAGGGCGAGTGAGAATGGTGAGAGGCCCTGCTGCTGCTGCTGCCACCGAACAGCCCAGGCTGGGAGAGGGTGAGCGGGAATGGCGAGAGGCCCTGCCACCACCACTGCCAAAGAGCCTGTGCTTCCGAGAAAGAGGAGGAGGAGGTGGAGGTGAGCATGAGCCCCAGAGGAGGAGGAGGAGGAGGAGGGCTGCCCAGGAAGGGGCCTCAGGGGCTTCTGTGACTATTTTTCAGCCTCCCCATGAACCACTCCTCAAGGGGAGGAGTTAGTGTTTGATTTTGCATGATTTTTTTGCAAAAATTCATATCAAACAAAATGAAAAAATGTGGGGTGGTGACAAAATTAAATGAAACATATTTTTTCCATTTTGTGCCCATCCCTATTCAGTACAATAAGACCGGGGTCATACCTGTATTTTCTGCGTAGTTTCCCGTCAGCGAACTATGCAGTAAAAGATCACATGCTAACCAGGAAGAGAAGCAAATTCTGCTCCTGGCTGACCACACCCCTCGAACAGCAGTTTCATCGAAGTTTCCTAAACTACCGCCAGGGGCTGGATATAGAAACTTTGCTTGAAAATGCTTACTTGTTTGCTTCTGTTGCAATGACAGGACACTGAAAATACACAGTAAATTCAGTTTTCCCCTTTCTCCCCGGCTTAAAAGACAGACCCTTAGAAACTGGAGCCGGAAAGTAGGACAAAATGCGTAGTACACAGGTTAGGACAGAACCAGAATAGGAAGGTACGATGCAGAGGAGATGACACCAACTACTCATTAAAAACCACGTGACCACTCCTGAAAAAAAATATGCAGGAAATTTAAATACGAAGGAAACCCAGTTATGACCATGGTCTAAAACAATGCCTGTTCTGGATAAATATACTTATTGACATCTCTTATTTTCTATTACTTGTTTCTTGCTCTTATCTCCCACCACCATCTCATTTGCTCTAAATATTAGTAACCCAAAGGGACTTTTAAGCAGAAACATAGTGATACAGAAACCATTTGCCAAAACCATGCATCAGGTGCTTGTGTGTCTCTTTCAGTCCTGTCTGAAATTATTTACGATCAGTGGACTGAAATTTCAATGTGAAGAAAAGACTTCATTAATTCTTTTTTCCACAGTAGTGGATTGCTTTCTTTCCCCGAGCACTGATTTCATTAAATGTTCCTTTGCATTAAAATTCCTAGCATTGACTTTTGTCTTTAGATTGGGGGCTGGGGGGAGGGAGGGAGGCAGTGAAAGCCTCAGATTCAGTCAGCTGCATAAATTTGCAATTGTCAACTGTTGGCTGGCTGACTGAACAAAATGGTGCTGAAACTAGAGTACAAAGACAATGCTGCATTTTCTGCCTTGATTTGTTTCAGTATCTCCCCTCACTCTCAATATTTTGAGTGGGTGGAATTAATTAATTAATTAATTAATGGATTAATTCCAATGAAAATTATATGTATTTATTTATTTATGTATTTGTTGCATTTATACCCCGCTTATCTACGTTGTGTACTCTAAGCGGCTTACAAAACTACAATAGCCATACAAATTACAATAAAGGCACAAACAAGACAAATAATAGTAACAAAAAACAAAAATTAAAACCTTATGGTACCTCAATCATTAAACAGTAGTAGATAAAAACAGGTTGCGATGGCGGGAGGAAAAAAAAAACTCAGTTAAGAATCGCCGAAGGCCTCCCGGAAAAGACAGGTCTTTAACGCCTTCCGGAAGGCCAGCAGGGACTCTGCAGAGCGCACTTCACTGGGGATGGAATTCCAGAGGCTGGGGGCCGCCACTGAGAACGCCCGTGTCTGAGTACTCATCCTCCAGGCTTCATGAGGAGTGGCGACCTGAAGCAAGTGCGCTCGCGCCTGCCGAACGGGACGGGGGGGAGGGAGAGGAGGTCAAGCCGACAATACCGGCTATTAGCAGAGGCTAATCCGCAGCCTACGAAGGCTGTCGGAGCCTCCCAACAGCCAAGGGTAGCGGCTCGGCCCCCTCTCCATTGGAAAGAACACCCCAAGGCGGGTACAGGCTAGTACTGTGATGTTAACGGAACTCAATAAGAGCAGGTAGACCCAGAGCAGAAAGGCCTCCCCCCACCAGTCAAGGTCTCAGGACAGGCCTGCCAAGCCAGATGATAATAATCTGCGCCAACAACGGATGCGGCCTCCAAGGATAGCAAAGTCCAAAGTCCCAAACGGAGGCCGCAAGGCCACAGCGGCAACTCCCCGAGGGGGTCCCACGCCGGGAGATGGCAAAGTCCGGCAGGGCGCACGCAGTGGCAGCAGTTCCAGAAGCAGGGTCCCCTGCGGGGAGCGGGGCAAGTCCAGCAGGGGGCCCACAGGCCGCAGGGGGGAGCACAGGCCGCTCGATGGAAAGCCGCAGCAGCAGCAACTGCTCCCAGGATGGACTCCCCCTACCGGCAAAGAATGGAGAAATCAAGCGGGGGTTGAAGCGGCGGCAACAGAGGTGACACCCGGTGCGGGCTCCCCATACCGGGAAGATGGAAAAGTCCGGAGGGGGGCGCGCCACAGCGAGGGAGCCGCAAGTCGCTTGGTGGAAGGCCGCGGCAACGGCAACGGCTCCCGGGCAGACTCCCCACGCCGGGGGAGATGACGGTGTCCGGTGGGGGGCTGAAGTGGCGGCAGCAGCGGCAACTCCAGGGTGGGCTCCCCCCACGCCGGGGAAGATGGAACGGTCCGGTTGGGGGCCCGCATGCCGCGACAGAAGGGCTGCCGGTTGCTTAGCGGGAAGCCACGGCGGCGCCCGCGGCTCCCAAGCGAGTTCCCCACGCCGGGGGAGGTAAATAAAAAGGCAGAGGTGTTGCAGCTACTTTCAAAACAGGTACTTTTCAACCCTATAGTGATACATAGCACTAGTGGTTGCTCTATGGGACTTGTGCTGATGTAGCTACAGTGGCACCCTGTGGAATTCAAGCAGAGCAACTACTTCCAGTAGTTATCCTGACATCTGCATTATCTAAGGATGCAGAAATACTTCTGTTTTTTTTCATAGACAGAAAAATTATGTCTGTTCTTAGTCCTACAGCAAGCATCACATCTACCTTCCACTGAATTCTTTATTTTCCAATAACTTCTGTAACCACTGCATCTGGCAGCTTCATCAGTATGCTAATATGAGTCAACTAAGCTTGGAGTTCCAGGTTAGGATGTTTAATTAGTGCCTGGTTTATTTCTTTTTCAAGTTCATAGGCTTCAGGTGGAAGTATTTATTGCATTCCAGTTTCTTCTCTGATTCTTTTCCACCTAGCTTACTTGTTTCTGATTAAATATATATGGTATGATAAAGCATACATATCTATACCATTACATTTCATATTGTCCCACAAACACCAAAGCCCACATAATTAAATGCTTACAGCCATGAATTTCAGATGTATTGTGAGTCTATTTTTATGTGCCAGAGGATATTTTGAAATAAATCAATAATATTTTATTTCTAAAATTAACATTTCTTTAGGAACAGATCCAACTCCCTGTTCCATGTGGGAATATAAATCAAAGGATATCTGCCACGTGGTTGTCCAAATTTCCCTTGAATGCCTACAGTGTTGGAGCATTCACCAGCTCTTGAGGTACAGTTCACCCCCTGGCATTTCACAGTTTATATACTGTGGTCCCAGTATATCGTGGGACTGCAGTATATGAAATGCAAGACCCCCTGGGGCAAGCTGCTTGGGCCATTTTGAGGCCTACTGCACTTACCACAGGCCTGGCACTGACGCAAAGCCCTAGAAAAGGAGCCAAGTTAAAACAGCTGTATCTAAATTATCTATTGTAGTGGCAGTAATTGGAGCTTTCCATTCAAAACAAAGAAAACTAGAAGTGCTGTTTGGCTCCAACACAAGGTGTATGTTTCCCGTATGCCTTATTTAAAAGAATATTGTGAATTTTAAATTGGAATGCCATAATTGATTATAGTCCTCAGAGTCTTTAAGCGGTTGAACGCAGCCTCTACTCCCATCTCCTGTTGTAGAATTTCCCAGCCCACATGCCATGCTGTAGCATTTCTTTGTTTTGCTGATAAATTTCATCTGAGTCAAAATATAGCTTTCTAATAAATTATTAGCACGTCCAAATGCTTATATTGGTTTCCTTGCTTTTCTTTGTCACAGTAGGATTCCTTTATTTTAAAAATAAGGAATAAAACAAATTGTTCTCAGGGCTTCCTGTTTGAGCTTGCCAACCGCTTCTTTTTGGTAAGTTGAAAAAAAAATCGATTAAGACGTTCTGAGAAAGTGTGGCTCCTCTGTACATCTTTGAAGATAAAGATGTGTTAGAGGTGTCATGCCAGCAACCAAGTGTTTTTGTCAGTGTGTACAGCTTCTGCTGGATGGTGGCAAAACAAAGCAATGTTTAGATATCACAACAACCTAATGCTGAGAGGACATTGAAGGATTTGAACAATTTGTTGCCTTCAGCCAAATTTCTCTATGATCAGTACAGCAAAGCAATGCTGCTATAAGAGTTTTTCTTTTAAAAGGAAATAATAAAGGAAGCTTGCAATGAGAGATTTTTCTATACAAATCTAGGGCAAGAACTTTTCAGGTGGATTTCTTGTGTTTAGAAGATTTCCTGGAAATTAAAAACAGTGTATTGGTTAAAATAAAAAAAATAAGTTAGCAGTCCTTGTTATGAAAGAGGAGTCTTTTTCATGTCTATTTCCTCTCTTTCTTTCACTTTTCCTCATCCCCCTTCCCTGAGCCAGATGAGGTTTAATTGTTCTCATTTTGAATAGCAGTAACTTAGAAAGCAGACAGTGATATTACACTGATATTTAATGAGATTTGTCCAATGCAGATATATCGGAGGAATGTAGAATCCTAGCTGTAATCTGCAAACTGTTTGCTGGGGAGGAATGATACTGCTTTCAATTATTCTATTCCCAAGGGTGGGTAAAAAGTCATTTTGGTTTCCTTGCAATCAGAATTTTGCAAAATTTACACCAACAAAGGTCAGAGAAAATGAAACATGCAGATTTGCTCATCAGTTGCGGGATGGGTGAAAATATCATATTAGCTTGCTTCCCCCCACCCCTTTTTCATCAGAATTTGGGAGCATTTGCAAAAGCCAAATGTGAGAGAGAGATAAATTGACAGAATTGCCCATCCTTACATCCCCTGTATTTTATGTGTAATTGTGTAGGTTGAAATTTGAAGACTGTTCATATTCAAAGTATATATTGCTGTGTCTGTGACGTTGTAGGAAACATGAATGATTAATTGCATGAATATCACTTGTGCCTGTTTGCTTTATTCAAACACACACACACACACACACACACACACCAAGATGCATCAATGTGATTTATTGTACTGTGTTGTACAGAAAAGGCAGTAACCACACCTTTCCAAGCTTGATCCCAATGAAAATCACATGCCCATTTCCTCCAAGCACTATTAGGCTCGGTGGATGCTTGCAACAATGCTACAGAAGGCTTCCCTTTTGAGCCAAATTGAAGAACTAATAGCAGAGGTCAGAAAAGGTTTACCCTTTTGGGACTAGAGTCCAACTGGTTTGAGGATTCTGTAAACCGTATTCCTGCATGCCACACACACCCCTTAATGTTTCCAAGTTCTACCTCATAACCCCTATGATGGCAAAGGGGGTGGGAAATTCCACAGGAGGGAATATAAAGGGTTATGGTGACCATGAACCTGATGAAACTCACTACCCAGGCCTGCAGCTAATTCTTGCTTTTTAAAAAATGTGTAGCCACAAGTAATTTGTTCAACATTTCATTTAGTTTGGCCCAGAGTTTAAAAGAATTTTTAAAACCATGTAGTAAAAATACCTCAGTACTCTGTGCTATTATCATTGGGCCTGATCCAAGCAATGTAAAGTTCTTCTAAGACCTAATGATTTTCAGCTGGAAAGACAGAGGTATATGCTTAACTTTCCAGATGAAATCAGTGGAACTTTAAAGTGATCAAGTTCTTTCTGCTAGCTATTCATTACATGAAATATTTTTCCCTTGGCTTTGTTTGTCATGTACAAAATGATGCTCAAAACATTGATAAAGTAATTAGGCAGATTTAAATCTTAGAATTTAGGAAATTAACTTCTGGAGGTCAGCATCTAAAACTGAACATGCTTAAGTTGTTAAATTGATGCCATTAAAGTGTTAATTTACAAATTAGTTTAATTGATTCTTTATAAGGATAACTGTTGCCCTTTAGAACCTAGTTTTATAACTAATAGCCTAATCTTGGTAATATAAATGGAAATACAGTACAGTATCCAGAAATCTTAGTCAAGGCAGTTTTAAAATGCATGCTGTTTCTATGGGTTTCTGGGAATTGTAAACATAGACAAATATGAGATGGGTTTCTGGGAATTATAAACATAGTCAAATATGAGATCTGTTGCTCTTTTAGGATATCCTTAGATATCTGAAGATCAATTTTATTCAGGCAGCTGCAATATAGTTACACTATAACTATTGTACCAATAATAATAATAATAATAATAATAATAATAATAATAATAATAATAATAATAATAATAATAATAATAATAATAATAATAATAATAACCACAGGTGGTCCCAGTTGTACTTGGCACGCTGGGTGCAGTTCCCAAAGAGCTAAGCAAATATTTAGAAGAAAAAATTGGAGTTGACAAAGTCACCATCAGTCAGATGCAGAAAGCCACCTTACTGGGATCTGCTCGCATAATTCGCCAATACATCACTGAGTCCTAAACGCTTGGGAAGCGTTCGACTAGTGATTGGTAATATAAAATCCAGCGTAGATAGCTGTGTGGTTAAATAATAATAATAATAATAATAATAATAATAATAATAATAATAATAATAATAATAATAATAATAATAATAATAATAATAATAATAATAATAACTACTGTACTGAAAATGAAGTCCAATGCTATAGACACCTTATCCTGACATCACAATAGTATACAAGCGAAAGTTCAAATCATTGAGCTGGCAATCTTAGGAGACACAAGAGTCAGTGGCAAAGAGTTAGAAAAGACAACTAAACATGACTTAGGAATAGAAATAGAAAAGCAATACCAACAATAATAGGTGCCTTGGGTGCAATCCCAAAAGACCTGGGTCAACGTCTGAAAACCCTCAGCATTGACAAGATCAACATCAGTCAACTACAAATGGCAGCATTATTAGGAACAGCATATATTCTACAAAGATATCTCCAGTCATCCTAGGCTCTTGGAAAGAGCTCAATCATTGGAGAAGACCAAATGCAGCATAACACCTGGCAGCTGTGTTCTCCAGATTAATAATAATAATAATAATAATAATAATAATAATAATAATAATAATAATAATAATAATAATAATAATAATAATAAT
>JAHTLZ010003542.1:44315540-44332321 GCA_023846285.1 Phrynocephalus versicolor | reverse complement strand
TCTTCGAGGGATTTGGTAAAACCCCCATTATATATAAACACTAAATTTCCCAGGCCTCATTGGTCCAAAATAGTAATATATTTAACTTGAATGCATTAATTAAAACAGTATTTCCAAACGCAGAGCAAAACATACAATACCATTTCACCACATGGCAACTCCATTATGTAAAGTGGGCATTATAGGACAACCACTTTGAATTGGACGTATTGCTCATATAATTGCTCCGGCATTTTCTACTGTATTACTTACAGAGCCACCACTGAATAAACAATCCTTACTCCACAGCTACCTTGCTGGTATTGTTTAGCAGCTTGAAAGTCCTAGTGGTATGTGAAACTTGTTCCTGAAGCTGACTAGGAGTGGTATGGTGTCTCTTTCAGTAAATGGCTAAAAAGTTACCTTTCTTTGTTTCGGAGTACATTCCTAAAAGACATTTGCTTTTTTCCTTCTTGTAGTATATGACAGCTGCTGCACCTATGCAAGGGACCTACATTCCCCAGTACACTCCTGTGCCTCCAACAGCTGTCCCTCTTGAAGTAAGTCCACCCTATTGGTGTCTGTATTATCTGTGTTTGGAGGGGTGGGGAACCTCTGGCTCTTAGGCCAAATCTTCCCCAATCTCCAGTGGTTTCCCAGATGGCTATTCATCTTCTCTAGAATATCATTGGTGGTTTTCCATCTTTTTGCACGTTCTTTCCCTGTTCTAGACTACCTCTCCTAAGGCCTAGGAACCGACACGAAGGGTTTTAAAATAAACTGTGCTATTTCCCCCCCATCCTACTCTTTGTTAGGATGCAGAGTAGACCTTGAGAACATCATACCTCAGGCTGAAAAAGGTTCCCTGGCCTTGATAATAGAAAACATTATTTGATTTAAGCATTTCAGAGAAGCACAGTTGGGACCGCTCGCTTTGTTGCTGTTGCTGTTGTTGTTACTGCTCTTATTCTGTACCTTCACTCATCAGTGCAAGCTCCATTTGGGTTTGAGTTTTCATCCAAGACGAAAAGGAATGCTCCACTGGGTGTTTTGCTGTTGTGGGAAGGGGAGAGGAGTGGTGTTGGGGTGGCAGTAAAGGAGCAAAAGGGTAACCATTAAACCTCAAACACCAAGGGATTCGAGAGGAGATGTCTGTCCAAAACAAAACGGGGGTGGTGGGGGACTTGACGCTATCCTTTGCCCAAGGTTTATGCTATCCATGATTGCTGAAAACCAAGAGCCACCAGAAATCCTGACTGAGCAAAGGACACCTTCCTCTTGTATATGCAGACCTGGAGGATGCTGCACTGACTGAAGTGCTTTTTCATCCTCGATGAAGGATTTGCTCCCTCTCTCCTTGGGCTGAGTCCTGCTGATGACAGCCTAATGAGTAAGTATGTCCTCAGCGCTGGAGACCACCAGCTGCCTGGAGAGCTACCCAGAGGCCTTCTGGACAAACAATGAAACGGGGGAAAGAGAAAGACCTGAGAAACACTTGAGAGGCAAAGAAAGGTGGTGGTATTCATCCTTAAAGTCATATAGTTATTTTTGGTTCCTCACAGCTTCATTTTAGCCTCCTTTTCACTCTCTTATATGTGACCGGCACAGCATGGACTCTGTGGTTTTTGTCTTGGACTGTGCCGCCTTTTGAATTGATTCAATTGCCACTCGTTGGATAGCTCAGGATGCTTTTTCTTTATTTAAAGATGCTGTCTTGGTGCACCTCCACTGTAAACACTGAGGCTCCACATAAGTCTTTTTTCACTGTTGCCCGTAAATATTGATTTTTGTCAATGATCATCATGTGCATTTGGATAGATCACTACTGTTCATCCATCTTTTAAAATCTCTGCAGTACAATGACTGTTCACTCTCTGTCAGGTTTTGCTCTTGACATTGACCAAAATAACCCTTTTGAAGACACTTGCTTTATTTTTTTATAAAAGAACGCATGACAAAATATTTCAGACGTTACTGAACTGAAATTCCAGGTGCTTCTTACTAATAATTTGGTCCCTCATCAGCATGAAAAAACAAGCAAATAGTATGATGTATTATTGATTAGTTGTAAGGACTCAAACCAGGACAAACTTGAGTTCTTAGTACTATTGCTTTTAAAGTTTTCATAATGAAAGGTGACTAAAGAGTTATTTTTAACCAAAAGGCTCTATAAGCTGTTATGGGGGAATTTATAAAGAAGCACAATTTGAAACAATTTTTGTGAAGCAAAAGCATACAGTTAAATATATGTGAACCTAGGTGAAAATTGTAAATATTATATATAATTTTAACCATAGCAAATTTTAGCCATAACAAAAAGATTATATAATTTTGTTTGATCTTTGCATTTTTAAAATACTTTTGACAGTCATTCAAAATATCCATACATCATTGTTCAAAGCATGATACAGATAACTACACTTTGTGTGTCACAGTCCCAACATGTGTGTGAAGTGAGGCTTGATTCTGATTCCACTGCACTGAAGAAAGAAAGAGCCTCATCAAGTCACTTTTGCTGTGAGGTTCAAATCAGGCTAGCCATGCATACATGACCAAATATAATAGTCGCGTTGACTGATTGGCAGCACTGCTTCTGCAACCCATTGGCACAAAGCTGTATTCATGGCATGCCTCTCTTTTAAACATGAAACGTTTATATCACATCAGCATGTAGCTTCTGATATACCCGACACACGGCAATAGGAAGGAGTGAAGTTGCACAGAAATAATGAGGTAGGTAGTAAGACTAGACTGATTCTCTCTTGCCTGTACGTTGCTGGTATTATTAAAAAGAATAAGGTCTTTTGTGTTCATTTTTATTTCTCCAGGGTGTTGTTGCTGATACCTCTCCACAGACAGTAGCACCTTCATCACAGGAAGCCAGTGGTCAACAGCAACAGATGGCAGTGGAAACATCCAGTGAACATGCAACTGTATATTCCTACCAACAGTCAAAGTAAGTTGATGATCCTCGTTGGCCTGTCAGCCAGGCAGTCACTTCCTATGAATATAGGTTAGGGATGCTAGTGTCTCCACTGAAATGCATAGAATACAACATTAAATTGGCACCAGTGTACATGGTTGTGCCATGAAGTTGAAACTGACATACAGTATTGTGACTAATAGGACTTTCAAGGTTAGTGCAATATATAAGGAGTATCAGCTCCACGTCTGCAGTGAGCTTCCATTGCTGATCAGGGATTTAGACCAAGGTTTCCTGAGTCCTAGTCTCTCCTTCATACCACACTGGGTCCACTGTAAGTAATAGGGTGATAATTTTCCCCGTGCTTTCCTGTCCCATTAGCACTATGAGGGAGGAGACTTCCATTCTGCTTTAAAAACACTGGTTCTACATCTATGCATGCTATTGCCTACTTGAAATGAAACTCTACTGAATCCAGTAGGACTTTCTTGAAAGTAGCTTTAAATAGGATTGTTTTGTAGGCATTGAAGCTCAGATGTAGCTGCATTCTAAGAGAAATGATTGAAAGAAACAGCCTGTACCTGTCTGATGAAGGGCTAAACATATATCTTTTTTATTTCTCAAACTACTACAGAAAATCTTCCTTAAAAAATAAATAAAAATAAAATAAAACTGCAGTCATGCTTCATTCCTACACCCAAAAAAAGACCTTCACGTTTTTTGTTTTAACCACTAATCAAGGCAAACATGAAAGGGGCTTTTTGCTTCAGAGGAAGATTTGGAATTCTCATTTGATCATGCCTATAATTTCAGTACTATCACCAATAAGATCTTAAAGATTTTTATTAAAGTATGCAGTTTTACTGCTGGGCAGTAAATAGGAAAATAACCAGCTAGAGAAATTAGGGGAACTGGATGCTTTATTGTTGTTTATGTTGATGTTGGTATTTCAGACTACCATTAAAAACAAAACAGAACAGTGAATTGGAATGTATCTGCTTTGAAATGCACATTTAATTTAAAAAGAAGGGGGCATAAAATTGTTATGCAACAACAACAACCAACAATGACATTTTTCAACTTCTTAAGCAGTGCTAGAGAAAAAGGATACAGTGATCCTCCGCCTATCGCTGGGGTTAGGGACCTGACCCGACCCGCGATACCTGAAAATCTGTGATATGCGGATGCAGGTCAGGTCGGGTGTGGGAGCCCTAATTGAGGGCTCTTGTACTTACCCCCAGCCTGGCGCTGCCCTGAATGGGACTGCAAGGGCCTTCCCAGGCCTTCTGGAGGCCCCTGGGAAGGCCCCGCAGGCCCATTCGGGGCAGCACCAGTCCTGGGGTAAGTATGGGAGGCCAGAAACAGCCTTTGCCCCTTACCCAAGGGGGGCTTTTTCATATAATATGGTCCTGCAATATAGCGGGACTGCAGTATATGAACCGTGATAGGGCGGGGGACCACTGTACTTGAGGGCTACCCAAAAGAATATGAGAAAGGACTTGTGAGCTTGTTTCTGCTCCTGGTGAGAACTTCTTGTGCTGATCATGCAGTCAAAGCAAAGTAAAAGCAACGTGTTCTGCTTATATACTGCCCCATATCTCTTAAAGCACTCTCTGGGCACTTTACAGTTTATTTATGCAGGCTACACATTGCCCCCACCCCACCCCCACAAGCTGGGTTCCCTTTTAACCAACCTCGGAAGAATGCTGAGTCAACCAAGTACTGGTTACATGGGATTAGACTCCAGGTCATAAGAATAGTTCTAGTTGCAGTGCAGCAGTTTACCTATTGTGCCACAAGGTTTAGAGGTGTCCTCACTAACTCCTTACTAGTTTACACAGTTTTGCATTTGGATCTAGTAGGTGGACGTCGGGGTTGTAGTGAAAACATACATTTCCAAAGGTAGGATGCTGGTGCAGATCATATTGTAGACCAAATGATTATCTGCCCACCACTGGTTAACAGGTTGGTCAACACTAGCAGACAGTATTTCTACCCCCCCCCAATTATTCTCAATTGAGCTTTATGAACCAGTGGTCTGATAAAATATATATGTCATATTTCCATTTCTCTGCATTTTCAAAGTTCCTTCTTCCACCTTCATTTGGTGCTGTGCTTGTCATTAGAAAGACAGATACACATACAGCACCATATCATCCTGAATATGTCCAGTCCCATCTGATTTTGGAAGCTGAAAAAGACTAGATCAGTATTTGAATGAGAGACTACCAGGGAGTGTCAAGGATCTCTAGATAGGAATAGGAAAGATGCTTGCCTGAAACCTTGGAGAGCCACTGTCAGTATGAGTTGATAATCCTGATCTTGGAGTGCCAATTATATGACTCAGTATAAGATTCCTATAATCTGCACTTAAAACATGTTCTCCTTAGGCTAAGCTAAAATTAGCTTGGATGCATTTTAAAGGATTTTTTAAAAGAACAAGGTGTGGTTTCTATGTTGTTTTCACTTAATGATTGCCTTAATTAAATTGTTTTTGCAGACAATAAACGGGACTTTAAAAAAATAAAGTCGGTCTGAAAAGTTTGCCTTGGATGGAGAAACTTCGCTGAACAAGAAGTTGGCTTCCAGTTTGCACAGGCGTCAACAGATTTTGTTCCCCTTCTTCTTCATTGTCTACCTTACCCCAACAAAAACAAAACAGTGTTTCTATGTGCTGTGCAAATTGTTCGGTCATGTAGTCTGATAGTTTTATTTTTGCTATTTTTTTAATTACAGAAAAAAAGCCTATGGAGAAACACTGGGTTGATATTTCTTCTGAATGAACAATTGAATTTCAGAATTTATTTGGAAGTGTAGATAGATTTGTTTTTGTTTTCCTGAAGCAGCAACAGAGGATTGATGATGATGTCAAGAGGGACGAAGCTGAAATGAAAACTAATCGTCTTCCTCAAGAACCCAGCTAGTATTTCCCCTCTTCTCGTTGAAATCAAGCGCGTTTTTTTCCATTTAGGATTCTTTTTTATTATTATTATTTTGGTTTTTTTTTCCAGAAAGAAACGTTTAGGTAAGGTTTATCTTGAATCTTAATTGCCTTAATTTTAAAGACGTCAAAGGCTCTCAAGGCAAGCTGTCAACGTCTTGATAGAAGAAAGGAGAATGGATTCCATCCTATGCCAGTATCAACTGGTCCTGAAGTTCAACAGACTGAATCTTTAAGGTGAACAACATGAACAAAACTATAAACTGTACCGTTTAGCAGGAAAGATGCTTTTCTTCTTATGAAGAAAATCTGTTGATTAAGGAACTGTGGCAACTTCAAGAAATGGGGAAAAATGAAGACTTTTATGAACTTTCTTAGTGTTGACAGAGAAGAATCTAGAAGGCTAAAGTGTTTTACAATAAAATTATTGAATGGGGTGGGGGGAATCAACTTGCATTTTAAGGAATGCAGGGTTTTTTCTTGCAGAATGGAGATTTTTTTTAATTTACAAAGCGTGATCGCTGGCAAAAGCATTAGTGCTTTTTATCTGCAGTCTTTTTTATGAGCTTTAAAAAGTTTTTAGTCTGCTTTGCTTGTCACATTGCAAACACTTAGCTTAAAAGCATTGGGGGAAAACTTAAGTAGATAGGAGCTTATGGTAAAAAAAATGCAAAAAAAGCAATAGCTAGAAGAAATTGTTGACAATTTCTGTAGTCTTTCCTAGTTGTGATCAAATGCAGCCTACGGATGGCCTATTTTATACCAAAGATGAAATGACACCCTACCACAGTCCAGAAGATAGAGGGATTTTTTTCCTTGTTTCTTTCGTTTTTTAAAAAGAAAATCTTTATTTGACCTACATGGCCGGACCAGTTTTTTAATCTTTGTGTTTGTTTAAACTATCTTCCACTGGTATTTTACATCTTATTTACTTAGGCTTCTAATGGAAAATACTGAGTAGTTGGTACTCAACAGTGCTTAGCAGAATTTCACATCATGAAGAAAGATGTGGTTTGCCAGATGTTGTAGCCAGAGGCGTTTCGACTTGGCTGAGGTTTTCTGCTACATTGTCTGATTTCTTTTGTATGAGAACTACAGTCTTCCTTCTTCCTAGCATCCCAATTCATCCCTCTCCTCCCTCCCCGTGTCATCTTCTAGTGTGCAGAAACTGCTATCATTATTTTGCATTTAGTTGGCATGTTCCAGACAACTGAATGATGCCACTGACAGGAGATGATCAATGATTTCATGCTACCGTTACTGGGTGGTGGTGGTGGGGAGACATTAAAAATGGCTCATGTCAGTTCTTTTGTGCAAGCATGACGTTAACAGTCACTTTATACTGGCTTTCTGGTGTCTTAATATGTTTGCTGACAATCACAAATTAATTTGATTAGGCAGAAGACAAAAGCAAATGGAACCGGTGAAAACCTATTTTTAAAAGGAAAAAAATTATAGGGAATCTTTATATGGAAGATCTAAGATAAATCACGCCCTCAAAAACAATTAGGCAAGAGATTGAAAGTGGATAAGGCCCCTCCTCATTTTGCCAGCTCCTTCCACTAAATATGTGTGCAAATTTTAAAGCTTGCAATCCTTTAACTTCTAGCTTTCTGGTTCTCCACTAATTTCCCCAGATTTACAAGTGGTACAACCCACTGCAAATCTCTTCCACGCTTGCACTATTTAATTATAATGGGAAGTGATGATGAGTATGAAACTTGAACACGGCCCCTTGAACCTCTGCCCATAATTAGAATTGCTAGCATTGGTGAAGGCTGTTGAGGTCTTTTCTCTCAATCAAGCACCAATATTTAGCAAAACTCTTGGAAATACACACGCCAAGTGGTTAAAAACACTGTTCCATGGAGGCCAGGGAATGAGGAAGGCGTCACCGCAATGAAGGTGACGTATACAAAAACAGGGTAACCATACTGAAAAGTAAATATGAATCACAAACAATGAATAATACAGAGTTCTTTTGGATTAAGCAGATTCAACTGCCCCAGGTTTAATCTACATAATGTAACTACCATGTAAATGCCAGTTTGAAAAGTGGTAAGAAGCACTGGACAGAGTCCATGGTTACTTTAAATGACTTTGAAAAGAAACATGTATTTTTTTAAGAATGCTGAAAACATGTCCTTATTTTTTAATGTAGTCATCCTGTGTTTGGTGGGGAGGGGGGGTTGGGTGCCCCAAACAAATGGCTGCTAAATATGCAACATTACAAAGCAAAAAAGAAAGAAAAGGAAGATGTTATCCAGTCAATCGGCATAGACAGAAGGACCTGGTTATTTGAGACTCTCAAAGTACATTTCGTTTCCCATGACTGCTTATAGACTCTTTAGACTAAAAGGACCTCCAAACAAAAGGAGGAAGGGAAGTATCTATGTAGTGTACAGAGACCTCTAGCTTCTTCCTTTCATGTGCTTTGGCATTGCTGTTGACTTTCTGTGAGTATTGCTTGGTTGCTTTGTGATTCTATTTTCGTTCCTTTTTCCCCCTTCAGAAAATGGTGCAGAGGTGGGGAAAATGATCAAGCAACCCTTATGTTCTTCCTTTTATTAAAAAAAATGGCTTTTCTCTCCCTGCTCCCCCTTATGTGTATAAATAGGGGTTATCCTCCTGTGGCACAGTTCTGATGATTATGAAAGAAGCATGTCTGCATTTGTTTTAAATCGTTTCTGTATAAATTCTAATTTGGTGAAACAAAAGGTCTCATTGCTTTTGACAATGGGGCTACAAGGTAGCTACCGTGTGGCTGATGGGTATGTCGAGGGACCTTGCTGTTTCTGTTCAGAAGTTTGCTATTTATAGATTGTTATCTTTTTGTTTGGGCTTCCTTGCCAACCAGGGTCAAGCCTTTGTGAATGAATTGTTCTTAAAAGTGGTCGACATCGAGAGCAAATTGATCCTGTCTGTCCCATCAACGGTTCAAGAACATCACGCCCAGTCTCCTGTTGACAATTTTTGCAGGAGGAACTCCAGCTGTAGAAGTTGTCATGGTGATTTGATGTTGGTACATGAGGTGACAAGCAAGCAGACAACGGTGCACAACCAGTACTGTGTCAGAGATTTGTGGCCGCTTCCACGCGGGAGCAGCCAACCATGTATAAATACAGAACAGGATTTTGGCCTTTGTGTTTTCATGGCTAAATTTACCATCTCTATCAATATGTATAAGACAGTACAATATTCTGAGTTTCTCATATTGGCAGATCCATTCTTATATACTGCTAAACCTGAGCAGATTGAAGACCATTCCATAAGCATCCGTGGGATTGCACTGGTTCCAAACTAACCACTGATTTTGAAAACCCCCCACTGCAGAAAACCAAAAGATAACTCTTGATTGGAAAAGTATTTTTATTTTCTATTTGGTTGGCTTTACACTTATATGTCTTCCTTGAAGTTCAGGCAGGGGACGAGGTCATCAAATCATTGTTCAGTACTTATGAGACTGCATGCTTTGCGTGCATGAGAAATTTTGAGGAGATACAGAGATAGACTTTTAAAAATGTCCATGCATTGCATAATACTGTCGTGTTGCTTGAAAAGTCATGGTCTTTTTAGTGTAAGTTGCCTTCCCCATCAGCCATTGCACCATAGCACAAACCAGCTGGCTTTTAAACATCCAGGATCCCAAAAGCAATTGAACAGTAAATGCAAGGGCTCATCTCAACGTTGGGCATGCACATGCTCTTTAGCGCATCTATAGGTGTGCAGCCCTAGAATGTATGTTCCATATTGTTTCACTAAAGGTAAAGGGGTTTGTGCATTCAATGAAGTTTCTTATGAATGTCAGTTGCATCTTCATTTTCTTACCAGTGATACATTGATCATGAAAAGAATGCATTTTCTTCCAGGGAAATAACTTGGTGTTCTAAATTATTTCATGAAGTGTTGCTTGTTGCTTTGCTCTTCTCTGCCCTTTTGTTGTACGTTTTTAATTTTCCCGAGTACACCTGAGGGACACATAACCTGACACACCGCCACTCTTGCAAGGTTTAAATAATCCTGCCTCTTAAATCTGTCCTTTAGGCCAGTGCTTCCCAGATATGGGTAACCCAGGTTTTCTTAGACTGCAACTCCCAGAAACCCTGGCCAGCACAGTAGGTGGTAAAGGTTTCTGGGAACTGCAGCTCAAGAACACCTGGATTACCTACAGTTGGGAACCACTTATTTAGGCAAAGACTGTAAGGCAAGGCAGAGGAGGGTTCTTAATCCAGATTAGAGTTTAATTTTCCTTTCTGTTGATCACTGCTGAGCCATCCCTTTTTTATTTCCACAACTACAAAATGTTGGAGGGAGTTTTTGGTGAAAACACACTGAAATACATCAGTAAATCTTAAAGCGAAAGTGCTCGTTGTGTTCGTTCCTATAGTCATACCCTGAAAGGGAGTCCTAAAATGCAAGTGATAGGTTGATCCAAATAAACACAGTGGTTCCAACAGCTTTCATTTCCAGGCGGGGTGGGTGTCTTTTGAGCCCTATGGTTCTTAGTTGTCTGTTCAAAACACAACACTTGGCATTACAGCTTGGATAGGTCTCAAGGGAAATTCATTTTTTTTGGGGGGGGTGGATTGTGCCTAAATCAAGAGCCTGATTGGATTGTTTCTGATTCTTTTGTTTCTGTGATGCTTTTTAATTACACCACGAAAAAACAATGTGGCCAATGTTACACACAAGCCGCAACTTTTCTTTATCTCAATAACACAAAGCTAGACAGCTAAGAAGCCGTTTTCTGATAACTGCCACACAATCGTTCTCACATATGTTGTGGGCCTTGAAGCTTTCTCAGTGACACCATAGTTCAGGGCAACATAAATATTTAATTTCAGGCAATGTCCTTGAAATCCAGACTGCTGGATGCCTCAGTGGTTTAGGTCATTGGCTAAACCACTGGTTGGGAGGTTGGGAGTTCAATTCCTCATGGAACCTCCTTAAAGGGAGATGTGCTCCATGATCAGTAGGGTCCTATCCAGCTCTGCTGTTCTAAGACTCTATTATGATTAGTACTTTAATGTAAGGATTTGATTCCACTTATGGATGTAGAGTTTGAAGAGTGAGTGTAAGGCTAAAGTAACAAAAATTGGGGGGGGGGTTAAAATTGTAGAGGCATTCCACTAGATTCCAGTTTCTGAAATCTTGTGTTTTCACAAGGCTGCCTGAGTCTCCCATCTGCTGGTGGATCATCTCTCTACTGGTGGGTGGAGAGTTTCATCCCACACGATCCCCCTCTGGCCAGTGCCTCTGTGAATTTCAGTTCCTCTTTCAGATTATTTCAGTGCAACATTCTGGTGCAATGCAGAACTAGGAATAATTTGGAATCATTCTATCATACTGTGTTATGGTCTGCTATGACTGTTTTCATATCTGAGGAAGAAAACTGTGAGCAGACAAGCAAGGGAATCTGAAGCAACTTTAAGCATTACAATTCATTTTACTTTAAAGTAAAAAAAATAAGGAAGGAAATGTGTGTGTGTGTGTGTGTGTGTGTGTGTGTGTGTGTGTGTGTGTGTGTGTGGACCAAACTCAGCAGATTTAAAATGCCTACAGTGTAATAAAGTTTATTTTTAATATTTTGCAGTATTTTGATCTAAATTATGTTGTCTGTGGTATTGAGAAAATGATGTGAAATGCATAGAAAGTTGCCTTGATTTGTACCGTTATGCCCAAAGGTGGCAATATTTGCCACTATCCGCTTGGATTTAATGCTGGGGCAGACACAACTGAAACAGGTTTGCATACCATAATTTAGACTGTTACTTATATGGTAATCATCATGAGAATGGTATGATAATGAGCTTAATACGATGACTTGAGCCCAGCTGCTCTTCCCAGCTATAGAGTAGATCCCATTGAATCACTTGCTGAATAGGGAGTCAACTGGTAGGTATGTCCAAATGATTCAAAGTTCTGCTTCTCGTAGGATGTCACGGCTGCATTCCAGCCAGTGAATCAATCTACATAGTGATGACACCGAATAAAAGATTTGGAGGTGGTTGTGCTGGAGTCATACATGGTCAGCCCTTCGTTTCGAGGCTTTATTTAACATGAAATTGATTCTGTCGTACGGAGATGTGAAGGATTGTCAGATACTCTGCATAGATCAAGGTTATTCTGTCAGTGCAATGGGATTGCAAAGCCAAGCGCGCTGCATGTTTCAGAGAACCTCGCTTTTCTTTTTTTGCTCTCTTGTTCCTCTACAGTGGTGGGTGAATTATTTCATTTTAAATAAAGCATACACATCCTCATGCATGGAGACGCATATGTGGCAAATAAGAGGGTCAGTAACTCAGCAGAACTTTTTATTCCTTCTTCAGTGGGTTTTGGAAATCATCAAACATCAGAAGGAAAGTTATTTCTCTGTCAGAGAAACCATTCTTCCTTCTACTCTTCTTATCACCTAAAGTGGATTCCAACCTCAAATTCCTCTTCATACCTCAGATAGAAAAGAAGCAGTATTTTCTCTTTTACTGACATGTTCTTTGTTAAAAAATAAATGGAAATGTATGAAAAATGCTGTAAAGTGAATGTCAGGTTTCTTTTGTGGGGATTAAAATTCTTGTGTTTACATAAATGGGTTTATGTTTTGACAGCTCTGACTCTTGAGGTTCTTCCATGCTAATAAGTATTTGTGTTAGGAGCTGATGGTCCTCATTTAATGGCATTGGTCCTGAAAGGAATTTCCCCCCCAAACTTATGACAAATTTCCATTCAAAAGCGGGAGCCCTTCCTGACCGTACTCGTGTTGAGTTTTTAACGTGAAATATCTTACCTTGAAAGTAACACTGTATGTCTGAAATGCTTTAATTCAGAGATAGGCAGAGAAAGGTTTTCCAAATATTTAACTGCAAATTCTAGCATTTTACACAGTCAGCAATGCTGGTTAGGGCTGGCGAAAGTTGCAGTTCAGCGGTAACTGAATGACCATATATCGCCCACCCATGCTTTACTTAGCGGGTAGTACAAAACTGAAGATGTACCAGTTGCATCAGCCAACTTTGGTCGAATAACCAGATGCACTTCTCTTCACACTGTGTATCTGCTGATGAAGAAATAGAAATCTTAGTGCTTCCCTTGATCTTGCATCTATATGTGAGGTGCTAGTTTAACTCATAACCTGCCCTACTGGTCTTACACTCTCCACTCAGGGCTGCAAACAACAATTAAACCTGAAGATAACATGCAACAATCCCCCCAAACAACTCCAACAGCAAATAGCAACGTAAGACAAGCAGACAGATACCACAGATAAACCCAAACTGTTGGGGATCGCATATGAAACAGGTGCTGGTCCAGACTCCCCACCCTCCAAAGCAGCCTTTAAAGCAGAATGAGCTTAAAGAAAGGGCACTACAAGTCTCCCAAGTGCAGAATTTCACAGTTAAGGTTGCAGTTTCTTTATCCTATCCCTAGTAATCACTCTTTGGTCACGGTCGGAACTTGAGGTGTGCAAATGTGCTTTTGAACTTCAACTCCCAGAATTCCCCAAAAATACATGCTACTGTCCTGTACTCCCAATCAGATCTTAAAGCTGTAGAAAGACTGCCAGTGGAAGAAGCAATCCCTAAAGTGACATCATGACTCTAAACTCAGTATGGCGTTAAGGGCCATTACGCAATTGTGCTTAGAATAAACCTAGAAGTTCAGCACTGGGTGGGTAAGTGTAACATCTCCTTGAAATGAGCCCCCCCCCCCCACACACACACACATTCTCATTGCTTCCTTCTGAACCACTTACTCTTCAAATGTAGTTCCAGATAAACCACACATTGAAATAAACCAGATGTTAGTAAATCATGAGTCATGATAGCTAGATGCAAGATTGTAAGGAATGGACAAAATTGGTGCACCAACCTGAGCTAGCCAAGGCACTTCTGTCTACAACTGCCACCTGGCTTTCGAGCTATAAAGCCAGAAGCATCCTGAAGCTCAGATCTGAATCTCACCCTTCAAGGGGAAGAAGACAATTTTCAAACACAAAGGGAGTCACAGAGATGTGTCTTTGACACTGACACCAGTCAAACAAAATGGAGGCAAAAATGGAGCTCCCTCTCCTGTCCAAATGTGGTTGCTTCATATCACACCTTGTCTCAATGCATATTAAGTGGTTACTGAACATGCGCAATATTGACAACATCTTTTTTGCAAGAGGCAAGGCAAATGACCTGCCCATCTCACACAAGAGATGATTTTGTGTTGAAGTCAAAATATTTGCTTGCCATTATAGAGCCCATTCATGACCTCCCCAGCAGTGGGCCGAGAGTTCAGCAAAGCACTCAGTTGACCACTTTGGCAAAGACATATGATGGGTCTGTCTCGTTAATCTGTGCTGTACTGCGTTTCTGTAGTGGACGGCTTTTTAAAGGTGGGCCAGATCTTCTCCACTGAAGTAAATCCAATTCATATTCTTGGATGGGCAGAACTAGCACAGGCTTAATTTACAAAATCATATTAGAATAGCTCCTCCCCTCAAGTGATAAAAAGATAATTTCTGTTATGTGCATCTGAAGAGGGGAGAGGTATACAACCAAATTCAGTTCTCGAATTTTCATATAGAAAACTTTTATTTCTCCCCATTTTCAATTAAACTGCTTCCATGTGGTTAATATGAAATTAAGTGATGAAATCAGAGCTGTGAAATATGATGTGTTTCTGTCAAGTGCCTGGGAGGTGGAAATGCTTGTACAAACCTCCCAGTAGGCTCCCTTCTCCAACTCTGAAAGGAATTAAGTGAATGATTCTGCCTTGTAAGGGCATCTTTGTGTTAATGTTTCAAAAATGTCATGAAAATCTCTGTGTTGCTGAAGATTGTCCCCCACCCCACACTTTTATTTTTCATTTGTACCACAATCCTAGTAGCTGCCATTTCCCTACTCCTGGGGCTTTCTGTAGATCAGTGGATGTTAGGTTTAAATCTCTCTTTTCTTTGATGAAGCTTTCAATAAAAAAAGAAAGAAAGGAGTTGTCATGAGTTTTGTGTCTCCTGTTTTTGCAAGGTTTCATTAGAATGCATGAAGGATGTAGAGGGTTGGACATTGGGGGGGGGAAGGTTGCAATGCTCTCTGCTCTGGATCAGGGCTTAAATAATCTCAGCGTTCAAAGATGAACATGCCTGGAAAACTTAGTCTACTGGCTAACCTGTTTAACCCCGTTTAAGCCATCTCAGAAATACAGAGGCCAGGTTCTTGTTGTCTTACACAATTGCAAAATGACAGCCCCAGAAACAATATTTCTTCCCCCATAAACAGGTAGTGCATACTAATGTGGAACGGAAGGTATGTGGCCACCGGTAGATCCACTGCATGAGGCTCCTTATGTAGACAGAAAATATTAACACAGCTTTGGCCACTGTGTCAAGAGGATTGGCTTTTAATAGAGAGGCATGGTTGAACTAGGCTGGCCTGGTGTGAAAGAAGAAGAAGAAGAAGAAGAAGAAGAAGAAGAAGAAGAAGAAGAAAAGGATGTTGATGCTGAAAACGGCATCTGGTGATGTGTCTGTCTGCAGCTATGCAACTTCTAAATGCAGCGTATCTCAGCATTAGAGATGGGCACGAATAAAAAAATGGTGTTTCGTTTGTCGTTTGTCATTTAGGGGATCCGTTTTGGTTTGTTTCCGTTTTTCGCGAATTTTTCCAAAAAATTCATTTTTGTTTTTGTTCGTTTAGTTACCATTTGGTTACCATTTATTTCAATTTTTGTGATTTTTTAAAGCATTTAAAGCAGATCACTTGTATTGCCGTAACGAAAACGAAACACACGACAAAATTTCCGGTGTTTCTGTTCATTTTGTTTCATTTAAGAGACAAAATTCATTTGTCGTTTTGTTGCGTAATGAAATAAAAAATGAAAATGGAAACAAAAAATTGTTCATTTCGTGCCCATCTCTACTCACCATAGTGGGGAAGATGTCAGATACTGTGCCTTTTCATTCTTGTCCTTCAGATGCAAATCATTGGTAGCAACTTCAAGGCCCTCACTCCCTTCTTAGGATTCTTTGCCATTGCAAGGTGCTTGCAGTGGCCAGCCTTTCCAAGAAGACATCCTCCAGTTGGAAACTACCATTCTGACAATATTTCAAAAGAAAAAAATGTGCTCTGCAATGTAGGGAATGTGTCTGTCCTCTTGGACTAATGGGTAGACTGATAGGACTATGTTTAAATCACAGATAACAACTTCTCCAAGGTGTCTGATATTCAGTGAGGCAGGGTCTAAAGCTCAGTAGTTGGACCAGCTCTGTGTTCTTGTTTTTACCGCAAAGTGATGGGCACAAATATTTGGCTCCATTTTTGAAAAGCTGTAATATCGTTTTTTCTAGACCTGAGGCACATTTAAAAATTAGTAGAGGTTGACCTACTCCCAATAACATATTTAGAATGGTATTTAAATGATACAACCTCACTTTGTACCTGTTTGATACTCTTTAAAAAGTTTTATTTCTCCAAGTGGTAGGAAATATGATATTTGGACCAGAAGACAAAAGCAAGGCTCAATCTGTGCTTAACTTCTTCAGTTCTTTGGGAATTCCCAGCAGTGCTCACGCCACTTCCTAACAAGCTCTCTGAGCAATTTGACCATTGTCTCCTCTGACAGTTCCCCAGGCCCCCAAAAGAATTACCAGCTTCCCGTTTCTTTCAATGACAGGGCTAGAATTCTTTCCCTGCTTATGTTTTCAAATTAATCTTCTTTTGAGTGCCTGAATAGCTGCACTGAAAAAGGAGTGAAGTTATCTCTCATTGCATTACAACTATCACAGTTAGTTGGAATGCTTGTCTGTCATTGCTTGTTTGGGAACTGATCCTGAGAGAGGGCTGGAAAAGCTATATACAAATATTAAAGTAATATATTAGGTTATTAGCTTATTAATGACCCCCCTGAAAATAAATAAATAAATAAATAAATAAATAAATAAATAAATAAATAAATAAA
>JAHTLZ010003542.1:44301182-44313255 GCA_023846285.1 Phrynocephalus versicolor | reverse complement strand
ATAGATAGATAGATAGATAGATAGATAGATAGATAGATAGATAGATAATATCTGGAACAAAGTGGGCTGTCAAGGGGGGGAGTGGGCTTTGTTTGTTTAATTTATGTACTGCAGGCATATCCAAACTTCAGCCCTCCTGATGTTTTGGACCACAACTCCCAGAATTCTAAGCTTCAATTGCCAATGACAAAGGACTGAGGGAGTTGCGGTCCAAAACATCTGGAGGGCTGAAGTTTGGACATGCCTGATGTACTGCTTCAATTGTTCTGAAGTCCTATCCTGGGTGGTTTACAAATAATTAAAACCAAAACACAGTGAACAGTAAACAGCTGAATATGGCGCAAATAGCAATAATATAACAAAACCATAAAAACTAGTGAGCTTTAAAAACACCAAACAAGTTATCACAGTAAAGCACAACTGGAAGCCAAAAGCTTGACAGGGTAATTGAAAAGCTCCCCTAAATATCCATGTTTTCAGCTGTCTCCTAAAAGAGTGCAAGGAGGGAGGGAGTTATAGCTCCTCTGAGAGCTGGTTATGGAATCAGCCTTGGTGCCACCACAGAGAAGGCCCTATCAGCCTCCCAGCCTTGGTGCTACTGTAACGAAAGCCCTGTCTCTAGCAGATAATCTTTGGGCCTCTTTTGGGTCAGTTACTTGGAGGAGCTGGGCCTGAGAAAATCTGGTGGGTCTGGCAGATGGCATTGGGAAAAATGTAGGCAAGTCTTGATATAAAAAGGGGGTTGTAAGTGCTCTCCACACATGGTGTGGAGGGTGATACTCAGTTACCACATTTAACATGTGAATGTGAAAGTCTGAATTGTGAGAGGCTGCTGTATCCATGTGAACAGGCCCCACCCCACACACAAACCAGTAGTTTTAAATAAATAGGGGCCTAGATCACATGAAGAGGCCATACAAACACAGCTGCTTCTCCTTCGGGCTGTTGCTTTTGTGCCCTTAAAAACATCCTGGAAAGGAATGGGACAAGTGAGCTTTCCTGGTGCTTTGATGAGAAGACCTGAAGATAACTAATGGCCACCTGAGCCAGAGTGAAAGCAGCTTGGGGCTTGTAGCTCACTTATGCACAACACCATTTCATATTGTTCAATAGGGAATTTTAAAAAGCAAAGTGTTCTGCTTATATACCACCCCAATACCACTTCAAGTAGTCTCTGTGTGATTTACAGTTTTTTTAATTATTGTATGCAGGCTATACATTGCCCTCCCTCCCAGCAAGCTGGGTACTCATTTTTCCCACCTCGGAAGGATGGGAGGCTGAGTCAACCATGAGCCCGCTACCTGGGATTGAACCTCAGGTCGTGAGCACAGTTTTAGCTGCAGTACAGGCATTGAACCACTGCACCATGAGGCTCATTAAAAGCATATTGTTACTGGGACTCCAATGTATTTTTCCCCTTGCATGTATAAATAGGGGTTATCCTCCTTTGGCACAGTCCTGCACAGACAGAAAAACAAATGTGAAAATAATATTAGAACCAAGGAAAGACACATCATCACTACTTCTAGCCTGCTCAAGTTGTGAAAGTGGAAACATGAATTTTCCTCAGGTTGACTGATGATACATTGGGAATAAGGCTCATAGTACTTAAGCAAGCCAGCTACATGTAGTAAGAAAGCATTTGAGCATTTATTCCCATCTTAAATTCACTCTGTCCTTAAGTTTGACTTTTTTGTTTTTGTTTCCCACTTAATTTTGTTTGGGAATCTGCATAGGCTTTTGTGTGCACTTCTCATAACAGAATTAATTTATTTTGCAATTTCTCTTGGCCTCAAACAAGTCTCCTAATTCATGATGTTTAGACAGCATTATTATTTGGCATGTGCATTTTTCTCTCCATGTACTTCATGTATGTCTGCAGTTTATCTCAGAAAAGTCTACTGCACAATTTGAACAAGTTTGGATTCTTCTGTTGAATAACCAAATGTGCAAAGATTTCTTCCCTTTTCTTGCACTTAAAATCTCTTTGAAAATGTAAAATAATCCTTTTATTAATAAGGGGAAACACTATCAATTTTAATGCAACATTCAAGATCTATGTTTCTCACTCCCAAAACTAGTCCTAGTCTGCATTGTAAAACTAGTTGAAATATATGGTATATAGGAACTCCCACCCAACTGCAGTGGAATTATCAGAAGCTCCAGGGACATGATTTAGATTTTGGAAATGATATGCAAGGAGAGTTAGCTTTCATCTCCAAACAGCATAAGATCTAGCCAGTTCCACTTTGAGTAGAAAATGACAATCAGGGTGGTTGGGATATCTAGTTGAAGAACTTGATTTCTACAACTACCACTGTATGGCAATTCATACAGCTACCAACTCGATTGTCCCTTTAATAACGGCTGTGAAGATGTCACAGGTCTTCTGCCAGGCTCCTCAGGAAGACAATTATTCTGAGTTTTATGAACTCGAGTGCAAATGAAATGAAATGAAGGAAGTAATTATCAGTGACTGCAGCAGAATCTATTCCGGATTGCAAAAAGAAACTGTAGACTGTGGTGTCACTACAGCAATACATTGTAGCAGTTGTCCTGTCATATTTGGATGTGCCATTAAACTCTTGATTTTGTCTCAGACTTTCTGAAATTTGTCTCTTTTCTGTGTCAAGATGCAAATTGCTTTTGCAGGTGTCATTGGAAATGTGCATGAACTGTTTACTTTGCATTCAGATAAACAAAGGAATAGCATGGCAGTATATGGAGAAAACTACCAGCCAGCCAGCCAGCTAGTCAGTCAGTCAAATCTCAATAATATCTTGTTGGCTGCTGTAGAAAAACAAAACTGGGTGAAACAGACCTTTGCTTGGTCTTCAACGCTTAAGTGCTTCATGTGATCATGTGATGTACTCCATGGATAAAAGCATCAGTCTTAACATCAAAACTGTTCTAGTAATTAGGACCTGGCCATGAAAGAACCCCTGTAAGCACTTTTAGCTTTCCATGGAAGAGTGAACTATCATATAGTACATACAAACTATAGATCAAAAGTAATATAAATAAATGGGGCTTATTCAGAAAGTTAGATTTTTGGGGAATGGGGATGCAACACAGTTTAAATTTTATTTCATTTTACGTTATACTAGAAATAAGATGGCAATTTAACTTTTCTACTGCTTGTGGAATCTTGCTACGTGTACTGAAGAAAGAGCGGAGAAGCGGTGTTGATAGCTTCAAAGCTTCTGCCAGGAGTAGTCCCCACTGGAGTTCTATAGCACTTCAACTATCTAGTGAAGGTGAAAGAGTGTGAGAAGCAAAGATTATAAGCAAAGTCATCTACCTCTCCCTTCTAAGCTGTTCAGCTCTCAGATGAGGAGGAGAAGGAAGAAAACTAAGTCACGTGTGCTCTGCCTCTGGTTTTGATATACCTGAGGAGTCTTTGAAGGAGCTGGAATTTGTCACTGAATCAGGTGGGGTTGAACATTTGGTTCAGTCCAAGATGCACATAAATTTCAATTTAACATCAACCCAATGATAGCAAAAAGTAACCACTCTAACTTCAACTCAGATGGATTAAGTTTAGGCAGCAGATTTGAGCTCATTAGTAGTTAACTAAATTATTCTTTCCTATTACCTTTTCGATCTTCGATACAAATGCATACATCTCAAGGTATTTTTTTTTTTGGGGGGGGTTGTCTAAGCAGCCACTGCAGGCTTTAATATATATTATAGCATGAGTAGAGTAGGGTGTTTGTAAGATTTTCAGCCCCATTTACCAAACTAACTCATGTTGGAATCCATACACATTGACTCAGGTATGTGTGTATGCCTTTTGCTGTTCCATCTTGGGGAGCGATGCATACTATATGATAAAGAATAAAAAATACCACCCTTACTCTAAACCCCTATGGAGTCGTGAGGTTCCTTGGGCAAATTTGGACTACCTCAGTTCATAGAATCATAGAGTTGGAAGAGATATCAAGGGCCATCCAGTCCAACCCCCTGACATGCAGGAACCCCCACAGTACTCCTCACTAATGATGGAGAGGGCACCGATTTCTAGCTGTTGGAGGGGATTATGGGAGTTGCAGTGTAAAAATCTCTTTTCAAAGCTTTATGCAGAACTGGATTGATTTTGTCTACAGCATGGCAAGAATGATAATAATAACACATATGAAGCATACATGGAGAAAGAGAGGGAGGTGAGACAGAATGGAATCCTCACTCTCAGCCTCAGGTAGGCACACCGCATCATACCATGCCATGTTCCTACTCCACTCTTCTATTCCTCAGTCCTAAGGATTTAAGGTATAGATTTGCTGTACTTGGATCCTTGGAATAGAATGGGCCAGTGGATGGCTAACCATAAGGTGCAACAGGGTTTTCCTAGCATAGCTGCACAAAATAGAACTAATGGAAAGAAGCTATAAATGTGTAGTTGGACCCTCCCATAACACAAAGAAGGTGTTCTGTGCTGTTAAAGCACAGTTCCAGTTGTTTGCTGTGCTTTCCATATATTGTCCTGAATTGCCAACTTGCTTCAGTAATGGAAAAAATGGGGGGGGGGTGCTTTAAAAAACACCACCCCTCTGCATTGCAATCTCTTCCTTGTGAAAACTGACATTGGCCATAATAGCTGGCAGCACTTTGCCTCTGTAACAGAGAGCATCTCTTCAATATTTAATAGACTGTTGAGAGTGACAGAATGTGACACCTTGTCATTTATTATTAGTGTTTACCATTCCTTGGCTGGGTTTCAAATTCGGTGGGTGCCAGTGTTCAATCTGAACTAAATTCCAATGGATTTGGGTTGCATTTAAGAAGAATGGTGCGAAGTGCCTCATTAAATTGCAAGTGTGCCATTTTCACATCGTTGTTAAACAGTTTGACCTTTCTTTTATATCAGTGAGTGGCAGCATTTTCAGATCTTAAAATGTTTATGCATAGAGCATAGATGTGTTTACTCTAATCAAAAAGTGCTCTTAGACATAGATGATCCATCTGTTTATTAGTTAATCTCTTACCATTTAACTACCCAGACCTCTTCATAAAAATATCTTTTATTGGGGTCCTTTTATTTTATTTTATTTTCAAAATAAGGATTGGAATTAAAGGAGGTCTGTGTGATTTGTATGTCAAGGTAATGCATATTCAGGAAGTATTGACTTCCTGCCAGCAGGTGGCACTATTAATCTGTAGACACACTGGTCAAAATTTGGAATTGGGATTGAGTAATTCAGGAACCAGTATACAAGCAAGCCATGGGCATTTTTGATCTTTCTTTTCCATCATTTTGCAACTTCTCTTGTTCCTTCAAATCCCATTTGTGATGCTGCAGTTACAAAAAAAGGAAAGACTGAAGGAGTATTGGCCATCCTCCTGGATACTGGTTGCATTTTCAGAACTCAAAAAGGGCTCTGTGTGCCTAAATTCAAGCCCAATGTGGTATTTCTCTTTTAGGAGGCAAGAGATTTATCTTGTCCTAATATCTTACATCACTGTTTTATCTGTAGTACTTTGTTATTAGTCTTATCCCGGGAAGACTTAGAACTTAGAAATATTACTTGTGTGGACCATCTCCTAGCCAGCTGGGTCAAATGGCTAGCAGAGTCCCCTTTGTGGGAATGGGGCGGTATATAAGTGTAAATAATAAATAAATAATAATAAATAAGAGTCTGGTGAAAATTATTTATGAATCAGAAGTGAACTGATGGGTATCTGCTAGCATGAATGGTGTAGCTTGTAATCTAAACTCAATATGGAAACCCCATTTCCTTATTTACTTGTAGCACTGACCATTCCTCAATAGAGCGCTGTAGGGAACGCAGAATGGCAGCCACAAGTATTTGTGCCACCTATAGGGGGGGTGTCACCAGAAACAGAACCAAAGACAAAGAAGTGCATAAAGCCTGAGAAAAGATGAGCTTCTGCACTGCAAAGAGGAAGCCCCCCCACCCTACAAGAAATGCTTGCAGAAGTTACTCCATGCAAAACCAGATGAGTCCCTTTCCTCAGCAAATGGAGGTGCTGCACACAGCCCTGAGCCTGCAGTAATGAGAGATACGGTGATACCTTTCTTATTTACTCTTCCAGGAATCAGTGCCATTTTCCTTAAAAGCATTTTCATAACATTTCCAATCATATAATTAGGGTTTCACACCCTTGCAAATGAATCTGCTTTGCAGACTTGATTGCACCAAATTTGTCCTTTTGGGGGCCTTAATTTGATGAGTGATAAGTGTACTTGCCGCCCACCGCCAGCATTCAGTAATCTAATGGAGCTGTGAAGTACACATGCCTCCTTGGTTGGAGGCTGATTATTGCAGAAATTGTGCATTAAGAAATCACACTCATATGCCTTTATTGGATTGTCCTTATTGCTCATAATTCACTGGGGAAAAAAATATTGTTCGCCTTTTATCTCCCTTGTAACTTCACATGAAACCACTCTGCTAAATGGTGCTGCACTGGCAGTAGTGCAATTAAATCAGTGGGATATGCTTTCCCCTCTGTATTCCTTTTCCCATTTGTTTTTGTTTTGTGCCTTCATTAAACCCCCCCTCCACTCTCTCACACACACACACTTTCCTAAAGGCAGCTTTGGAAACTTTTAAAACAACTTGTGATACCATTTCATCAGCAATGAATATGATCAGCCAGGGTGGAGGGAAGCTGCGATATGATCAATCATCTGTCAGAGGGTGATACGATAAGCCATTATTGCATTATAATTGCTTTGTGCTGGTGGGATTCTGTATATATGCATTTATTTATTTATTAGCAGCCATAACTTGCTGCCTCTTCTCCAATTAGTTCAAGGAGATGTGCAATATCCTCCTCCTTTTCAGTATATCCTTACCACAAGTGATAAATCCAGATACGTCTCATCCTCCATGTTCCAGTTGGATGTGTTTTGCATCCTTGGACTTTGTTTTTATTGATTTTCACATCAGACGCTATGAAAACGAGGTCCTTTGTTTGACTCAGTGGTGAAAAGGTGCAAGCAGAGATGATCTGAAGCTACTCACAAGTGCAAACAATTTGATGATTTATTTAAGTCACAGCCGGGAATAAGATCCATGAAAAGAAGGCACGATATAAAAGAGATTAAAGGAAAATCAATGGATTTCTAACACGGTAGAGTTCCATAATGAAGAGCACAAAGCACAACTCCTTGTATTACAGTATCAGATTGCAATTGTGTCTATGCAAAATTAGCCACAGTTAGCCTTTTATAATACACTACAGGTATATTTGCCCCTAACTTTCCACTTGCCCTCCAGTCAAAGCTCACCTATGTGCAGCCGTCTTTGACCTAAAAACTGAGAAAGACCTTTCCTGAGGAACAGGCTCCTGAAGACTCAGGGGAATGTGCAAGACAATTGATTCTCAATTGATTCTCAAAAGGCAGATGGGGAAAAACAGAAGGAAAACTGTAAAATAAAATAATAAAGTCACTAGTTTGTGCGTGTGTGTGTAATAAATATAGTAATGCCTCTTTGGATGAATTTAGTTCATTCTATGAGTCATTTTGTTTTTTTCTTGTGAAACACAGTTTCCCATAGGATTTTTTTAAAAAAAATTATAACAATTTTTCATCTTGCGAGGCATCCCATAAGGAACTTTTGTTATGCAAAGCACCCTATTCCTGGAATATTTTTTCATCTTACAAATGTTTCATCTTACAGGACATTTGACTTAAAAAGCATTACTGTAAATGAAAACAATAAAGGAGGTTTAGAATATCCCAGAAGGAGTAATCTAATCTATTGTTTAAAAAAATGGAGCTTTTCTCAAGATCAAGGCAAACTTAGACCCAAAGACCCCAGAGCAGTCAAAATCTGCAGAAATAAAAACTGCATGAGAAAAAGTGAACTGAAAATTGTCATTCAATTTGCATGTGACTGTGCATGTGAAGGATTCTGAGTTTGTATCTCCTTGTCCCCAGCAACCACTACTTTTTGATCAGTTTTCTGACCTTCATCCCGAAAATTCAGTTCTGTGTAGGTAGATGGCAAATTGGGAGAAAAGGTACATTACAGCACCTTTCTTAAGTTCCAAAAAATAAATTGTCCCTTTGCCCTGTGTTACATGATATGATCATTCATGAGATCTTATCAGGGTATATTCTGGGTCTGAAGCCATTGAGGGTTACCAATGAACAAATGGGTTCAGAACAAGCCTGAACTACGTCTGGAGGGAAGAATGATGAAACTCGGTCTGTCCAACATGAGAAAGCAAAATTTTCTGGAAAAGACAATGGGGCTGGGAATGGTGGAAGACAGCAGGACAAGAGGGAGACCAAAAATGAGATGGGTTGACTCTGTAAAGGAGGCCAGAGGCTTGCGTTTGCAGGCGCTGAGCAGGGCTGCTGAGGAGGGGACATGTTAGAGAATAGAGATGCCTCATTCATAGGATCACCAGGTGGCAGAAGGGTCAGGTTTTATGAATGGAAATTTTCAAAGGTCCCCTAGTGAGTTTCAAGACTCAGGGATCCTTTAGCATTCCTGATCCAGTAATCTAATGGCTATATCACACTTGCGCAATGGGCAAACACAGAAATCAGGTGGAATGGTGCGATATTAGCAACTGTTTGGATACTGAGCATGACTGAGCCACTGGGAGATAAAGTCTTTGGCCTGGGACCCCCTTTGCACAGAGTTGTGCTATGCACAACTGCTATTGAAGCATCCTGATTGCACATAGGATTACCACTGCAGGATCAGGACCAAATGTGCAAATATTTGACCACGTCGTCTTTTGAGGATAGACATGAGGGAATGAATGCAATGCCCTCTTCTTTGACATACAACACGGACGGGGAACCTGTTAAGCTCCAGATGGAAGCCAAGTTGCCATTTGTGGCAAACCATAGTCCAGGCAGGAGCAAGATGTCATCCTGAAGGTTTCCATCGCTACTATTTCTGTCATCCTGTTATTCTCCAAGCTGGCTAGCCTTATAAGATCTGAAACCCAACATCTGCAGAGCCAGAAGTTCCCCAGCCTTGAAGCGAATGATCAGTGTTCTCAGTGAAAACTTTGTCAGCTGTCTATCCAACACATGAAACATAAATTCTGACATATCAGTTGGGAGCATGACATTCCACCACACAGAGGTCAAAAGTACCATTGTTGTCCTGTCCTGTGTGTTTGTTTGTTTGTTTGTTTGTTTGTTTCCCAGCCACCTGACCTCACTGTTAAAGACTGCAGAACATATTGATCCTACCATATCTGTTTCTCTGAATCCCACTACCTTTCTTGATATCTGTACTAGTATCTGGTTCCTGATCTTTATTATGGAAAATGGATGCATTTTGCTTTAAATGCATACAAATATTCTTTTGTGTGTGTGTTGTGTGTGTGTGTGCCCTTGCATATACACATCAGTGTCTGTGACTGAGTATGTGATGGCTTTAGGAGACTTGTGTGCTGTTCATTCAACCATTGACATAGACGTGCACATTTTTCACATGTGGTTCTGTGCACAATACAGTATATCACAAGTCTCAGAATTGATTTCCATGAAGAGATGTATTCCATCACATTACCAGTCTCAGGGAAAATGAACTGATTTTTCCCCAAACAGGGAAATGTGAACCAAATAAATTTATTTATTTTATTCTCAGATGAAGTCTTTCTTTTGGATTGGTGATTCCACCCCTTTCCAATTCTGTTGCTGAACAAACAAGATGCATGGTACTGGGACTTGGAGCATCTTTGGAGGTTCTACGAGGGGGAGTGAAGTTATTGTATACCCTTGAATACACACACCTTGTATCTGTGGTGGACAACCACTCCCCCTGAGCACACCACTTTGGGGAAGCACAAATGGATTGTCTTTTTGCAGTGGGGGGGGGGAACAGAAGAGACAGTGGGCTGGGCTAGGTAGCCAGCCAGATTAGCAGCATCAACCTTGGCCATCAAAGGGCCACAGAGACTGCAACCAGAATATATTGTTCTAGCAGTTTTAAGGATCTTTTTCTGAATGGGGGAGGCGGGGGAGAGAACAGAAAAAGAGGTGTGATTATCCATCAACTATGCGTACATATTGAAGTCAGCTTGCTTGGAGGAGTCAGCTGTGAACCCAGATGTTCTCACAAAGTAAAATAAATATGACAAGGGCTCCTGCATCCCTTATTTAAAGGAAATCCACCTTTTGAAGTGATTGTGTGACTGGGTGTGATGCAATTGAACATGAAAGATACTTGCTTTTGCAAGCAGATGAGCAGAGAGAGAGAGAGAGAGAGAAGGGAGGGGGTATTCCTTGGGTTGCCAAGCCTGTCATTTACAGATGCTGACTTGCGCTCCACCTAGCCTTAGCCTGGTTAGAGTTGCTAATATAACTTTTTTCATCAAAAACTCTGGGCGCTTTTACATGACCCCTAAAATCCGGAGGCAACTTAAGTTCAGACCAGAGATCGTGGGGGCTAGTTGCTCTTCCTGTGTTCCCACCACTCCACAGTCCATTGTTCCTGTCTGCGTGAGGGGAGGAAGAAAAAAAGGAGAAAAGAATGCAGGCTCACCTCCGCTCACCTCCGTTTACCGTCCAGCAGCCCCGACTGCCCCGTGGTGATTCCTGTCTCTTAAAGGGGCGGCGGGGACAAAACAAAAAACAAAAAAACAGAAGGTGAGGGAGCCCGGCATTCCCAACTTTACAATGCGCATCGGAAGATTTTTTACTTCCTGGAGGCCAGGTACTTGAAAAGTGCGCTGGGACGCGCTTAGGTGGGCGTGGTCGTACTTAATTTTTTTAAAAGTCTGGAGCTGGTGGGAAAACATTTTTAAGCTCC
Organism: Phrynocephalus versicolor; assembly: GCA_023846285.1. NCBI lineage: Eukaryota > Metazoa > Chordata > Lepidosauria > Squamata > Agamidae > Phrynocephalus > Phrynocephalus versicolor. Next base: position 44,302,504 of record JAHTLZ010003542.1, on the reverse strand, counting down.
GGATCTGGGAGCCCTTTGCCTCGGATTTTAGGGGTCGTGTAAAAGCGCCCTCTCTCTTGAGAACTCATATTCCTGTTATCTTTCCTATCACAGTGCATATTTCCAACACACACTGACTTGTTTTGTTATAAGAAAAAAGATGTCTGGATGCAATTTCTTTCTCAAGAGGAAAGAGAGATCTTGCGGTAGATTTTCTGAGGTCCAGGCACTCCATCCAGCTGGTTAACTCTGCTGCAGCTTGTTCTGCGAACAGCAAGAATGATCTGGTGCTTGAAGGTGTCTTTCTCAGGATGGATTCTCTTAACTGCCTTGTATTAGGAGGTTAAAGCCAGAATGCTCCAGACCGGCGCTTGGTGTCATCAGCCTGCCCTCTAGGCTGCGTTCCATAATTTCCCCTGCTGTGCTGAATTGATGCTTCAGATAATACCTCATCTCAGAGGATGAAATAAGCAGCTGCTGCCTAACCAGAGGAGCCACGCGGCCTGCTGAAGTGCCCATTCAGCACAGCAGAGAACAAGCCAATCGGCAACCGGAGTTATGCTTTAAGACCGGTAAAGCTTATCAAGTGGTATTGCTGCAGGGGGTGGGACTCACTGGAGATTGCCTCAAAACCCAAGACAAGAAGCTCAGGGAGAGAAAAACATGGACACGAGGATAAGTCAAAACTGAAGCAATATAAATAGGGCAGAAAGGAACTTGTGGGCAAGTAGAGTTAAAAATTCTGCTCTCCAAAATACAGATAGACTTTTAAGTTCTTAGTTGGGCTTTAAAGTATTCAAACCACTTTAAGGGTAGCTGTGCTGCAATTTTTTTTAAAATCCTGACAAGGGTGCCATGGCGAAAAAAGTTTGAGAACCACTGATCTACAGTAATTAAAACTAGCCCTACCTCAGGGGGGGAAATGAGAAATTATCTCCACTTGTAGCTCAAGATAACTTTAATTCCCTTGCACTCATTTCAGAACAGGCAAATCATTCTGCACGAGCATGGGCAGTGAGAGATGTGGGTGTGGGGAAGATTTCAGACAGTCCTAATCTTTTCTCAGTCCCATACGAAAATGGCCTCACTAATAGTGTGCTGAATTCACTTAGTCCGAGTCTTTCATTCTGATGGAATTCCATAAAATAGGGAGTGTATCCTTCACCAAAATCCAGCATCAAATGATAGCATGGATCAAGGATCTCACTGATTGAAGCCACCAGAAAAAATTATCTACATGATCAAACCAAATGCCTCTGGAAAATCCAAAAACAAGATAGGAAGGTAATAAGTATTTTGTGTGTGTGTGTGTGTGTGTGTGTGTGTGTGTGTGTGTGTGTGTG
>JAHTLZ010003542.1:44266750-44301172 GCA_023846285.1 Phrynocephalus versicolor | reverse complement strand
TGTGTGTGTGTGTGTGTGTGTGTGTGTGTGTGTGTGTGTGTGCATTTTGTGTTGTGTTGTGTTGTTACATTTGTGACCGACTCTTCATGACCCCATGTCCATGGAGTTTTCTTGGCAGGAATACTGGAGTGGTTTGCCAGTTCCTACTCCAGGTGCCTACAACACCTGGTATTCCCTGGTGGTCACCCATCCAAGTACTAACCAGGGCCGACCCTGCTTAGCTTCCGAAATCAGGTGAGATCGGATATGCTTAGGGCATCTAGGCCTCCTCCAAATTCCTCTGATCATCAGTTTCTGTTTCCTGTTTTCACATTTCGTTGACTGGTTATTTGTAGGCATCTTAAATACCTAGTAGAGATAGGCACGACTTAGCGGTATTTTCGTTTTCATTTTTGTTTTTCGTTTTCATTACGGAAACGAAACGAAAACGAAAATCGGCACCAACCTGGACCGAAAACGGAAACGAAACGACTAATTTCGAGCCAATTTTCGTTTTTCGTTACTGGAAAAGCACTCAATTGAGCTAAATGGGGAGAAACGGAAAATTTTTCGTTTTTGTTTTCGTTTTTTCGTTTTCGTTACGTAACAAAACGAAAACGAAAAATTTTGAAATTAGCCCACGAAAACGGAAACGAAACAACTCAAACCCTAGCCAAAAACGAAAATGAAAACGAAACTTTTTTTTCTGAGTCGTGCCCATCTCTAATACCTAGTGTGGGTGATGGAATGTTTAGCTCTTGATTATTTGTCATATGTAGACTCAGCCTTCATGAATTTGTCTAATTTCTCTTTAATGTTAAACTTGTATAGTTTAATTAGAAATTCAATTTAATATTGTCAAATCCCCAGACTACCTTGCTAATACATTTATGATAAAAGGAAGAGTATCCTACAATAAATCATCTACCCTTGTCATCTTATGTACAATTCATTTCTCTAGGAAGTTCTTTTATAAAAAATAATCCATAAGGCATCAAGGCCCCAAATTTGAAAATCCCCATGGTGGTGGATTTAAAATTTGAATAAAGCCAAAGACAATGGATCAGGTGCTTTAGAAAAATAATCTAAAAAAAAACCATGAAAGCGTACAAGTAGCCCAAGTATATCAGACTACAAGACTGTCTAGCCACCATCTTGTTTTCTACAACTGCTAATAGAATGCCATTGAGTATGGGAGCATGTTTGTTTTTTGTTTGTAGTCTGCCCTATATCTCATGATCACAGGGTGGATTAAAACCATAAAACCATATAAAGCAATTCAATATTTTAAAAGCATTTTAAAACATTATTAAAAACTGTAACATTAATGCTAACAACAGTTTAAAAAGCCTCCTCTCCAACCTATTTAAGTCACAATCTTCAATTCCCAAAGGACTTGTTAACCTGACACTGAAATTAGATTAGTGTCCGACCGTGTTCGTGGAGCCTCTAGGGAAGGGCATTCCAAAAATGAGAAGCTACAATGGAAAAAAAAAAACACCCTTACTTGGTGTTTCCTTTAGTGCGTTGTTCTCCATGGTGGGACCTGAAGTCCTCCCAAGCCAATCTTAATGATCTGGCAAGTGTACAAAGGGAGAGGTGTTTCCTCTGTTATCCATATCCTAAAGTGTTTAGAGCATTAAGATTATCATTGAAACCCTGAATTCAGACCCCAAATGTTCTCGCAACCATTGGGCCCAAGTTACAGCAAGCCGGATTTTGATTCAATATCAGAAAAAACAGCTAGGATTGGCACAAAATGAAAAATGAAACGCTGTTTCATCGTGTCATTACGTAAAAAAATGAAACGAGACAAAATGACACGAGGAAGCAGCATTTCGTTACAGACTAAACGAAGGCCCAGGCCCGACCAGACCTGCATCCGCATATTGCGGATCTTCAATGATCGCAGGCCAGTCCGGTCCCTAACCCCCGCGATATATGGGGGTTACTGTATGCAAATGAAATCTGCCTTCCCGTCACTTGAGCCCACTATTATATGTCCTACAATATGTGATGATCAAAAATAGGTCCTCTTCCTTCTCTGTATGGCAATCTTTCATGTATTTGAAGAGTGTGATCATATCTTTCCCCTGTCTTCTTTTCTCTAAGCTAAACATCCCCAGTTCTTTCAGTTTTTCCTCACAGGACTTGGTTTCCAGCCCCTTTGATCACCCTTGTAGCCCTCATTTTGGAGCCACATTACACTGTTGGCTCATATTCAGCTTGTGGATTTACAAGAATTCCAAGAGCCTTTTTGCTGGTAGCATTGCTGAGCCAAATTTTCCCACATCTTGTAACTGTGCATTTGGTCCCCTCCACCCAGCTAAGTGTGGGACTTTGCAATTATCCCTGTTAAATTTCATTCTCTCTTTTTTTTTCTCAGCCCAATATTCAAACCTTTCAAAATCTTTTTGAATTTTGTTTCTGACTTCTAGTGCATTAGGAATTCCACCCAACTTTGGGTCATCTGTGAATTTGGTAAGCATACTTTGCACCCACTCATCCAAGCAATTAATAAAAATGTTGAAAGAGCATCAGGTCCAGGACTGAGCCTTATGGTAACCCACATGTACCCCTTCTGCCAGTGTGAGAAGGATAAGCACTATCTGAATACAATTATGTAACCAACGGTGTATGCACTTGATAGATGTTCTACCCAGCCCATAACTAGTTAGCTTGCTAAAAAGAGTATCATGGGGCAATGTGTTCTCGAAGGCTTTCATAGCCAGGATCCAATAGTTTTTCTTCCAGAACATGGCCAAACAGCCCAAAAAACTCACAATATCATGAGGCACTCTGTCAAAATCTTTGCTGAAATCAAGATATATTATTTCTACAGCATTCCCACTATCTAAAAGGGAGGTCATCCAGTCAAAAAATGAGCGAAGATTAGGTGGGCAGGATTTCTTCTGTTTGCCTCATATACTAGATTTTTCTGGTTTCTGGAACCTAACTGAATAAGAAAGAAAATAATTATGGTGGTGAAAAGCACTGCCACTGCCTGTTTATTTCTTGGTTCCCTACTTGGTTCTCTATTGGCAAACAATAAGGACCAAGCATGGCAGTGGCATTTGGCAATAAAAACAGGGAGGAGGGGGATGTTGATGAGGTCCCTCCAAAACATTTTTTTCACCAGTAAAACAAAGCATAAATTAAAAGGAATCTTCCATAATTAGTTCATAGGATTCCAAGGAAAGGTAATTTCAAATGTCCAAATGCTTCCCCAGGCTTGGCTCTCAGAACGAGCTTTTGAGCTTGGAATATGTGCACATGGCATCTGTGTATACACATTTCCTCCAATGTGGTACAATGATTCTACTACAGCAAAGCAATGATTAGGCATATATTTGCAACATTTAGACATCTGTGACAATATTCACAGCTGGAAGAAGGAAGAGATGAGCAGCTGAAAGCTAAACATCTGAATGCATTTTAAACCATGTTAAATAAAGCTGTCACAAAAACTGTGAGAAAGTGTGACAGAAGAACAACATACCACACAATGCAGCTTCAATGACCTTTCTTTCTCTTTACCTCATTTTATTCCAGTAACAACCCTTCTATTATCCAGCTAAAACATGTGCAGGACTTCAAAGTGGCGGTGGTGGGGGAAGGCAAAACAACAAAGCAAAACAAACCCACAGTCTGTTGGTTTGACACCACCATTTTTGCTTCCACTGTGCCCTCCTGGGCCTGCTTTCTGAGGCGAGTCTTTCCAGACATGTGCAGTCACACGGCACTTTCCATTTCTTTTCTTAGATTCTTCACTGAGCTTTTAGGACTGAAAAAGACCCTGAACAAGAGGTACTGGGGGGCACCTGAAGTACTTTTCAGAAACAAAAACGTATTTTACAGAAATGTCTCAGAGAAATGGTCTGTTTTATTAAATTTAACGTAGCATGAACCAGACCAGGACTGGCAACTTCTAGGATGCCGGGGGTGGGGTGGGGGCAATGCCCACCCCAGTTTTTTTACTTCCCCTGCCAGATGTCACTTCTATTAAGACCTTGTTGCCACTGAAGCTCCCATCACTGCAGAAAAAACACAGATAGCTCCTGGAAAAAATATCAGAGAGTAGAAGTGATACAAACACAGTCTCCTCTAGGTGAGGGAAGCCCCTATCTTGAAAATCCTTGGTTTAGAGGGTGAACCAATATCAGACGTTTATCTTTAGTGGCCCGCAGGCAGTGAAGGACAGCCATTTGTTACATGCTTAAAAATGTAACAAATGTCAGGAAAAAACCAGGTACTCAGCTCTAAATGTGTTCCAATTTGAAGTTTAGCTTCAGGAGGTGCCATTATGGTAGTCTCCTACCTATTTTCTCATTCTTCCCTTATGCTCGCTGAATTGTTCCCTGTCGCTAGGCTGACAAGGGTACAAGCTTTGCAGGAATTGTTAGCCCATACAATGGGAATGTAAACTTGTGATAAAATTCTAGGAAAGCTATTTCATGAGATCGGTTGGAGATTCCGAAAGCACCATTGATCCTTATTCCAGTTTAGCATTTCAAGAACTACCAATTACTGTTAGAAGATGCTTCTTTATGAAGATTTGGTAATCTTCTTGACAGATGCAGCCGACTTAAAAGTTGCACAACACTGGAAAAATATTGCTGCTAGTTTTTCAGAGAAATGGCTCACTTCTGTACTGAATGAGAACTTACTAGAAAACCAGAATGTCTATTCAGACATTATCTATTCTTGAATATTGACTATGGGAAGGGGGCAGAAGTCTGCAGCTTTGCATCTACCATCAACTGTCCATTCATTCCTATGCATGGATGATGATGAATCTGAAGAGTGGCACTATTCCTGGGCATTCGTCATGTGTGTCAGGATACTGTAAAATCAGAGTTTATTCAGCGCTTACACCATCCATCTAGCAAAAGCACTACTCTGGTTGATACAGCTATCTTGGATTCTGATCTTGCCATTAGCGGCACACAGATTTTTTTTTATGTACTGAATGTTTGTTTGTTTGTTTATAAACCACCACCACACATTTCTACTAAAAAAGAAACCACAGCAGCTTACATTAGTGCAAGAAAATACTTAAAAGCTAGAACAGTAAGTATACAAATATTATAAGAGAATCAAACAAATAACAAACTGAAATAGTAAACAAATGCAACTCTAAAAACACATGCAAAGCAACAAGGAACAACACTACCATAAAAAAAACCCACTCAGACCACCAATCAAGTGAAAGCCTGCCTGAAGAGCAATGAGTTTGTCTCCTTATGGAAGGATAGCAAAGATGTGGCTAGCCTGACCTCCTATGCAAAGATGTTTTAGAGTTTGGGAGCAGCAGGAAACAAGGGCCTCTTCTGTGCCCCTTCCAATGTACCAGTGAAGGTTGTGGGACCCAAAGAAAGCTCCCACTCCCAATTATCTTAACACCCAGGCAGGTTACGTAATGAAACGTTTGTCGTTTCATTACGTAATGAAATGAAAAAACGGAAACGGAAACGAAAAATTGTTCATTTCGTGCCCATCTCTACCCCCAAGCTGCCCATGTTTTCAGATAGACTGTAACCCCAGCTAGCTCAGGCTAAATCATTATTCCTTGATTTACCTTTTGGATGACCAAGAGCACCTCTGTTTTGTCTGGGTTAAGTTTCAGTTAATTCACCCTCATCTAGTCCATTATTGACTGCTTCCTTGGATGTTGATGTGAAGGAGAAGCAGGGTTTAATGTTATCTGCATACTAGTGGCACAATCCATTTAGGTCAATTTTGTCTACATGGACTAGCAGTGGCTCTTCAGAGGTCATTTTTCAGTCGTGTCAAAAATACCGGGGATTGCAGCCCTTCCTACTTTTCACCCAATAGTATTTTTTTTTTAAAAAAATGTGTGGCTGATTTAAATTAGATTTCACTGTTTTGTACAGTGAGCTATTGTGAGCAAGTGAAAGGCAGGATATGAATCCACGACAGAAGAAAACGGATGATCTCATCGCAATTACACCAGTCATTCCTCAGTTGTGTTTTAATGCTATCCTCTCATGCATGTAGCAAGAAAAGTAAGTACACCTTTTGATGGTGCAGTCTGTTGGCCTTTCCACGAACATCTCTGAAGCCTCACTTTGATTTCCGTGGTGAAGCAACAGGTCATGGAAGAAACACAAGAGTCTGGAATCATTTGTGCACGCAAGGCATGCTACCGCTTCCCTTTCTTTTCAAGTGGTTGTGGTCTCAACGAAATGAGAGGAAGAAACACAGCTTCATAAAATGAGTCAATGGCACTTAGCCAAAGAGCAGGCAATGGTGTGTATGGAAAATCTAGGCAGGGCCTCAATTGGCTTCATTGATCTAAGCTCACCCCTGCTCATTTAGAGAAAGCTAGACCGCTTTCTCATTTGTTTCCATCTTAACTTCAGGCTGTGCATAAGAAAGACTTGGAAGCTTTTGTTTTATTTTTAAGTTGTTTTTTTAAAGAGCTTTTAAAGCACAAGAGGAAGAGATATCAATTGCCAAAATAAACAAATGTAGAGGGGGAAAGAAAGACCTCTCCTCTTGAAATGTAATACGCAGTACTTTGAGCCAACTGTGGAAAATAAGAAGAGTTTCTTTGATTTTATTTGATTCAATAATATTCAGGAAGGTTTAATGAATGGAAACTATACTTTGACAGGCGACAATGGGAGGGAGAGAAGACAACAAGGAAATTGGTTGCTGGAAGAGCTTGGATGTAGAAGGAGGTGGGAGGGAACAACCATTTTTTAAAATCAAAACTTAAGTCTGGCAATGCTAGGTTTGTATCTACACCTACCCCCTTTGGCATACACGACTTATAGGAATACTTTATGGAACTCAAGTAATATGTGGTTCACCTTTTCTCACTGTACTTTGACCAAGCAGGAAATGGAATCACATTTGAGGAGCATATATACACATAATCTGAACCTGATAAATTGGACCCTGGGGCATTAGAAAAGCCCCACAAGGAACTTGAAATGAAACTAAAGACAGCATGAACCGTAGACATGTACCGTATGTGGAAGAGGTTTCAATCAGTTTGCCCAAGTCTGTGTGAATGGAATATAGGAAACCTATTTGATGGGTATGATGCCTAAGCTTCCTAATTCAGCTTTAGAAGAGGAAGAAGACAGTGTACTGCTAGAAAAGGCCAGTGTGGACAGCAAGTCATCTCAACAACCACTTTTGATCCAGAAGCTGCAGGGAACTATCAGAGGACGAAAAGAGCATAAAAGATGTAAGGCCCATTTGTCCCAGGGAGAGACACAGATTGAAAATATTAGAACAAAAGCATGGTCAGCATTTCAAGACTCCATAAGTGCTAAATGGAAACAGCTGGACATTAGCTGTGGTCTACAAATTCTCTGCATGCTGCCAGCCAAGCCTTTCTGGGAGACAAATGAAGAATTTGAACTCTTACTGGTTTCCTATGCTGCCCATTTATGCTCCTGTAACCTGTGATGAACAGATTGATGACAATGTCTGTACCTCTGCCTGCTATCTGTTCTGAAGATGACCAGATTTATTGGACAGGACTAACAGTTCGACCATCAGCCTGTCTCAACCTCCAGCACTTGGACTGGCTTAGATGGTCCCCTGGTGGCACTTGTTGCCTATTGCCCACCTAAGTAGGAAGCAATATGTTCCAACCATGACAACACGGATAATTTTATCCTCCAATAATTTGTTTACTCCTCCGTGATGCTGAGTGCAGATAAACCAAAGGAAAGACAGATATGCTCATCTTTGACTGAGACATCAAGTATTTCCAAAGATGCTCAGACTTCATCAAACTGCCACATTAGAAAATGTTGTGAGCCCCTAGCAAGAGGAAAAAGTTATTATTCTTCGGTTGTTAGAATCTCACTCTTTGATATCATAGAGACACGATAAGCATGCAAGTCCCAGAGCCTAATTTTTACCTTCCTGTGCAGCTTTTTTGGTATTTCTTGTTGCTGTTGTTGTTCGGTGGCTACAAACTGGAAATGACTTAAGAGCAGTCCTAATAGGGGTTCCAAGGTAAGTGAGGTATTTAAGGAATGTTTAACCAGTTCCACACATCCAGTGAGTTTCCATGTTTGAACACAGAACAAATGCCATTTCACCATCCACTACATCACACTGGGCATTCTCTGTACCTGAACTGCAAATTCTTTTTTAGTTGAACAGCACCGGGAATGGCCTGAATAGAATAGCCAACAGCCATTTGTCAAGTACAGTACTGCCTTTCAGAAAATTGGTAGCCAAGATGTGGCCTTTATGCAAACTCCATCAGCCTTGGCCAGTTTAGTTAGCAATGAAAGATGATGGGAATCCTAAACTAAGAACCCCATTTGTCCATCAATGTGTGGAGAAGTTCAATGCTGGGTCCAATATGGCTCCATATTTTGTTACCACATCCTCCAACAATGAAAGTTTGGTAGCTCCTTCAGTACTTTGTGAGAATGAATAGCATTTTTAAGCTTTTGTAGGATGTATGGGGGAGAACTTACATTAACCCCCCAAATTCTCTTTTCATCTAAAGTACACTTTGCCCCTGCCACAAGGAACAGTTGGTAGTCTCCAGAAGGACATAGCCATTTCTTAACAATACTTCTGAAAGGCTGAGCCATCATGTATAGCTTAGGTTCAGGCTGTGTGGCAAATGGTCATAAGTAGCCATTTATGTATTGCCTTAAAAGGGTGTGTGTGTGTATATATATATATATATGCATGTTAGGGTGGATTCGGGTTTCTTCTCGTGTAGAAATCTGGTTGTTTTGGCGACGTTTCGACGAGGTCTCACTCGTCATCTTCAGGCTGGTGTTCTGGCTTGTTTGTTCTTGAAGCAAAGCGTGATCTCAGTTGAAGTCCTTCTATAAATACTGCTGGGGGGTGTGGTTTGCTTGCTCTGTTGCTGATTGTAGGTTCGTTTGTTCTTTTGTGATCTGCTGTGTGGCTGAGGCGATCGTTAAGGGATTAACTGCTGGTGGGTTAGATGGCTGTTTAGAGGCATCCTGTTTCTTAACGACCTGGGTGATGGGCGTTCTGGCAGCATCCTGGGCTTTGGTGGAGTGGGGTCCTGTGTCTTGTGAATTCATTTTAGTCTGGCTACGTGTCTGTGGTCTCCCAATGTTTTTTTGGGGTGTGTAGGTGTGCTCCATGTGGTGACTGGAGTGGGGTGCAGCAGTAGATGGTGCAGTCGTGGTCTTGTTATTGGATGGTGGTTTCGTTTCATCTGTGGGAAGGGTCTGGGTTTGTGTTTGGTGTGGATGGAAGGTGGTGGCATCTTGTGTCCTCTTGGACCTGGTGTCGGTCTTTGTGACAGAGGCTCGTCTGTTGACCAGGGCTAGTTTCCAGATGTCAGGCAAGCGGGAGGTGTCATCACGTTTATTCATGTTGTTTGGGTGTTTCTCTATTTCAATGGCTTCCATGATTATACGACTGTTGAAGTGTTCAGTTTTGGAGATGAGTTTGGTTCTTTCAAAATCAATTTCATGACCTGTTGTTTTTATGTGCTGGAAGAGAGAGGAAGATCTTTCTTCTTTTTTGACTGCGTTCTTGTGTTCTGCGATGCGTGCGCTTATTCTCCTGTTTGTCTGTCCGATGTATGTGGCTGGGCAGACTTTGCATGGTATTTCGTAGACTCCTTGGTGTTCTAGCTCAATCTTGTCTTTGGGGTTTCTTAAAATGTTGGCTATTTTTTGGTCGGTGCAAAAGGCTGTCTTGATATTGTGTTTGTGGAGAATTTTGCTGATTTTGTCTGTGGTGCCTTTGATGTAAGGGAGGAGGGCAGTGCCGTTGTTCTCTTCTGTTTCTTGGTTCTTGGGGGGTGTTTCCTTTTGGATTAGTTTGGTGATGGTGTTTTTTTGGAATCCGTTTGCAATTAAAACATTCGAGAGAGTGTGTAATTCAGTTTTTAGGTGGTCTTTGTCAGCGAGGCGTTTGGTTCTGGAGATATATATATATTGCACTCTTCACTATCTCCTCCATTCTCACGATGGATGGATGGATGGATGGATGGAAAGACAGACAGAGACTGGAGGAGATAGTGAAGAGTGCAGCATATATACCTTTTTAAAATCACAGTGTTACAAAATCACAGGATAAGAACACTTTTCAACTTGCAGCCTTGACATGAGCTGGTTAGAATATAAGAAAGAGATGCAGAATAAGGTAGTTCTGACAGTCCTTGCCTCTCCCCATCTGTTTACCCCATGTTTCCAAAGCATTATAGACCATAGATACAATGAATAGTTGCAAATGTTTTCATTAACAACAACAAAAAGGTCCACACATTGACATATTGCAGTAAAAAAATTATAGCCCATTACTGGACTATTTTTTAAAAAAAAAATCTGTCAATTTTTTACACAAAAATGCTGAAATGTAAAAAAATGCCCCCAACGCTTGTAATCCTTCCCCATAAACAGAACCTTCTAAAGACTTTCATTCTACCTACAATAATGAAAAAAGCCAAGATTTATTATCTCTTAGCAAAATTATGGAAAATTCTCTTTGCTTTGTTGTTCCTGTCCCTGGAGATTGTCCATAAGTTGCTCTTGCCAGTTAGCCTTTAGTTCTTTGGTTGTTTATTTTAATATTTAATACTTTATATTTTATGACTATTGTAAATCACTTGGAGTTCCTTCTGAAAGACTGGTGGTATATAAATGTATAAATGTATAAATGTATAAATAAATAAATAAATAAATAAATAAATAAATAAATAAACAAACAAACAAACAAATAAATAAATAAATAAATAAAATAATAGGTCTGAATTAGAAGCTTCTTGGCGATGATGCGTGCATCTACAGTCACACATTACAGTTGTAGCACTCTGTCTCTTGGGTGGTTAAAAATCTGCAGAAGAAGCAGCTGGAATCTTTGCCTGTGGCAGTATCTATAACTCCTGCAGCATTTTAACGTCCAACAGTTTTTGTCAGGCACTGGCTGTGAACATTGACGGTGTTCTAAAGCTGGCATACAGAGCATTAAGACTCAGTAAATGATGGCTCAGAAGAAGCAAGAGCTCACAGTGTTCCCATGCTTTCCTCTCATTTGCCATACACAAATCATTTGTAGATTTGGCGTGTGTGTGTGTGTCACACTTCAAAGACTTAATATGGTATCAACCCACTTTTAATCATAATGATACAACATTAAAACCCAAGGAGCTGTTTAAAAAGGCAATTGCTTATTGAAAGAAAAAGAGCTGGAATACAATAGCTTTCAGGCTTTCCCCTTTTCTTGTGTGTTCTTTTATCTTCCCTTTCTTTAGCACACCAGTTACGTTATTATGATTGAGCCACTAGGTGGAGAAAGCATGCCTTCTCCCAAAACACTGGAAAGCAATTTGAAAAATGCTTTTATGCAGCCCTAACTTACAACCTTCTGTGGTACTTGAAGTGCATGTCTTCAAGTGTGTTTAGCTGACACAAAAGTCATAGGAGTGCTTTAAGGTGACGCAGGAGTTATACTATTATGATTGACCCACTAGGTGAAGAAAACAAACCTTTTGCCTCTACAAAATGGAAACCAAGTTCAAAGGAGTGCGACCCTAACCTGGACGATTCGGCAGTGCTCTGAGGAGAAAGAGCATTTCTTCCCAGCAACAGTGTAATGCCAGAATAAAACCTGTGAAGACCATATTTTCCCCATGGAACAAAGAGCACTTAAGAAAGACTCACTGGGCTCAAGGAGACACATATATGAGTCAGTTCCTTTGTCAATGGACTGAGATGTTTCTGCAGTGCAGATGATGCCTATGAAACGGTGTTCAGGATCATGGCTGATCCACTTTTCAAGAGTACACTTAAGGACAAAAGAAGCCCTTGTTCTCTGTAGAAATATGCTTCAATTCATTATACAGTATATCATGAACAACTCACTGAAAAAGGAGGACAGAATATGCAGTTTGATAGATGGCGTTAAGCGTCATTAGCTAGAAATACACCACTGCCATTTTCAATAAATGGCAATATTAATTTGTCTTGTTGCCTTGTTCTTTAAACATAATATAATTATATTAAATGCTAATAATTAGAATAAAAGTAATCTGTTCTTTTGATGTATTTTTCATACCACTTTTGTACAGAGTAGTGTTTTCAATGAAGGAAATGCATAACATCAAATGAGCCTTGAGCTGCTGTAATCCCTTTGCATATTATATGCCACTGGGCAACTAACTGTTCTAGTGAATGTTCCACACATCTTTATTTTTCCCCCTTTATTCGCATCAGAGCACTGCACAATTTAAAATTATGCATGCATATGAAATATGGGCAAAATTAAAAACAAATTGGTATGTTATGATAATCAGACTATTTTGACCAGATGTACTTGTACCTTTGCCACTTATGTCACCTGAGCTCAAGCCACCTGCCTGCATTTTGTATTCTGAAGCTCTTGCACTGGGAGGTCTAGTTCTTTTTTTAAAAAAAATAAGGGTTGGCTGTGGTACATGTTCCATGACAATAGATGTTTTAATCTAATCCAGATCAGAGGGTTTGTGCACTTCAGAATCCATACACAACTTGTTATGCACAGTGATTGTGAACAGTAATATAATTTCAGTTGGATATAGAATACTGACCAGTGTGAACTGTCCACTTGAGCTATATAATATAGCTTACTTTCAGTGTTTATTCTGTAAATACATAAGTACTCTCTCTCTCTCTCAATCTCTCTCTCTCTCTCTCTCTCTAACTAATGTGTTTGCAGAATAAACAGTATATATCTTTATTCCATTTCTAATTTTTCTTTTCTTTTCCTTGATTACCTGGGCAGATGAAGGTATATTTTCATTTGCAAATGTTACACAAAGGAGAATTTGGTACGAAGAACCCTTGATGATTCTAGTTACATTCTGTACAGATGAGCTGACTGCCCAGCTTAGTCAGCTAGGCACCAAGCTGTGGGGCCATATGTTGGGAATTTCATTTCCCCAATGCCACCTAGGAGAAGAAGCAACCTGTGTAGCCTTGAGCAAGGTGCACAATCCAAGGGGGATCCTGGAAAATGGAAATGTAGAGAAGGAAACCATGCCTGAGTATACTTGGAAAACCCTTTGAAGGGTGGTTATAAATTGGAATTAACTTGATGATCTGTGATTAGCTAGGCAACAATAACCACAGAGGGAGGCACTGAATATATGTGTGACTGTGAATATCAATCCTTCTCATCAGAATGTGTGTTGCAGTTTGCACTGAATAGGGACAGGGGGCAGTGTCAGCTTTTCTTTTTTGTTTTCCTCTGCTTGACCTCTGAGTCAGGGTGCCTGCTCAGATTCAATGCTGCTGCTGCTACAGGAGGAGGCATCTGCTGTTTGGAGGCAGCTTTCCTTTCAAGGACTCTAGAATGCAGGGTCCTTCTGGATTTCTTCTGACTTGATTCTGCTGTGCCCACTGTGCCCTCCAGAGGATCATGTGCTGAACCCCTGAATAGAACAGAGAGAGTATTCCAGCAAATAGATCTGACAGTTGGGGAGTTTCTTTTTGCACCAGAGAGCACAGAGGGTGCATCTTTGAAAGCATGAGATGACAAAGGCATGCTTAGGGCAATTGGTATGCATAAAGGTATAAATTCAAAAAATGTCACTCGCCACACCCATTTTCATTCAAAATTCCCGTTTTACATATATGGAATGTTTTAAGGGGCATGGTGGCTCAACGGGCTAGAGTGCTGAAATGGTCAGCTGCAAAGTTGACACCTTGAGGTTCGAATCCTAAGTGCCAGGCAGTGGAGTGAGCCTCTGCTGTTAACCCCCGCTCCTGCCAACCTAGCTGTTAGAAAGCATGTAAAAGTGCAAGTAGATAAATAGGTACCACTGTAAAACGTGGGAAGGTAAAACAGTGTTTCCTTGCAGCCATGCCGGCCACGTGGCCACAGACCTCCACAACACTGGCTGTTCATTTTGAATACAGAGATGAGCAGAGAATTTTATTTTCACTTTTTAATGTATTGTTTTTTTTGTTTGTTTGAGCAGTTGGTTTATCCTGCTTATTATGGAGGAATTTTACATTGATCCAGAGGTTCAGGGGCCAAGTCAGAAAAGGCTACTAACTTCAAAATTTTAGGCTGACAGTTAGCACCCCTGAAGGATCAATGGCATACTTATACAAACTTGGGAATTCACCAGGAGTAAGTGAACAGTTCACCAGACGGGGTAAAAACAAAACAAAACAAACACCCACAGAAGAAAAGAACCTATAGTAGAACAATGAAAAGAAGGAAAAGGATAATTAGGAGCAGCAGCAATTAGAGAGGCAGACTGATGTGAAGAAACCTTTTTCACATAAATGTTCTGCTTACATTTTTATATATGAACCAGTTGTTATAGAAATCCCAAGATTTCCAGTCAGATCCCAAGTAGCTCTGTTCCCAGAGCTTCTCCCTGTTAGGAAAGTGGGGTAGGTGGGAAATGTAATGCTATGCTTAATGGAGAATGGCCGTTCCATGTGTGTGCTAGAGGTGAGAAGCATCAAGAAGGCATCTTCTGAGGTGTGGGATACGGCCCCAACAATTTAAAAACTTCCACATTCCTGACTAGAGATGGGCACGAAATGCCAAAATGGCGTTATTCAGGCCCTGGGGCCCGCTTTGGCTCATTACCGTTTTTCAGGCCCCAGGGGCCCATTCCATTTTTTGGGCGTCGTTTTTTGACGCCCGGTGGGAAAGCATTCCCACAGCCACTGGGAGCCCTCCCGGGATCCGGCGGCAAGCCTCCTCAGAGAGCTGTCCCGCCGCCACGGGGAGCCCTCCCAGAGGGTGCTGTCATGACAAACCGGGTGGGGGAGATCCCTTTCAGACCCCCCTTCTCCCTTCTGTGTGCAGAGAAGGGGGGACTCGGCTTCCCCACAAGGCTCAGACAATTTGGTCTGCCCCGGGTGACAGCCACCCGGGTGGTGGAGATTGAGCCGCGGTCTTGCACCCGCGCGCGGAAGCGAGACCACGGCCGATCCTATCTCCTCTGCCCCAGGTGACAGCTGTGCTGGCTGTCACCCCCGGGTGGAGGAGATTGAGCCGTGATCCCGCCTTCGCACGCGGAGGTGAGACCACGGCCGAGCCTCAGGCCGATCTCCTCTGCCCGGGGTGACAGCTGTGGTGGCTGTCTTGCACCCGCGGTGGAGATTGCTGGAGACGGAGCCCCGGTCCCTCCTCCACTTCCAAGGCAAGAACGGGCTCTCTCTGACAGTCCTCCCTGCCGGCAATGACAGCCGGGCTGTCCCGGAAGTGGACCCAAACTTCTGGGTTTTTTCACTGCCTTGCCGACCACATGGCTGCGCTACAGCTGTAGCGTGGTGGTAGGCTTTTTTCCTCTTCCTGGTCGCTGTCTTGCCGCCATCCCGCCATCCCTGAAGGACTTCCGGGGCCGGGCTAGCATCAGGTAGGTCATCACGCGGCCATTAATGGAAACGAACAGAACAAAGAAAATTTTCTTGGTTCTGTTCGGTTCGAGCCTGACCCGTCCAAATTGTCGTTCTTCGTTCCATTCCGTAACGGAATGACTAACGAATAACGGTAACGGTAATTTCGTCATTTCGTGCCCATCTCTATTCCTGACATTAAGGGTCAGAAGTTTACTGGACCAATTCCTCAGTGAAGATAACAAGGTTTGCAATGTGAAAAGTGCTGTTTTGAAGCCTCATATCTTTTCTGTGGTTTGTGTGACTGGGAGGGACATTTTTGGGCTGGCATGTCTGCCTACCCAGTGCCAACCAACCATTCCTTCCAGCCTTTGATTTCAAAGAGAGCCCTGCCTCTTTATTGAGTGCTCTTTCCCTCTATTTCCTCAATTGGTGAAAGTTGTTTATTTGCTGCTGACTTGTTCATTTGGTTGCTAGGTAAGTGTTCAGTAAAGATAGCATTTGTAATTAAAAGCTACTGTAAGTAAAGAGTTTTTTTTAACCCTTTCTGCTTGCCACAAATTTCTCAGTGTGAGTTATTAAGGCTTTAAGTGCCAGTTAATGAGAAAGAGGAAGACTCTGAGGAGCTTGAAACTATTCTCCTCTGCAGATTTCTGCACTTCTACTGTGTAGCAAAAGATAATTTTACCAGAAATTCAAGTTCCTAATGAGACAAGGAAACAGGAAACCACCGCATATGAGTATTCTTGCAACTAGTATCAGTTACCTCCTAAAGCAAGCAGTCTATATTTGGAATCCCTTCCTGAAATCCTGTTTATTTCAGTCAGCTGCTAATGCTACCAGTGTCCTGCTTCTCTATGATGCATCCCATGGCCCTCAGATATACTTGATGGATTATCTATTTAAGTATCCTTTATATCCCATGGCGGGATGGATGGATGGACAGACAGATAGATGGACTACAACTCACAGTCACAGCAGAAGACATATCTACGGGGGTTTCAGGTTTCAGCTCAAAACATAACTTTCCCAGGCTCTGCTTTTGACTTTGGAAAAGGCACATTATTAAGAAAGCTTGAAAACAGTTGGATTTAGACAAAATTGTAGCTGCTGGTGAGGAAAGGGCACTCTGTAGCAACAGTTGACCAGTAAAATGTTGCTACCTTATAATTTGTGTTTTCTGTGCAGCGTGTTCCAAACCAAAGTCAGGGCAACATGAAGCATGAAAAACAAGCCACTTCCCAAACATTCCCCTCGATCCTAAGCTAGCCTTGGACAATTAGGCTCTGTTTCAGCCTTCCTGGCAGCAGGCAGTCCTCATTTAGATGATGAAAGATGCCCACTGTCTTTCTTGCCCATTCCCCCACTGCTCTGCATAGCGGCGACGTTCCCAAACCTTTCATGGTCGCTTCTCAGTTTTTCTCCCCCAACAGGGCAGCATTATGGATTCCTATGCACAAAGATACTTCAACAGTGGCACCAGTGTGATCAGCTGACTCCAGAGCGGCTCCGGAGGGATGATCTGGTAATGGGTGTCTGGATACCACAATCAGCAGTAATTAAACAACCGAAGCACGGTTCTCATTTAGCCTAGGCAGTGGCAAAATATCCCGGCTCTTCAAAAGAGCTTTGCACATGCCAGGCGGATTAAGTTCCTCTTGAAAGCATTCCCCTCTCCTGTCCCAGCCAATTGAGAAAAAGAGAAGGCAGGCACTGGTCACAAAAGGGTTCCAGATTCCCTCAGTAATTACAGAAACGGCAGTGCCAGGCAATGAAAAGCTGGTGTTTGGCTTTGTACCGTCACACTTTAGTTAGTATTTTAATGTGGCTCCCTCCCAGCTAAGCAGCTAATAGCTGGATAAAGAATTCAAGCCAAGCTACAGGGAACCTGTGCAGAATCTACGTATGGACTTGTTTCAATTAATTGTTCTCACCGAAGAAAGACCTTGAAAGCAATAATTAATAAGGGACAGAAGTGCACTTGATGAAAATAAGGCGTACACATAAGATGATGGTGGTGGTTTTATGAATTGTGGAATTTTAATGCTATGTTTTCAGGGGGGTTGAAGAGTTCACCTCAACATGAACATTCACATTTTGTTTTACTTTTTCCTAGGAAGTAAGAAATGAGGAAAACTAAGCAACAAATAACAGCAGTGAGAAGAGACTCCAGAACACATCACGGCAACAATTTGTTCTAAAGAAAGAGGATATCCGTCAGCATCACTGAACCCCTTTTCTTTTTCCCCAACCTGGTCAGGACAACCTGGGCAAAATACAGCACCTGCTGGAGGAAACCAGTAAGGAACTAAGGCTGCTATTCCATGTCCCGGAAGATCTGATTTTTTAAAAAAGGCGCCTTTGCCCCTGCCACAATCACATGGTTGAAAGAGTATTTCCATTGTCCCCACATCCACAGCTGCAGTCTTATTATTCATTCTGTCCCCACGGCCGTAAGCCACTTCCTCAGCTCATGAAGGGAGGAGGAGGAGGAGGAGGAGGAGGAAGGGCAGGAAACCTGGTCATTGAGCCCCTACAGATTTTCCAGATTCCATCCAGGGCTCATGCAAGGTGGGGCATGTGGGGTGGGTGCATGGGTGGGAACCCCTTACTTCCCCATCCCTCAATCCCACCTCTGCCCACCCTCCACCCGCCCACATGCTCTAAGGCGATGGCGAAGGAAGTGGGGGAGAAGCACCACCTGACAGGGGCAGACGGCCTGCAGCAACGAGCTCAGACATGTGTGTGTGTGTGTGTGTGTGTGTGTGTGTGTGTGTGTGTGGAGAGAGAGAGAGAGAGAGAGGACTTTGGGGTCCCCAATGCCCACAGTCCTTTGCCAGTTAACTGCAACAATTGCCAGACACATCCACCTCATCATCCAGAGGCATCACACTAGATTGTCACACACCGCTGAGATCTAGCAATGTCCCCCAGGTATCCTCCAATATATGTTTACTGTTTATTTTATTTTATTTTATTTTAGAGTATGTTTACCCCGCCTTTCTCCTTGGAAAAGGACCCAAGGTGGCTTATAGTAATGAGGGATTATATACCATCCAGTAAAATTAAGACATGTTCAAGTATTCAGAACAGGGAATTGAGGAACATCTTAGAGCATTAAAAGACATTACATTAAAGCTACAAGAGAATGCGAGCAGTTATGACTGATGGAAACTAACAGTAAAAACATAATATCAGTGTAATCACACAAGGTTATAAGTGGTTATAAACACAAAGTCTATGTGATCCTATAGATTCCTATGAAAGACACATAATAGGTAGCCAGGGAAAGCTTGCCTGAGGAGAAAGGTCTTTGCCTGTTTCCAGAAAGACAGCAGAGATGGGGCAGTCCTCTTCTCTAGTGGGAGAGAGTTCCAGAGTCTGGGCACAGCAGCTGAAAAGGCCCTTTCACGGGTTCCCACGAGACGTGCCTGTGAGGGTGCCGGGATGGAGAGAAAGGTTTCTCCTGATTACCTTAACACCTGAGCTGGTTCATACTGTGAGATTCGATATTTGAGGTAGCTTGGACCCAGGCTGTTTCTAGTTTATCAGCACTTTGCAATGTTTTTATGCCAATAAAGGTTGTGTAACTGAACAGGAATGCACAATATAATGTGTCCAGATTCACTGTCTTGCTTATAGTTTTTGGCAGTGAAAACATCAGGGAATTGGACTACATATATAGATGCCATACCTGAAAAGCTGAGTGTACACCAAGGTTCATGTCCTCTTCTTATACTGAAAGTGTTGGGACTAGTCCTCCATTTTAGTGTGCTTTCCTGAAGTCAGCTGAAAGAATGTTGTTGCACAGCAATGCATTTGATGGAAGAAAAAGTGGATACAGTGAATAAGCTAGAGGAACAAGTCATTTTCAGGACAGAAGTGGAAAGAGTGAGACCCTAGGGCTCCATGCAGTCCCCCTACCCCAGCTATTGTTATGCTCTCTGAGCCTCCAAAAGCATTCCCCTATCAAAAACACATGGTGTTTAAGTTTATTTTTTTCATTTATTTTTTTTTTGTTTTTTATTATAAAACCAATCACCAACACCCCAGACAAAAACAGTGACCCCCCAGGCATCTGATACATTGGATATACATTGATAATAAAACAAATTCAAATTAACAATATGTACAACTCTATATAAATTAACAATTAACAATCCGCAAGATTTACTTAGCTTTTAACCTTTTAATTACCCCAAATTGGTCAAACATACTTATATAATTCAGTAGCTTCTCAAACCATTCCTCCTCTTTCTCATTGACCTTAAACCCTTTCATTCTGTATATCTTCATAGTTAGGTATTCTAAAATTATAATATTATTTAATTTTTTCCTCCATTGATTCACCCCTAGCTCTTCTGCATTTTTCCAATTATTCGCTATGACCTGTCTAGCTGCAATTACCATCAGGTTTACCCATTTACATTCCTCTTTTGTTTTTAACTCTGTGCTACCCAGGCTAATGAGAACCATTAATTTAGATATTTCCACTTTCCTTCCCACAATTTTCGATATTTCTCTACCAATCTGTCTCCAAAAATTATTAACTAGAGGACAATCCCACCACATATGACTGTAGGTTCCCATTACTCCACACTTGTGGAGTGTAGTGTGTTGAGTGTGTAGTGTGTGTGTGGTGTTTAAGTTTATACAGATTACATGGCTTTCCTGCATTGCTGAACCCAAAATAAAATGCCCATTTGCCAATATGGGAATAGAGCTTCAGTGCCCCTTCACACCTTATCATCTGGACGTTAGGTTTTGTCTCTTGGGGATCATTTATTGCTGGGCACAAAGGAGAAGATTAGGAGTGGCAAATTTAGAAGGAAACAGAAATGTTGGGAAACAGAAAGGGTGGTGTTAGATACAGGGATTGAAGACACCATCCTGAAGAAGAAGAACATGCTGACATTCCCATAAAGAGTGGAGATGTTTGTTTGCAGCCCCAATAGTTTTGGCTGAGATCCTAGTGATTCTACAAGGTGCAAAGTGGCAATATATCAGGGTCCAGCTAAAGAGAACCACAGCCTGCATTAAAAAAAAATCTAGAGGGAAGGAACAATTGTGAAAAGCAGGCCATTTAAAAATATAGAGGTCACCCCAAATCAGAAGCAGAACTTTTAAAGGAAAATGAAGCCTCCTTAAGCGCTTTTCCCCCAAAGAGTTTTGAAGATAAAAATAATTCAAGCCAGAGCTCAGTGTTGTAACAGTGCTTCTCCAGATGGCAAAAATCTGAAACATTACCCTACAACTCTCAAAAACCCCAGCCAGTTTTCCAAGCTCTGGTTTTGTCACCCCAATCTCACGGGCAGTTTCTGCACATGATCTCTCTCTCTCTCTCTCTCTCTCTCACACACACACACACACACACACACACACACACACACACACACACAGAGAGAGAGAGAGAGAGAGAGAGAGGAATTAAAATTAAAAAAAAACAATGGAGGTAGGCCAACCCAAGCACTGGTAAAAAACTAATTATGCTACACCAAGCAACTAAAACAGATGTATGAATGCAGCATGCACAAAGAAAGGAGAGGATAAAAATAAATTGCGAAAGCATATAAGGTTCCTTTCCCCCATTACAAAACCCCCACATGTATTCACTAAGAACCTCATGGCAAGACCTACCCACCTATGGTTGGAGCCCTGGATCTTATTTGGGCTCAACCTAGTGACATGCTTGGGGACCAGAATGGGGACGCTGCAGCATTTCTCAAAATTTAGATGATGTAAGTGCACTCACAAATGTTTGTGTCTTTTATAACCAATACACACTTTTTTGAATGAACGACACACATAGCAGGACTTTTTTTTTAAAAAAAGCACACAGTTGGACACAAAATGTGGGGCTGATTAAGATCAACCCAGATGAAATGAGATCACACCAAAAGTAAGGCATCAAGGTTAATCTACTAGTACTTTCCAACTCAGAAATGTTGGCCAAACCAAAAAGTCTGCTGGTCAAGTGTTCTGCTTGTACTGTATATACTCGAGTATAAGTCGACCCGAGTATAAGTCGAGGCCCCTAATTTAACCCCCCAAAACTGGGGAAATGTATTGACTCGAGTATAAGTCTAGGGTGGGAAATGCAGCAGGGCCTGGCAGCTCCGCCTTTGTGAGTTGGGGGAGTGGTGTGTAATGTTTAAAATGACTTTTAGGCACTGACCCAAGCACTTGCCAGGCCCTGCTGCATTTCCCACCCTAGACTCCCCCGTGATGCAGAGGGGGGTCATGAGAAGCGGCACACAATTTTTAAAATGACTTTTAGCCACCGACCCAAGCACTTGCCTCAGTGGCTAAAAGTATTGACCCGTATATAAATTGAGGGCCCATTTTTTCAGCCCGAAATTAGGGCTGAAAAACTATGCTTATATTTGAGTATATACATTTGGGTTCGAGTCCCAAATCCGGGTCTGAGTCCCAAGTCCAAGTCCCTGTTAAAAACAAGCTTCCTTGCCCCCAGAATAAAAGGGGATGGTGGGTCGGTTCCGGGTTGTGAGTTGAGTCCAGGTCATTGGGGGAACCTCCCCCACTGCATACAGTATTTTGTATCCAACTGCATGCTAAAAATCACCATAATACCCTGGAAAAACTAGCTTTCCTGACAACTGTGAGAGTGTCCATAGCTGAAGAAAACTGTCCCATTCAGAAAGTTGCTCTTCACATATGACAGATTTAGTCCTGATCCCCCGCGATAACCAGAGCTCATGAGGTATGCTAGGTGTGTGCCTTGTCTTTGCACATATGTGCAAAAACGGATTAAATCAAGATATTTCTGGGGCTCCAGGATGACTAGAGGGAAGAGGAAGGGGCTGTCATTCATATTCAGAGATGGCGACATTGCAACAGCAATATAGTCAGCAATTTGAATAATAAAGTGAAACGAAAATTGAAAGCAATACAACAGAGAGAGTTGCTGGCACTGAAGAAGATAGACACCCAAACTCTCCTTTGGCCGCTTGAACTACTGAGATATTAAAGGAGGTTCAAACCGAGGCAACTGCATCATGTGCAGCCATTGGCTGGCCTTCTGCCACACATTTTGAAGAGCTGATGGGTGTCGTTATGATGTCTACCAAGTCCTAGCTGTTTCTTTCCCCAAAATGATTTAAGTGTCTTGCTGTGGAGCAAGAGGTTGTAAGTTCAATTCTCCACTCTGCCTCCTTAACACAGGCTCAATTGATGCTCTGCAGTTCAGAGATTATTGTTGCTCTTTGAAAGGGGGTTTCTTTTGTTTTTCAGTGGGGATCCAGAAATTTCCGGGACAGAGTGGGTTGAAGTGGGTCCTATAGGGAGAAGATGTGTTGGTCTTGATAGGTATCTGAAAATATCCTTTCACTTCATTATTCAAATACCTATCTGCACACCCCTAATATTCATATACACATGCCAGTATTTCGATAAAATAACTCTGTAGTGTCATCTCATAATATTGCATAATGTGATGCCAATAACATTATGTGTCAAAACATGACATTGTGTCAAAATGTGTTCAGATCGCAGAAGCCCCACAGTTTAATATTTTGATGCAATGTGGTTGATTCAGAAGGTAGGAGCACTGACTTGTGCCAAATTGTTCAGGGACTTGTGCACCCAACAAAGCAGTTTTCAGTTCCTTCATTCCTAGTCGTGGGAACAGTGTGTTGCTTGACAAATGAGCCTCTGACAAAGTTAGCCTGCATTGGTGATTTCAGTTTAGAAGACTGCCTGTTTTAGAGCAACCTGCCTTAGCCCGAGTCTGTTCTGATCTTGGGGCTGAGCAAGCCTTGTCATCTTTCCAGCAGCATTTTGGATGCTTTGGTGCTTCTTTCGCAGTACATGAACTGAAAACAAAAATATTACAGTTCTAAATGAATGGCAATGGATGGGCTCTTTTATGGGCTAATCTTCCCTGGCATTCCTTTCTGGGAATTATTCTATCCGGAGATAATTGTGTGATATCATCCGTAAAGCCATGATGACCCAGCTGTAGCAGTGGAGGCCATTTGCCTAGGCTCTAATCACAAAATCAACACTTGAGTCAGAGCCTCCCCTTACAAGGCCAGGCCATTTAAACATGATACCAGTAATCCAGGTGAATGGAAGCCACTCATAGACCAGCAGGGCTCGCTGGTCTATAGCTTCTAGCCTATGCTTACAGTTAAGGGGAGAGTCACATGCTTGCAAAAACTGTGCTGGCACTGTAGTTGGAAGAGAGTCAAGAGTCAAGGTGTAAGGCAAGAGGGGGGAAATCTTTTCCTTTCAGATGAGTTGGGTGACAACTCCCACAGTACTTTATAACTGACCATGACATCTGGGTGGGGATGATGAATTGTAAAGAGGGCCAAGCGTTCCCAACACCAGGTACAGTGTGTTGTGTCTCTTTGGCTGCTTTTACATGACCCCTAAAATCCGCTGGCAACTTAAATGCAGATCCCCTCAATGTGGTTTTTGTTCTGCATCTGCAAGCATTTTGCAGTGGATTTTAGGGATCGTGTAAAAGCAGCCTTTGTTGGGGTGGTGGTCAAATATTGAACTTGGGCAGATAACAGAGATGCTGCAAAGATCAAGTACCTCCCTTTTTATCTGTGGGTTTGCTGGTATGAGTGGCCTTTTTCCAACATGACATGAGTTTTTATTTATTTATTTATTTATTTATTTATTTATTTATTTATTTATTTAAAAATTAGCTGCTCCACAAACAAATGGTAGTGGTTATCATATTTTAAATGAGATACCAAGTGGCTGTCTCTCAACAGTATTTAATTGAGTACTTCATGTCCTAATTTGGACTTCAGGTTGTGCTTTCTAGTTAGCAATAGTAGCTTGTATTTAGGTCTCATGGGGACACTATACCAGGAACACACACAAGCATTAGACGGTCCTCTTCTCAGTGTCTTTTTACAGAGAGCAGAAGCAGATGGACAGGGGTCAACCTATGCTCCACTCCTGCTCAGCTTCTATCCTCATACTCTATGTACTCTATGTACATGTGGTTGCTAAGTGGGGGTGGGTGGGAGAGACATAGCAGTAAGTAACACCAAGCTGTCACTTCTAGATCCACTCACACAGATCATCAGTGACCACAATGAGGTTTGCTCTCATTTGTTTGTATTTATTGGACTTTTGTCTTAGACCATGTGTATGTGTTTGTGTTTGTGTTTGTGTTTGTGTTTGTGTTTGTGTTTGTGTGTGTGTGTGTGTGTGTGTGTGTGTGTGTGTGTGTGTGTGTGTGTGTGTGTGTGTACGTATGCTTATGTACATGTGTACCTTAAATTGATGTACAACGAGCTTGTTCAATTTACTTTAGGTGCCTGGCAATGAATCACAATGGCAGATTTAATTTAAGACTCTGGGATGATGAAATTATATGTTCAGCTACAAGGAAGTTCTGTACTTGGACATTCAGGAAAGAGGACTTGGAGATGACGGGAATTGTTTTTTTCACTGATATATTTTCCATGGTGTTGAATCACAGCTTTACAATCACAAATCACGATTGAATAAAGAGCATAATAAAACCTGTCAAGGGTACCCAAAAACATCATTCTGCATATCTCTCCAGCTGAGCAAATGACTACTCTTGCATTCAGAGAGAATGATGCAGGCTCTCTGAGCCAACTGGCACAGGGATGTGTCCTAAATGAGAATATACTAGCTGAGTTTACCTATGTGTGTGCTGACTGTGACACGATTGAGCAAAAAGGCAGCCAGCTGGAGTGATACATATCAGCAAATGATGAGCAGGTCTTCTGCAAAATTGGTATTAGAGATGGGCACGAATCGAAAAAACGGTGTTTCAGTTTTTTGTTTTTTGTTGAGCGGTCCATTTTGGTTCGTTTTCATTTTTCATGAATTTTTGGAAAAAAATCGTTTTCGTTTATTCATTTTTCATTTTTCGTTTTTACCCTCTTTTTGCACGATTTTTAAAGCATTTCCGTGCACGGGCATCCCCCAACACCCCAGACCAGAGGGAAAACACTAAAAAAAATTGATGCTGACAGAGATGCAGTATAGACTAGGTTCGCAGGGAGGCTGCAAAGGCAGCGGCAGGCATTGCCCAGGGTGCAAGACAGCCGCAGAGTGACTGCACTGTGGGGCAGGGGAGGGTACTCACCAAGAGGTACGCACACACGCACACAGGGAGGCTGCAAGACTGAAGCTAGAGAAAAATCTCTTCTTTCTCTCCCCTAAGAGCCTGGCTGCAGCCAGCAGGAACACAGAGACACACACCTGCCTGGCTGGTCTAAAGTGAAAATAATGAGTCGCAGAGACAGCAATCGCACCCTAACTCCCACCGGGGACTGCAAGGAGGATGGGGGCTGCTAGAGCTTTTTATGCCCTCTGTGGCTGCCAGACCTGCCCAGTCTGCAACCTGGGCATGCTATTGGTTGAAGTTGTCCAAGAATTTACATGCTCCCATCACATGGCTTGCCTCCATTTTGTGGCTGGTGACATCCATTTTGTCATCCTTAAAGGGAAAAGAAAAATACATTGCGATGGGAGAAGACAAAAACAAACGTTTTAAGGACCCCAACCCCCACTGGTAGCTATTATCAGACAGTATAAATAATTATTGCTGCATTTTTATGGATGTCCAGGGCATTTTTTAACATTTAAAACAGCTCATTTCATTGCATGTCGTCATTAACGAAAAACAAAATGTAATGAACCTAATTTTCGTGGTTCTGTTCGGTTTGTTCCAATTTCATCACAATGTTCATTATTTATTTTGTTACATAACAAAATGAATAACGAATAATGGAAATGAAAAAAGTTAGTTTCGTGCCCATCTCTAGTTGGTATTGTTATGTACCTTCAAATTAGAACTGATCTATGGTAATCCTAATAGGGATTTTAAGTGAGATATTCAAGGAGTGGTTTTACCAGTTCCACACAACCCAGTGAGCTTTCATGGCTGCACAGGGATTTGAATCTAGGCTTCCTAAATCGTAATCTGATATTCTATCCACTATACTGCACTAAGTTTTTATAATGTTAATGGCCTTCAATTTCCCATTCCAGGTTTAAAAATCATCAATACTTTGCATTACAAAATCAATAACTTGCAATGGTATATTATATTTGGGAAAATCCACTTTTCTTATTGCTAACGTAAGGCTGGAGCAAATTTAAGGGGGAGCATGGAAGTATCATATGCAGATTATGTCATAATCCCAGCTACTCAGAAATTTCTGGGACTTTAACCCTGCAAGCTCTGACTTCACTACACCTCTGTTTGCATTACTCATTGCTTTCCAGAAGCCATCTCACTCTTATCATCTCACTGTTCTCTTCTCTTTTCCCTCTCACAAAATACCAGAACTAGGAGACATCCACTCAAACTGAGGGTTGGAAGAGTGAGAACAGACAAAAGAAAATATTTTTTTACCCAGCATGTTGTTAGTCTGTGGAACTCCCTGCCACAGGAAATGATGGTGGTATCTCGCCTGGATGCCTTCAAAAGGGGATTGGACAGATTCCTGGAGGAGAAGTCCATCACAGGTTACAAACCATGATGGAGACCTGTAATCTCCAGGCTTAGAACTAGGGTACTTCAAGGGCCAGATGCAGGGGAGTGGTATCAGGAGACATAGCTAGCCTCGTGCACTCCCAGATGCATTTGGTGGGGCCACTGTGAAATACAGGAAGCTGGAGTAGATGGGGCTTTGGCCTAATCCAGCATGGCTCTTCTTATGTTCTTATCATTACTCTACCTGCCAAATAAATTCATTGTATTGAACATCATTAATGTGTTGTACTAGCATGATACTGGGGGAAAAGGGAAATGCTCTCCAAATAATATTTCCCTTGTACTAACTGGGAAGACAGGCTGCATAAAATAAGGGAAAAAATCTTGTCAACATTCCTTGTTACACTAAGAGTAACTAGTTATAGTTGATTATGATTATGTTACATCCATCAAGTTACTTTCAACCTCTTGTTTTCCTGCATGTAGGCTTAGCCTACCATTTATTAAGTGTACAGTAAATAAATGAATGCTAGAGATATGGACCTCTAGAAGGTGTTTTACAGAAGCAACATTAATGTAGAGCTGGTATTTTGCTGAGTACCACTAAAAACTGGTGCCTTGTTCTAAGCCAAGTAGCCGTTGTCAAGTATAGCCAAGGACTTATTGAGGCAACACTTCAATGATATTCTTTAAAATGGACATCCTAAGTCTCTTCTTCTTGAATACATTCATGTGTCCTTGGTTCCCGTAAGGAAAGAAAAAGAGAAATCAAATAAATAAATAAAAATAAATATGAGACATTATGAGTGAAATGAAGGGGCAGGGTAGCTAAGAGGGATTGTGGCATGACTCCGTTGCTATAATGAGTGTCTATTGCTACAGTACCTTCCAATAAGAATAGACAGTAGAGGAAGATGTTGGAAACACAGATGAGCAAAAGCAGTATGATAGGAGGAAAGGAATGCTCCAAGGATCACAGCATGCCTCTGATTTAAATCTCTTCACTTACAGGCATTTCCTCCAGAATAAATTCCAATTGAAAATTCACCCCAGTATGCCATTTGCTCAGGCTATGATATCTATGGGATCTAGAAGAGCTCACTGAAAAAGTTTTCTGTTCTGCACGGTTCAGTGCTTCCTTGCTTTTAATTAATTTACAGATATAGCTTTAATAGCAGCAAGGCACACCAGGGTGCAGGATAAAATGGGGTCCTGGTGCGGTTCTTGAGGGGAGGAGGTAATTGGTCTATGGTCTGCTGCCTGGCTATGTGCCTTATGCAGAGGGCTGATGGACTTGCTGTGCCTTGCTGCTTAGCAATTAATTTTTTTTCAGCCTGAAAGGCGGGGAGGAGAGGACAAAAACCTTTCAGTCTTAAAAGAAAAGGAGGGAAAGGAGAAATGTTATTTCTATCTGTAGAAAGGCCAAGTTGTGGAGTGAAGCTATGGGCTGAATTTAGAAAAATCAAGGGGCATAGTGGCTATGATATTTGACTTCAACCAAGCAGCCCTGAATGAGGAGTATACAGTGTTCCCATCCTACACACACCCCAGGTATGCTGAGGCTACCAGTTTTCCCTCAAGTAAGCTCAGGCTACCAGTTATCAAATGTACAGAACCTCATGTGGATTAATGAATGACAGAGATATAGACCCCCAAGAAGGCTTACAGAAGGGTGTTATAGCAGAAAGAGTATAGGCAAGGCTCAACTCCACCCCCTTACACTATATTTGGGCACTGTGGTCTGTGTCCAAATAATGGCACTCAACCTGTCCTGTTCCCCCCCTTTTTTGGACATTTTCCTACTGCTTAAATATCTACTCATCCATGGCCACCTCCATGACTACACCAATGCCACTCTTGGTGTGTTTCCAGAACCCCATTAAAAAAATCCATTCCTGTGACAGGAAAAACAAATGTCTATGACTTGAGGTGAGGGTGGAGTTAAACACCACCATTAGAATTACCATTAGCATAATTTCTGACCGAGGGTGTTCTTCTTCTCCCCCACTTTCATTCCAGAGAAGATAAAACAAAGAGGCATAATATACAGCTATTATGAACTTTGGTGTGACGTTGTCATACCAACTAAAAAAGAGACGCTAAGAGAGAAAAGGGCCCTAACATCCCAAAGCAAAGTTTTGCCCTAACCACAAAAATACAGCAATTCATCATTGCAACTCTCAGCTTTCAGACAGTGTTTTCATAGTGTTTAAAATGAAGGTACCATGCTATTCTGCTCTGGACAGACCCCACCTGGAGTACTGTGTCCAGTTCTGCGCACCTCAATTTAAAAAGGATGTTGACAACCTCGAGTGGGTACAAATGAGGGCAACCAGGATGGTTGAAGGTCTGGAAGAAATGTCTTATGAGGAAAGGCTTAGGGAGTTGGGAATATTTAGCCTTTCAAAAAGAAGGCTGAGAGGGGATATGATAGCTATGTTTAAATAGTTGAAAGGATGTCATATTGAAGAGGGAACATGTTTTTTTTTCAATGGCTTCAGAGACTAGGACTTGGGGCAATGGTTTCAAACTACAGGAAAAGAGATTCCATTTGAACATTAGGAAGAACTTCATGATTGTTAGAGCTGTTTGGCAGTGGAATATGTTGCCACGGAAGGTGGTGGAGTCTCCTTCTTTGGAGGTTTTTAAGCAGACGCTGGATGGTCATCTGTTGGAACTACTGTGATGGGGGTTCCTGCATGGCAGGGCGTTGGACTGGATGGCCCTTGAGGTCTCTTCCAAGTCTATGATTCTATGAGGAGAAAAAAAAAGACAAAGCCCAGGCAATATGCAAGACTATTAGAAGTTCCTCACTGATACCAAAAAGTCCTGCAGAAACTCTTCCTAGTGTCTCAGAGGTGCAGAAGTTTCAACCTCAGTCTCCTTGTTCTATAACACTAGTTCCATGTCTCCCTTATAAAGCACTTTTTCATTTCACCCTTCACATTGTGGCCTTTTAATGTTAACATTTTAAACTCCACAGGGGCTGGATTTAGCAAAGAGGCCCTTGGGAAATGCAGCTTCCTATGTGAATGACCATGGATTCTTTCCTCAGTGCTGTGAGTTCCTTGAAAACATACCTACAGCCTTGGTATGGTTAGTTTTTCATTACTTCTGTGCTCATCACTAGATGCCCTAAGCACTTCCAATCTCACCTGATTTTGGAAGCTAACCAGGGTCGGCCCTGGTTAGTACTTGGATGGGGGACCACCAGGGAATACCAGGGACTGGCAAAACACTCCAGTATTCCTGCCAAGAAAACTCCATGGACATGGAGTCAAAAAGAGTCAGTCACGACTGTAATGACAAAACGCACACATCACTAGCTTGAGTTCAAACCCACAGTGAGCAGGGCTAGCACACGGCATCTTGTTGCTGGAGACATAGCAGCAGGTGGAACACCTTCCCTCAGCTAAGGCCAGCCAAATTGTTTTGGCACATGAGGCAGAAAACTGAGCAAGAATACAGGAACAATTTGTTGTATACATTACAGTTTGCGGCTCTTTTATGTCACCCAAAATCTGTTGCTTGAGGCAGCTATCTCGCACAGCCAAATGGGAAACAATGCCTGGGACAGCATATTTTACAGAGCCTAGGAGCATCACATAACAATCGACAACATTATCGGTAGCGTCAGTTTGGGGTTCATGTGGGTGTACTAATGATAACTGAGGAAAACAAAGCAATGACTTGTAACACCAGACTAGAGATGGGCACAAAAAGAACTTTTTTCAGTTCCATTATTCGTTATTTGTTTCATTATGTAACAAAATGAATAACGAACATTGTTATGAAATTGGAACAAACCGAACAGAACCACGAAAATTAGGTTCGTTAAGTTTCATTTTTCATTAAAGGCGGCGCACAATGAAATGAGCTGTTTCAAATGCTAAAAAATGCCCTGGACATCCATAAAAACACAGTGATAATTATTTATTCTGTCTGATAATACCTACCGGGGGGTTGGGGTCCTTAAAATGTTTGTTTTTGTCTTCTCCCATCACGATGTATTTTTCTTTTCCCTTTAAGGATGACAAAATGGATGTCGCCAGCCACAAAATGGAGGCAAGCCATGTGATGGGAGCATGTAAATTCTTGGAAAACTTCAACCAGTAGCATGCCCAGATTGTAGACTGGGCAGGTCTGGCAGCCACAGAGGGCATAAAAAGCTCTAGCAGCCCCCATCCTCCTTGCAGTCCCCGGTGGGAGTTAGGGTGGGATTGATGTCTCTGTGACTCGTTATTTTCACTTTAGGCCAGCCAGGCAGGTGTGCAGGTGTGTGTCTTTGCGTTCCTGCTGGCTGCAGCCAGGCTCTTAGGGGAGAGAAAGAAGAGATTTTTCTCTAGCTTCAGTCTTGCAGCCTCCCTGTGTGTGTGTGTGCATATTTCTTGGTGAGTACCCTCCCCTGCCTCACAGTACAGTCACTCTGCGGCTGCCTTGCACCCTGGGCAATGCCCGCCACTGCCTTTGCAGCCTCCCTGCATATCTAGTCTATACGGTGTCTCTGTCAGCATCAATTTTTTTTAGTGTTTTCCCTCTGGTCTGGGGTGTTGGGGGACGCCCATGCACGGAAATGCTTTAAAAATCAT
This sequence comes from Phrynocephalus versicolor, assembly GCA_023846285.1. Taxonomy (NCBI): domain Eukaryota; kingdom Metazoa; phylum Chordata; class Lepidosauria; order Squamata; family Agamidae; genus Phrynocephalus; species Phrynocephalus versicolor. Next base: position 44,269,811 of record JAHTLZ010003542.1, on the reverse strand, counting down.
GCAAAAAGTGGGTAAAAATGAATAAATGAAAAATGAATAAATGAAAATGATTTTTTTCAAAAATTCACAAAAAACAAAAATGAACCGAAACGGGCCCCTCAACGAAAAATGAAAAACTGAAATGCCATTTTTTCTATTCGTGCCCATCTCTACAACATACCTTTTCGATCTAATGAACACAGTTAGTTGTTGTTGCCAAATAATATTTGGGGAGGTTATCTGGTCATTTGAGGCAATTAACCACCCCATCCCCAGTTCTTAAGGGTTTAAAGAATTCAAAGTTTAAAGAACATGTCCTTCCTAAATGAACAAGTGTGACAGGTAGAATACTACTCCCCCCCCGAAAAGTAGTTCCAAAATATTCACTTTTCAAAATAACATCCTCCTATTTTGTTAAGCATTTTTTTTTTGTTCTCACGTTTGCTTCATCAGTATAAAGCTATCAGCTCACTTGGGCACAACCCACCAGCCTCAAAGCTCTCTTCTCTTACCCAACACTATTCTTATGCTTCACCACCCAAGCTCCTGTTCCACTATTTGAGAGTGAGCAAAATTTGCCTTTTCTACCCAAAAACCAAGATGGATGGTGGGTGGGCAAAAAGATCTGATTGGCACAGGTTAAAAGGAACAGCAGGTGCCCGGTGGTTAAAGAAACGAGGAAGGAGGATGCCTTCCACTCACAATGGTATTTCAGTATGTGCTCTAGTTTCTGTTTCTATGCTTTTGTGGGTTATCCCACATTCACCAATGCTATGTAGCAAGAGGCAGCACCTTGAAACACAACTTTAATCTCCCATGGCTGCTTCTCCATGTGTTCAGAGACAACGGAAACAGATGAGCGAAGAAGTCAGGGGGTAAAGAACCACAATATACAGCTGCACACCTGTCAAATCCCCTCAATCATCCATTTGATCACGTTGCTTTCAAGACCTGCAAAGATCAAAACTATCCACACAGCAAGCCTCCAGGGAAGTAACCATTGAACCCCATCGGAGAGAGGCAGGCAGCAATTGATGAGCTGGCCATCTCCTGGACAAGAGACACAGAGAGAGAGAGATCTTTTTTGGAGTTGGTAACAAAAGCAATAAGGAAAATAGGCAATCTATGTCGGGACTTTGCAGAATGTAATAAAAGGGGGCTAGGTGGAAATAGGACATAGAACTGGATTTACACATCTTAATAATTTTATATTTGAGCAGAAAATAAATAAGCAAATGAATAGTATGAATAATAATAATATATTGGGGTGTTGCATGCCATTGGGCACAAAGTGAGTTTAAAAATATACAGTTGGAAATTGATAGATGGGCAGTTGGAGAAACAGAAAACAATACAAGTTATCCAAAGGTTATGTTCTATTTAATAACAATAGTGTATACAATAGGCAGCCTCATGTAACTCAATGTATATAAAGGGTAGGAAGTGCTTGGCTCCATACTTAAAAAACCCTGCTTGAACCATATTAAAGCAACATCTTGGTTTTGGTCAGGAACTCTTGTTCTTCACCTTCATCTGCAATGAAATTTGAAGGCCTTACCAACTTCCCTGTGTAACTGGCACTTAAGTAATCACTCTGCCTGAAGATTTGTGTTTGTTTTTTTGGTGAGAGGCATTTGAAAGGCCTTTGTTGCAATTCCTCATTCTTGTCTGAGAGGATCAGACAAGTGAACATTTATATCCATGCTCTATTGTTTTGACCCTAGGATTTCATGAGCTTCAAAAGTCCCATGATTAACAACTTTACTCTGGTTTTGAAAACTCAAGGGCATGGCTGCCTGTATTGAGGCAATCCATCTCAGGTTAGATCATCTTATTTTGTTTTCCATTCTTCGTAGCATTATTGTCTTTTTTAGGAAGTTGTGTCCTTGTGATATAGAATTGGACCAGGAGAGTGTGTTCCTGTTGGTTCTAGTGGACCTCCCAGCAGCTTTCAGCACCAGTGGCCATGACATCCTTCTAGGCCATCTCTCTGGGATGGGGCTCAGAAGTACTGTTTTATAGTGGCCCATGTCCTTCCTTGGGGAGAGAATTCAGAAGTTGTTACTGGGGACTTCTGGCCACTAACCTCTGGCATTCCTCAGGTTTTCTCTCCTATGTTATATACTACCCTGTTTCCCTGAAAATAAGACATCCCCCGAAAATAAGACCTACTGGCAGTTTTGCCTCTTGCTGAAAAATAAGGCATCCCCATGAAAATAAGGCCTCCCTGATAATAAGATAACAATAAATGTGTATTCTTCTTCATGGAAAAATAAGACATCCCCTGAAAATAAGACCTAGTGCATCTTTGGGAGCAAAAACTGTCTTATTTTCGGGGAAACACAGTAGTATTGCCAGTCACAAAGGACTGTGGGAGTTGTGGTCCAAAACATCTGGAGTGTTGATGGTTCACCACCACTGTTATATATCATCCACATGAAACCAGCTGAGAGAGATTGTCCAGAGTTTGGGGGTATGCTGCCCCCTGTACGTGGATGACACCCAATGCTATATGTCCTTGCAAAATCTGAAGAAGCTGGTTCAGCTCTAGACCATTGTCTAGTCTCAGTAACGAACTGGATGAGGATGAATAAACCGAAACTTAATCCAGACATTGTTACATGCCATCAAGTGAGAACTTACTGATTGAAGCCCTCATAGGGTCTCAAGATAAGTGGAATATTTAAGGAATGGTTTTACCAGTTCCACAGTCCCAGTGAGTTTTCATAGCTGAGTGGGAATTTGAACCTAGACTTCCTGAATCCTACTTCTTCACATGATCTACACACAACACACTGAGCATCTTATATGACCTAGAACCCAATTGTACAAGTTCATCATTTCCATGGAGTTCTCCCTTTGCATCACATTTTCAACGGGCTGGTGCTTTGGGGTTCAGATTTGGGTTCATACCCTTTAGTAGGCAATTGTTTCTTTATAAAAAAAATCTTGGGGAAATATAAAGCTTCTGTCGGGCCCTTAAAATGTGTCAAAAGTGTTACCACACCCTCTGTAGAGTGCAAGGAACCTTTTGAGTGTGTGTGTGTGTGTGTGTGTGTGTGTGTGTGTGTGTGTGTGTGTG
>JAHTLZ010003542.1:44241688-44266740 GCA_023846285.1 Phrynocephalus versicolor | reverse complement strand
TGTGTGTGTGTGTGTGTGTGTGTGTGTGTGTGTGTGTGTGTGTGTGTAAAACAAGCAATAATATAAATTTGTGGTCTATGTGTGAAGGCTTTGAGCTGCAGGAGTGCTGAGGGGTAGAAAATGGTCCTGGAGACAGGCCTACTAGTGTCTGGGTCACCTAGGACAAACATGGATTCTACACCTACCTCCACCAGCATGGCACCCAGGGTACTTGCCCCCCCCCCCAGCTGCAGCCCAGCGTGGGAACCAGATAAGAACTGTGGGCTGCATGTTGCCAACCTTTGCTTTACACATATATGGCAGTGAATTAACAAATCCATGTTGGGAACAGCATATTTATGACACCTGAGCTGAAATAAGGTACAATTTCATCTCAGTCCATTTTTCAGTAATTTACCAATATTCCCAAAATTCTTCCTGTCTGTGAAAAAAATGTGACATTTGAAAATGTTGAATGGAGGAGAAAGTAAAATGGTCAAGATGATTCCATGAGCAGAGGACCAAGCTTCATTTTAAAAAGGAAAAATCCAAACTACTTGGATGAGTAGGGAAACATTTGGATGTCACGAGAAAAAAAGTCCAGTTGCCATGACTCATCTTTTGGATAACCTCGCCTGGATGACTGAGAATCTTCATAAACATAGATGTATATAGAACAGAACAGCCACTGTTACTCTACACAATGCACATTATTAGTATGAAAGTGCATTATTAACATGTACAGTTATAATGAGGAAACTCTATAGGCAACAGATCTTCACTGTTGAGTGATAAAGCTTTTTTAAAAAAATACAGGTAGATAGAATCAAAAGAGGAATTTTTCTTATTTTCAGTATGTTTTCTGCTGCCTTCTCAAAGTTTTTAACTTCAGAAGAAAGGTCTGCATAATAACTAGATACCCACCCACCCCAAAAAAGATGGAGGAAAGCTATCTGCAATGACTTGTGTATTTTTTTCTAAACATCAATAACTTTACATTTCATTCCAGCAGCATGACAAAGCAAGGAGGTAATGAGCCATTATGGAAACCCCATCTGTTGCTCATTGGGGGACAGGTTTTCTGCAAGTAGATTTATGAAAGGAAAATTTCACCGCTAGTCCTCTTAAAGAAATGTGCATCTGATCGCCCAACCTGGAAATAAACCTCAGTCCATTTCTTTATCGTCTACATTTAGCATCATGTGACTTTTAAAAACACAAACAAAAATTCACACATGCAAGAGGCAAAATGCATATGAGAAGTGCTCTGACATCCCACAGCAGGGATGAAAACATCATCATTCTGCCCGCAGACAAAGGAAGGTGCACTGTCATCCTTAACACTGTGGATTACCATGAAAACGTTATCTCAGTTTTGGATGACCAAAACAAGCATGAAAAACTGAAAAGTGACCTCACCAGCAACTACAAAACAGGACATGATAGAATGTTTGAAATGCTTGGAGAAGGGCAACACAATTGTAAGGGCGACTTACCACCATTTATAACCTAGAAAGGCCGTCCCCTGCCTGTACGGACTTCCCAAGATAGACAAGCAAGGAGTCACCCTCAGACACATCATTCGTAGTATACACTCGGCAACATATAACATTGCAAAATACCTGACTGCTATCCTTGCCCCATTGGCCAGACACATAGACCACCCTGTCTGCAATTCAGAGGAGTTTGTCTCTAAGGTTAAAGAACTGAAACTGTATACAGATGAACCATGGCATCCTTTGATGTTACGTCTCTTTTCACCAGCGTTCTCACCACTGATGCCCTAACAATGGTAAAGAAGAGACTAAAGAGAAGACAACACTTTAACCACCAGAAGCAGCCTCTACCATATAGGCCTGCTCCTGGGCCCCATGTACAGAGGGGACCTTTACAGGTAGAAGCATGGTTGTGCCCGTGTCAACCATTGTTGCCTACTTATACATAGACAAAGTGGAGAAGAATGCACTCAACACCTTCCCAGGGAAGACACCATCCCAGTGGTTCAGGTATGTAGATGATGAAAATCAAGATTCAGGAAGTACAGACCTTTACAGACCACATAAATGCAGTGGACCCAAATATCATGTTTACCAGAGAAGACACCAAAGACAACAGGCTGTTTTTTCTGGATTGTGCAGTTATCATAGGACCCAACCATGGCCTGGGAATAGAAGTTTACAGACACCCCCACTCCTCCCCCTCCCCACTGATCAGTCTACTATTTGACTCCTACCATCCATCAAAACACAAATTAGGAGTCATCAGGAATCTAAGAGCAAAGAACATCCTCACCTCCACAGAAGCCAAGAAGGAAGATAGGCATCTCAAGACTGCTCTTAAGGCTTGTGGATATCCAGAGTGGGCCTTCAACAAAGCAGTGACCTGACCCATAAGAACAATGGATCAGCCTGAAACCCAAAGGTGATGGAAGAACCTGGTCATTCCTTACTTGGCTGGATTGTCTGAAAAACTTAAAATGATTTTTTGGCAAACACCACATTTACTTCAAACTCACAAACACACTAAGGCAGAGACTCATCCACTCAAAAGACCCAACACCAAAACACAAGAGGAACAATATAGTGTATGTGGTCCAATGCAGTGAGGAGTGTACAGAGCTCTACACTGGGGAAACCAAACAGACATTAAACAGGAGGATGACCCAACACAGGAGAGGCAACAGCTCAGGACAAAAATTAGTGGTGTACCTTCACGTGAAGGACAAAGGATACTAATTCAAAGATGAGGCTGTATGCATATTAGACTGAGACAATGGGTGGTTTCAAAGAGGGGTCAGGGAAGCCATTCATGTGTGTATTGAAAATCCTTCTCTCAACTGAGGTGGAGGACTCAGGCACAATCTATCTGCCACTTATTATGCTGCCCTTTCATTGATCCCCAGACAAATCAGAAGCACTTCACACCTCTACCAAGAAGGTCACAACTAATGACCCACACATAATGGTGCTGGGAAGGGTTGCAGAGGTGGGATTTCCACACACCCCAGGCCATTGTACATCTTATGGGCCAATTCAGACCATTGTCCACCTAACAAACTTATTCAGGCCACTGTCCACCTAACAAGTGTATTCAGATGAGGGTGGCATGAAACAAGTTGAACTATAAATTGGAGGCCTTCCAGCAACTTTTCTTCAACTGATGAAGCTGCTTGGATGAGTAGTGAAACATTTTGATCTCACAAGAAAAGGAGTTCAGTTGCCATGACTAAACTTCCAGATATACTGTACTGTATACATCTATGTGTTGAAAATTCTAGAAGGGTTGTTTGGCTCCTATTAACGACCAGCCAGTCCTTCTGTGCTTGCTTTGTGTCTTCTTGGCTGTGCACAGAGAAAGGGCACTGGTGTTCTGCAGAGGCAATTTGTGCAAATTTTGGAGACCAGGACGAGAAGGAGTATTGCTTTTCTTACTCTTGCCCAATGACAATGAAATGTCTTGGGTCACAATTCATGTCAAGACATCTTCTTGAACCAAGGCCACTATGACCATGCATGAATGTATCTCTGGGAAGTTTTAGGGCATGAAGTAAGTGGATAATTTGGAGTACCTAAGACATCTCCTGGAAACCGTGTGTAGAACCTGGACAGTTCAGCTATAGCTTGTGAGCTACCAAAGGCATTGCACCATTTTTGGCTGCTGTCATTCTTCCCATGTTACCAACAGATTGGGTCATCTCTGCCATGTTAAGCCCCTTGGACTGATGGCTGAAGGAGCAGGAGAAGTAAACTGCCATTCAGGAGAGACATACAACATAGATATGTGCATTTACTAAATAAACTGAAAGACAGACAGAAAGACAAACTGACATTCAGGGTACAAAGTCTTCTTTAGAGTGTTAAATGGATAAAATTATTTGTGTCCATGAAACTGGATGCACAACCAGCTGGGCTCACCAAAGGGTAAAACCACTGTGTAGTTGCCTCTTGTTATCTGTGGCTTTCTGGACAAGATTTGGGCTGTGAAATATAAAACAGAATTGACTAAAGCAGTATCATAAAATGTGCAGCATGAAAAAACAAACAGCTGCCTAAACAAATGGAAGATTAAACTGTCAGAGAATCTAATCATGTTTACTCAGGAAATAAGTTCTGAGTATGGCAATGGTGGTGATTGTTGTTGTTTTAAATTGTTTGCTTCCTTTTAAAAAGACAGACGTACTGAGGACTTATCAGCTGTTTTCACAATCTGAACCTTGGGTACAATTCCTTTGCCTCGTTGCATTGAAGAAAGCTGTCTTGTCCCTCTCATGGTACTCATACTTACCTGGGAATAAGCCATACTGAATTCAGGAAGTGTCTTGATAAGATTTGCGTAGGCTTATTATCATAATCATTTTAGAACTGCAGTGCTGAAAGGAATCCTATGAATTCCTAATTCAGCCCCTGTTAAGAAGGCACAAAAGCAAAAGCAAAGTGTTCTGCTTATATACCTCCCCATACCACTTCAAGTAGTCGCTGGGTGGTTTACAGTTTTTAATTATGCAGGCTACACATTGCCCCCCCCCCCCCGCAAGTGGGGTACTCAATTTACCAACTTCAGAAGGATGGAAGGCTGAGTCAACCATGAACCTGCTACCAGGGATTGAACCCCAGGGTGTGAGCACAGTTTTGCGAGGCTTAGTGGGGAATCAAACTTCCAACCTCTGCCTCTAAAGACAAATGCCTTAAGCACTGAGCTATCCAGCAGTTCCTAAAGTTACAGTAATGTGCTCCCTTTTTCACAACATCAAGCTGCATTGTAGGGGAGCCCAACAATTTGTTCAAGGGGAAAATCCTTGAAAAGTTTCTTCCTCCCCTTGAAAGAAGAAAAATCCACTATTAATATTTAGCATCTTGTCATTTGTTGCCCCTTTATGGAGCCCAAATCTACTTTCAGTTTGTCCAGTGACTGAGCAGTACAAATGCCTGAGCCATGTGTGTGTGTGTGTGTGTGTGTGTGTGTGTGTGTGTGTGTGTGTGTGTGTGTGTGTTTTGTGTCATTACAGTCATGACTGAGTCTTCGTGACCCCATGTCCATGGAGTTTTCTTGGCAGAATACTGGAGTGGCTTGCCAGTTCCTACTCCAGGCACCTACAGCATCTTGGAATTCCCAACCAAGTACTAACCAGGGCCGACCCTACTTAGCTTCCGAAATGAGGCGAGATTGGATGTGCTTAGGGCAGGCATGTCCAAAATTCAGCACTCCCAGAATTCTAAGCTTAGCTTGCCAATGACAAAGGACTGTGGGAGTTGTGGTCCAAAACATCTGGAGGGCCAAAGTTTGGACATGCCTGGCTTAGGGCATCTAGGTATGTTCATATTGATACCGATAAATTTTATTACAGCTGAAGCACAAAGACATTCACTATGGCTGACTATAATTTCTGAGGAATACATTAACACTTTTCCCAAGAATTGTGACAGAAATCACTTCTGGCTATATTTCTGGTTTGCCTAGTATTGTACTCTGACATTTCCAAGTGTGGGTGTACACCCAAGGGTAGTTTAGACTGTGTACAGGGGGATAAAAAGGTCCTGGATAAAGTGGCCTGCAGAAACTTTGCAGTGTTTCATCTCTCTTCTTTAAAAATATGCCCTCAGCAAGATTTCTCTCTTTTTTAAAATCTTAATTGGTTATCCTCTGCTCTTATTTTATCCCCTCTTAAGAAAGTAGGAAGAGATATGGTTGGAAGAGATATGTGTGGGGATGGTTGACAGAAACCAGGAAACTGAAAGAAGAACCCCAATGAAATTCAGCCTATGAAGGTATAGAGATCTATTCCTACTCTTTCTATGATAGGCACTAGAGTTGGTCACAAAATGAAAAACAAAATGCTGTTTTCTCATTTTGTTACGTAACAAATTACTTTGTAACGTAATGGAATGGTAGGACATGTTTCATCATGAAATGAAATGAAATGAAATGCCATTTTTCTTCTGGGAATGAAACTATTCATCCTAGAGGAAATGGCAGGGGAACTTCCTCAAGCTCTTCCCTGTACACCCCCCAAATTTGGAAAGGTTTGGTGGTCAGGGGGCTGAGTTGTTTAGCTCCAAAGTGGGTGTCCCTAGGGAAAAATATCATTCTAATTGAATTGGGAAGCCGCATCAGCCCCTCCCACCCCTGCAGGTGAGTGATTAGCGGCTTCGCTTCCCAATCCCAATTCAATTAGAAAGATTTTTTTCCTAGGGGCATCCCTTTGGAGCTTAATAACTAAGCCCCAGAAACCCCAAACCTCTCCAGATTTCAAGGGCATACAGGGAAGAGCTTGAGGAAGCTCCCCTGCTATTTTGGTGCCTCTGGAATTCAGGGATTTTCTTTCATGTCATCTCGTTTCATATCAAAAGTACTTTTTATTTATTTTATTTTATTTTATTTTATTTTTGTATTTATATCCCGCTTATCTACTACATGTACTACTCTAAGCGGCTAACAAAGCAATAAATGCAAATCAACTACAAAAAACATCAAATAAAACGAAATCAACATGAACAATAAAACATCATAAACATATAAAAGCCTCCAGCATCCCAGCATGCGGAGGGACAAATCCTAGCAGATTAGAATTAAACAGATGGCGGGGAGGAAAAAAAAAACTAACTAAAATCGCCAAAGGCCTCTCGGAACAGAAAAGTTTTTAAAGCTTTCCGAAAGGCCTGCAGGGACTCTGCAGAGCGCACTTCGCTAGGGATGGAATTCCATAAGGAGGGGGCTGCCACTGAGAAGGCCCGGTTCCAAGTAATTGTCTTCCGGGCCTCTCGTGGAGTGGCAACCCGCAGCGAGTGCGCTCGCACCTGCCGAACAGGACGGGCCGAGGTGGATCGCTGGACGATACGCTCTGTCAGGTAGTCTGGTCCCAAGCCATGGAGGGTTTTTAAAAATTGTTACAAACAAAACAAAACTACTAGAGAAACAAAATGAAACACTGTATTTCCATTTCATGCCCATCTCTAATAGGCACCTTTCTGCCATTTAAAATTTCCCACAATTCCTGAAAAATGAGATACTGGAAAGAATTTCATTAGATTTGACAGGCCCAAGAAAAGTAATTTGATGAGGCTTATTGGGAGAAGAAACTCACCTCATCATGAGGATGTACATATTTGTGAGGTTAATGAGGTGTTTTAGGTGCACTAAACCAATGAAATATTTAAATAAAGGCTCATGTTAGAAAAACTATGTCAATAAAATGTATGGTAATCTCCATCTTGAAAAAGAAAAATGACAGAGTCACACAACCTAACATAAAATAAGGACAGGAATCCAGAGAAATGTGATGAAATAAAAGGATTTTCAACTCTCTATCCAAAGCAGTCAAAGTAGCACACTGAATGGCGTTGTGGAAAATATTTGCAGGGCCCACAGCTGGAGGAAGGGATCACTTTACCAGTGGTCCCTCACATCTGGAATGGATCCTATGTGCTCAAGTTGGAAGCTTCTGGTGCACTAGGCAGCAGTGGGAAGAAGACATGTGGCAGAGCTACCTGGGGAGGCACCAAGGAGCAAGGATAATGTGTCAGGAAATAGTCAGATTGATCAGTTCTGTAGGTCTCCCACTCAATGTTTCACACCTACATCTAAATCTTTTAGAGTCCTACCTCCAACACAGATTCATATACAGCTGCAGGAACACTGAAATTCACTGAGCACTGACAAGTATACATTTTACAGAAACAAAAACCAAACCAAACCAAACCAAACCAAACCAAACCAAACCAAACCAAACCTAACCTAACCTAACTCTAATAGTTAGATTAGGCCCTTCCTGAACTTGCAACAAAGCACCGTATGTTTGATACAGTGACCCCCCACCATTTCGCGGTTCAGGTACCGCGGCCCCGCCACATCGCGGGATCGTAGTACCTGCACTGCAGGGGGCGGGGGTGGCAGGGTCGCTCCGCGCTGCCCCACGAGAAGCCTCGGGGTGGTGCAGGAGGCACCGGGGGCGATTGGGTCACTCCGCGCCGCCCTCCCATGCACCCCCGAGAAGGGGGCACCAGGGGGGTGATTGGGTCACTCCGCGCCGCTCAACCAGCCCCCCCGGGAAGGCACGGGGCAGCCGGGAGGGGTGGCGCGGAGCGATCAGGTTACTCCACGCCACTCAACCAGGCTCCCCCGAGAAGCCTTGGGCTGCGTGGGCGGGCGGCGGGGGGAGGTAAGATGCCCCCCGCCCCTGCCGCCCACCCACTTCTGCATATTGCAGATTTTCTTGCATCGCTGGTGGGGTGGGTCCCTATCCCCCATGATTGGCGGGGGGTTACTCTATAATATCCAGAATGCTGTACTGGGAATTGGGAGATCAGGCACAGGATCCTTTGGGTGACCTTCTCACCCTTTCTTAGAATGCATTGCAGACCTCACGGAGTTGTGGTGAGGATCAACTGGGAGATGGAGCAACCCACGGCCGTTGCCCTGATCTCACTGGAGGAAGGGCAAAACAAAACTATATATAACAAATTTAAAAAATGACTAAATAAACCCTTGTAGATACTGATTGGCTCCTGCCGTTCAGCCAACAACCAAGACACATTCTTCTCTCTTTTTACAGACTGCTTCTTCAGTTCTGCAATGCAGCAGAGAAAGATTAATATCTTTCCTGTACACATCTCTGCTAAAGTGCTCCAGCCCGACAGCTTCCAGATCTGTGGGAAAATCCCTCCTGTGGGTTGTTTTGCATAGAATGCATAGGTGATCACCGGATGTTCAGTATGTTTCCTCTTGGTCCTGATTACAAAGGAACACAATAAATGGACCGAGAGCTGGCAATGAGGGTCTACTTTCCCTGGATATGTTCAAATGGTGTTCCTTCCTGTGAGTGGGTCACATGCTTTCCTGGGTTTCAAAATCTGCCAGAAAAAAAATGAGCTCTGCTTGAGCTTGCGCCTGTAAAACAAAGATTAAGCTAAAGATAATCTTTACACGCTGCTCTTTGTTCTGAAGCAGTTTCCTGAAACTGTCTCCGGAGGAATGATCCAAGATGACAGCTCAGTAAATTTCAGGTATTCCTCGGATTTGAAGTCAAGGACACTGCACAATGGTGCCTCTAATAATCCAGGTAGTGAGGGAATAATTTCACCGGAGCTGCTTCCTCAGGCAAGATCAGTTCCTTTGTAGGGAAAAATATTGTACATGAGGGAAAACAAACATGAAAAAGATTTCATTTCTCTTTTAATCTGGGGTTTTGGCATCCATGTGCTTTGCATTTGACAAGACTATCCATGGGTTTTCACTTGCCTGAAATTCAGTGCAGGAAAGGATACTACAGTACTGCCACTCATGGATATAAGACAAAAAGTTGCTCAAGCTTAGAAAGGTAAATTTATTGGACTACAACTCCCAGAATTCGTCAGCTGGCAGAGCCAATGCCCATAATGATTTTTTAAAGAAACATTTCCAAGCATTTTCTTATAACTGCTATAATTTATAGCTATGGAATCTCCTGCCTCAACAGCATTTACACTGAAAAGGTTATACTAAGAATGGGTAAGGTTGCGGGATCCAGAGGTTATTTATTCCTGATCCTACTTCAGGACACCTCATAGCTATTAAATGGTAGTAGTGATTCAGCAGCAAATGCACACTTGTTGAAAAATGCCAATTGCTTTTTGTTTGGGTAAGAAGTGTTTAACTGATGGGAAAAAAGAAGTCAGGTTCTGAGATTTTCCCTTGTGTGGTGTCACATGTCCTGCATTCATAGTCTGGAGGCTTTTTGAAATATTAAATATTCATAAGTCAACGTCTAGCCTGGAAGCCTGGCCTCCCAAAGAAGTATGGTCTACTCAAATGATCACATGATCAGCTTTCCATTAGGATGATGTCTCTTCCCAGCAGACCCACGTACCTGGGCAGAGCTGTGCTCTGCTGAATGTGCTCACATGGACCACTTCAGATCTTCCGAGCAAATGTGTGAAGGTTAGATTTACATGCAAATGATGGGGATAGAGGGGTGGCATTTCAGTGCATCCCCACAATCAAAAACTCTGCTTGTTTCCAGACAGCAATTAACTTATTTCAGTTCTGTGTCACTTTTGCACCTGTGTTTTCATGCATTCTTCAAAAATATGTGTTCCTAATATTATGGCATTGTTGGACACCAAAAGTTGTGCTGGACCATTTGAGAAGTAGAAATGCTAACAGATGAGTAACAACCATGTTTTTATCTTCACATTTATCTCAAAAGTGTGGCTCATACAAGTTCATTTCAGAATCCACAGAAAATAATTTTGTGTGTGTGTGTGTGTGTGTGTGTGTGTGTGCAAGCCTTCCTAGCCATTCCCCCAAGAATGTGTCTGAATAATTACATATAGATTTGAGAATATAGCTTTACTTCTACAGCCAGTAGCCCATTTGATGGGGGTTCATTCTTGGAGATACTGAGTTATGGCCATTAATTCTGGCACTCAGCCGCTTAAGCAGATACTACCAAGATCCCTCATCTTCCTTCAACCCAATGTTCAAACTTTTTTCAAAAAGTTCAGTCTGTGAACAGAAGTGTGAGAGTTAGCTCTCTCCCGTGCACACAGTTCTTTTAAAATCAATATATTCTTCTGCTGCCCCGTAGAATTGCACTGATGTAGAAGATGCCGGGTTCCTGATTCCTTAACATTCAAGGCACACTTCAATCCCTTAAAGTAAGTGTGTGTGTGTGTGTGTGTGTGTGTGTGTGTGTGTGTGTGTGTACACATGACTGTGGTGGGCCTGCTCTGGCCTCAAAACTATCCCAAAAATGTCCCTGCTTTCTTACTTTTTTATTTCTGAACTCCTATTTCTTAGCCAAGTGGCGAGTATTATTATGCCCCAGTATGATTTAAGAAATCATTGGCCATTTGGTACTAAGGAACCGGCTAACTCTTGGGTGTTCAAAAATATCGCCTGCAAATGGGAAGTAAACAGGGAGGGGATTGCTGCATGGGAGTCCGTTTGTAGCACTCTGGGTGATATTTTCACATTCAGTCCCAACCTTTGCTGTTTCAGCTGCAGTTTCAGCATGAGATGGTAATCAGAGTTAGGCACAGGATGATGTAATGAATGTCAGGGCTGGGGGAAACCAAGAGTGAGGATTGCAGATAGTCTGAAAATGAAGGGGGATAAAAGTGCTCTGTGGCCGTATATAGGCAGCATACTTTGCTTTTGCTTTACTTTGCTCACTGGCATGAGAAGAAAACTTAGGGCTTTGCCACCTGTCCCAAGTCAGTGCAATATTAGTATTGTTTTAAGACATAATACATCCATGTGAATTTATATTTAGAAGGACTTGAGAATAGATAACCAGAATGCCTGACCTGGGCATTTCCTAGTTGGCAATGAAAGGCCATCTTGCCGGTTCTGATCAAGGCTCTTCTAGCCTGAAAAACTGTTCATGCTTTCTTTATGTTTGCTGGGTTGATTTGTGCACTGTCTTTCCTTCAAATGAGCACAAAATACTGTTTGCTGTCCTGCCTTATCATAACTCAACAGGATTCTGGGCTTCATCATGAAGAACTAGTTTTGGACCAGAAGTGGATCACTTTCACAATGGAAATGGTATGCAAGCTTTTCAATGGCAGGCCTGCGTTTGTGCTTTGCAATGTACAGAGCAGATGTTTTCAGAAAAAAAGTACTAATTCTCCTTTCTTTCTTAGGACAGTGAGCTACCATACCAGTTCAGGAATCAAATCCGTTGGGTTAGCAATCTCATTTATGGAGCCAAACAGCAACATAATCCAAGCAGCCAGTGCTGTTTAAATCATAAGAACTCATAAAAGCCGCCTGGTCCTTTTAAATACAATGACTTACATGGAACATTAAACATGCCTTCATCTTGCCAGGAAGACTTTGCATACATGGCATAAATTCAAATGGTATTTGCAGCCTATTGTCCTAAACTGGTACCACCTTCTTCCTCTTGGTACAGCAGCTCCTCTCAAGTGTGAAGTAGACCATTGTTAAACATTCTGCAACTGCAAATTGCACCGTGCACAGATAAGCCTCTTCCTTTGTTTTCTTTGCAAAGTTAATGGCATAAATGCAGCAGAGGATCATATTTGGATCATATATATGAGATTTATATACTGCAGCCATCTAGCCCAGGCGAGAAAAATACCTGCTCCTTTTTGCCTTTGACCCCTCCCCCCATGTACCAGCTGGGGCATTCTGACAGGTAGGTGGGTTTGGGGGAGGGGGCACAGGTGGAACCTTCTTTAAATCACCTCAACCCCCCCCCAAACAGTGAGAAGCTTGCTTTGGGGAGGCATTTTAGCCAAGCTCCAGCGCTAGTCTGGAGCCTGTTTAAAATGTCCCAGGGATTCCCTTACTGGAGGAGTCTGTCCAGTAAGGGAATCTGCTCTCTCAGCCCCCTGCTGGGGGATTTGCCACTGCCTCCCAGCTGGAGCTGTCAAAATCAGCTGGGAGGTGGTGGTTAGAACTGGGAAACAGCCACCTAATCTCATCCCCTTCACACAGCTCAATGCCCTTTCCAAGGAACCTTGTGTAGGAAAATTGCCCAGGCATGGCAGCAATTCAGCACAGATTGGTGTTTCATTTGGGAGGGAAATGAGCATGAAGTACCTGAGAAATTCTGCCAAGTTTTCCATTAGATTGCATTGTGGGGGCAACATATCTTGAGAGTCTTGTGTCAAGGAGGAAAAGGGAATTTCCCTCCCCTCCAGTTTCTCACCAAGAACAACAGGCAGCAAAAATCCTTCCCCTCCACTGTCAATTACACACCATCTTCCCACTTTCCTTACACCTGAAGATACCACAGATTTGGTTTAAGGGAATTTTCACTTCCCACACATGAGCAAAGAAATGGACAGAATATTGCTTCAAGCCTATCATTTTGCACCTGCTGCTTGTTCACACTAGTGCAATCTTCCACAACTTGGCATCCTTTCCTATGTTGAACTACAACTCCCATCATCTCATGGCCAGGGACTTCTCTTATTGACTCATCATCCTATACCTCAAGGAAGGACAAAATGCATTCTGAGGCAGTACTTGGCAATTCAAGGCTAGTTTGGTGACCAATGGCTGCCTTGACTCAAAGACCAAAAGTTATATGAAAGATTTTGAAGGTGGAAAAGTCATGTTCTATGCATATGCTATTAAATGGGACACAGGGCTATTTTCCTATTCTTTTTTTCCCTTGGGGCTGATTCAGCACCTGATGAATCTAATAGATTCTGGAACTGAAATATTGACTTTTGAACCCACCAAAAGTCCCCACCCTCCTCTAATTGGGTGTTATGTGGGACTTGCTGCCAAGTCCTTGAGATGAGCTTGTGACAATGCAGAGGAAACAGGCTTATTCACAAGATGGAATACCCAAGACAAATGGCTGGCTACATGGAAGCAGTTGTCTGTATCCACCCTTGCAGTGGTTTTGTGATAGATTATACCCCTCCCCACTTCCTGTGCAAACAGTGTCCAAGAAGTCAGGATTACATCCAAGCCATGAAAGGTGCAAAAAAGGTAAAATACATGGTCCGATTGATGAAATATTTGGAACATCAGTGTACCATCTGGTGACTACTCACATCATTAAACAAAAAACACTGTACATGGAGCAGATAGATGACAACAGCAAATGATTAGTAATTGAATTCCAAGGAAACACTGGCTGGCTTCCATTGCCGCACTAGGAGTAATTAACCCCTGTAGAAGTTCAGTAAAATCTCCATCTCTCCCACCCTGATTCCAGTTTGTTTATTTATTCCATGTGCATCCTGTCATCCTGCCAGGAAACTCAGAGCAATGACATAGTTTTTTTCACAGAAGGCCATGAGGCAAAATAAGTACTGAATAAACACAGAGATAAATGGCTCAGGATCCAGAGGTTGGAAACTGAACTACAACGCTCATTGACTCCCTCCCTACCCGTATGGTCAGTGGCCATGCTAGGTGAGAGCATTTGGTAGCTAATGCCTCCAAAAATGATATTCCTTATCTGTTGACAGTTATCTAATGACCCTCATTAACCAATAAAAATTTGAAACTATGATGCCAAGACTCAAATCCAGGTCCTCACAGTTTCCGTCATTGTTGTTGTCTGCTGATTCATACATTGATTTTTACCCTGTCTTCTGGTGCCCATTTGCTGCTGCTACTGATTTATGTGATGTTTGCCAATTCACAGCATGAAAATGTCTCCCCCTTTTCCCTTATGCCATGTAGTGAGCATACAATGAAAGCATACAAAGTGAAAGGGAGACTTAGCAGCCATCCTATAAGTTTCTAGGAAAAAAATTACCCAACCATTTAAAGCCTGAGATCTTGCTATAGGCTGCATATAGCAAGATCTCAGTGCAGATTGTTGAGCGCTTTCAAAATACAAAACCTTTTAACAATTTAAATTCAGTGAAATTGTTTCAAATAGACATTTAAGACATTAAAATTATTGCATTAAAATCTGTACATGCCAAGGTCCTCAAACCCCAAGTCCTCTAACACAGGGGTCCCCACCCCTCGGTCACAAGTACCAGTCCACAGACTGTTAGGGACCAGGCTGCAGAGTGCCTCCATGACCAGTAAGGTTTCCTAAGATGCACACCCAAGCAGGTGTTTATGCTTCTCCCCACTCCGTATGGGGCTTTTCTTTTCCTATGCTACTCTCACAGCCATTTTTGTTTTGGTCGCAATGGAACTAGAGGTAGGGGGCTCTGTGTATGCATGCACCCACAAGAGTAACCTACAAGAGGTTAGACCCTTGCTCTAACCAGTAGGGCAAGGTTTTGGTCCAAATCCCAAGTACCAGTATTTGGTACCAAGTCTGCGTCCCTATTAAAACATGTTTTTCCCCAGAAAAAGGGGAGTGGTGGGTGAGTTCTGAGTCATGAGTCAAATTCAAGCAGAAATCCAAGTTATTGAGAGCGGGGGGACTGAGCTGAGTCAAAGGTGTGACTTAAGTCCAACTTGATAGTCAGTCCCGCAACTAAAGACCTCATGCCTGCAAGTAAGCATGTTTTGACTTGGTACTGAAATGAGGCCAATGTTGGTGTTAGTTGAGCTTCCCAAGGGGAGTGCATTCCAGTTTGGGTGCTACAGATGACAAAGCCCTTCCCCATGTCACCAGATAATGTAGTCTGCAGTAGTGGGAGAAGGAGAAAGGCCTACCCATTGGAACATAATGATCAGATGGCATGCTTAAAGGGGGCAATAGTAAAACCACTGTTTAAAAAGCCCTCCTTAGACCCAATGATACTGAACAATTACCGACCAGTGTCAAATATCCCGTTCTTAGGGGAAGTCCAAGAGTGGATTGCGGCCTCACAGCTCCAGAAGTTTCTGGATGAGATAAACTACCTGGATCCATTTCAATGTGGCTTCAAGCCTGGCTATGGGACTGAGACAGCACTGGTTGCATTGGTAGATGACTTGCACAGGGAAATTGATAGGGGATCTGTGTCCCTTTTGGTTTTGCTAGACCTCTCAGCTGCTTTTGACACTATAGACCATGGCATCCTCCTGACTCATCTCTCTGAAATGGGAATTGGGGGTACTGCATTAAAGTGGCTCCAGTCCTTCCTGCAGAAAAGAATGCAGAAAGTGATATTAGGTAATTCATGTTCAACACCACGGCCACTGACCTGTGGAGTTCCCCAGGGTTCTGTTCTGTCTCCCATATTATTTAACATCTATATGAAACCACTGGGGGAGATTATCATGTCTTTTGGGGTCAGGGTATGCCGATGATACCCAGCTCTACCTCTCATCACCTCTGGACTCTAAGGGAGCTACTATCTCAACTTTACATGAGTGTTAAGCTGCAGTAATGAACTGGATGAGGATGAACAAAATGAAACTAAACCGAGACAAGACACAGGTACTCCTGGTCAGTCGAAAGGGAGAACAAGGGATAGTGATGCAACCTGTACTGGATAGGATCACCCTCCAATTTAAAAATCAGGTACGCAGCTTGGGGGTGCTCTTGGACTCATCCTTAAACTTGGATGCCCAGCTCACGGCTGTGGCCAGGAGCACATTTGCACAATTAAGGCTAGTAGACAAGTTACACCCCTTTCTTGAGAAACCAGCTCTGACCACAGTGACACATGACCTAGTGATATCCTAGCTAGACTACTGTAATGTGCTTTATGTGGGACTACCAATTAAAAGTCTCAGGAAACTTCAACGGGCCCAAAATGCAGCAGCCAGACTGCTGACTAGGGCGGGGTACAGAGATCACATTACATCCCTATAATAACAGCTCCACTGGCTGCCAATCAGCTATCAGGCACAATTCAAGGTGCCAACCTTAAATACTCTAAAATAAATAAAATAAAATAAATTATATAGTGAGAGGCACTCCTTCAAATATGCAGGTATATTAATTCAATTAAGGCTTCATAGGTCATCGTCAATAACTCAATACTTTATAAGTTAACATTTTTTTTGTAAAGCTATATAACTAAAAACTTTCTATAACCATGGACAGTTCAAAACTGGATTTATTTTATTTTATTTCAAAAAGATCAACTGCAAAATACTCATTTGACATTTTTGACATACCATTTCTTTCCATCTCCTAATGGATATTGGACATTATCATATGCACTTCGACTTTGGAATCAGCAGTTTTAATCAGTGGTGTTCTGCTGCTTCTGATTTAGTTTCCCGGGTTCTCCAGCCAATACTTCCTTTCCCTTCCTTCACTTCATCCCCATTATTAATTTTACTTTGATTGATCACTGCAACAGTCTGTATTTCTGCTTCTTGCTTACATTTGCAAAATATTTCAGCTTTCTAATTTGCTATGAATTTCTTGTTAGTCACCTTCTTAGTTCAAAAAGCTAATAATAATCTTGACATACTGTGATGAATTCGCATTTCAGATCTGTTTTTGTGATAGGAGCCTGCGTAGCTCCATGCTATAAAATACAAGCAGGAATACATGTATACCATTGTACAATGCACATTCTCAAAGCTAATTTAATGTTTATGTTGCACACTGCAGTCTTCATTTTAAGAAAATAGTACAAGCTAGGCCACCTCTATTCTAAATGTTATTATATGCCTATGATCTCACTGTTCATTCAACCAAACTCCAAGGTATTCGAGTGCAGTTATGTTAAAGTCATAACAATACATACTTAAATGCAATGTTTAACTCTCTGCTGGACTCTCTGCCCAAACTGTTGACAATTATTATTTTTTCTGTATGGCCAACTAGACTCACACACTTTCACATTTTAAATAAGCTCTGTCAAATCTGAGTTCACCAGTTTTCAAAATCAAACTATGAGTCTCAACTTTTACAGGTCCTGGCAGTGATCCTATGAATACTTTATCAGCTGAAACCCCATTTTATTGGCTGGGAATTCCTAGAAGCTTTACTGTAACTTTTTCATGCTTGAGGGAAATCATATTAATGTAATTACACTCTCCACAAGGCCAAAGTTTGAGATAGCACTCTATAATGAAACCTTATTTCCGGTGAAATAACCACACATTATGCCAGGGGTTAATGTGGTGAGTAGACGTATTTTCTTATAACACATCCTTTGGGGGAGGGGGACAATTAACAACTTGATCCAGCCAATCTAATTATACACTGAAATTCTATCAAGCTAGTCTGATTTGTATAACATCAAGCTATATTCTTACTCTAGGAATAACGTTCTGTGGTAGAGCATACGTCTTTTAAGCCCAAATATTCACAGTTAAATTCCGAGCATCTACCATTAATTTGCCATGCAATTAACATGGGCAAAATGGAAGGGGAAATTTGTTTGGTCTACGTTTGAGTACAAAATTGCCTTCATTCACTGTCAAACTATATGTGAAATCAAGTTTAACTATTGTATTTGATCCCCCCCCCCAATACATTTGCATCTTGCAAAAGATTTGGAACAATGAGCTGACCTGGGACAGAGGAAGATAGATAGGTCGTGACTGGTTCAAGGGCTGCCCTTCATTTCACCTCCTGTTGAGCCATTCCTGTGGGAACTGCAAAGAGAGACATTTTTGCTATATATGGAAGAGACACAACCAGAGAAAAACCTCTCGTAATGGCCTCTCTTACCATCAGCTTTCTCCTTATCCTATATATATATGACCCAACCATTTTCCTTTTGATTTAATCTGCCAGCAACTGTGGTACTTTTTCTGGTTTTAGTAGTTCACACAGAGCCTCCCAAACTTTTTTTTTTTTTAAAAAAACAGCATAGTAACATTTGCACAACCACAAATTTAAGTATGCTTTTCAGCAAGGCTGCTGAGTCTTTTCATTTTGTTTCATTCGTCACAGAGTTTCTGGCACTGATGCTGCCACTTCAGACCTGTACCTGACCTGTATCTTAACAGTAAATGCTCCTGTCCACTCTTTGTTTTAATGAGTTGTCCTTGCAAAATGGCTGCCCATAGAGATGACTTAGCCTATGGTAGAGCTTTATATTTTCTTGCTTTTAGTTGTGAGACATGGGGGGGGTACTCTTCCACCCTGAAGTGACTCAGAAAATAAAGCACACCCACATTTGCATACAAAGATGGATTCAGATTGCACTACCTTGTGGCATTTGGTCATCTAAAATCTGGTGAGCTGCACAAAATTGATGGTTATGTGTAACAGCTGTGGTGTGCTCAGCAGCAAGGCTTTCAGTAGAAGGCCAGAACAAGGGTATTTTCAGAAGTGTGGTCAACCATTCCGGGGTCAAGAGACTCAGAGCAAGTAATCACCCAGTCCAATTTCACAACACAGTAAACACAGTCCAACGGGGGGGGGGGGAATGCCCAACAGGCAGACTTACAGAGCAGTAGAGTACAAGGCCAAAGTTTCCAGTGTCTGAGGTCTCGCATTGCTGAGGAAAAGGACAGGGAGTGCAGCTGATTGCCTCAGCCTGAGCAACCCCTGATTCTGCAAAGAAGCAGAGCCAAATGGCCCTGATCCTGGCATTATAGATCAGTGAGAACCATAATGAACTTCTGTTCTTTCAATCTTGGGAATAGAGATGGGCACGACTCAAAAAAATAATTTTTCGTTTTTTGTTTGTCGTTTTAGGGGTCCGTTTCGGTTCGTTTTAGTTTTTCGGGGGGTTGCACATTTTTCGTTTTCATTTTTGTTACAAAACGAAACGAAAAAACAAAATGAAAACAAAAAAATTTCGTTTCGTTAGCATTCTTTTCAATGTAATGTGTCTGCCGTAACAAAAACGAAAAATACGGCAAAATTTTTCGTTTTGTTTCCGTTGTCGTTTTGCTTCTGAAAAATTTTTCGTTTTCGTTTTCGTTATGAAACGAAACGAAAAAACAAAAACGAAAACGAAAATTTCGCTGAGCCGTGCCCATCTCTACTTGGGAATTAGAAGATTTATTGGATGGGTAGGGGGCAGTGATGCAGCATGATACAACACAGCAGAAGGAAACATGTAGATGCCATTACATGCTTTGTGTCTTCTGGATCCAGCAGGGTATGGTCCCTATTGAGATGCTTGCTTCACAGCTAACCATGGTTCTTCCTTCCCATGGCCAAGAGACTACAAGGACCTGATCACCCCAAACAGTTTTATACCCTCTTTACTCTGAAACTGCCCAGAAGGAATGGAATCTTGTAGCCATCTCCCGTGATTCCTGGGAAGGAAACTAATCCATACTGGGTAGAACAAACTGTTTCTATGACCAGGTTACTATGTTATCATCTTGACAGGGTAAACTGCTTTTGGAACAATAAGTTTATAAATACAGCATACTATATACATTTTTTCATGCCTCTCATGACAATGTGCCATGCATGGAATAGTGTGCAAATGTGCATTTATATAGCAGGTTTTCAGCTTAATGCATCACCATATAAGTGAAATCCCATCCCCTCAACCCATATGGATCTCTCTCTTTCTCTTTGTGTGTGGATGTGTGTCTGTTAAGCTACAAGTCAACATTATCAAAACAGTATGGCGGTAGAGGCAGGAGAAGTAAAGAATCCCTGAGGGAACAGGAAAAGATAATTAATTTATGAGTAGCATCAGAGAAAAGGACCAATTAAATTCATAGTAACAGCATTTTCAAAAGCAGGGAGTACAAAACAATGTTTATGAGGAAAGGGAGGAATTTTGATGCTAGGCTGGAGAAAGCACATCCTGATAGTAAATGGTTACTACTTTTTTGCCCTTTTCTGATTGTAAAGGAAGTCAGTTTAGGCCCCTAGCATGAGATTGTAGCAATATTTTCACCCTTAGCCATCTATTGTCAACTAAAATATTGTGTAGTGTCACTCAAAAACAGATTCCAATCCTTAACTATCACATTTGCCTAAGGTTCGGCTAAGCTGCAAAAGACAACCACAAATGATCTTTTGATGCTTTACAGATCAATAGAACAAATAAGCAGGGATTACATTTTCATTCGCTTTTGTCTGTTCACACTGCTACATACCCAAACAGATTTAACTACTTCACGCAGATAGTAATAAAAGTCATGGGCATGACCTCAGCCATTTTGGTGCTCACAGCTCTAGGTAGTCATTCAGTTTTCTTCATTACTTGAGGCGTATAAAATCAACAGGCAGACAGAGCAAGTGTTTATACTTTTTTTGGTTACATATGGTTGTATAGTCATGGGGGGAAAGGAACATAATTTGATGCTATCAAAAAAGATTAATGAGTTCAAGGCCAAGAACAGGTCTTAAGCATCACTAGGAACATGCCAAGAACCACAACCTGGTGTTGTTGGAGCTCCAACTTCCTTTTCCTGACCCACTTCACAACTTCTAAGCAATGGAGCAGCGATAACTGTCACTTGCTGTGCTTGAACATTATTGTTTGAAAGCTATGAATAGCATTATTCAATTTCTCAGGTTGCACTTATTCTCTTCACCTATCGACAGTGAGAGATTTTCAGGTAGTCTTTTAAAGAGTTTGGGGCTGTGCAAGAAGGATTTTTGTATCAATTGCATAGCTAATCGAAGACAGTTGCTGCGTACTTGCATGGATTTTTTGGAAGCAGGCAGTCCTGCGAAACCGCCTACTTCCATATAATCCAGTCCATCCTCTTAAGTCATCAGAGAAGGCCCTTCTACGAGTGCCACTGCCCAGGGTGGTGCATGGGGAGGCAGCAAGAAACAGGGCCTTCTCAGTAGTGGCACCGGTATTATGGAACTCCCTCCCCTTTGAGCTGAGAACTGCCTCCTCCCTGGAAACATTTAAGTGAGGCCTTAAGACATTTTTTTTAATTTAGGCAAGCCTTCTGAGCCTCCAGCCTTTATTTTTTTTTAATTTATAACATCTTAATATTAAGCCTTATTGGCTGGGGGTCTTTTAAAATCTGCTGCTGCTGTTGTTTTAGTATTGTTTTTATAGTGTTTTTATCATAGTTTTTAATGTTGTTTTTGTTATCTTTAATATTTTAAATATTAAAAATATCTTGTTATCTTTAATATTTTAAATTTTCAATGTTTTAATATATCTATCCTGGTTTTAATTTGTTAATTGTATTTTAATTAGTACAGAAACCACCTTGGGTCCCTTCGGGGAGAAAGGCTGCATAGAAATAAAGTTTGTTGTTGTTGTTGTTGTTGTTGTTGTTGTTGTTGTTAGACATTAGAAGCACCAGACTCCCCACCCCCAAATGATTGTAGAACAGTAAGCATTCCCATGGGAGTTAAAGAACACTCAACATGCACTCTTATCGTTCTCAGACAGCCTAATTGAGATGAGGCAGTTTCTCAAAATTTCCAGCAGCAACAGGGTATTGCCAAGCACCGCTTCTAATTTTTCTCTTTCACTGCCACCAACTAGTTCCTCTAGTAAATTCATACCTTCTAGACTGTTTTTAAATTAAGTAAAGATAAAAGAAGTTTATCTATTACAAAGTAGAATCAAACTCATAAAGGTAACATGTTTAGGTACAAACAAAAGGAAGTATATAGCTCGAACCCACTAAAGTTTGGTTACTGACAGAGCAGTTTACTTGCACACCTGGTTCTTAGGTTTTCAGACACTCATCACTTAGTTTTCCTCACATAAGTTCTAAATCCTATCTCTGGTAAGTACAAGTCTCACAGTCAGACCCTATATATCTTTTCTCTCTATCTGACCTTCTCTCAGACAGGGTCTGGCCCTATCTGACTAATTCTGCGCAGGGCTGAGCCTTAAATCTCCTCAGGCTACTCCCCCTGACTCTCCCATTGGTCAACAACCAACCCACCAATACAGACACTTCTCATAAATTATTCATCACCAAGGGGTAAACTCCACAGGGCTCTTTGCAGCTCCTTGAGCAAGACCCCCACCCCAAATCCTAGAGCTGCATCCTCAATAGATAGACTGCATATTGTTCCAATGGTGAAGTATTCCTTCAAAATCTTCTGTGCCAGGCTCAGACTGATAGCTTGGGGCTGCCACTTGATATTCACTTATTTAGGAGAAAGTCCCTTTGGACTCATTATAGCTAGGAATAAGACTCCACTGTAACATCCTAGAAACGTCTACTAGGAACTAATCTGCATTGGAGTTGGTAAGAACAATGCTTGTCTAATGTCCCAAGGATCTCCTTCACATCGTTCTACTTTCTGACCTATGCTCGTTTAGCTGTAATTCTAATTTTAATTTGCACACTCAGCCATGAGTTGATGCAGAATATGGGCTGGAACAGCTGGTGGGGCACCAGCTACAGGACTTTGGCCTACTGCTGTATCAGAGCAGCAGACAATGCCTGGAAAATTTGCCTAGGCAGGAAGGAAGTATGTAGGAAATGAACTGTTGTCCAACAGTATCACTGTGTGAATTTCCTTGGTCGACATAGAAACTGTACAGAGTAGATGTTCTTTTCCCTTGACATATCCCATTACAAAGGTGTTCAGACCAGAGGACTGCCCAAATATGTTTTTTAAACACAGCAGACAAAACAATAACACAACAGATTGTGCATTTACCTTTTCAACATCATAGTGAATCATGCAGACCAGCCTTTTTCAACATATTTGACAACTATTACCTTACTTTTTCAAACTGATAAATAGAAATACCCTCTATAATTGTTATCCAATGGGATTGCAACATTTTAATCACAAAATAACCACATAGTGGTCCTTCTTGTGTCATGTTTCCTCAGCCGAAAGTCAGAAATGTTTCCATCCCTGTCTCTCCATGTTTAACAATATTACGACAAGAGCTGTTAGCTTGAATGAGGACTGTTAGGCAGAATGAGATGTTGCTCCTAGGAGGAGCCCCTGGTTAATATACAAGATCAGCACAAAACACATGAGTTTCAACTTTACAGAACCAAATTAGACTGAAAGCAGAAGAAAGTATCCCATTCTTGCAGTTTAATTCTTAACTAATGTTGATGTTAACATGTCTCTCTGTGTGATCATCCTACTTACAAATCCCATATAAGAGCAAAGGCAATGTCCTCCTATGCTGTTTACTATGAATAATAGAGATGGGCAAGAAATGATTTTTTTTAATTTCGTTATTCATTATTGGGTTCATTACGTAATGAAACGAAAAACATCCT
The DNA here is from genome assembly GCA_023846285.1 of Phrynocephalus versicolor. Lineage (NCBI taxonomy): Eukaryota > Metazoa > Chordata > Lepidosauria > Squamata > Agamidae > Phrynocephalus > Phrynocephalus versicolor. Next base: position 44,243,337 of record JAHTLZ010003542.1, on the reverse strand, counting down.
AGGGGCAAATTTAACACGAAACGAACCAAACTGAGAAAAATTGGTTTGGTTCGGTTTGTTTAGTTAATGGGGGGCGGAGATGTCTCCTACCTGGTGCTGGTCCGGAGGTCCTTTCTCACCGAGCTGCATGGAGGGAGCACACACCTTGTTGGTGCCATAGAGGGACGCGGCAGGCTCAAGCCTCAGCCCAGCCCTGGGAGGAGAGCTAAGAAGCAAGACGCGTTTAGGTGGCCAGAGTAGCATGGCTTCGAAGCCTCCCCCCTTGCACCTCCCTCCCACAGCCCATTATCATGGGGCTGATCAGGAGGGAAGATAAGGAGGCCACAATTAGGCGGCCAGAGCAGCGCGGCTCCAATGCACCTCCCCCTTTTTATTCATCCCACACCCGTTCATAGGCACCCCCAGCTCTGACTGGGCCCCAGGGGCTGCACAGGGGGCACTGGGGGAAAAGTGGGTAAAAATGAATAACAAATTAACAAAACATTGAAATGATTTTTTTTTGCAAAAAAAACAATGAAAAACAAAACAAACTCCTTAACAAAACGAAATGAAACACCATTTTTTCAGTTCGTTTCCATCTTTAATGAATATGTATTGACATTTTTGTCAGCTCCCTTCCTTGTCTGCAAAGCACCTTTTAAGAAGTGTGTATATGAATTATTATTACAGGCTGTTTGGTGTTAACTATTTCTAAATGATAAATGGCATGTAATTTCCCAGGTCTGCTGAAAATTAAGTGTACTGGATCAGTTTAAGGTTAGAGCTCGTGCTGTGTTGCCTTGGCTCAAATCCACAAATTGGAAGCTAAGTTGTCCACTGGTAATAGCCATGTCTAATCAAGATCATCAGTAATCAAGGTTACTATGTCAGAGGCTTCCTGTATCCTGGGGTTTATGGGCCAAAGCCTGAGTTCCCTTAAGTAAGTATGTAGTATACTGAGGCAGTGAGCCCTGGCATCAGTTGGGAACACGAAAGTGATGTCCATCTGGGCATTAAATCCACCCCACACTCTACAATTAAGCTTGTTCTTCACACTACCACTTGCCTGACATTTGTCTGCCACCTGGAGACGCAGGGAAGCATTACTTTGAGACTTCAGCTGTGATGCTCTGAGACTGGGCAACCTTACAATGCCCTGCAGTTGTTTGCAAAGTTCTCTCCATGTACCTAAACTTTACTTCCCATGCCAAAATCTGCATGGGAGGAGTGTGCTAAAATCAGCAAAGATACCCTGCCTCATCCTGGTCCCTTGTTGCCTTTGAAGCAGCTGACCCTTAGCGAACACCTAGAAGCCTTATCCAGTGATTATACTGAGGGGAAAAGCAAGCTTGGCATTGCTGTATACTTTGCCATTAAAACCAGGATGGTAGGAGATGGAGGAGGCAGCGATAGCATTGATCTACCTTCTAATCTAAAATGGCAGAATTGTAGAATCATAACATTGTAGAGCCGGAAGCTATCCAAAGGGTCATGAAGACAACCCCTCCATTGCTAAAGCAGTCATGACAAGAGGGCATTGATTTCCTTTTGAATAGACTTCACCAAACTCTAAGGCAGTCCATTCCAATGCTGGATAGCTCTCATAATATTCCATTTCTTGATCACACACACACACACACACACACACACACACACACACACACACACAC
>JAHTLZ010003542.1:44221749-44241678 GCA_023846285.1 Phrynocephalus versicolor | reverse complement strand
CACACACACACACACACACACACACACACACACACACACACACACACACACCATGGGTGCCAGTTTGTTGAGTGGCCAAACAAGTGTTTTGCAGTTCCTGCTCTAACTCCTCCAGGAGGTGCCTACTCAGAGGCAGCACCCCAGCTGTTCAGCTGAAAAATGAACCAGCACAAATCACTGAACTCTCAGGTTGAGCCCATCTCTATTGTACATCTATATGCATGTCCTGTTAGGCAGATGTAATAGTATACAGTATATGCACAAGTTTATTCTTATATATATTCAAGTGATTAACTGGGCATGCACGAGCCTGTGCTTTTGCCTAATCCTTCATAAAGACATAAGTAATCCAGATGCTTTAAAATAAAAACCATTACAAAATCCTTGAAGACTGAATGAAATGTTGATAAAAGTGCTGCTGACAGTAATTTTTAAAGAATGTTCACGGGGAGGAGATAAGGACCATTCAGAGAACTCTTCCATTGAAGAGAGGTCTCTCTAAACAATGCAGAACAGGAGTCGGAAGGTATCTGCTGTCACATCTTTCCAGGCTGGAATGCAGCTGCAGGGTTCCACCAGAGGTCAAGAGTGAGAAGTCCTACTGGATTAAGGCTCTGTGATGGTATTAAGCAGCAGTCCAGTTCTCTGCACTGCTTTAGTTTGTTGCTGGTGGTATGGGTTCATTCACTTGACATATGGTCTGCCCAGTCTCTTTCCTCTTTCACATCTTCCACTGTCTTTTTAAAGCCTGCTGAGAAAAATCAACACCAGCATTCTATCCTAAAATCTAAATAAAGGGTTAAAATTAGTCAATATACAAAATGGTGGCCGTGTTAGTCTGGGTAAGCATATCAACAAGAAACAAACAAACAAAAAGGTGACAAAGAAGACAAAGACATGGCAGTTAGTTTGTACTAACTCCACTACACTTTATTCTGTTTTTTTTTTTTTTTTTAATTTTCGTATAGATATCCAGGCATTTTGAATTCTGGGTATCACACAACTCTGATGTTGTGTGGTCACATTCCATAACTAAAGGAATACCAATTGCTGCACCCGGGGCAGACGTACCCTTCTGCCCCCTGTAAGTCAGTGGTATATAAATGCACATAATGAATAAATGAATGAATATACGAATGAATGAATGAATGAATGAATTACAGTAGCAGCCTTTGCTGATAAAATAGCTTCTATGTTTATTCCCCATGGTCCTCTGTCCTTCCAGAGATCAAAGACTGAATGTGCTGATGGAGGAGCACAGGTGCCCTTTTCCTTTTCATGCAATTTAAATAAAGATTAATACCTTTCACCCTTATACCAGATATTAATTAAGAGATAATGTCTGATGTCATTCAAGCTGGGGTCTCCAGTGCCTGCCTGTCTGTTTATTTGTTTCTAGTTGCCTTTGAAGGATAGAACTCATGGCTGTCATGTTGTGGGAAATTCAAGCGCATACAAACTGTTTTCCCCAAACCAGGTTCCTTGGTGATGTAAGCTGTAAGACATTTCTTCCATTATTTCACATGACAGAAGGATTCCATTCACCGTGAGACAGCCTTGAGGAAGATGAACATGGAGCACAATCATGCTTTTGCAGAGATTCATTAGCATTGCCTGCCAAGGGTCCCTTCATAATTACTGATGAAGCTGACCACCTGGAATCAATTCACAGAGGCAGCCAACTGTGGTACTTTCCAATTTCTGAATTCCCTGGCATGCATCTGCCACCATTATTCTAACATTATCTCCAATCTGACATCAGTGCTGTGTTTTGTAATGTCTTGTGTAGTATCATTTCTCCTGGGTGCGATCATTGTCTCTCTCAAAGCATGCTTTTATGATTCAGTGAATAATGAATGTGTGTGGTTATTAAATGTGAAGCTTAGAATATGTGATTAAATATACCCTGCATGCAAATATTGACCCAAAACATAGCAAAGAAAGATGAAATGCTGATGTGGTTCTTCTCAAGGGCTTTCTTGGGTAAATGAAGGACAGTGTGAGGAATCATGAAACGTGATAGAAGTTTCTTTGAGGTTCAGTGCAGGATGTAAATGTTCATGGAGGCCTACAGGCCAGTAAACTTGTAGGAGGATTGTGGGTGCACAGAAGTTATAGGGCTGCCAGATCTCAAGTGATGGGCTGAATTTGCAAGGATTTTAAAAATATTTCCCCAGTAGGGATGGGCACGACCAGAAAAAATTACGTTTCGAGTTGTCGTTTGTCGGAGCGGGTCCGTTTTGGGTCGTTTCAGTTTGTCGTGAAATTTTTTTAAAATTTGTCGTTTCGTTTGTCGTCTGCCATTTGTACAGTGGTTTAGGGGGAGGGGTTGGGTCTGGGAGGCACCTCTCTGGGTGCCTCCCTCTGAGCTGACCCAGAAGGAAAGGGAAGCGTAACGCATAGCCGCCGCGTACCACCAATTATGTTGGGTTGTTAGCCAGCCATATTAATAGCTTAGCGAGGGTTGGGGGTTAGTGTGTCAGAGGCACCTCTCTCGGCACTTCTCTGACTCACTAAGAAGGAAAGCATACTGGCATACTGGCGTACAGGTTACACTTAGGGAGGGAGTGGGTCTGAAGTTGGAGGCACCTTTCGATGCACCACTCTGACCCACTAAGAAGGGAAGTGTACTTGCGTACGAATCTGGCTTAGGGTTGGGGTTAGGGTAAGGGCTAGGCTTAGGGTAACGGTTAAGGTTAGGGTGGGTTAGTGGGCTGCACCTCTGGGTGCCTCTGACCCACTAAGAAGACAGTGTACTGGCGTATGGGTTAGGGTTAGGGTTCAGGTTAGGGTTAGGGTTAGGGTTGGTGGGCTTTTTATGCCCTCTCTGGCACATCCAGAAGTCTCAGCAAAACCTGGCCATGCGATTGGTGGAATGGCTCCAAAAATTTGCATGGTCCTATCCCATGGCCAGCCCATCATTGCGCGTGTGCGGGTGTAGAAAAATAAAAATAAAAATAAGATAAAATAAAATCAATGGAGACGTTTTGTTGCAAGAAAAACCCACTGCTGCTACTATAAAAATTCCGGCAGTTAAAATACCTTATTTTCAAATGTTTCTGTGGTGCTTTAGTAGGTTTTTGGACCACGATTTAAAAATAAATATTGCGGTCGCCATTTTTGATTCCCCCCACCGCATGGCAAATGGAGATGACAAGGATGCCCCCCCCCAGCCTGGTATCAGCAGCCCAGGACAGGAGAGGGGGGAAGGCTGGGGACCCCCCCCCCAGAAACCACCCCTCTCTGGTAGGTGCCCTCACTGAGGCAGGCCTATTTCCCCCTGCTTTTTTGGACGGGAATCGGGTTTTTTTTATTTTTAAAACTTTTTTTCTGTGCTGCTTGGCATCACGCGATCGCCGCGATTCCATGAACGACAATGACAAATCAGACCCAATTTATCGTTATCGGGTCAGGTTCGAGCTGGAGCGGAGTAATTGTTGTTAGCGTTCCTCGTTACGTAACAGAAACGACGAATGGTAACGGAAATGAGAATTTCGCCGCTCCATGACCATGTCTATTCCCCAGGTCTTCAGGTGGAGACACAAACCTTAGAGTTAGAAATGTTGGAGGAAGAAAATATGACTTATTTGTCTCGTTCACACCCATTTCCTCCCCACTCTCAAGTGATATCAGGGCCAATAGCTCAATGTGAAGGTGTCTGCAGATGTGTTCTGCGTATCGTGTTAGGAGACTGTGAAGGAAGGCCACATTGTCTTTCTTACTCATTTGTGCATGTATGTAATTGTGTAGCTGTTACACAAGGACCCACCTTGGAAAATAACACAAAAGTAGAGATGGGGATGAATCAGCAAAATGGTGGTTCATCTTGGCTTGTGGAGCCAAAAAGGCTACAAGCCATGATGTACGAATTTGGCATCTTTTTCTGAATGAACCACAAATTGGTTTGTCAGTTCATTTGGGAATGATTTTTAAGGGCAGCATGGCAGACTCCCAGCTGGCTGCCTCTGTGCATGTGTCTGCCTCTCTGTGGAAGCTGCTTAGGCTGCCTCTCAAGATGGTAGTGGCAGCCTCAAGAAAAGCTAGGGAGGCAACAGAAACAGTGGGAAGGGGCTGTGGAGGCAGGCTGTGGGAATAGGGGAAATGAACCGGAAAGTCCCTTAAATAAAAAAAAAGAGCTTGTTGGCTCAGGAAAGTTACATTTCTCTAGTTTGGAAGTAGCTAAACTGACAACAACAACAACAAAAACAGCAATTTCCCACAGACTTATGGTTTGTTTAATTTTTTTGTGCCCTTCACTACGCAAAGGTCCAAAGACTCACTGTTTTGGGCCCTCAATATTTTTTTAAATAATAGTACAAAAGCACAAATATAAAGCAATAATACAAAAAAGGGGGGCTGGACTTTCTGGAGATATACCCATTTCCCCCTCATCACAGATCCCTACCCCCCTTTCAAAACTGCATTGATTCTTGTGAAAGTACACAGCCCTTCCCTTTTAAAACCACAAACTCAGTGATTTATCCCCTTATATCTACAGAGTTATTCTTATGTAGCAATCAGTTTTAATGTTCATGTTACATGTTAATTTATCATAAATAGCTATATTCCAAACTTCTTTGTACCATTCATCTAATTAAAAATCATGCTTAACTTTCCACTTCCTTGCTCTCATTAATCTTGCTGCTGCTAATAATAATTTTGAAATTAATTCATCTGTTGCCTAGCTCTATTGCTTCTTATCAGATATTGTTTGGGCAAACCTCTATATTTAACTTAAATATTTCATTTATTTCCTTGAACATTTATTTCCTCGAATTTCAATGCTGTATATTCATATATATCCACCACATATGGAAATACGTACCTAATTTCTCACATCCTCTCCAACATAATTTAGCATCTTTAGCATTTATATGACTTAATTTTACAGGAGTTAAATGCCATCTGTCTTCCTTGCCATTCCTTATATTAATACTAGAGATGGGCACGAAATGAACAATTTTTCATTTCTGTTTTTGTTGTTTCATTTTGTTATGCAACAAAATGACAAACAAATTTTATCTCTAAAATGAAACGAAACTAACAGAAACACCAGAAATTTTGTCGTCCGTTTCGTTTTCGTTACGGCAATACATTGAACTGCTTTAAAAACTAGAAAAATCACAAAAAATTGAAATAAATGGTAACAAAATGGTAATGAAACAAACGAAAACGAAAATGATTTTTTTTCAAAAATTCACGAAAAACGGAAATGAACCGAAACGGACCCCCTAAACGACAAACGACAAACGAAATGCCATTTTTTTGAATCGTGCCCATCTCTAATTAATACGGATGGACTCAGCCATCCTAATTTGGAGAGCAGCGCCACAGTGCCAAATGAAAGACAGTTTCAGTGTCAAAGTCAAGATCAGCACTCTCTTCGTGAATGGAGGTGATGGATACATGCCAAATTGTTGCATCCAGGAGACCACCCACCCCAAAAAGCTACACTTTTCTTGTCCAGCTCAGCAAAGAATGGGTGACATGAACTAAAGAGAACAATGACTTTACCACTCTATGGTGTACATGGGCTCTTGGCAAAAACAACAGGCAGCTCCCACCACCAAGTGCTTTTAAAACAGGGCACAACAAGCAGAGGCAAAATGATCAACTGGAACAATCTCACACTGACTTTTAAACAAAGCATCACCAAGTATTGAAAAAGAATAACACACTGAAGACTGTTTCATAAAAAAACAGACCGTTCCTAGTAATTAAGTCCAGTTGAGTTGTATGGCTTTTCTGTGTGTGGTCAACACATACATATCTGACACATTATTTTTGTAGTATAACACCTCAATTGAATTATGCTATCATAACAGTATCTGCTTTCAAAGCTCTCTCTTTTTGGCCTGAGGTAAGAAACAAGTCAGATTCGTCAGCGGTATCTTCTATTTATATCTAGAGCTCAGGTTTCTTCTTTGATACATCCCAGCCTTTGTGTGTGAGCCCAAACAACCTCCATTAAGTTTTACGTGCCACTTCCCCTGGTTCACTCTCTTCGGTCCCTCTTCTGGCCTCTTCTGAAATGTAGCTGCCACATTTTCACCTAAGTGCTAGACAGATTGTTTAAAAGGGGTCCTGCCAAGAATGACTTCAGACATCATCAGGATGGAACCTGCCGGTAGACTAGTTCACACTAGCCATCTCAAAACAGTATGTTGTGTTCACAGTTTAAAAAAAAGGGGGGGTACTCTGCTAGAAGTATTTCTCCACAACGCTGTGTGAACTGAAAACTGTGGTCTCTTTAATGAAGATTTAACAGCTAGATAACATTATTCTATATTAAATTAATCACCCACATCAGAGGGGAAAGCAACTGGGTTCTTAATATAGGACATGAACAAAACAGGAAATTAGAGAGCTAAATTTGTTTTTGTTCCATTTCCTCACAACTCATGTACATATAACATTGGGCTTAACATTGCAGGGGCTTTGGCTCAATGCACAGAGTGACAGGGGTGGGGCTGCAGCTTGTGTTGCTCAGGCAAAATTTCCTGATTGGGTGATGGGTCTTAGAGACACCAGCTTTTAAAAATTATCATTTACAGATGAATTTGCACATGGTGTTTATGATATACTGAGTTCATAGTGTTTCACATCAGTACTATGCTGTCTATCTGATTTTGCCTAAAGCAATTTATATATTTAAAAACATGCCCTAATGAGATATTATGAATGATCTAGCAAAACAATCAGTACCATGTTCAGACCATCAGAAGTTCAATAAATGATTGTCACACATACATATATTCGTCATACATACATATATTTGTCTTTTGATGATTTCTGCCTTTTTTGGTTAACAGATGTGATGCTGATTCTGCCTCAAGAAGCAGTGCACTTTCTGCAGGAAAATAACTCTTTAATAACACACAATGTTGCCTCACTGTAGACTTGGCAAATTAACTTGTTTTTGTTAACTAGTCCACTGGGAGAAAGCATAGCTCTGTTTTCATGTGTGAAGTCTCAGAGATGTAGCAATTGAAAAGGAGGGGAAGTTGCATTTTCCTTAATGTGTGACCTAATCCTGTATTAAATACTGGTACTTTGCTTGTTAGCTGCCTAGATGTCCCTAAACACATCCAATCTCGCCTGATTTCAGAAGCTAAGCAGGGTCGGGCCTGGTTAGTACTTGGATGGGCGACCACCAGGGAATACCAGGTGCTGTAGGCGCCTGGAGTAGGAACTGGCAAGCCACTCCAATATTCCTGCCAAGAATGCCACACACACTTTGCTTGTTTGTTCTTCGTAATGTCAACCTTTAGGACCTATGTAGTTCTTAGCTGAAATAAGCTTAGCCGCTCACAATCACTGCCCATTTTACTTTAGACACATTGCATATTTGAATTTCAACATTAATTCATTACAGACTGTTCTCTGTATTTCTCTGCATGAAGCTGAATCTATTTATTTATTTTGAATATTTTTACTCCACCTTTCTCCTTGGAAAAGGACCCAAGGTGGCTTACAATAATAAGGGACAATATACAGCCCAGCATATTTAAGACATATTCAAATTAGGAACAAGGAATTAGGAGAGGCATCTTAGAACATTAAAATGTAATATTAAAGCTACAAAAAGCACACAAAAAGGAAAAAAATCCATTATAAGGGGTGGAAACTAACAAGGAAATCACTGTTGTTCTTATGAAATCAGTCAATGCAATCATGTGGTAATCAATATAAAAGTCACATAGTAAATAGTCCCTCATTCAGCGAAAGCTTGCCTGAAGAAGAAGGTCTTCTGGAAAGACACAGAAATGGGGCAGTCCTGGCCTCCAGCAGGAGCGAGTTCCAAACTCTGGGAGCAGCAGCAGAGAAGGCCCTTTCATGTGTACTTATGAGACACACCTGTGAAGATGGCGGGATGAGGAGATAGGCCTTGCCTGATGACCTAAGCATCCAAGCTGGTTCATAATATCTGGTAAGATGGAGTGTACTTTATTTCCAGTGTTCAAAGTATTAAATATTGGGAGAGTGTTTGACCATGGAAATATACAAAGTGGTGTAGTGGATAGAGTGATGGACTAGGACTCGGGAGACCTGGGTGTGAATCTCTGCTCAACCATGGAAACTCACTAGGGGTGTGGAACTGGTAAAACAACTCCCTAAATATCTTACCTACCTTAAAAGCCCTTTTAAGGTCATGCTAAATTGGTTCCAACTTGATGGCATATAGCAATTAACATTTGGTCATATCTTTTCCTCCCCCCCCCCTCCAGTGAAAAGTACTGTGCCTTGTTTTGTAAGTGTACTAGAGGTGTGTGTAAGTCTTTGACCCCAATAGGGACAAGAGAGCTTCCTTGGCTAATCTTCATTCGCTTCCTCCTTTTCCCCAGAGATGCAACTCACATGAGTATACATGACTAGGAATCACATGTCTCAGGACACCCAGTAAAGTATTGGGAATCTACTGTGCCTCACCAAGCTCATGAATATGACCATATTTTTTCTGTATGAGGTAGGTTTAAATTCCCACTGCCTGTTTCCATGATCTCTCAGCAAGGCTCAGTACTCATAGAATCATAGAATCATAGAATTATAGAGTTGGAAGAGACCTCATGGGCCATCGAGTCCAACCCCCTGCCAAGCAGGAACCCCTTCACAATATTTCCGACAGATGGCCATCCAGCCTCTGCTTAAATACCGTCAAAGAAGGAGACTCTACCACCCTCCGTGGCAGCATATTCCACTGCCGAATAGCTCTAACTGTCATGAAGTTCTTCCGAATGTTCAAATGGAATCTCTTTTCCTGTAGTTTGAAACCATTGCCCCGAGTCCTAGTCTCTGAAGCCATGGAGAACAAACCTGTTCCCTGGCTCAATGTGAATGAATACATTCTGCAAAACAAACTGGCTCAATGTGGTGTTATTGTATGTGTGTTGCTCTCATGCAATATTAGTCAGCAAAGCAAAACAAAACAAAATTAAAAGGCAAGAGTAGAGGAATGAGGAGAGAACTGGTGGATGCATATATTTAGTTTCATCATGCGATTTGAATGAAGGCAGGCACTGGAGAGGCATTATGCCAATATCTGTTTTGTTATGCGAAACACATAAAAGCATTATATTGTAATGATTGCACAAGGAAACATTCTCCAGAGGCAAAACAAAGGTCTGGCCTATGTGACATCACAAGTGATTTCTTCTACGACATCACAAGTTTATTTACTCCTATGACATCACAAGAGCACCACCACTTTGACAGTTGATTTATCTTAGTGGGATTTCATTCACATATTGACCATGCTGGTTAGAAAAAAGCAAGCTGAGACCTAGGAAGCTTTACTCTTCTAAATACAGCACCCACAACTGCTTACCGTTGCCTGTGCTGCCTGGGAATTCTTGGAGCTGAAGTCTGAAACCTCTGAAACCTCTGAGCCCAAAGTTCTGCTCTTCCGAGGTGCAACTTTCAACTTCTGAAAGCAGCCCCAAGTTCCAAGTCAAACAATAAAATAGACCCAGCCCAAACCACCACCATTTGCAACATCAAACAGGGAGAGAAAACTACTGGGGAGACTATGAATTAAAAAGGAAGAGTACAGTTTGGGAGGAAGAAATAGGAACAATGAGGGGGAGGAACTCATATGCGGTTGGCAAGATGTTCCTTTACTTTGCTGTTCTGTTGGCCTCTGTGTTTTCATTTGCTTTCCGTGGTTAACTACATAACGCCAGACAGTGGCCACTGCTTTTATGTTCCAATTGAATGAATACATTCTGCAAAACAAATTGGGAAAAGCTCTTCATAACTTACAGTCCCCCACCTCATATGGAGAGTCCCCCTCCCCCAAATGAAAACGTTCTGTTCTTGAAGGAGGTATTTGGGCATCCTCCATTTCTGAGCTCTGCTTTAATTTCTTTCCATGCTTCGTTTTATCACCCATTTCATATTGCCAACACTTGGAAAAAGAAACCCTTGTTGTGTGCCAATAGTAGAAGTAATCAAAGCACCACAATAATTGCGCCAAAAGCTTTCTTTTTGAAAGGAACGTATTCTTCCCTACTTTCTCCAAGGCTTCCACAAGGTAAATTTGAAGTTCAGGTTTGACACCAAATGAGAGGACTTAAAATGCTGATTTAAACACTCTCAGCATTTTCTGTTGGCCGCTATCCTTCTGTTTCAATATTTTTGATGCCTTTCTGCTTTGTTCTTATGCACGCAGCCATTAAAGAGATTATTTCATCAAATGGTATGCACCTAAGGAAGATCTTGGCTCTTCCTACATCTGTTCATATGATAGCTATAATAAGGGTGAAAACAAGCCACTATAATAATTGGAAGAAAAAGTGAGGAGGGTGAACTAGCTGCATTGAGACAAAGGCTGCTTTCACACGACCCCTAAAATCCACTGCAAAATGCTTGCAGATGTGGAGCATAACATTGTTTTCCCACCAGCAGCGGACTTTAAAAAAAAAGTCCAACCACGCCCACTTAAGCGCGCCCCAGCGCGTTTTACAAATACCTGGTCTCTAGGAGGTAAAAAATTTTCCAATTCGGATTTTAAAGCTGTGAATGCCTGGCTCTCCTCCGCCTTCTGTTTGTTTTTGTTGTCCCCCGCTTTTAACAGACAGGAATCCCTAACGGGCTTCCTGTCCTACTACAACTAGCTGCTGCCGACAGCAGGCAGAGGTGAGCCTGCATTTTTTTCTCCCTCCCCTCACAACAGACAAAAGCAATAGAATCAGAGTGCGGGAGGGTGGGAACACAGGAAGCAGAACAGGTGATGCCTGGACCAAATGGCCCTGCTAGCCTTCTCTCACAGGGCTGCTCTTGGAGATCATCCAACTTAATATCTCTCTTTTCCTATATTTATTGTGCACAGACACGGCATTGCCACCTTATTTCTTAAAAAGGGGTTTCCTACCATATCCCTCACGGGATAAACTGTAGTTAAGGGCTTGCCTTGGTTGAGAATGAAGGAGAGTTGTCTTTGCCCAACAGTAATTTTTATTTTAGATCAGAAGTTTATAGTTTTCCTTTTGCGCAAGGGAAGGATATTGTGAAACCTTGGAAAGTTAATAATGAACTACTAAAAGCCCTTGTGATTTGTGAGACATTGGTGTATGAGATTAAAAATGTTTATCAAATGAATGACACCAAAGGGAACTTGAGGAAAACTAATATAAGACATTTCGGAAGCTATCATGAGAAACAAAGTAATCAACCATGCCCTGCCTAGGATGAGGTTTAAGAAGCAAACGCAAGAGCTTCATTAGAAAGGATAAAGACAAAAAAGGAATGTAATCTCTCTCTCTCTCTCTCTCTCTCTCTCTCTCTCTCTCTCTCTCTCTGTGTGTGTGTGTGTGTGTGTGTGTATTTGCCGGTCGGCATGTACACACACCCAGAAAAGATAATAAAAGAATTAATTCTGTTCTGTAGTAAATGTACTGCACTGAACACACCAAAGTCTTCATGTACACAGTCAGAATATTAAAAAAAAAGAATTTTCAAACCATCTCTTATAAATTGAGAAGTTGAGGAGGAATGACATATTCTTGGTACAATGAATAAAACAAAAGGAACATTAAATTTGACCTAAGTACCCTAGGGGAATCTTTGACAGATCTTTATTTTTTAAAACTGAAAATGAGCCAGGAAAGTATTTGACTAATAGAGAGTTGAACAAAGCCTTGCACTACAAGACAGCAGAAAACACAGCTGACTGTGTCTTTCCTAGTGAAAACAAAGACTTTTACAATCATAGACCTTGTTTTGTGTGCTCCTTAACCTCTTGATAACTTCACATAATGCACAAGAAACAGGCCTCAGGCAGGACACAAGGAGATCTCCTCAGGTATGCCTGCCTCAGCAATCAGACTTTCAAATTATGTCTGTTTACCTCATTCACAAATCCACATTTGCTATGTGAGGAAAATAATGTGATACAGCAAACACATTTTTCTCTGAATGATGGACCATTATTTAAAAACATAATAAATAGCCTGACTGGGAGATTCTGGGCATTGCAGTGACTTCTCCAAACCTGAGCATCTTATTACTTAGCCATCTTCCTATGTTGAATATGGCTCTGTTTTCAGTGGCTGCTACTATACCTCTGTAAACATACCTGTAGACTCATAATGCCTGCTCTTGTCTAGCTCTTATATGTCCTTAGATAATCAGTGAACTGCTGGCCCTGGCCTACAAGTATACTCTACAGATTAATGATATTTTTCCTACCCAAAAGCATGTGTTTTCATTATATGGCTATCTTACAGTTATAAATGTACCCAACAAAAATCAAGAGAGCTGACCAGCTATGAAGGCCACAGTCACTTTAAAAATAAATAAATAAACCTAGTAAGCTACCAGCCTGAGAAGCAACATCTGTTCCAGGCCAGTTCAAGGAAAAACTGTTCAAGCAAGGTGGTATGAGTTTATTTTCAATAAAGCATTAGAATTCCAGCATTGCCCAACATAAAACACCCCTCCTAGGAAGAATAACATTCTTTCTACCTACGTCAAACAACAAGGAAAAATAACAAGCAAGTTCCTGAACTTTGAATTGCAGGTCTTAAAATTTAAAGGCCAGGGGAGACTTTTGCAAGAATCAAAGGAAACTACCCAGTTTTGCAGAATGGAAGCCGGAGTGTGACAGATTGCGCTTGTACAATATACCACATATGGAAATAAAACATGCAAAAACTTGAACGTTATTGAAGTTGTTACTTGCGTTGCATATGGTGCATTTATGAGATTTGTAATAATGTCATTGGATGTAAAGTGCCTTGAGAGTGTTCTCACAAATGGAGTGGTATAGAAGCCAGATAGATAGATAGATAGATAGATGATAGATAGATAGATAGATAGATAGATAGATAGATAGATAGATAGATGATAGATAGATGTTACTACCCTTCTAAAATTGACTGGAATCAAAGGCATTTCCTCTATTTTCAAAATGAGATTATCTTCTGAAGTAATGGTACTGTGCTGCCTTAGATAAATGAGGAAAAAAGCCTTAGATAAATGAGAAAAAAACACTTTTTACAATATAGGTGTTTTACAATACTGTGGGAATATGCACAAAAGTGAATTGTAAGAATGCCTCTATCTATTATCTGACTCTTAAGCAGCAGATAATTTTCAAATGGATCCAGTGATGATGTGCTGCCATGCTGAAATCAGAGGCAAAGAGAGTTCTGCTTTTTGACTACAATGGACAAAAATATTATCATAGTTGAGAAAGTTACCAGTTTTCAACCATAGCTTCCAGAATCTTCTGGGGATGCTGAGACCTATATTCCAAAAGCTAATTTTCCTCATTTCTGGTCAAAATTCTACAACTTTCCCATTTTACCACAGTGGTTATTTTGCATCAACATACTTCACCCTGGATTTCTTTGAGAAATGCTTTTGTTCATTGAGGTTCCACAGTGAAGTTTAAAATGCACGAAACTTGGTCACCAAAATCATGCCTGTTTATAGCCACAACTGGATGGGGATTCTCTTCTCAGTTGGCTATACAAAAGCTATAAACCTAATCCTAAAACTCTTGTGTCATCTTGGATTCTCATAGAGTTAGAAAACACTCAAGAATTGTCTCAGGACATGGTTATATATTCTAGTGCAGACATGTCCAAACTTCGGCCCTCCAGATGTTTTGGACCACAACTCCCAAAATTCCAAGTCTGTATTTCCAATGGCAAAGGACTGTGGGAGCTGTGGTCCAAAACATCTGGAGGGCCGAAGTTTGGACAATCCTGTTCTAGTGCATGAGGTCCAAACAGAACGTTCTGATAATGTTAAAGGACCATTTTCTCTGTGTGCTCACATTAATCTTTGAATTCCACTTAGAAGCCCACATGTATTGCAGAGAAGTCTTGAGACCCAAACCTGGCAAGTCCTAAGGTACTGGACAAATCAAGTGCTCTGTCAGTCCCATGAAGATAACAATGTGCTGACTTCCATGTACATTGATCTCACAAAACAAAGCAGTTAAGCATCTTCTTTGGATAGTAATTAAATATGTTGTCACAAATCAGTAAGGTGTGGGTTGGCATTGCCATTTCATCCTTCAAATATGAAAAAGTCCTGTTTGCATTTGTTTTTGTACTTTGACCACTTATTCCACCAACCTTATTGTATTAATAAGAAAGTCAGTGTCTGCTGTGTAGTATAAGGTTTTTTATTATTGTTGTTTTAATTATATATTGATATTTTATGTTTTAACTGCTTTATTTCTTTTGATTGTAAGCCACCCAGAGACCTTTGAGTAGTGGGCGGCATGTAAGTTGTAAAAATAAATAAATAAATAAATAAATAAATAAAATCCTGTAACATCTACTCAAATATAGGCCCCCTAGATTTGACTGTGACTTACTTATAGGAAAGTTACAGTACAGTGACCCCCCCCACCTATCGTGGGGATTAGGGACCCGACTCGACCCGCGATAATTGAAAATCTGTGATATGCAGATGCAGATCTGTTCGGGCCTGGGGGGGCTAGCTGGGGCCCTTGTACTTACCCCCAGCCTGGTACTGTCCTGAATGGGGCTGTGAGGGCCTTCCTGGGCCTTCTGGAGGCCCCAAAAGGGCCTCCCTGCAAACCAGAAGTGACTTCTGTATCACTGAAAATCATTTCTGAGGCCTCGTACAGGCCTTCTGGTTCACAGGGGCAGCGCCAGTCCTGGGCTTAGTACGGGAGGTCTGAAACAGGCCTTTCCCCCCCTTACCCCAGTGGACCTTTTTTCATATACTGCGGTCCCACAATATAGTGGGACTGCAGTATATGAACCGCGAATGAGCGGGAGACCACTGTATCACATTTTAGGCTAAATAAAAACTAATTTCTCTTATGGGATTCATCTGCCCACGTCTTTTAAGCAATCAGTGTGTTTCTGCAAACCCACAGTGAATACGTGTATGGAACTCTCTCCTTTTTTGGTAGTCTTACATTAGATAAAAAGTTGCCAACCTTCCATTACCAGATTTCCTGCATTAACTCAACAGGAAAAACAAGCGGGAACACTTTGTAAAGCAGTGTCTAATCATCTCCAATAAAGTATGCAAGAAAAGATCATCGCAACCTGTTAATTTTAAACACTCGGAACTCCATGTTTACTGGCAAATGCATTAATTTGCCCTTCCCGTCATAGGAATGTATAACACGCTACAGCTTTAACCCAATAAAATGGAAACAAAGCTGGATTTCAAGTATCAGCAGCAGATCTCACATAAGTAATGGCATATAGTTGCTGATTTTGCTGCACTTTTACTGGCACATGATGGACATCTGCCAGTATCATTTTCTAATTATTATTTTTAAAACCCAGCTGTTTGCCGTGATTCATTTCCTCAGATTTCCCAAGGGATCCATTTGAAACCAGAGCAGCCCCTTTTGAACGCTCTCGTTGCCAGTTTTAGCACTGAAACTGTTTCTGCCAGACTCTTAAAGAACTGGGTTTGTGGGGGTGAATATATCCCCCTTCCCACCTGTGCCCTCCATCTCTATGGATCAGCTGCCACTCTTCCCACTCCCCAGTGACAGAATAAGTGCTCTCCATAGATAAGTGTAATAAGAACACAATGGAATACAGTATATGGTGCAAAAACAAGGCTCCAAGAGCCCTGGAGCTGGTTTATGCATTATCTTTCAGAATCAGAACCACAGGTTTTCCCACAAGTACACACTGCAGCCAATTAGGCATGCATCGTGAACCTTTTGAAATGCCAAGCACTATGCTTTAAGTATATGTGGAACAGGCACACTCTTAAGTCAGGGACTGAGCCTCTTTTTGGCACCTTTTCCCTCGCTCCATTTTAAAAAGTGTGTATGGAGAGGTAGGGCAGCACATCTTGTGGGCTGCTCAGTTTCCTCTCAATGATGTCAGTATTGAAGCCAACTCTGACTGATTACAGTAGGACCCCCGTATCCACTGATTCATTATCCACTGATTCAGTTATCCACGGTTGGCAGAGGAAATAAATAAATAAATAAATCAGCAGCTATAAAGCAAGATACTGTCATAAAACAGCAGCTGTAAAGCAAGCTACCATAATAAAACAGCAGTTTTGGGGGCATTTTGTGTTCTCTCTTATCCACTGTTTTCATTATCTACAGGAAGGCTTGGAACCAATCCCCAGCGGATACTGGGGTCCTACTGTACATGCGAGCACCACCACACCCACCAAGTGCCAGGATAGTGGGCAAGACCACATCAGTCATGGTGACTATATCTGGGGATTCAAGGGAACTGCAGAAATTAGACTTTATTAGGGTAAGCTGGATGTGGTCAAACGTGAGATGGAAAGAATAAACACTGATATCGTGGGTATCAGCGAACTTAAATCAATGGGAATGGGTGGATTCGGTTCAGATGACTCTCACATCTACTACTGTGGGCAAGAATGCCATAGAAGAAATGGAGTAGCCCTCATAGTCAATAAATGAGTGGGAAAAGCTGTGCTGGGATACAGCCTCAATGATGATAGAATGATTTCGGTATGATTTCAAGGCAGCAACTACCGATGCTGAAGAGGCTGAGATTGACTAATTCTATGAAGACTGACAACTCCTTCTAGAACTGATACCAAAGAAAGTTGTTGTTCTCATCATAGGGGATTGGAATGCTAAAGTAGGGAGTCAAGTGGTAAAAGGAATAACCGGCATGTTTGACCTTGGAGTTCCAAATCAAGCAGGGCAAAGGCTGATAGAGTTTTGTTGAGAGAACAAGCTGGTCATTGCAAACACTCTGGAAAGTTCCTGATGTTGGGAAAGATTGAAGGCAAAAGGAAAGGGGATGGCAGAGAATGAGATGGTTGGACAGTGTCATCGATGCAACCAACATGGATTTGACCAATCTCCGGGAGGCAGCGGAAGACAGGAGGGCCTGGCATGCTCTGGTCCATACGGTCATGAAGATTCGGACACGACTGAACAACAAGAACATGGAAATCAGAACAAGACATGTTTGACCTACAAATTTTATTGTATTTGTTTAAACTATTTAAACCCACCTTTCTCTTTAAAAATGAGAACTTTTAATAATTAAAAACAGTATTTAAACAGTGAATATATAATACTAAACCAATAAATGAATAAAATACCAAAATCCAGAAGCAATGTCAAAACACTTTCGTTGCGGTAAGGTACAACAATCCATTTTTGAAACCCCATTAAGCAGCCATAAACTTGGGTAAGGCTTGCCTGAAGAGAAAGGTCCTTACTTGCTTGCCAAAGGACAGTAAAGATGGCCCTTACAATCACTGAGTCATGTTACAAAATCCTCCCCAGTAATATGAGGTGTCCAGTTAAGGAACAATTTTGCTCAGTTTCATGAAAGCCTAACAATAATATGCTATTTCATTATTTTTGATGCACTTCACTTGGGAAACAGCATTCCCATGTTCAAAGAGTGCCGGATCTCCTAGAACTGGTTTTAATCTTAGATTAAGCGAACATGCTATGAAAAATTTGTGTTGTTTTCTTTCAAACGGTGGCATGTATACAGTACAGTACTCCCCTGTTTATCAAAAAGGGTTAGGTTTCCGACTCACCCGTGATAAAGGAAAATCTACACTATGTGGATGCCTTTATCTGTGGGTTGGGCCAGGACTGGCAGGCCTGTTGGGGGGGCCTCCTGTTCTCATCGCAGGCCTGGCGCTGCCTGGAATGGGTCACCACCGGTGGTCTTCCTGGGCAGACCAGAAGTTACCTCCAGGTCCTGTGCTGGGCCTCTAGAGCATGTACAGGGCCCAGAAGTGGCTTCTGGCAAACCAAGGCTGACTTCTGAAGGACCGGAAGTGACTTCCAGGCCATGAAGTGGCCATGTGCTGGGCCTCTGGAACTTGCTCCAGGCCCAGCGCCACCCGCCTGCTACCCTGACACCCGCCCGTGCCTGTGGTCCCAGTAAATCTGTGATATACTGGGACCACAATATATGAGTACTGTACAAGGGGCTGTATATAGTATAACCTGAGCACAGTGAGAGAAAGAGAGGGAGAGGGAGAGGGAGAGGGAGAGGGAAAATGAGAAGGAAATCTTGGATGGGAATTTCCCTTGTGGGATTAATCGTTGATATATCTTTCATTTATGCAGATGTGAAAAGTCTTCATGGTGCCAGTATTTCCTAATTAAAGCAGAGCTTTTCAATATTTATCAAATAGAAAATCTACTATCTTGAAAATATGCAGATGTCCTTTGCAGGGAAAGTCTAGTCAATATAAAAGCATGTGGGCTGTTGGTTAGTTTGTTTCTATCAAGGAAGGAGCAGCTGCTGGATCTGTTGCTGAAGTATCTGCTCTCACTTTTAGGGGCAAGCAGTGAGGGAGATTTTGAGGTGGTTTGACTTTTATACTGTTTGACACAACATAGGCCAGATTGCAGCAAACACAGGGTTTAGGTGAGACCTTCCATGACAAATGCCACAGTGGGGGCTAGAGACAGGGAGAAACTGAAAAATGAATCAGGTTTTCTGACAAATTTAACAGATTTGTCAAAATTCATTAGTTCGTATTCATCCTGAAGTCCCCCAACAAATACAAATTGATGACTTTTTAGTGATTTTTGATTCATCAATTTGTTGGTCTATAAAATGGCCCCCAGGGTATCTAGATAGACCAAAATTGGAGGAAAGCATCCCTAAAATCCCTCCAAGTTTGGTGGAGATTTGGTGGATTTTTGATGTCTGAATATAACCCAAATAGCCCTCTCATCCCAGAAAGGACTCCCAAGGTACTGTTTTTTTTTGGGGGGGGGGGCATAACTCAGATGTCTGAACCCCAGTTGTCACCAAATTTGCAGGGATGATGGTGGTGGTGGTGGTGGTGGTGGTGTGTGTGTGTGTGTGTGAGTGAGTGAGTGACTATGTGTGTGTATATCAGGTGCTTAGAGGTTTGCAAGTTCCTCCTTCTGGTGGTGCTCTGGGACCATACAATTTACCCAAGGTTACACAGACTGGCTCTTCTCCTGAGAAGCACAGTGGGGGAATTCCCAATCCTTGACTCCACAGGGAGGTGCTACAACCCAGTGATCTATGCAGCCATGCATGACCAGAAAAGTATGTTCATAGATTAATTCATATTGTATTGTATTCCATAATCTATTGGGGGGGGGGAAAGCAACGGACATATCAAATATGCTGAAGTATGTCATGATCATGGCATATACATTTTACTGTTTTGGACTGCTGGCTAGTGAGAATGATGGAAACTGTAGTGCAGTGCATCTGGAGAGAGACAAAACTAGCTTTTCATTCCAAATGCCTTCATTATAATTCTGATGACTGTAACTAAATGAATGCATTGTCATCACGCATTTTGAACTAAAAGGTAATTTAGCTGAAGGCATTTTTAACAGATTGCCCGTGTAAGTAGGAAAAATAAGTAGCATATAGATAAAGAAGTATAAATATTCAGCTTCACAGCTTTCTTCCCTCCCCTCTCTCCCACTGGCCTGTCAACCGTTTAAACTATGCAAAATTGAGCTTAATCTCAAGTGCTTCTCAGAGGGCGTGAGGGGGTGAAAAGTGGCCTAGAGCAAAAATCTAGTTACTTTGTCCCAATAGGCAATAAGATCTCATTATTTCAGTGTTACAGTAATAAAATGCAGAGCTATGCACAGTGAACTTCATAGGCACATGGGAATGTAATATAATATCTACCATTTTATATTTTTTAATGTGGGGCTTGGGGGCGGAGAGAAGACATTGGTAACTTCCTCTTTCACTAACTTCTTTCTTTCCCTGGTAAGAGGAAAAAACTTTTCCCCTTCCCATCTTTCCTGCAAACTATTTTTTTCTTGCAAGACGAAGACAATGATTAAACTTGTAGAGCAATCATTCTCAAGACTGCAGAACAAGGGGGGGGAGAAAGAGAGAGAGAGAGAGAGAGAACAGAGAGAGAGGCAGAAAGGTAGACAGGCACACACACACTTACGCACGCACGCACGCACGCACGCACGCACGCACGCACGCACGCACG
>JAHTLZ010003542.1:44198098-44211478 GCA_023846285.1 Phrynocephalus versicolor | reverse complement strand
GATGATGATGATGATGATGATGATGATGATGATGATGATGATGATGAACAAGCTATTAGAAGAAATGCAGTTAAAGCTAGAATAGAAAAATCAGTACCTCACATGTAGACTCTGTAAAGAGGCAGATGAAACTATCAACCATATATTGAGTTGTTGCAAGAAAATTGCTCAGACTGATTACTAACAGTGTCATAATGTAGTTGCTCAAGTGGTCCACGAAAATGAAACAAAATTTTTTGCCCTGTTTTTCGTTTTCGTTATGGCAGACACATCCCAACGGAAAGAATGCTAATGAAAACAAAAAATTTTCTTTTTTGTTTTGTTTTTTGTTTTGTTTCGTAACGAAAATGAAAACAAAAAATGCGCAAAAAAACCAAAAAATGAAAACGAACAGAAACGGACCCCAAAACGACAAACGAAAAACAAAAAATTATTTTTTTGAGTCGTACCCATCTCTAATTCCTATACAAGGTGTTAGCAGAGTCACCGAGAAACAACTTGAAAAAAATTACCCAATATCAGGATCTGAAAACTGAACTTCAGAGACTCTGGCATAAACCGGTACAGGTGGTCCCTGTGGTAATCGGTATGCTAAGTGCAGTGCCTAAAGAGCTAAGCAAGTATTTAGAAGAAATTGGAGTTGACAAAGTCACCATCAGTCAGCTGCAGAAAGCCACCTTACTGGGATCTGCTCGCATAATTCTCCGATACTTCACATTGTCCTAAATGCTTGGGAAGCGTTCGACTAGTGATTTGTAATACAAAATCCAATGTAGTTATTTTGTTTGCTGTGTGATGATGATGATGATGATGATGATGATGATAATAATAATAATAATAATAATAATAATAATAATAATAATAATAATAATAATAATAATAATAATAAATACAGGTCCAAAGGAGACCCAGAGTGGCTTAAAAACCATCCGTTTCCTTATGGCAAAGAAGATTGTGACCAAGTGACTTGTATGCTTAGATCATTTGCCTCATGCAAAATATGGTAAGTAGAGATGGGCACGAAATGAAAAAAAATTCATTCCATTATTTGTTATTCGTTTCGTAACATAACAAAATGAATAACAAAAATTGTGATGAAATTGGAATGAACCGAACAGAACCACGAAAATTAGGTTTGCTATGTTTTGTTTTCATTAATGGCGACACACAATGAAATGAGCTGTTTTTAAATGTTTAAAAACATCCTGAATATCCGTAAAAACCCAGCAATAATTATTTATTCTGCCTGATAATACCTACCAGGGGATTGGGGTCCTTAAAACGTGCATTTATGTCTTTTCTCAGATCGCTGTATTTTTTTCCTTTAAGGGGAGTTAGGGAACATCAACCCAAAATGGCTCCCAGATGCCTAATATTGATTTCTTGGGTATTAAAACACCCTGGACATCTGTAAAAACACAGTGATAATTATTTGAAATTATTACCTATCAGGGGGTTGGGGTCCTTAAAACGTTTGTTTTTGTCTTTCTCCCATCACGATGTATTTTTTCTTTTCCCTTTGACACAAAATGGATCCCAGCCACAAGATGGATGCAAGCCATGTGATGGGATCATGTAAATTCTTGTACAGTTTCATCCAATAGCATGCCCAGGTTGCAGACTGGGTAGGTGTGGCAGCCACAGAGGGGATAAAAAGCTCTGGCAGACCCCGTCCTCCTTGCAGTCTGCAGTGGGAGTTAGGGTGGGATTGCTGTCCCTGCGACTTGTTACTTTAGGCCAGCCAGGCAGGTGTGTGTCTCTGTGTTCCTGCTGGCTGCAGCCTGGCTCTTAGGGAAGAGAAAGAAGAGATTTCTCTTGCAGCCTCCCTGTGTGCGTGCGTACCTCTGGGTGAGTACCCTCCCCTGCCCCGCAGTGCAGTCACTCTGTGGCTGCCTTATGCCCTGGGCAACGCCCACTGCTGCCTTTGCAGCCTCCCTGCGTACCTAGTCTATACTGTGTTTCTGCCTGCATCATTTTTTTAGTGTTTTCCCTCTGGTCTGGGGCGCTGGGGGATGCCTGTGCGCAGAAATGCTTTAAATCATGCAAAAAGCTGGTAAAAATGAAAAACGAAAAATGAAAAAACGAAACGAATTTTTTTCAAAAAATTCACAAAAAATGAAAACGAACCAAAATGGGACCCACAATGAAAAATGAAAAACCGAAACATCATTTTTTTCAATTCGTGCCCATCTCTAATGGTAACTACTTGAAAGTCTGCAGTCTTTCTACCTACACTTCATTGTCTTTATACTGGATGTATACTAGAGAACCCTTCCTAATGAAGGGTTCTTCCAAATAACGACTGCCATTTGTAAAGTTGGCGTGTCAGTTACCCAACCTTATATATTCCTAATTTATCTTGTTCTCTATCTCTGGAATCTGGTGATCCAGAAATGTCACATGACATGACATGAAGGGAATCTTTAGCTTGGCATCACGTAGAGTCAGTCACGACTGTAACGACACAACACATACACACATATGTTGAGTAACCTGAGACTTACCATTTTAGAGAATGGCTGTGGAATGCTTTTCTAAACTGTTCCTGTACTTCACACGAATCTGAGCATGCAAATCTGCAGATCCATTCATCTGTGCCATCCTGTGGTCATCATGATTTATGCAGCAAATCTACACTAGGGGGGTAGACATCTATCAAGTCTGCATCTGCAGGTGTTCTTCTGTTCCCCATCTCCACATTAACTCTGTGCCTGTTTTAATGAGATGAATCAGCCCATTTTCTATAAGCTTGTTGGTACTTTTTTTCAATCTACGCATAACTTGCATGGATTGCTTCTACAAATGGGAAGAATGTTTGTGCTGTAGTTTTGTACACATTTCAGAAATGCACACTCTCCCATGCATACTTTGTAAAGGGCCATATTTATATTGGACATCTGTCTGGTTGTGGCACATAAAGTATGCCCAATCTGCATCCAGTAAGGGCAGCTTATCTCGAAAGTTCACATAAAAAGTCAACTGAGGTAGCTTCTCCATGTACCCCTAATCTACTGTATGAGAAACGGAAAACCCAGCCCTACCATTAGTCAGAGTGAGATGGCCATCTCAAGCAACAGGTCTCACATGTCATGAAATGGCAGCAAATGGTTAGTCATTTGCCATTGTTGCATTTTTATGGCAAGAAATGCGGGGGAAGTGCTTGTGGAATCTTGTGCCTCATGAGGCAAAAATAACTTGGCTGGCCTCAAGTGTTGCATAGCCTGTGTTACTACGAGCAGCTGATGGGGTGGCATCACTTATGACTCTTCCTCAAGTAGAGGTATGATTTGGGCCAGACCTAATAAGATGTCCAAGGGATTAATGAGACTTCCATTCAGAATATTCTAGGCAAATGGATTTTTTTTAAAGCCCAATTGTCATGAATTTTTAACTTTTTTTTTCTAATGACCTTCTGGGATTTTTAAATGATTTTTTTTTTTTACTGCTGATTAGCAAGGAGATTTCTAACAATGAGCCCTTGAGTCACACACTGTGGTGAAGTTGCCAAGTATTTAAAAAGCATTTGCTGTATCCACCTCATTGTGTGTCAGAGAACTTGAGCAACCGCAATGCACTCCCCAGCTGTCAGGGACCCTTCAGTCTTTGTTGTCTTCCCAGAAGCGCAAGGCTTTGATTTGTGTCTGTGAAACTGATCGCCTCCAATTGCTTAATCCCCTAAGCTTTTAAAAGTGATTAAGCTGATACGTCGTTGAATTCCTTGGAAATGTTGCTGGCTTTCATGCTCTCTTGTGCAAGTTTTATCTTAAATCAGCCCATAATCGTTTCATAAAATATTTCAACACAGGGCAAGACCTTTAATGGAGGGGGAAATGACAGCAACAAGTTTCTTGAAGTTTCTCATTCAAAAGGCAGACGATGAAGATCCATTCTCATGACATAATTTTGAGCCAAAGCTCACAGGGGCATAAATGGTGGGAACCAAAGATAGATCACAGTCAAGGCTGGATGTCCTGTTCAGCAGACTGAGCTCCATATCATTCCTCCAGTCTTCTAACTAACTAAGCTAGTCTGGTTTCACTCCACTAATGGTAAAACAGGAGTCAACCTCCAGGTCAGGTGAATACGTGCCATTCATCTCAGATTTCTTTGTGCTGGCCTGTCATCCTCCAAGACAATGACTCTTGGCACCTTTCCATCTCAAAGTTCCAGAAGTGGATTTAGGTGTAGATGTAAGGAAAGGCTACCCTATTCTTTTTATCTCCCTGGCCTCTAATTCCTATCATACACTGATATTTTTCAGCAGATTTTATCAGCGTTCCTCACTTCCTTTCTTGTTTCTGTAAAGATCACATGTCATATCTCTACTTAACCTGCATGTTTCACTGGAGCATGTGTCTATCTAGTTTACAGAGTATATTAGAATTTAAGCTTTTCGATCTTAAATGTAACTTTGTAACTAAATAAAAATGTAGTTATTTGATTTCTAACTGCTTCTGCTTTTAATTGGGGTCTGCATTGGAACCACCTGCCCAAATGTCTATGCTCAACTCACTTTGCTAAACTCTTTGCAGTACACATTTTTGAGTATCTAGCAGATCCCACTGCTTTATCTAGCAGAGATGGGCACGACTCAAAAAAATAATTTTTCGTTTTTCGTTTGTCGTTTTGGGGTCCGTTTCAGTTCATTTTCATTTTTTGGGGGTTTTTTGCGCATTTTTCATTTTCGTTTTCATTACGAAACGAAACAAAAAACAAAATGAAAACAAAAAAATTTCATTTTCGTTAGCATTCTTTTCGTTGGGAGGTGTCTGCCATAATGAAAACAAAAAACAGGGCAAAATTTTTCGTTTCATTTTCGTTTTCGTTTTGTTTTCTGGAAAATTTTTGTTTTCATTTTCGTTGCGTAATGGAAATGAAAAACGAAAACGAAAACGAAAATTTCGCTGAGTTGTGCCCATCTCTATTATCTAGCCAAAACAGGGTTTTGTAGCACTTTATTCTGTTTCGTCCTCAGCGAATACCAAAATGAACAAAGAGAAACAAAAACGAACATGTGTACCCAGTTGAACTGTGAGAAAAACTTCATGTCTGTGGAGATTTTGTCCATGAAAGTTCCATTGAGTGAATCCAATATCCTACTTTCCAAAGAGCTTTCACATGTGAGTAGTTCTCGGCTTATAGCACTAATCCACTGACTAGTAACCCTTAGTGAAGATCAAAATACACATTCCTATTCCTAACAGTGTATGTATCCCACTATTGCAGAAAAGCAGCATATTAGCTAAATGTAAATGTCAGTGAGCATTATAAAGCACACACAGCTTGTTTTCCCATCTGGATGGTTGGAGAATTTGTCCATTTTGCAGCACAGAAATATGAGGCATCCAGTGCCTCACCAGCCATAATGCCAAAAGGGCAGATCCCGGGTAAGTCATTAGACATGGGCATGACTCGGCAAAATTTTTGTTTTCGTTTTCGTTACGTAACGGAAATGGTAATGATAATTAAGCCATCAGAACTTGAACTTGAACCGAAAAAAGAAAAATTTGGTCGGGTTTTTCGTTTTTGTTTGTGGCATCGCGGTGATCGTGCAATGCGAAGCACAGAAAAAGTTTTTAAAAGTTTTTTTTTTAAAAAAACCCGACTACCGGCCAAAAAAGCAGGCGAAAATATGCCTGCCTGAGGCTTTGCCACCTACCAGAGGGGTGGTTTCTCGGGGGTCCCCGGCCTTTCCCCCCCTTCTCCTGTCCTGGGATGCTTGCACCAGACTGGGGGGGGTCATCCATGTCGTCTCGCCATGCCATGCGGTGGGGGGGGGATCCAAAATGGCTACCACAATTTTTCTTTTGAAATCAAAAAACACACCAAAGCACCACAGAAACATGTGAAATATATTTATTTTAAATGCCTGATTTTTAATAGTAGCAGCAGTGGGTTTTTTATAGCAATAAAACGTCACACTGATTTTATTTTATTTTATTTTATTTTTTATTTTTTTAGACCTGCCCATTTGGGCTGGGCATGGGATGGGACCATGCAAATTTTTTGAACCATTCCACCAATGGCATGGCCAGGTTTTGACTGACACTTCTGGATGTCTCGGAGGGAATAAAAAGCCAAGGCACCTTCCAGAAGTCGCAGTCGGGTCTTGGATGTGGTTGAGGGTGGAGGGCTGTGTGGCTGGCTGCTCTGGCTAGGCTATTCGAATCGAGATTGGAGGGAGGCTGGAGGCTTTAGATTTAAGTTAGGCAGGGAGGGAGGGAATTGAATTTAGAAAATAATTTCTTTGATTCCCTGCAGCTTTGTCTGCTGAAGGGAATAGCAGTTTATTCTTTATTTCTGCTCTGGCAGTTTGTGAGGATTTTTTTCTGATATTGGATAAAAGGGGAGGTTCGACTGGGAGTGGGAGGTGTGGATTTATTTTAAAAATGTATTATATACTACCATTTATTTTCTATTTTCCCAACTTCAATTTGCTTGCACACACACACATTTGGGGTGCAAGCCAAGAACAGAACCTCTATCCTAAGTGATATCCTAACTGCCCACTCGCCCGCCCACCCGTGCCACCACCCGCCTGCGGCCCACGCCGCCGCCCGCCCACTCACCCACCTGCAGCCACCGCCCACCCGCACCTCCCCCCTGCTGCTGTCGCCGCCTACCCATAGCCCCCCCGCCACCACCGCCTGCCCGCACCTCCCCCCGCCCCGCCCACCGCCTAGGGCGCAAAAACACCTAGCGCCGGCCCTGATTGCGGGACGCCCCTATGCTCTCTGGGAAGTCAAATCACGGTAAATTGCGGTGGAAACGACAAACGACAAATGACAAATGAAACGACAATTTTTTGAAAAATTTCACGACAAACGGAAACGACCCGAAACGGACCCGTTCCGACAAACGAAAACTCGAAATGTCATTTTTTCTGGTTGTGCCCATGTCTATTAGTCATACTATCTCTGCCTAATCTCCCTGACAGGGCTGGTTGGAGAATCCTGGCTGATAAAGGTGTGAGTAAATAAATAAATAAATAAAAACAAATATAATTGAAGGTAACACAGTATAATACTTTTTCCAGAACACAAACTGCCTGACTCAAAACCATACTGTTAATGTGCAAATTACAAACATAGTTCATCATTTTAGGACTGCTTGGGATTATGATACAATTAAACATGTTCAGAAAGAAAAGGGGAATAAGATCTAAAACAAGTCCTGTCAATTCCATTACATATTCTGTATTTTTTAAATATTTTTATTTTATACAAATTACAAAAAAGACAAACATCAATAACAGTGCACCCTTTCACCAACAGGATCACTCTTCATATTTACATTCATTATCTTCCCCTGCAGAACAAAATTGATTGTTGCGCTGAAGCCTTACCCTTATCTTGTACAAACACATATTCAATAAATCTACCCCATATATCATAGAAAATATCTCTTTTTAACTCTCCCTTTTTAACCTTTAAAGAACATTTATCATTTAAAGCAATATTCCATATTTCATTATACCATTCTTCTATGCATAGTTCATATTTAGATTTCCAGTTTCTAGCAATTATTAATCTAGCCACAGTCAACAAATTTGTAATCAACTCTTTAGTTTTAACATCATAACTATGATAACCAAATACTGATAACAAAGCAATTTCAGAATTGGGCTCTATGGTCATTTCTAGTATGTCACTTAGTTCTTTAAAAATACATTTCCAAAATTTTTGTATCGTTTTACATTCCCACCACAAATGATAAAAGGTACCAATCTCATTATCACATTTCCAGCAAAACTTAGAAAAATTTGCATTTATTTTATTCAATTTCGATGGCATCAAATACCATCTTAAACTTATTTTAAAGAAGTTTTCCTTTATTCTAACAGACATAAATCTAAGTATTCTCATTCTCCACATTTTAGCCCATTCTACCTCTCTTATTTTTTTTTTTGAAATCTTGTTCCCACAATAATTTCGTTCCAGATCCTACCCTATTTTCATCTAAATCCAAAATAATTTTATATAGTTTGCTAACATTACCTTTTACTATATTCTCCTTTTGGGTATCCTCATACAACAATAAGAGTTGTTCATATTTTGTGTACTCTCTACATTTATTATTTTTCTTTATCCAAGCGTCAGTCCATTTCTCTAATTGTATAAAATTAAATCAAGATATATCCCTACCTTGAAGAATTTCCTTCATTTGTACTTTCTCTCTCATCTCGCCTATCCAATCTTTCAATCTAATCACTTGCTTATCCCTAAATACTTTTTTGAAAACTTTCAAATTTATAGGGAAATTCTCCATTTCAGTTACAGATCTCACAGATTCTGTATTTTGAAACACCAAATATATCCACTGAAAAATGGACTCCATTTTCAATGCTCTCCAAGTTTTATTTACTTAGGTTGAAGAGAACTGGTTTTGCAAATGTCCTCTGATAACTTTGACAAATGATGTGTTATCTTTAGTGTGTTTCCAACTGATGACTCAATCTCCCTGCTTCCTCTTTGTATTTCACACTGTGTCAGGAATGATCATCACACTCTTGGGCGAAGGTTGACAGAGCACAAGATTTTGAGAAAGACCCATCATTCTCTTCAAATAAAATGCATTTAATTCAACAGCTCCTTCCAGCACAGCTGCACATTTTACACCCCTGTGAAAGCAGATAGTGAAGGTTATGATTACTATATTTTAGTTACGAGCTATATTTTAATGCTCTCTGTCAATACTTCTTAATAATTCATCACCTAATTTACCATCATCATGTATGCATGATAATCTGAAGTGTACATTTCAGTCACAGTAGTATCCGGCTGGACTGATATCAACCTAAGGAGGAAAATATATATACCTCAATAACTCAGTCACATATCACAAGCCTTACATGGGCAGGAGTCTGTCTGGACGAACATAGGAAACTACCTTATGAAAGGTTGTACAATATTGTCTTCTCAGTACTAAGTCACAGCAGGTCTCCAAGTTCTCAGGGAGGGGTGGAAATAATTTGGTTGGGTTTGACATTCTGGAAAAAAAGTATCTTGTCTTGTGAGAGGAACAATTTTGCTTTCCAGATCTGCACATTTGCAAACCTTGACCTTTAAGATACGCTGATGTCTTAAAATGCACACCAATTTAAACACATATAGCCCTTACTCCATGATAAGAATGTGTTGATTTAAAAATATGCACAAACATGTGAGCAGTTTTTTTTTTGGGGGTGAAGTAAAGAAATGTGCCTAGAGACAGACTGGTTGGTTAGATGGCTGGTTGATTGGTTGGCATTGTGTTAAAGTCTTTGGAGCCCCCCAAAATGGCCCCAGGGATCCATGCCACCCATTCCTTTTTTAAAGTGGAAAAATGAAAGACTTCTGCCTCCCAAGCACTGGCTCCACTGTTCAGCTGTGGTTCCTTCTCCATCTATTCATTCATGCACAAGAGCTTTTAAACACTCTATATGTCTCCCCTTAGCATCTATATCATCTCAGGTGAGTGTGTGCTTTTCATTAGAAAGATAGCCTTGGTAAGAAATAGACTTGTTGATGAGCTAATCTCTCCCCCTCCCTTCTGGCTCCTTTTAAAAGAAATTAAAACTGGTGAATCTCTAGCATCTTGGTTCATTTACCTAGAGAGGAGGAAATCTGGATACCCCAACATCTTGGATTGTTATACTTAGTGAAAATGCAGCACTGACTCTGAAAATAGCAGCAGAAGTTAATTTCATTTAATTCTCCAACGTAATACCTTGTGGAAGGCATCATTGTGGCTTTCAAATAAAGAAACACTCCACTTAGGGAAACGGGACCAAAGCTGTTTTGAGCTGGATTCTTGCTGCTGAGTACTATACTGGTTTTTGTTTCAAGTCCATCATTATTTGGCTAGAGAGCCTGATGATACTCCTGTAGGGAGGTGAATTGTTAGTCTGCAGAGCCAGTAAGAAAAACACCCTTGCTGCTGCTATCTAATTATTTTTAAGTCAATGGCAGGGTTGCCTTGCCCCAACAGAGAATGAAAATGCTGTGTGAGAGGCACACACCATAGCAAACCCCTTAATTTTGGCTGGGAGCTTGACTGCTTGTTAAGGAATATTTGTTTTCCTATATGTGATGAGATCAAGTTAGTTTTTGCAAGATCTTCAGAGTGGTGGGAGGAAAAGAATGGATGGAAAAGGCATCAGGATGAAAATGTCCTAGGAAAAAACAGAAACCTGATCCTGAGATATTTTAGGAGAACAAACAGCACACTGAGTAAAATTA
Source organism: Phrynocephalus versicolor (assembly GCA_023846285.1). Taxonomy (NCBI): domain Eukaryota; kingdom Metazoa; phylum Chordata; class Lepidosauria; order Squamata; family Agamidae; genus Phrynocephalus; species Phrynocephalus versicolor. The sequence continues at coordinate 44,201,258 of JAHTLZ010003542.1, read as the reverse complement.
AGTATTTCAGCATGTAAACTTTTAAAGTTTTGTTTTGTTTTGTTTGTTCACCCTCTCCCTGAAAAAGGTAAGAAAAATTGCGAAAACAAGCAAACCAGCCAGTTAGGGTATATTTACACAGACTCGGGATAAAAGATATAGAATTAAACATTCATTTCTTAAATTTCCAGTGTAGCCTTCTGATTAAATCCAAGTTCATGATCTGCATCCCATATTTCACTTCTAGGAATTGCCAAGTACTTTGTTTTTGTGCGTTGTCAGTTTGCAAAATTCTTTGTATTCAAGACAGAAGGAGTTTGAAATATGATTGCAACTTAATGTGAATAAGACAAAATGGATGGTTATCAGTAAAAATCAAAATGGTTCACATAACCTTCTCAAGATCGGCAGTAATATAATTGAAAGTGTATTGTTTTATAAATACTTGGGGTGTTATGTCAAGGATAACTGGATGCTATGTCAAGGATAACTGGGACCCTTCATGCAAATCCATTGTAGAATTGAACAAGCTAGAAATTCTTTCCAGAAAATGAGGAAAGTCTTGACAAACCAGGACTTATCTATCAGACTTCGCACTCAAATACCTTGATCCTAGGTATTCAGTATATTTTATTATGGTGTTGAAACTTGGACCCTTACAGACACATTAGGCAGGAAGCTGGAAGCATTTAAATGTGGAAGTATGGATGAACTCTGAAGATACCTTGGACAGCCAAAGTAACTAATGTGGCTGTATCACAGTGCATGAATAAAAAGCTAGAAATCCTCGATATCACAAAGAGAAGAAAAAATGCAATATTTCGGACACTTAATGCACAATGAGAAATACCATCTACTGAAATACCATATCCTTCAAGGAAAAATAGCCTCGAAGCATGACCTAGGCCCTAGGCCCTAGGGTGCAGAAGAACATTCTGGCTTAAGAACTTAAGCCAATGGTCTGCGGTGAGCACAGCTGCTCTTTTTAGAATAGCTTTAACGAGAAGCCAGTTCAGGCTACTGATAGCCAACGTTCTACGAGGACATGGCACTTGAAGAAGAAGAAGTGACCCAGTTGTCTACTGCCTGACTTTCTCCTCTTGCTCTCTGGGCTTTCTCTTCTTCCTCAGCCTGGATCACTCTCTTCTCCTTCAGTTATCTGTCTCTTTATCATTCTGGGGAAAACAGAAGGGTGCCATACATCCCAAAAGGCACATCACATTTCACATGCCAATAAATCTGGAGAAACATACTCCATAATGAAGAGAGGGTGGGGAAAAGGTATCCTTAAGTAGCTGTGCATTTTATACAATAACAATGGATTGCACAAGTGAGAGCAGAGAGGATGTCCATCCAGAGCATTTCATGCTCATGTGTACATTTCTGTTCATATATGTTGAATTCATTAGAACTATTTAATTCATTAAGCACAGTTTTGTCATATGTGTGTTTTAAACCCCACCCCATCTACAGATTTCGAAGTTGACAACAATCCAATGCACTGAAACATAAGCAAATGTTGACTAATAGGCAGAAGAGGAGAATCCAATAATATGATTGGTGGGGGAAGAGAGAAAGAAGTTGGAGGACATGTAAAACAATCCTCTCCTCTCCTACATAGTCATTTTCAACTGAAGGAAAAGACATTAACTTGGGAACAAAATGTAATTCTTCGGGATAACTAGAATATTGAAATATATTATCTTCTTAATGCAACAAGACAGTTTAATCAGTCACTGTAGAAAGAAAGATACATTTTCCCCGCTTTCATCTCACGTATCGATTATTCAACTGCTATCAAAAAGGTAGTCATTTTGCACAGAATTATTATAAATACTGTAGTATCTGAGAGAGTCTAACTTCATGACTGTACAAAAAGTCATCTGCAGATCTTTTGAATCAAACTGACTGTGGCCCAGGCAAACCTGTTGCATCTAGGCCAAATGACTTCTTCAGTGTTATTCATCTGCTACCATCATTATCTGTAAAATACGGCATTGTTAAGAAAGCTGGCTTTCATCTTGAAGCATTCTGAAATATATGTTTTCAGCATATAAACATAATCAACAGATGTGATTTATCCTGGAATACTTAGTTAGATTCCAAGCTGATGTTCAATATAGCCTGAAATTTATTTCCAGTGCTAAGATCTGACATTGTATGTGTGGTTTTCTTTGGTTGTTGTGCACACTGACCTCAGGAAAGGAGTACCATTTACAGATCCACCGGTGGAAGCAAAATGGCTTAGGCTTGTAAAGGGGTCCTGGAGCAGATAAGTTCAGGCAGCGCATGGCTTGTAAGCACATATCACATACCTATGGTCAGAGAAAAGATATCCCGAGTTTGGAGTGAAGCTCTGAAAAGTTGTAATTAGGGTCATAAGTCCTAGAAAGTTAGAAGTGGGAGTCCAAACAATGTAAGGTTTTTTTTATGGTCAAGTTTTAAGGTATGATCTTCTACAGTTAACAAAAGAATTGGTGGTGGAGGAGGGTGTGGGCTGAAATCTATTTAGAAGATGGGCATGTACTCCTATCAGCTTCTAGGAACAGAAATTCCTCTACCTGCGTGAAGGGAAATGATATGCCTCCAGTTTTATTTGCATCAGTCCTCATTCCCATTGCTTAACATGAAAACTCACACTTTCCCCCAAGTGGTGATCACCAAGCACATACTGATGTTGAAATGCAGGACTTTCTCTTTGTCTTCTTTGCACAAGTCAGCAGGGATTCAATTTCTCATTTCCTAAGGACAATGAGTTTTGTGACCAAGGAGGATATCAAAACACATTCTACATCTTTTACTAATATTTCATACGGATCTGCCAAAAGATGGGGGATTAACATGGGTGAGACCGACAGGCGACTGCAAGTAATTACTGTACTTGGTTACTCATCATCATGTAGAAACATTCCTACATTTCCCCCCTGGCAAATAGAGGACAGCTCCAGAGTTCTGCAGTGCACCATTTGCATGCTATGATCCCATAGGTTGTTAAGCAAAACCCATCTGGGCAGGCAGACTCATTTTGGAAAAAGTGATAGCATGATATCCCCTCCACAGTTGTTAATAACATTAGCTATGTCTGAGGACTAAAACTGCACTTCAATTCAGGGAGCAGTCCGAGAGCATCTCATGTACTGATGAAGCTGTATGGGTGTGCCCTGGAATAATCAATATCAAT
>JAHTLZ010003542.1:44187102-44198088 GCA_023846285.1 Phrynocephalus versicolor | reverse complement strand
TCACCAACTAGCTTCTCTAGTAAATTAATGCTTTCAGACTGTTTTCTATTGAATAAATATAAGATAAGTTTATTTATTACAAAGTAGAATCAAAAGCATAAGTGGTAACATGTTTAGCTACAAACAAAAATAAGAATCAATCTCAAACGCACTAAAGTTATGTTACAAAGCTGATCACTTGGACACCCTATTCTTAAGTTTACAGACACTCAACAGTCTTCCTCACAGAAGTTCTAAAATCCTATCTCTTCCCTCTCTAGTCCTCTTCTGTCTCAGTCTGACCCTATCTGATTCTCTCTGAGACTGTGTAAATCCCTAGCTATCACTTTCTCAGTAAGTGCAAAAATTGTCCACAGCAAGTGTGTTTTGTGATGGCCACACGGCTCAACCCCCTCTTTTGCTTTGTCCCTATCAGTCTCTATCTAAACAATTCAGTGCTGAGCTGAGCCTTAAATCCCATCAAGCTCTTCCCCAAAACTCTCTCATTGGTCCACAAGCAACCAATCAGTGTTGGGGCCTGCTCCTGTACTACATATAGAGGAGGAGTTTTTGGTCTCTACGGTGATAAGGTGAGGTGTGGATCTCTGTCAGCTACTGTAATTTGAGAGGGAGTCAACTCTAGCATGTTTTCAGAAAACATGCTATGATTTCCTTTAAATATTCTTGCATTATGCTGGCTTGTTTTGCAGTTGGGCACTGGAGAGTAAACAGGTGCTTAATTTGTCAACTTGATTGCTAAGGCACACACCTCTAAGGCAAGTTTGTTGTTGGAGGGAAAATAAATGAGTTACTTAGAGGAATATGTACTCCCTTTAACCATTTGCTTGACCATCAGGGGAGAAGAAACAATTCTCTTCTGCCCTCATGTAAAGGCGAAAGAAACCTGATGCTCACTCCACTCCTCTTCCTCCCAAGGAGTTGAAAAATGCATCCCAAACAGAGAATACCCATTTGTATAATGTGGTGAGTTGGTTCTTTAAGCTGGTTCTCACACTGCATCAAACAGCTCAAAACTTCAGCGAACACATATAGTTTTATATATACTGTGCCTCTTTTTAATTCGGTTAGCTCATTATTGAGAAAGATTTTAATCAGGGGGGTTAGTGAACTGAGTAATCTGTCATTATTGTGCCTTTCATTACCCTCTGAGATCATTCCTAGGCTGCATCAGTATATTTAAGCTAAATGAGGATTTAGCATTCAAAAGCACCCGTTTGTAAGGATTCATTATTTCTAATATATTCAGTTTATACCAGATAATTTCCACATAAATCCAGTTAACTACTTCCCCCCAGTGGTCCCAAATTTGCTAATATTCTCTGCAGAAAAGACAGGCTGTCAAGCAGGTAGGCAGGCAAGGAGGCAGGCACGTACACACACAGACACACACACAGAGAGAGACACATACACACACATGTACTGAAGATGTGTGCACTGTCTTTGGGCAAATGTAGAAAAAAGATGTGGGGTATTTGTGTGATTTCTGGGTGACAACAAGGCAGATCAAGAAACTGCTGTTCACCTCTGAGAAGGAGCAACGTCACAAGTGATCCTCTATATGCCATTTCTAGAGCTAAAAAGACAGCCAGCAATTTGAGTTGAGGAAAGGGGAACTTGAAGGGGAATATAGGGTTGGCACCAAAAGAGAGAAGTCAAGTGAGAGCTGATCTCCCCAATAAAGCTCAAGATCTCCCCAGGATGTTCCGCCCATTGAGATGCTGGGGAAGGCGCTGATGGAGGTCACCATGTGTAATACATATCCCCTTGCCACCTCTCCACTAGTCATTCCACTGAGCTCTGTATAGGGCAGAGAAGAGGCCTTGCATAACTATCAGCCCCTTCCCTTTCCTCTTCTTTCATTTGCTTCATTTACCAATTATTCCATTATCAGGACAGAATGTACATGTGATTGGAAGAATGGTTGTTTTGTGACATTTGAGGGGAGATGTTTCTTTTCTAGAAACACAGAGGAAACATCACAGACCTCAGATGAGGAAGGGGTCAAGGTCAGTTCCTCCTGATCTGTATGCCATTTATTCAAATATAGAAAAGGATCAGAGGGCTTCTGCCTACCCATTATATATTAAATATATTGTGGAAGAGTATTTTGTCTGTTGGTGCTATTGCTTTATTATAGAGATTTGTTATCATTCTCTACCTGTATCTGTTTCATACTGAAACCCTTAATTAAACCCCCACCAGTAGATGATATTGTATTAAAGGCCCTTATGTCTGCTTGATTTCTGCAAATCACACGGGGTCACACATCCCAGCCATCCTTCACAAAAACAAAGGGAAATCTATGAAGCAAACGCAGCATGAGAACATTCTGGCTGAACTGGAATAAATGTACTGCAAGTAATGGTGTTTCCCTGAATTCAGTACTTTAGAGAGCAAAGAGGTCACAGCAATGTTGTTTTTATGAAGTTATAGAATGATTCAAATGGGGGGGGGGGTGCGTTTGTATGTGTGTAATAAATTTTGTGTAATGTTCATCACTTTTAAAACATTGTTTGCAGGGTTAAGGTTGAATTGGCCATTGTCCTGTTTCTACAAACCTATCATTTAGCATGATTGCTGACCTTGGGTCTCTAGATGCTCTTGGACAATTTATTTATTTATTTATTTATTTATTTATTTATTTAAAGCACTTGGGTACAATCCGATTATTGCTAGGCACGACTCTGAATAGTTTATATACAGAGGAAATAAAACAATATAATATGACAAATGACCAAAATAAAATAACAAGCAATCAAAACTAGGGATGGTCATGAAATGGAAAAACCATTCCATTTCATTCCATTTTGTCCCCTTGCATTTCATTTCATATTGTAAGTAACGAAATTTTTCAAAAATAATTGTTACGAAACAAAATGAAACAAAACAAATCTCCCATGGCACCAGCGCGCTAGCTGGTGCAGTGAGGGATGCAAAAGCCTCCTCCCCACTGCCTCCTTGCTGATTTTGTCAGCTTGATCCCAGCTGACAGGTGGAGGGGAGGAGGAAAGGAACAGCCAGGCAGAAATAAATTATCTGCCTGACTGCTCCTTTCTCCCGTGCCACCCCCTCCTCCTCCCAGGGGGATGTTTTGGACAGGGAGTGCTGTGGGCAGTGGGTCCAGCCCCCACTGTCCACAGCTCTCCTTGTCCAGAAAACCAACCTGGGAGGAGGGGGAGCATAGGAGAAGGAAGGAGACAGAGGTAAACTCAAACAGAGCTTCAATTTACCGCTGCTTCCTTCCTTCTTCCTTTTGATCCCTGCCTCCCAGCTGGGGCTTTTTGACAGGTTAGGGTTTGGAGAGGGGGCACCCCTCCCCCCCACACCATCATCTCAAAAAGTCCCAGCTGGGAGGCAGGGGGAGGGGTGAAAGGCTGAACAGAGCAGGGTTCCCCCCCTCCATGCTCTGTTCTTCTTCCCCCACCCGTGTCCAGCCAATGACAGCTCAGCTGGACCCCTTTAAAAATGGCCATGTTACCAGTGCAGGCCTCCCCTGGTGGTGACCCAGCCATGTTCAGGGGGTCCAGCTGAGCTGTCATCAGCTGGACCCCTTTAAAATGGCCATGTCACCAGTGCATGGCTCCCCCGGTGGTGACTGGGCCATTTTTAAAGGCATCCAGCCAATGACAACTCAGCTGGACTCCTTTAAAAATGGTTCCTGGGCACCAAATCTGGTGCCTCTAGGACCCAGTGGAGCCATTTCATTTAGTTTTGTTTCATTTTGTACGGTTTTTAAAAAAAAATATCATAAGAAACACATCTTAATGAAACGACGGTGGGCATGAAACGAAACGAAACATTAGTTTTCTGTTTTGTGCCCATATCTAAAACTGTTAAAATAATAATAATATATCTAAGATAAAATGGAAACTAAACTAAACCAAGCAATGGAAAGGCAGGTGTCATAAATATAACATAGGAAGTTGCCCATAAAGGAATTGTAAATAGCCTTGTCTTCAGCATCCTCTTAATGGTAAAGAGGGAGGGGGGTCAGGTGCAGCCCTACTTGGCACCCACTCCATAGGAATGGTGCCACATCCAAGAAGGCCTAATTTCATGTAAATACCTTCCTGCCCTCTCAGAGTGGATGGTGTAGTGTGGTATGATATTTTTTGGGAAAGATGGTCTGGAGAATTAATGAGAACTCAAACCGCTGAGAACTAAAACTCTCAGAAGCCTTCAGGATTAGCTGTGCTGGCCAGAATTTCTGAGAGCTGTAGTCTAAGAGCTGTATTACAGTTCCACCCAGAGTAGTCATGCAATACGCTCTGCCTGTGTCCATGGAAAACAGAGAGAAATTTAAGAAACAAGGGAGTGACTGTCAAAGAAACAAAATTATGCAAAAAAGAAAAAAAGAGGTGTGATAGGTGGAGGTTTATGGGATAAGACAGAAAAGTAGGTTTTCAAACTGTGTTCAGTTCTTACTTCCACACTATAAGTCTTCTCTAAAAGAAGAAGAACAAGCATGAAGAATGAGAAAATAGGAATGAGTGTCATGTCTAGTCTGGCTCTGAGTCACACAGAGTTTACTCGTGCAATTTTTTTTTTTAAAAAATGTGTTTCTAAAGATCAAGTCACCATCCATGCTTGGAATTCACAGGGCCTGTTCAGCCACGCTTCAAAACCTGTGGAACCCATAACCAGGGTGGGTAGAATGGTAGCCCTGCTCTTTTCTGTCTTCACTAACCCTTGAACCCTGACTATCTTGGAGAGATGGAGGCAGTTGAACCTAGCAGGGATTCTGGCTCACATGGACATGCAACCCAGACACTAGTTCCTCACCCTCTTTAAACCATTCTGTTTGCTTGATGAAACAGATGATGAAGGGTGTGTGTGTGTGTGTGTGTGTGTGTGTGTGTGTGTGTGTGAGAGAGAGAGAGAGAGAGAGAGAGAGAGAGAGAGAGAGAGAGAGAGATGGGGTGCTGCCAAGTCAGAACTAATTTATAACAACCTTAACAGGGTGTTCAAGGTAAGTGAGATATGGTTTTACCAGTTCCACAACCCCAGTGAGTTTCCATGGCCAAATAGGGGATTCGAACCCCTGTTCGCCATAGTTCTTGTCTGTCACTCCACAAGCAGCCAGTAGCAGGGACACCAATGTACTCCCAATATCTGTGAACATCTACTGCTTTATCTCTTGGCTGAATAGGACTTGGGTCTCTTGCTCACAGGCATTTGTGACCCAGATCAGTGAAAGAGAAGAAAGCAATGTGTGACTTGCTCTCAGCTTCTAGCTGCGGACATTTTAGTGATGCTTTGGTAGACTCCCTGAAGTAAGAGACTGAGCAATGAATGTAGCACCCATCAACCTTACCAGCTATATCTCTGAGAATGCTGAACGCTGGTCTGCCTTTGCAGCATGCAGCTTTTGCAGGAACATTTAGCGGTGTTATATATATATATGGAATCTATTTTGGTGGAGTTTGTGTTATCCCCTCTCTCTTGCCTCTGATGTTAATGTCCTCTTCCTGCACTAGAAGGGTCAACATCCTGTGCTTTCAGCTCAGGACAATGGTGGCAAGGATCTATGTCCTCCCTGACATTGTTGGGAAGCACTGCAGGAATTGTTCTGTGCATTCCTTGCAGACAGACTATGGAAACAGTGTGCAGGCGGGATGGACCTTTGTGTAACAACTGCAAAATTGTGTTTTTGAGAAAAAGAAAGGGAAGGTGCACATGTAGATTTCTTGCACTACTTACTAAATAAATATTATGTGTGCAATGCCTGTACAGACTTGTTTGTGCTGAGCCTGTAGTGCCAGCTGAGGTTTGAGAGTCACCTGGGCATTAAGCCACCACATGCAATAAAACCACACATTCTCCTCCTCTTCATCCTGAGATCTGGCCCTCTACCGAGAGCTCTAACTGGGTTAAAGCAACTGCAGGCCTGCCATACAGAACATATTTTTTCTGTTTAGTCTTTGGACCCTATCACACGGGCAAAAGAGGCGGTTAATAATAAAAGCAGTGTTTATTTTGGAAGTCATCAGGGTGCTGGAGGACTGGAGGATAGCAGATGACACACCAACTTTTAAAAAAGGAAGGAGGGGGGACCCGGGAAACTACAGGCCAGTTAGCCTTATGTCTGTCCCAGGGAAGATGGTGGAAAGCCTCATCCAAGAGAAAATCTTAAAACACATAGAAGAACAAACCTTGCTGAGAGAAAATCAGCATGGTTTCTGTAAGGGTAAGTCTTGCCTGACAAACCTTTTAGTATTCCTTGGAAAGGTCAACAGGCATGTGGATTTGGGTGAGCCGGTGGTTATTGTCTATCTTTATTTTCAGAAGGCTTTTGACACAGTCCCTCACCAAAGGCTGCTGAGAAAATTGCACAGTCAGGGGATAAGAGGGCAGGTCCTCTTATGGATTGAGAACTGGTTGAGATCCAGGAAACAAAGAGTAGGCATCAATGGGAAATTTTCACAATGGAGAGAGATGAAAAGTGGTGTGCCCCAGGAATCTGTCCTGGAACCTGTGCTTTTCAATATGTTCAGAAATTACCCGGAGACAGGGATAAGCAATGAGGTGGCCAAGTTTGCGGATGACACAAAACTTTTCTATGTGGTAAAAACCAGAGAATATTGTGAAGAGCTCCAGAAGGATCTCTCCAAACTGGGGGAATGGGCTGCAAAATGGCAAATGCATTTCAATGTAGGAAACTCTTATTAATCCTAGCTTTTTTGTTACAATTACAAAACATATTTATTCTCCCTCAGATCCCTTTTAAACTCTACTTCATCCCATTTTAAAGGTAATATCCAATAAAAAATTTGGGAATAATTTTCATTTTACATACTGAAATTTTTCCAAATCAGGAAATCCTTAATTTTTGATATTCTTTTATTTGTTCAGTAATCTCTTTTTAATTTTCTCTATATTTATTTTTAGCATATCCTGTAAATCCCATGCTAATTTTATCCCCAATTAATTAATGCTGTTTGTTAATTTACCTTTAAATACTTCCTTAAACAACTTTTTCTCTTCCTCTTTATAATTTGCCAACATACATTCAGATTTATTCCAGTTTACCCTTAGTCCTGTTGCTTCCTTAAATGCCTTTAAATGCTTTTGTATTTTATAAATACTTGTCAATGGGTTTTTAATTATTAATAATGTGTCATCAGCAAATAAGAAAGAGAGAATAAAGATGTGCCAGCACTGGCAGGAGCTGGTACCAGTTGCCCTGCCCTTCACAACCACTGCCAAGCCAGCCTTGCCTGAGGCAGCCACCAACAAGGGGCTTCCTCATTGATGGCCCTTGAGGGAAAGCCCACCAATGCCTGGCTTTTGCCACTCCAGGCTGCCTGTCACTCACTCACCACTCACCAGCCTCAAGATTCCCTTTTGCTCCTTCCTCAAGAAGCGTGCGACAGCCAGATTTTCCCCCACCCTGCACGCACACCCCTCTCCCTCCCCTAACATGGTGATGGGGTCCCTGGCTGGTGAGGATTTCACCAGGGCGTCTTTGGAAAGGGAGGCCCACTGCAGGGGTCCAGCCACACCCTTGTTGGGAGCCCTTGGCTGTTACCAGTTCACCTCAGAAGAGGCGACTTGTCCTTTTTCATCCTTGTCCCGCAAGTGAGCCTCCTTCTCCTCTTCCTCCTCCTCACCCCGACTTGGCTGTCTGTCTCCCAAGCAAAATAATCAGAGAGACAGCAGTCAAGGAAAACAGCAAGATAGAATGCTGCTGATCCACATAACCAGTAAAAACCAACAACAAAAACAGGAAAAAAATGGGTTTGCTGCACACATACACACACACACCCCACTAACATTTGGCTCTTGGAAAATGCACATTTTGAACTGGATTAAAAATATCCACCCTCCACCTTGGTTCTTGAAAAACCCACTGAAACCCAGTGGGTGGTACTGTTCTTAAAAAAATAAAATTAAAAAACAAAACTCTGACCATGGAGCCACAATTTTTGGAGCCCCTTTATCAGAAAATTAGATTTGGATTTTAAAGACCATGGGATAGAGCCCTTCGACATCTTTCGTTGCCCATGTGGCCCTTGGAGATTTCTAGGTGTAGAAAACACAAAGACATGTTCATGACCCACATGCATAACATGAACAAGTACACATGCTCACGAATGTGTGCTCGCCCTGTGCTCGCTCTATTGTTCTGCAAGCCTCCTCTCTCTGCTGCTGCTCTGCAAGAAAAGAACTTGGAAGCCGCTGGGAGCAGGTATTTAAAGGTAAAACTCCACCCCCTCAATAACTGTAAGCACAGGAAGTAATCAGAAGCTCCACCCCCTTTGGCCATGTGCTCGCCGTGTGCTCACTCTATTGTTCTGCAAGCTTCCTCTCCCTGTGCTGCTCTGCAAGAAAAGTCCACCGCAGGTTACAAACCATGATGGAGATGTGTAATCCCCAGGCTTAAAACCAGGGTACTTCAAGTACCAGATGCAGGGGAGTGGTATCAGGAGACAGATATCTCTACTCTCATGTGCTCCTTCTCTCTCTCTCTCTCTCTCTCTCTGTGTGTGTGTGTGTTATGGACTAACATAGTTTATGGATGTTTCCATGAAACTTTACATTAAAATATAAAGTTAGTATTTAAGGTGCCACATATTTTTGTCTTTTCTTTTGTTTTGCTTCTTTGATTTTTATATGATGAGGAGGACAGCACTATATGCCACCGGCAGTTCATTAGAGGAAACATATCCATGTAACAAACAGATAAGAAATAATAGACTTGACTAGAAGTTAGGGGACGTGCATTTAGCGAAGCAATGTGTTGAAGCCAGGCTTGCCTCCAAAGAAATATATTATGTTAGTTCTGATATGATGGTATAGTAGAACAACGATATAACACTGTCATGAAGTTGTGCGCCTGAGACATGCTAGTAAATATATAGAGGCTGGCCTCATTTTATGGGCCTCAACAACTTTTCCTTGACCAGCACTGAATTGAGTCACACCAGTATATTTGTCACCAGAGACAACAGCATAGAAAGCGCTTTCGATATGACCTCCTATCTATGATTTCAAGCACAAGGCTTTCCAGTGGACCCAGTGCACAGAATGATTCAGCTGCACGTCAATGACCATCAAAGCAAATATGTGATGGAAACAAACCACCTCATTCACAGTCTCCTTTGACATCAAATTGCAGTGTTTTGCTATGAACCCAATTGACTGTGAAGTTGTGTGAGACTTTTGTTAAGCTGGTGCTGCACGTGCCATGATGCAACTTCAGAAATTTCCTAATTTGCATCCATTAATATTTTATTACTGCTAAAGGGACTGTGTTTCTGAAATAATCTTAAAGATGAGAAATTAGTCTTGTAGCCAGAAAGGGCCTATCCTCTAGATATCAATATACATTTATTTATTCTGTCATAAAACAATTCCTGGAACAAGGAGCGCCAATTTTCTTCCTATTTAATTAGAAGAGTGGTTCCTCATGAGCATTCATGCTGAACTATGAATACCTATTGTTCTTAATTCAAGTACACGTTTAATCTTACACAATGGAAAATATATACAACGTGGCTTTAATACATTTAGGATTGCCTCATATTTATAAAACCTCAGACAATGCCTGTTTCAATAACAGTGTTGATCCTATATTCCCAATAGTTCTTAAAACTATAATACAGCTAACTAGAGCACATTATGTACATTATGTGTTAAAGAGTGGCCACTACTTTGTTGCCAAAAAGGAGGGCGTGCATCACCCAAACGTAGGGCACATCTGTAAACTGCAGACTGTCCTCCCTAAAGGAGGTTATAAAAGGCACGCTATATTAAATAGAAAGAAAGGGCAATAAAATTAACTTTTTATTGTAATGTTAATGCTGAGGCTCATCTCACCGGGATATGGTATGATGTTAACATGTTATCATGTCTTATATTAATTTTCTTGCCATGACTGTGTTATATTATGCTTTATGATTTCTTTTTGTCAACTGTTTTATTAATATGTTGTTTAGTTTTATGCTACTCGTTGCCTATGTTGAATAGACATGGGCACAGAGTGGCAAAATTTTCATTTCCGTTACCATTTGTCATTTCCGTTATGTAACGAAACGACAAACGAAAATTGTGCTGAAAATGCAACGAAACGAACAGAACCATGAAAATTGTGGTCGTTACGTTTCATTTCCGTTAATGGCGACGCACAATGAAATGAGCTGTTTTAAATGTTAAAAAATGCCCTGGACATCCATAAAAACGCAGCGATAATTATTTATATTGTCTGATAATACCTACCAGGGGGGTTGGAGTCCTTAAAACGTTTGTTTTTGTCTTCTCCCATCGCAATGTATTTTTCTTTTCCCTTTCAAATGGATGTCACCACCAGCCACAAAATGGAGGCAAGCCATGTGATGGGATCATGTTCAACCAATAGCATGCCCAGGTTGCAGACTGGGCGGGCAGGTCTGGCAGCCACAGAGGGCATAAAAAACTCTGGCAGCCCCTGTCCTCCTTACAGTCTCTGGTGGGAGTTAGGGTGGGATTGCTATCTCTGCTGCACCTCTAGCTTCAGTCATGCAGCCTCCCTGTTTGCGTGCGTGCTGCGTACCTCTCGGTGAGCACCCTCCCTTGCCCCGCAGTGCAGTCACTCTGCGGCTGCCTTGCTCCCGGGGCAATGCCCGCCGCTGCCTTTGCAGCCTCCCTGCATACCTAGTCTATACTGTGTCTCTGCCAGCATCCATTTTTTTTAGTGTTTTCCCTCTGGTTTGGGGCGTTGGGGGATGCCTGCGCACGGAAATGCTTAAAAATCGTGCAAAAAGCAGGTAGAAACGAAAAACAAAAAATGGTAACGAAATTTTTCAAAAAATCCCCAACAAACGGAAACGAACCGAAACAGACCTCTCAACGACAAACAAAAAACCGAAACGCCATTTTTCTGTTTCGTGCCCATCTCTAATGTTGAATGCTGTAAGCCACACAGAGTAGCCAATCGGCCAGATGGGCAGGATGCAAATGTAATAAATAAATAAATAAATAAATAAATAAATAAATAAATAAATAAAT
>JAHTLZ010003542.1:44163871-44187092 GCA_023846285.1 Phrynocephalus versicolor | reverse complement strand
AATAAATAAATAAATAAATAAATAAATAAATAAATAAATAAATAAATATCTTGAGATACACAAAAGTTAAAATAGAGGGCTTTTATGGAGAAGTAAAAATTACTTGAGAAGGTGTGGTTAGATTCAAATGAAAGTGGAAGAAAACAGAGTTACTGAAACAAGAAGAATTGATAGAAAAATATCTGGAAGTTGCAAATATGGACATACTGTTGGAAAAGGGAAATGACCAACCAACAGAGAAAGCATGCAAAAGCTAGGACCTTTTCTACAGAGGAATCTGCAAGTAGTTATCAAACAGGACTTGGGGGGGGGATAAGCAGTTGAATAGGGCTAACTCAGCATATAAAATTGGCCTTAATTAGAGATCTAACAAGAATTGTACTCTTCTTCCCTATCACTTTTTTGTCTTTCTCCCCTCCTTCTCTTCTTTTTTGTTCCTCTCCTTCATACCTTCACCTTCACCTGACTTGTTTCTCTTCCTTTCTCTTTTTATTTTTTACATTAAATTAAATTAAATTAAATTAAATTAAATTAAATTAAATTAAAAAATAAAATAAAATAAGGGACAAGACATTCATCCCTAGGCTGGCAAACTCCAAGCCAGTGGTTTCCAACATTGGACTAAAACACCCAGAATTATTTACCACTAGCTATGATGGCCAGGATTTTCAGAGGTTGTGCTTCAGGAACATCTGGGGACCCAAGGCTCAGAACCACCTCTCTAAGAAAATATGTTGCAATCCATCTTGCTATGGATTTACTGTAAGGCTGCTATCCCACAGCCAGAAAATCCAGATCAAAGTAAAATGTGGATCCCCCCCAAAACAAAACAGACACGTGTCTGAAAATGCCATTCCTGTAACACCACGGGCACAGTTTAAAGAGCCCCATCTTTTTTGTTCCCATGAGCGGTAACTGCAACACAGCAGAATGAAAAGGTTTTGATATGGATTTTCCAAGTCCCCACGGACTCAAGTACTGTTTAAAAATACTCATTGGAACTGAGACAAGCTTTTTACCACCTCGTGACCAGGTACTTGCAAAACTCACTGGGTGTGGGTGCATTTCCTCCCTTGAAAGACTGCTGGTCGTGGGGACACAATTTTATTAACCACATCTTAAAGCAGTTTGAAGCAGTTTTTAGTGGTTGTGAGATAGGTTTCTAAGTAACCATGAGAGCCCCAGCGCATAGAGGGCATCACAGCCTGAAAGTGGGGGGACTTGTGTAGTTCCATAGCTGTAACTAGCCATTTTGGCATGCAGGGCTTTCCTGCCCTGTTGATTAAGAGTCATATGAGATTCACCAATGCAGTGGAGTGGATGGGAAAAAATGAAGAGGAACTGAGCACACAGTGATGATATTCCCCTCTGAAGTGAAAACTCTGGTTTAGTATTTTATTTTTTTCAGAGAAGGAAGGACTAAAAGTGCTTTTTGCCCTTTCAAGTAAAGCAACAACAGCAAAAAAGAAAAGTGTGCTGCTTATATGCCACCCCATAGCACTTAAAGGACTTTCTGGGTGGCTTACAATTTAAGTAGGCAGGCTACACATTGTACCCCAAGCAACCTGGGTACTCAGTTTACAAAAGAAGACAGAGTGAACCTCGAGGCAGCTACCTGGAATTGAACTTGGATTCTGAACAGGTTTTTGGCTGCAGTACCAGAGTTTTACCACTGCACCACTAACAATAGAGTCTGTGTCATAACAGGATTGTTTACACCTCTAAAATGTCTCTGTTCTGGGTCAAACCCCACTCCAGTTTTTCCATCATGGTTTCAGCTCCAGGGAGCACTCCTGCAAGCCCCTCACATTATTCCTGCCTGTACATCAATCACATCCTTGCTTTGTTTCCCTGATGCTTCTTTGGTGTTTTGTGTTATGAAACAAAATGAAATGAAATGAAACAAATGAAATGAAATGAAAGGAGACACCAAAATGTCCGGGGAGCTTCCTCAACCTCCTCCCTGTAAGCCCTCCAAATTTGGAGAGCTTTGGGGATCAGGGAGCTGAGTTATTACACTCCAAAGAGGGTGCCCCTAGGAAAAAAACCATTCTAACTGAATCTGGAAACCACAATAAACCCCCCCACATGCGGGGGTAAATGATTAGTGGCTTGGCTTCCAAATTCCAGTTCCTTGGAACTTAGTAACTCAGCCCCCTGAACTGCAAACTCCTTCAAGCGTCCAAACTTGCTCCACAGCGATTTTGGTGCTGAAACATGCCTGTGATCACTATTTTTGAGTACATAAAAATGTACTCCAATATACTGATCATAGCCATGTATGAGCACAAAAACCACTGGGGAGCTTCCTCAAGCTCTTCCCTGTAAGCCCCTGAAATTTGCAGAGGTTTGGGGCTCAGGGGGCTGAGTTATTAAGCTCCAAATGGGGTGCCCCTAGGGAAAAAACATTCTAATTGAATCATGATTCAGAAGCCAAGCCACTAATCATTTGCCCATGGTGGGGCTATTCTGGTTTTCTGATTCAATTAGAATGATTTTTCCTGGGACACCCCTTTGGAGTTTAATAACTCAGCTCCCTGACCCCCGAACCTCTCTAAATTTGTGGGGCTTACAGGGAAGAGCTTGAGGAAGCTCCCCAGCCATTTTGGTGTCTCCTTTCATTCCATTTGTTTTATTTCATTTCATTTTGTTTCATAACGTAACAATTTTAAAACTCATTACTAATAAAACAAAATGAAACTACTAAAGGAACGAAACGAAACAAAACAAAATGCTATATTTCCATTTCATGACCTTCTTTATTTACTCTTTGAGTGCTTAATATTTCCCCACTTGCAGCTGATGCCACGACTCACTAGCTTGCTGCAAAAATGTTCCTATGTGCCACCATATGTATATGATTTCATTTGTAGATTGGTGGGAAATCCACATTGCCTGTTCTGCTCTCCCATGCACACATATGTATGCTCACCGATTGTTTCCCACAATGGGAAGGCAGTAAAAAAAATCACTGTTATTTAAATGGCATGGTGGTTCAGCGGGCTAGAGCACTGAAACTGTCAACTACAAAGTGGGCAGCTTGGCGGTTCAAATCCCAGGTACCACGCAGTGGAGTGAGCTCCTGTTGTTAAATGCAGCTTCTGCCAACCTAGAAGTTCAAAAGCATATAAATGCAAGTAGATAAATAGGCACAACTGTAAAAAGTGGGAAGGTAAACAGTGTTCTGTGTGCAGAAATGTGTTTGCCCATGCAGGTCACATGGCCACGGACTTGCACAACACTGGCTCTTTGACTTAGAAATGGAGATGAGCACCACCCCTAGAGTCAGATACAACAAGGATGCATGTGCGGGGAAAATCTTTACATTTACCTTATATTGTAGTTAAGTTTTAATATAACTCGAGCAGCCATTCTCAGTCGGTGTCATATGACACCCTGGGGGCCCCTAATGCATCAAAGGGGGCCACAGGCTGGAAACAATGTTTCATACACCACCTCATAAACTTCATTATGCGACTAGTACAATCCTGAGACAGCCTGTATTTCTTTCATATTGTGCTTATGGCCATGAACAATAACAACAACAAAAGGTTGAGAATGGTTGCGTTAGAGCCAATGTTGCTCTTCATTAAGCATACTTTGCATTATCACCTGCAACACCATACAACCCTGACAACACTTACCCTGGTAGGGTTGGGTGTCTGGAAGACCAATCAGGGAATACCAGGACTAGGACTAGGATAGAATCATATCTGAAACTGATGCAGCCAATCAGTGTTTTCATTACTAGAATGGATGGTCCAAAGCAGTAAAAAGGAGCCTTCCATGTTCCTGTGTCTTGATTAACATTTCCAAGTTCTCTTTTCCAGCCTTGGGTAAGCAAGAGATCTTTCATCCATTTTAATAGGAAGCATTTATCCCCAGGCAGAGCAGATGTCTTTGATTTGCTTAGGCCTATCAACTGAGAAACTCCAATGAGGTAATCAGACACGGACAGGTCCTGTAGGCCAACTAATACATGAAGAATGGCTTGGACGCTGGTCCTATTGGCATTCACTGCTCTTACACTCTGTGTATTCATGCTTGGATGTAAATTTCCATTACTTTGCTTCCATTGGCACAAAAGTTCTGAGACTCCATTTTAGAACTCCGTCTTTCATGCAGCCAAAAAAACCCAGTGCTTGTAAAAGGTCTCCATGTGACAGCAAGCAGTGATAATTTGTATTTTTGGATGGGCACATTGGGCTGAGTGTACAGCTGGGGGAAAAAGGCAATAAAAATAATACTGGTAAAAAGCAAATGGCCAAATAAATATGAGTGGGAAACAACTCTAAAATGCCAGATTTCATAATGTCTTTGGGGCTGTGTATGCATTGCACGCTGTGGGCAAAAGACCTCTGAATGGGTACCATTCATTTTTATTTACTCTTGTGTGCGGTGAGGCAGGAAAATGGGCCAAATTCCCATTTAACCTTAAACTCACTAGGTAGCCTCAGACAAGCTTCTACCTCTCACCCATTGCTTAGAAGTTACATTTGGGTCTCTACCTTCTTGACTTCTAGTGGCATGTTAAAGTCTGGATTCTGAATTTGTTTTGAACTGCTGTCCAAAAAAGTTACTTTTTCCATGTTCTCCTGCTGGCCTCAGGCTCCTGCCATCTGAAAACTGGTCTGATATGGTGCAGAAATCCTTGAAGCTAGCATCCTCCAGATTAAGCTTGGAAAGATATTGTTGGAAGTAATTCATCACAGTTATTGATCATGGCTAGGTAACTAGAAGTAATTAAATAGTCACTGTTTAGGTTATGGTTTAATATAACATCTTATAAAATAACCTGCATCCAGGAGGCTTGTGGATGATATGGGGGAAGCTTTTCTTCTCAGATTTGGCATGGGGGCGTACCTCCTATTTGGCTTTTGAGCTGGTGTGTAGCAGTTTTGGAATTCTGGTATACTAATTACCCACTGTCTGCTGTGTAGGTTTAGACTATGCCAGTGTCTCCCAGCCTAGGGTATGTATATGCTTGGGGTTACAAACCAGGACATTTATAGACAAGCAAAAAAGAGTGGAAAATGGTGGGAAATGGCACATATTTATTTATTTATTTATTTATATATTTATTTATTTATTTATTTATTTAAAACTTAAGCAGTTAAAACATAAATAACTAAATAAATAAAACATAAATAAAACATAAATAGCTAAAACAACAATAAAAACTGTACACTAAAATCATTACACTAAAACCCACAATCTATAGTGTGTCAATTAAAAAACTTGTGGAACAGGAAGGTTTTTACCTGGTGTCGAAATGTCATCAATGTTGGCACCAGGTGGCTCTCACTCGGGAGGGCATTCCATAGCTTGAGGGAGGCTGCTGAGAAGGACCTACGTCTACAAGCCATCCCTCTCACCTCCTTGAAGGATGGCTCTTTCAAGAGGGCCCACTGGCTCGATCTTAATTGCCGGGTAGGTTTGTATGGAAGGAGGTGGTGCTTCAGGTATGTAGGTCCTAAGCCATATGTCAATAGTATAACATCTTGGCTTCTTCCTTTTATCCTCACCTGGCTTTCAGTGTCTGTTCTTGTTCTGCCACTCACCTGGGGGCTTGTGCCACCTGCTCCTTTCCTATCAATGGCTGTTTATATGGTACAAAAATCATTTACAGTTGTTAACCCCTTCGCTGGCATGCTTGTGCTCACCACTGGAGGTGACAAAGAACATGCCTGAAGATAAGAGGGCACATAATCCCCCTAACCCCATTCTCTCTACTGTGAAGGATAACATTTTATGGAAACAGGATGCCAAAGAACATGCAAGTGAAAAAAAGCTGGAAACCATGGGTCTATGCAACTAAACCATTAACTGTGCACCTATATCTGCAAAAGTTACTCCCACTGGTATGTGAAGGCAGTGTGAAATATCGGCACCCCACACACATACCATTCCTCCCAAGCTTTTGAAGGACTTTTTCAAGATCTGCAGCTCAATTCAAACAAAAACTGACCATTAAAAGACTGAGAAACTTGCATTCCAAAACGCAATTGCAAAAGCCAGTGATAGCACTAATGAGCCAAAGATGCCGTGGAAGGTCTGTCTAATAATGCCTGGTTTATTTTCAGGTTATATTTGGTCTCAGATTCTTAGAAAGACTGCAAATGTATTTTTAATCCATGCTCTGGGTGCAAAAGATTATTTAATTTATTTATTTATTTTATTTATTTATTTATTATTTATTTTATTATTTTTATTTTAAAATATACAGTGGACCCTTGTATAACAGACAGCTTGTATAACATAAAATTTGTACAACATAAAATTTTTTGGAGATAGGGGAAATTTGCTTAACATAATTGCCTATGGGGAAAATCCGTACAACATAAAAATGGGATCACTCCGTTTTCAATGCATTCCTATGGTAATTTGTATAAAGGAAAATTTGCTTAACATAATTTCATTTGGAACTAATTAATTCCTTTATACAAGGTACCACTGTAAGTTCATTTTTCATTACATTACATAATAAAAATGAAGAACAAAATGAAACAAAATCATTTCATGCCCATCTCTAATATATAGCATAAAACAGTGTCCTAAGAGTGCCAATTTTTCTCTTTTTAAACTGAAGGAGAAAATATGAGTTGGCTTTTTGGATGCACACAATGGCTACACAATGCCTCAGTTAATTGGAAAGTTTCTGCTGTTTTCAGCTCTTCTGTGTTGTTTAAGCAATGTTTCCAAACTTATCTCATCTCGAGTTATTTATCTCATCCTTCCTGGGCATGGTGGCATTTCCTGCCTATGTCTGCTGTTCAGGATAACTGCTGTTTCCTTTGATAGCACGCCCAAAAAGATATTCATACCGACCCCTGAATCAGGCTAGCGTTCATGCTTTGTTTCAGTTTATTTCACATTGCTCCCAGAAACTAGCCTTGAATTTCTTCAGGATGATTTTTAAGTTTCAGGGATCATTGATGGCCTACCAAATGTTATAGCCGTCTTTCCCAAAGTTACTACTTGCCACTCCCCTTTAGTGGGTTCTTTAATTCTGTTAACCACTGTATGACAAACAGAAGCTGATTTAGTGACAGTTTCATGCTATTGTATCTTTTGAATCAATGTCTACTGAATTTTTACTGGATTCATGAAGGCTGAGCTTTGTTTCACTCCAAACTATCTTCCAGAAGAGATGGAACCTCTCCCGCCTGAGGTCCCCACCTCACTGGGACTTAGGGTAGGGCTGGCCTTTGAAATGAATAACATTTCCTTATTGCTTACAACATTTTGTCTGGTGGGGAAGAGCACTTGAACCATTTTATCATGATGGTTAAGATTGCTGTTCAATAACAACAGCTATAACAACAATAGCAAATCACACAGTGAATAACTAACATTACTCACACAAATAAATAAAATCACTAATATTTTAGGAGATTTTTAAAGAATGAACAACTGCTAAACCTTTAACTGTTCAACATAAACAAGCATGGCTGTAGTTCAAACACTCCACTTATGTTGGGCGGTAATAAACCACTCTAATGAAAGAAAGAAGAGTAAATAATGAGAATCACACAATAAGTTAACATTTGTCTAATAACACGGTTCTTGAAACACAGAGATCTAATGTGCTTCTAAGATGAGTACTGATCCTTCAGTCATCTAACATTGGCCCACTGCACCCAGGCATTTATTCATTTCATTAAATCAAGGGTGGGCTTCTGGCTCCACAAATGTTCTTGGGTGGCAACCATGGCCACGACAGCCAATGGGATGGGTGAAAGGATTTGGAGCCCCCACAACATTGATGACTTACATGTTTGGTAGTGAGGCAAGTATATTTTGGACAGACTGAAGTCACATATCAACCACAGTCATAGGGTTGCAAACATGCATATCTCATCAAGGAGAAACTTGTGGGGGGGCAGGTTTCTTCCCCAAATTGTAACTATATACTGATGCATATTATCCACAATTAAAAACCAAATTGCCAGTCACTAATGTTTTGCAAAGTAGGACTCATTAATGCATGAACTTACTTAAATAGACCTCATGCCATGCAACGCATAATATAGTCATATCCCCTGAGATAGTCAAGTGTCTTTGTTCTGCATGCTATTTGCATAGTGTATATTCTATACAGCTGTGTGTTTTTTCCTGGTTTATTTACATCCAGATCCTTCAGTATGAGGTTGGAAATTGTATTGACAGGGAGAGGAAAAGAGATGCCAATTCCTTTAATGCATTTGTTGCTTCAGCAAAAGTGTTTGTTCAAGCCTACTACAGAGAAATTGAAATTTGCATAAAACCCTCAATCTGAAACTGGCTTATCAGGAAATCAAAAGTGCACATGTTGATAAGTATACATTTGTTAATTTCTACTTACCTTATGATGTTCAAGGAAGGCCCACCATTCCGACTTCTGAATCAGCAAAAAAGGAAAAAATGCTTGCTTCTAATTAGGGAGGTAGCCAATCTCAGGTAATTAATTTTAGACATCAAGAAAGCATAGCAAATGTTTGGTTATTTAATTTGTTATCTGTGAGACTGGATTTGCATTTCACAATGTGTATGGTAAGCCCACATAAATCAAAGACACAGCATTTGGCTCCCAACAGGACCCCAGGAGGTAGTAGAAGCTTGTTCCTTGTGGATCCTCCTCACTCCCAGCTCCTCATGTGAATAAACAACACGGGGGGGAGGGGACATTGTCATACTCTGCACGGACGGAGGGCCTTGGAAGAGCTTTTTGGGTACCTTGAAAGCCTACCGTCCAGCACACCTCAGACCCACTCCGTGCTTGACTCTCATTCCTTCCCTCTTTCCTCAACAGTTCTTTGACAGATTCATACTTTTTCATTGCTTAACTCAGCAACTCAATGCTGCTTTGTGCCATGAGCTCTTAAATCTTCTGGAACTACTATACCTAGGTTGAAACTGTCATGAATCACTTGGCCAACCAGGTCCTCTTTTTCAGACACACATGCCTGTCTTTGGCCCTTTTCTCCACCAGCAGTATTTCTAAGAGCTGCCTGTATGCCCTAAGCACATCTGATCTTGCCTGATTTCGGAAGCTAAGCAGGGTCGGCCCTGGTTAGTACTTGGATGGGAGACCACCAGGGAATACCAGGTGTTGTAGGCGCCTGGAGTAGGAACTGGCAAACCAGTCCAGTATTCCTGCCAAGAAAACTCCATGGACATGGAGTCATGAAGAGTCGGTCACGACTGTAATGACACAACACACACACACACACACACACACACACACACACACACACACACGATATATTTCTGGTCCAGTTTTCATCCTTCTGCTAGCACCAGTCTGAGGGAGAATCACAGACAAGCAGAGAAGCTCTTGGTCTTCCAAAATTACCATGAAAATAGAGTTATGCATCAAGATATCAAAAAATAAAACAGAACAAAGCCAACCAAAAATACCTGAGTGGGGTGAGTGGAAAAATAAATGGAACTTCCACTATGGATGCTAATTTTCATCTAGAGAAAGCACCTGCCTCACATAGTTTCACAGAACACAGAACCTCCCATGTCTGTCTTTCAGGAGACTCACTTGTACCTTGATCAAGAAAATGAGATGCCACATGATCAACCTTGAAGCATGTATATGCCATGGACTAAAACTTTAGTAAATATCTCCTCCTTATTGAGTCTAGCAACCATATTTAGAGGTCTAACACCTACAAAAAGAAAAAGAAGTATTAACAAATAAAGCAAAAGATAACCAATTGGTGCTTTACTTCAGTCAACAAAATACAGAGACAGTAAATGTGGCCCAAATAGCTGAGCACACTTAACAGTTAACATTTGGAATTCAGAATTCTCATGAGCAGAGTCCAGTGGGAAGAGGCAATAATTCTTGGACTAAAATTCCCAGAAGTATCCACCACTAGTTGTGCTGGCCAGGATTTCTGGGAGTTGTAGTCCAATAACATCTGGGAACCAATAGTCTAAGGGGTGCATCCAGTGGTGTTGCCATTCTACTAGTAGAATCACTGTTTTCATCCTTGGCCAAATGTAAACTTTAACTTTGCTTGCGTAAGGCACTGCACAGGATGTGTTAGGTCTGTTGTCCTTTGCATTAACTGGGGTGATGGTTTCATTGCGAGTTGCTCAAGCCACCCTCTCATGCTTATACTGCCAGTGCAACACTGGGCAAAACCTCTTATTTGTTACATGAAGCACTCACAGACTGTACAATTCTGCTCATTCTATTCAAATAGCATTCATTCCAGCTTTGCATAGATACATAGATGTGTGGGAAGAACAATGGTGTCTTTATAAGAATACTTGCTAAGTCTTTACATATACTGTATATGAGATCATTATCTTACGAATGGGAGAATGTCTTGATATGAATTTCTGCCATGGTATTTAGAAATATAACACACACTAGCTGCTTTGTTTTATGGCTCTGAATGGTCTCTCTTAGAAGCAATTAATATCAGATTTTACAATTGACTGACCATCTGCTAAATAAAACACATTCCATACAATTAACACTTTATTCAAGCATGAAAATAAACTGCAAGCTTAATTGAAAGAAAAAAACACAGAGAAAGAGATATATTTGATTAAGGTTATAGTTCACCAACAACTGGGTTTAAAAATCTATTTTTAAAGTGAATCAGAAGGGAGAGTGATGCTGTAAAGTACCACAATGGGTGTTTTAATCTTGTCTGCTGCGACTACTATGGCCACCAGCCTGTTGCTAGTCCCAACTGAATGGGATTTATATATCTTTTGCTGTAACATTCAGCAATTGATTCAAGCAGGCTTACTTGCTCATTGATACTGTCAATAGGATACTTGCCTATACTTTTGAATCCATGGTGGCTTTCAAAATTCTGCCTGAGAGAAACTGGCATTCCCCTTGCCCTGTACTAAAGCCACATGTCTTATTTCAACAACAGTCATGAAGTACCATCCAATGCATTAGATTGATAATGCAGGTTTAGGGAAATGAGGATCAACTGTGTGATAGAATTCTCTGCAAAGCCCCTCAAGGACAGCTAGGGTACTCCCACAGCTTCCCAGAATTCAATGCTTGTATGTGTTTTTTAAACCAAGAGTGGGGGTGTCTCAATTTTCTTAAAGTTCACATTCTTTTCATCCACAATATGAAGACATGTGTGAATTTTGTCCAGGTCGTGTAGAGCATTAATGGGAATGAACACCTCACCCTTCACTAATTTACAGAGAAATTGCTTTGATGGCTACAAGCATGTGAGATGCTCAAGGATTGTTACTGTTGCTGACTCCCAGTGAGTTTCCATGGGCAAGTGAATGCTTGAACCAGGTCTGTTGAGTCCTAGCTGAACACTCTATCCACTACACATTGTTATGGATTGTGGTTCTAGTGTTCAAAGTTAAGAAACAGCAGTGTTTTGTCTGGTACAGGTGTCAACAATACAGATTCCCTCCCTAAAACCAGTGTTCATCTAGAAATGTGTTGTTCTATTAAAACCAAACAGCATGCCAAGATAGCTAGCAGGCTTAATGGAAAGCCACCGTCTTCATGGCCATTCATCTAAAAGAGACTGGAGTTTTTCAGGGCTGCAGGACTACTGTTACTTCTTGCAACCTGCCGAGAGGGCATCCAGCAGTGCCATTCATCAACTATGAAGATGGTTCAGAGATTCAGAGCTCTACTGAAACAAGCCCAGTGGGGGATATAAAGAAAAGAAACAGAAAAGGAAAAGGAAACAAAAAAAAGGTAAAAAGGTAAATTGTCTTTTTACATTTGCTGCAGAACAGGTTGTTCCAAATGAAAAGCATAGCAAGTTGAGTAATGCTGTGATGGCTTATGTGTTGTTGTTGTTCAGTCATTCATTCGTGTCCAACTCTTCGTGACCCCATGGACCAGAGCTCGCCAGGCCTTCCTATCTTCCATTGCCTCTTGGAGTTTTGTCAAATCCATATTGGTTGCATCAATTACACCGTCCAACCATCTCATTCTCTGCCGTCCTCTTTTCCTTTTGCCTTCAATCTTTCCCAACATCAGGGACTTTTCCAAGGAGTCCTCTCTTCTCATGAGGTGGCCAAAGTACTGAAGCCTCAGCTTCAAAATCTGTCCTTCCAGTGAACATTTGGGGTTGATTTCTTTCAGGATAGATAGGTTTATGTATAACCCTTTTTTATTTTTTTATTTATTTATTTATTTATTTATTTATTTATTTATTTATTTATTTAAAGTTTATTTATTTATTTATTTATTTATTTATTTAAAGTTTATAAGTTTATAAGTTTATAAGTTTATATACCGCACCGATTTTCCCATAGGGAACTCTGGGCGGTGTACAAGCAGAACAACATAAACAATTAAAACCACCACAACCAAATAATACACAACAAAGGAAGGGGAGGGGAAAAGAGGGGAGAATCCAGCAAGAGGCATAACAAATACAACGGACCCAATAAATCACAAGGAACGCAAAACAAACACTAGCAATTGCCATAAGCTTCTTGGAACAGCTAAGTTTATAGTGCTTTCTTGAAGACTCACTAGACAGAGATGCAGTGGGATCATAAGACTCTGCAGGCATGATCTTTGCAGTTAAGGCTATGTGATGGAAAATCTCCTTGCAAGTCTATCTAGTGAGTTGCAGAGTAAAATGAAGTACTAAATAGCCTTCCTGGGATGGCCGCCAATAGATACATTTACTTCTGGGTGGTGAAATGAGAGTCATTCAACAAAAACGAAAAAAAGACAACGAAGAGAAAATGGATGTAGGTATTGGGATATGGTTTTGTGAAACCTTAGCACCATGGTTGAGAAAAAGCTGAGAGCAATAATTAAGCCCTGCACTGGGGCAACTGTGGAAAATCTGGAATCTCATTTTTGCGTCGTGCCTTGTTATATGAGCACTGAGCTCAGAGCTGGCAGCTGCCTCATTTCAGCCAATTACTTGAAGCAAATTGTGTGCTGTTTCAACATTTGACCTTGGAAGCGTTTTTAAGAGGTAGGAATGAACGTCCATTTACATCGGAAACAGGGGGAGAGTCACTTTTAAGAGGCTTTTAAAAAATACTGTAGGAAATGCTCTACTCCACAATATAAACACTTTTCAAACCACCCAGTGCTAATAAACGATCATTAGTTCATGACGTGAATTAAAAGTTTGAACACCATTTAAAGAAGATCAGTGTACCACTCTGTCCTGAAACAATTACTGAAGCAGAATTACCTCTTTGGACTTAGTCTATTTTCTGCCCTACAAAGTACAAGATGGACAGATAGACTTGCAAGGAGATTTTCCATCACATAGCATTAACTGCAAAGATCATGCCTGCAGAGTAGAGATGGGCACGACTCAGAAAAAAATTTTCATTTTCGTTTTCATTTTCGGCTAGGGTCCGTTTCGTTTCGTTTCCGTTTTCGTGAGCTAATTTCAAAATTTTTCGGTTTTGTTTTGTTACGTAACGAAAACGAAAAAATGAAAACAAAAACGAAAATTTTTTTGTTTCTCCCCATTTAGCTCCATTATGTGTTTTTCCAGTAACGAAAAACGAAAATTGGCTCAAAATTAGTCGTTTCGTTTCCATTTTCGGTCCATTTTTGAACCGTTTTTCGTTTTCGTTTCGTTACGTAACGAAAACGAAAAAACAAAAACGAAAACAAAAATACCGCTAAGTCGTGCCCATCTCTACTGCAGAGTCTTATGATCCCACTGCATCTATGTTCTATAGGATTTTCTTAGTCAAAGCTGTTGGCTGAGTTGCTTTTGGGTTAGGCTGAACTGCACTGCTGTGTGCCTTTTGGGGTGACGGCAGCAGAAGTGCACTGGCCAACGTCCTGTTGATCAGCATGATCAGTCTCAATTGAGAAGACACATTGAATCAGTGGAAAGTCAACTTTTCTCCCAGGTCCATTGATTCAAATAGGCTTACTCCTGAGTTTTACTTTAGCGTAGTAAAATGGAAATGAAGTAGGCCCATTTGAATTGATGGAACTTACAGACTCACCAAATCCTCACTGATTCAGCTGGGCTTATTTTAGCGCAACTTACTATGCCAAGTACTGTATTTTTCCATGTATACTAGAATTGTTAGACTAAAAATTGAGGGTGTCTTATACACGGAAGTTAGCCAATGAGAGAAATGCACAGCAGAGAAACTGTTATTTCAGGCTGGAAAATTGGGGGTCATTTTATGCATTCTTATGGATGGGAAAATATGGTAACAGGATTTCAGCCTATGCTCCAGAGCATTTTCAGTGGCCACTATTGTCAACTCTAAGGTTCCAGGGCAGCTTCTTTCTTAGCCCTCCATGGAGATCTCTGGTATTCCCTGATACTATCCTGCCCAAACAAAAGCCAACTTAAATGTCGGTTAGCTTTCAAAATCATAAGAGATCTGGTATATTCAGGATGGCATACTGATAGGGTTTGTACATTTTGTTTTCATAAGAAACAAGCTGGGCCTGGAATGTCTAAAGGTATTGACTGTTGGGAAAATTATTTTGGTTACTCCCTATTAGTTTGCAGAGTAAGAAACATTGAAAAATCATCTGGGTTGTCTGTACTGTTGTGAATGATTTATTCTGATTCTGTTAGGGATCATTTTAAATGCTCCTGTTAGCAAAGTGTTTTCACAGCCAGAAGGGTGGCTCTTATGCTGAAAAGGATGCCTTCGTGAGAAAATACCACCTTGATTTGACAGCTGCTCTGAGCCTTCTGTGACA
The DNA here is from genome assembly GCA_023846285.1 of Phrynocephalus versicolor. Classification (NCBI taxonomy): domain Eukaryota; kingdom Metazoa; phylum Chordata; class Lepidosauria; order Squamata; family Agamidae; genus Phrynocephalus; species Phrynocephalus versicolor. Next base: position 44,172,433 of record JAHTLZ010003542.1, on the reverse strand, counting down.
TAATTCCAAACTATTTCAAGTTGTAAACTGGGCCGCACCATTTTAATTGCAAAACTGCCCTTTGCTAATCGGCCATAATTCTCAGCCGGGAGGAATTTGCTCCATTCTTTGGCAAAATGTTCCATCTTCCTTGGGCTAAAGAACTGCCTTATTATTCTGTGGGCCAAGGGAACCCCCTCATGAAACAAAGCAATAGTTTCATTTCGGTAATGCGGGGTGGGGGTGGATCCGACTGATGCAAAATGAAGTCTATAGCCTTTTGCCATTTTGCTAACCCCTCAGGAATGCAGGGGTGTGTGTGGAGGAGGCAGATGTATTTGTTCAATTAGCTTCCATCATATTCTTTTCAAGCACACAAAGGCTCATTTCCCCCCACCAACTTTATGAAGCCATTGTTGAAATGTGTGTAAGCAGTATCAGTTATGCCTTGATTACTATTGTTGGTGGAAACAATGTTAGCATTGTTTTCATTTTTTGAAAGATTTTTCCATGGAGGGAAAATACATATCAAATATCAAGACATGCAAGTTTATATTGTGCTGTATTTTCAACAAAAATCTAAATGCAGGAGATATTCCCTGCACCCACCTCCCTTTTTATTGAATTCATGACCCAAGTGAAATGAACACAATATCCTGTACATAACTCTGTTTGATCAGTTCACTGGTTTTTTTATGTATTCGATGCACAACCAGAGTAGTTATTAGGTGTTTGAAAAACAGCCATTACTGGGCACAGATTACATATTCAAAACAACAGGGAGCCAACTGACTGTGATCTGGTATGTGACTGAGAAATGGCACTGTGTTCTTCACATAATGATGCAACAGGGAGGGGACAACAGAGTGATATGGTATCCATGCTACCTCACATTTCTCCATGGTCCATCTCAATCTGCACTGCATTAGTTCTGTGTGAAGAAATCCAAGATGGTGGCCAGTATACCCAAGAATCTAATGGTATCCCAGTGCTCAATAGGAGAGGAAATGGTACCATTGGGAGTACTGTAACGAAATTACCGTTGTGAGGCTACATACCTAGGCCAGTGTCTTGTTCAATATTTACCTGTGCAGAACTTTGATTGCTGAAGCTGCCACACCTGTGGTGCCAGTCATGTGCTTGGTTGCCTGCAGTCAGCATCTTGTCTCTGCACATGTAAATATTGAACAGGTTGCTGACCTTGCTGTTCTCATGGAACTTTACAAGTGTGGCCCATTACAGATGCCCCATCATCTGAGGAAGCTTAGCATTCAAATTTTGGAATATATGTTGGACCACAAGCTATCTTTGACAATATGGAGGCTCTAGAGCTGTGCACAAATACTTGAAGCACAGTACTTGTGAGCAGAGAAATAAATAAATAAATAAATAAATAAATAAATAAATAAATAAATACATTTATTTATTAGATGTTTATACTGCCCATCTAGCTGAAATCAGAAGGTAGTTTCACCAAGCTTAGCCAAGTAAAGGAAGTATCCAGCTGTTTTCCAGCAGTGTGTCTCACCATTAACAGTGGCAGAAGGACGTTTATCCTAATGGATATTAAAGATTCAGAGCCTGTGGAAGCAGCAGTAAATATGTTTACAATGTAGCCACCATCTAGAATTCTCTGCAGTGTCCCAAATTTGGAGGCATCATATGTCCATCACAGATTTCCACAGAGAAAAGTGAAGGATGTCAGGAGATAATTTTACATATATAATCTTTAATGCAACCATAAATTTTTTATGCTAGCTACATGGGATTAAAATACTGTATGGTAAATACTATACTATTTACAGTCAAATTAGATACAACTAAAATTCAAATTATAGTTAAGAGTACATTCTTAATCAAATTAGAGAACTAATTTATTTATCTGTTTTCTGACTGTACATGGTGTTTGACAAAGGTTTCCAACTTTGGTTGCAGTTTTCCTTGAGGAGTCAGAGAAGAGGAAAGAAGTGTACAGTAGATCTTGCCTACGTGGATAATATTTTAAAATTGGGGAAACGAGTAAATTCTGGGACTCCTGGCATATTCCCATAGTTTATGCCATGCATGATTAGCAAAGGGTTTATCAGGATAAAATTTTATTAATGGCCTTATTTTCTCTGGTGGAGAAGGGGAAGAAGAAGAAGAAAAATCTAAAATATTTTATTTTTAAAGAAATATTCAGGGATCATTCAGGCTCTGCTTTTATATTATCCTTGACACCCTATCAGCCTTTTTTTTTTTTGCATTCCATTGTTAAGTCCAATGAACTAGTCATCTATTAAAATGCAAAGAAAAATAAACATTTCAGACCTTGCATGTGTTCAGGGAAGATCTTCCATGTGTCTGGATGACAGTTAACTATTCATTATTCAAAGATCTGCAGAACACTCCCAGGCAGACAGTGTGGAGATTTAGTGCTGACAGGTGGGAGATTTTGGGTGCTGTAGTCCAAAACAGTCACTTTCTGAGCTCATATCACTCATAATCAAAGCCAATTCACACTTTATGAGTTTGGGGCTCCTCTCACACATGGTGGATACCTTCCTATTTGAAAGAGGATGTCTTACACCTAAATGTAAAATGTGACGCATATACCAGGGAGCCGTAGCCAATAACTGCTCTTCAACTCAATGGCCTCTATATCTCTATAGATGCTACTTCTTCAGACAGCGTGTTCATCCATCACTGTATGTCCAAAGCACTCTTTAGCCAGTAGTCCATGTGGTTTTTTTTTCTGATACCATTATTTTGATATATTCAAGTAATAAACATATCTAGCTTCTGGAGTGTGCTTGTGCTTAGCTGATGTCATCTGAAAAGCTGCCATTTATTAAAAAGACACAGTATTTCATACAAAGCTCTTCCGTGACTTCCTTTGCAATTGCCTGTTATTTCAGGAAGAAAAACGGCTTTGGTTCTTGCCTGAACTGGATCCCTCCCTCATGTACTGCTGTAATAGATACAGTCCCAAATGACATGTTATCTTTTAATATCACCAGATGGTAAATGGATAATGAGGGAACATAAGTTAACTACTGTATAGACATCAAATTAGAAATGCACACATGCTATATGGCCTGGCCAGGACCCAAAGAAAGAGCAAAGCAAAATGCAGTAGGAGCAAATCCATTTCGAAATCAGGATTTACACTGATGTTCACAATTCTTGAGACATCCTTAAGGAAGAGAAACTTAGTACCCCATTTCTACCAGCACACCTCAGAAAACAAAATAAGACCTCGGTCTCCTGCCCCTCCTCCTCCTCCTCCTCCTCCTTCATTACAGTTATGACAATCCTGCACAGTGTGGTGTGTCTACAGCCCCTTCCAGGTGAGTCTTGTGCAGGAAAAATGCCATTTTGTGCAGAAATTGCAACATTCCTGCCTCATGTGCCATTTATTCCAGATAAAATGACCACCAAATGTTCTTCAGCTTTCCTATGAGGTTTCTTAAAAGAAGGAGAAAATATTGTGCAGCCTTGATGTGAAGAGAAAGGAGTGATTTTATTTATTATTTTCACTCTAAGAATGAGAGGCTTTGACATTTACCTTTAAAGATGCATATGTGTGTGTTGTTTGGACATGTGAATGGATACCTCTTGTATTTTTATGCTGCTAAATGTGTGTCCACAGGGCTGGCACAGGCCATTTGCTGGTGGCTGTAGCAAAGGGCAAGATGACATTCTCCTCTTCCATTCCATGTGTGCAGGAGGGGAGTCATCCTTAAAACACAATACAGCTCTCACATTGATTATGTGAATCAATGCTTGGAAATCTGAATTCTTTAAACTATAATCTCCAGAATCTCTCAGCCAGTGTAGCCACACAAAGCATGAATGTTTTCAAAAATGGAAAACAGGAAGGCCATGGAAGTATTTAGTGTTGTGAACACTGACAATGCTTCTATCTATCCATCCATCCATCCTTCCTTCCTTCCTTCCTTCCTTCCTTCCTTCCTTCCTTCCTATGATACTTGTTGAACTCTATAATTCAGCCCAATAATTCAGTGATGTCAAATTTGGGAACATTCAGCTGTGAGCGTATCAGGTTTGAGAAGGGGAGAAATGTCATATTTACAGTATTTATATTTATGTTCGTTACTATTTATTAAAATAGTATATCAAAAGATATTGGAACACAATGCAATCAGTCAATGCAATTTGTAGATCCCTCAAACTGACATGTGTGTCTGTGTATTGATGTATTTGTGTGCATTTGTTTTTATAGGATCATGGCTTCAGCACTAGAGAAGGGAGATTTGAACTCCTCCTTCCCTGTAATTGTGACATGCTTGCTATTTGCTAATGTATCTCGTGATTCTAGCCTGTCTGGAAACAACCCCCTGGACCCAGAAATGTGACAGCTACTTACGGCTGCTCAGTGTGGAGGCTGTCATAAAGTGAAGTGATGTGACCACATGCACTGTGAGCTAACACGGAAGTCAGAATGGCTGGAATTGACATTTGAATGGTACAGTAAGCCGCTTCCTCTCCACTTTCTCCACACTATGAACAATTGCATATACTTTTCTCCATTTCCCCTCAACTGAGGTTGACTGGGCAGGGCACAACATTTGAACTCTGGCCCTCATGAGGGCAGGGCATGACACGAGCTGTGCTTCAGGCACAAACATGTGATGAGCCAACGTGACAGGAATGCCACTTTCCTGCTTAATTCTAATCTTTTCAGGCAAAACCAGTGGCACCGAAATTTCCCTACTGGGTGCCCCTAATCGCTTCCAGTTCCAGATCATTTTCATATTATTGTGACCCATAGCGGGTATTTGCTGTGTTGAAAAGCCAGAGGGAATGCGTATGGTGGGCACACACTGCAGGTGTTGTCAAGTTCTTCTATTCTGAAGTTTTGCTTATATGCTTTTGGTGCTTGTTTGATTTTATCTGACTGTGCTCTTTTATGTGCTGTGAATATTTTATGGTTCATTGAAAGACCTAAAATGGTGAACTTTAAAATGCATCATTGCCCATGACTTCCTGCTGCCAGTGAAGGAGTGAGTTATATCAACAGCCTTGAAGAAAAGGCAGTTTTCCAGGCAAATGCCTTTTATCCAAATACAACCATGGAGGTCTGTGTGTAAACAGCTGTGTGAGACTGTACTCAGCATATTTTGGGATTTGTGGCAGATTCCCTGGCTGTGAGCTGTCAAAAGAGTGGCTCCCATGGCCTTCCTGGTCTTTTTCTCCTTGTTTCCAGTTCTACAGTCTAGGCATTGACTCTTTTAGGACTGTTGTACATTCATTGGTTACCTCCTGTATCTACTGCAGTGGTTCCCAAAGTGGACTATATAGACCCCAAGGGGGTATTTCGACTTGCAGGGGGTCTATAACAGTGAGGGGAAAAATTAGGGGTCCACAAAATGTAAATGGGGGTCGACGTGAGCAGACCCCATCTAGGCAGATCATCACCAACATTTGGGCGTTCTGTAAATGTCTTATACCTAACACAAATTGTTTTGGTGCCATTTTTGAAAGTTTTTGCAGCAATTTTTTTGGAAACTTTTAAACTTTGTGGTGCATTTCTCAAATGAGGCAAAGGTAGAGACCTGATCCTTGCAGTGTGCATACCTTTAAAATCCATTTTGAATTTTGAATTTTGTATGCGGAGTGGAGGTATTGCATCATTTTTTCAGAACTTGATCCTTGCCATGTGCATGTTTTTAAAGTCCATTGTGCAGGCTCAGTATCAACCTCTGTCCCCAAAGAGGCCACCAGTGTGGGGCTTCTCTACACCATCCCTGCCACCACTACTGCAGTCAGGATACACCCACCCACATCATCCCATTTTTAAAAAAAACACCCTCTATGGAGGCTTCCCTCCTCCTCTGCTCTAGCTGGGATTCCTCCCATTGCTCAGTTTTTAAAACAGCCCCCTCCATGGAGGCTCCCCCCCACTCTAACTGGGATTCCCCACATTGCTCCATTTTAAAAACAGCCCCTTCCGCTGAGGTTTTTCTCCCCTCCTCTGCTCTAATTTGGATTCCTCCCATCATCCCATTTTTAAAACAGACCCCTTCACAAAGGCTTTCCCCCTCCTCTGCACCTGCCACAAAGGTTTTCAAAAGCAGGTTATTGTTCTTTGTACTGTACTGTACTTTGTACTGTACTGTATTTTGTATTTTGCTTAGTACTTTGTATTATATTAAAGTATTGTAATCAAATCCTTTTGGGCTGTGGAACGAACCATCTGAGTTTCCATCATTTCCTATGGGCAACTTTGCTTTGATATGCAAGCGTTTTGGTTTCAAGTATGCTTCCAGAATGGATTGTGCTCTTTACCCAAGGTACTGCTGTACATGTGTTTTCCCTAATGGGTCTCCCTTCACTGTTTTAGCAATCAGTATTATGTACTTAAATCTTTATAGAAAAGATTCATTGGTACATGGCATGACCAGGATTCAACCAGGGACTCAGTCACCTCAGTCTGCACCCTTTGAAATTGCACCAATGACTAGAGATGGGCACGACTCAGAAAAAAGTTTCGTTTTCGTTTTCATTTTCGGGGGCTAATTTCAAAATTTTTCGTTTTCGTTTCGTTACGTAACGAAAACGAAAAAACGAAAACGAAAACGAAAAAATTTTCGTTTCTCCCCATTTAGCTCAATTGAGTGCTTTTCCAGTAACGAAAAACAAAAATTGGCTCAAAATTAGTCGTTTCGTTTCCGTTTTCGGTCCAGGTTGGTGCCGATTTTCGTTTTCGTTTCATTTCCATAACGAAAACGAAAAACGAAAACGAAAACGAAAATACCGCTAAGTCGTGCCCATCTCTACCAATGACACTCACACACTACCACTACAAAAGCAACATTTTCTTTATTCTGATTCCTCTTTATATCTATCTAACTAAATATTTAAATAAGGATTTACTTCACCCAAGCAGCACACAATATTTCAAAATATTTTTCAGAAATATTTCTGTAAGCTATTTTTGCAGACATTTCAACACTTTTAGAAATATTTTTAAAATATTTCCAATGTTACCAAAAATGATTTAAAAACATTTTTATAATACTGTATTTGTATGCTCTCTGGGCAGGAATCAATTTTGAATTGCTCTGTCTTATCATATTTAAAAAGCTTTATTTTTGTCAACAAACAACTTCTACTCAACATGGCTGAGGCTAAAACAAAATGTAGTCAGTAATAGATTTGATTATTTGAAGCTTGGCTTCATTCCATCCCTGTCAGACAAACGTCTGCCCATGTGCCTTTTGTGCAGCAGAATTTTAAACAATGATGTTATGGAACCATTCAGGCTGGAGGATCATCTGAGAAGGTGTCACCCTGATAAAACAGATAAAGATTTGATATACTTTAAAACACTGAAAGAAAAACTTCAGAAGAGAACCACAATGGACAGTATGTTCACTTCAATAGCAAAAAGAGACTATATGGTTGGGGGGCATCTTGCTATATCTCAATGCTCAGAGCAAAAGCAGTCCACAGTTTGGGGCTACAGTACCTGTTGGTGTGCATCACTTGAATATCATCTGTCCATCCCACTAGGGCGTCACAATCTAAAGTGCTCTGGTGGCCACCCCAAGGGAGGCATGCAAGTCTCCTACATTAAACAGAGCCTTCTTTGTGGTGGCCCCAATGTTGTAGAACCAACTCCTAACAGAGCTTTGTCTAGCTCTCTTCCTTATAGCTTTTTGTAGGCAGTTAAAGACCTGATTGTTTAGGAAAGCTTTTGATATTGGCCACAGCTGATATTTTCCCTTCCCTAGCCAAACCTAATTGCTTTGTTTTCTGTATTTTTGTGGCACCATCTTATCTTTTTGTCTTTTAATATTATATTTTATGTTGATTTTTATATTTATTATATTATGTTATATTTCTTTATTATAAAGTCTGGCTTTTTGATAGTTGTAAGCTGAGGTAAAAATATAATGAATCTGTTTAATCCCACCGAGGTTGGCAGCCACCAGTTCTTCCTGTGACAATGAAATCCACAGTTTAACATACTGTCCCAGACAATATTTATCTTTCTTGAGTCTCTCAACATACAGCTATGATGGGTGATCCTGGGTTCCAGTGCTATGAAAGGCAGAAAAGGGCTTCTCCCTATCCACTTTCTCCCTGCCATAATTTTATACAGCTTTTGCCTGCTTTGCCTCCTTTGCCGTGTCTCCTTTTATTTACTTTTCTTCTGAGGTAAATAGTTCCCAATGCTGTACCTTTTCCTCTGAGAAGAATTGCTGTAGCCCTTTCTTTTTTAAATTTTGGTTGCTTTGTTCATCCACAGGTTGGGACCACGTGTTATATTTCGTTCTTTCTTGTCTTTTCTTGCCCCTTTTAGGGTGTTCCCCCCCCCCAGTCTTCTGTCTTCGGTCTACTAACCTACACTGCCTGAGGTTTCATCGCTATTACAGATTAAACCTGAGACAAATATGTTCTGTAAATGCTCTGGTACCCTTTCTTACCCTTTCTTACTGTTTTTAATTTACACACCTCTACACATCTTAAATAAAGTTGAAAAGAACCAAAAATCCTTCTTCTTCCTGTGATAGATAGATAGATAGATGATAGATAGATAGATAGATAGATAGATAGATAGATAGATAGATAGAT
>JAHTLZ010003542.1:44141603-44163861 GCA_023846285.1 Phrynocephalus versicolor | reverse complement strand
ATAGATAGATAGATAGATAGATAGATAGATAGATAGATAGATAGATATGCAATTGGCAAAGTAGCACTAACAAAATAATTGCAAGTACTATGTGTGAAGCTAGAGCAGTCTCAAATAGTTCCTGCAGTAAATTATGTTCAGACCTACTGTTTCATCTTAGATTGCCTCAGCAGGGATAACTGAAAATGCAAATTTAAATTGTCGTTAAGCTCTCATACATTTTCCTTTGCAATCACGGAGGTATTCAAAGATCCTGGAATAATTTTCTTTCACTTTTACCATTTAGAGATTTAAACATTCTTCCCCTTCGACTAGTTGAAGTGATTGAAGTTTCTAATGATTTTTAAAAACTCCTCCTCAGAGGCTCCTTACCCATTATCAAGTTTTCCTGTTTTAATCTCTCTCTTTCTGTTTCTCTTTGTGTATGGGCCATAGAGGAGAACAATGACACCAGAGAAACATTATTTTAAATAAGTGCTGTCATGAAAGTATTTTTTAAAAAGAACACAATCAGCGGTGGTTCACAAAACATGCATACAAACAAACAAGCTGCCTCTCCCTGTATAAACCTGATGAAGTTTTAGAATCTGGGACATTATGTGAAGATTCAGCTGTTGCTCAATTATGGCAAATAACACCTTTCTCTTCTTAAATGACATTTCTTTATGTTTGTGCGTATCCTGCCCATGTTTCTGGGCTTGATACTGACTCGCTTGGCACACCTGAGAAGAGAAGAAACAATCTGTTTATTTGGCTCTAGGGCTAGTGGCCAGGTAGGCATGGGCTTTGTTTGCTACCTGTGCTGGGACTCACCCAAATGTTTGGAGGTCGCATACACCAGACATGTCCAAACTTTGGCACTCCAGATGTTTTGGACCGCAACTCCCACAGTCCTTTGCCAGTGGTGATCTAAGCTTTGAATTCTGGGAGTTGTGGTCCAAAACAGGCAAAAGCTGTATAAAATTATGGCAGGGAGAAAGTGGATAGGGAGAAGCGAATATGAATGACCAAATGCATTTTGGAGGATTAATGTGGCTGTTGGAAAATCCAGCACCACTGAATGATCTGCAAATTCAAGTTTGTGAACAGTGTTGCCCTGCTTTACAGGAGGGTCACATAACGCAAACTCAAAGACATGTTAAATGCGACCGTTTTAGCACCATCTTAATCAGTTTTTAAGTAGTGTTTTACATTTTTAAGCAATTTTAAGAGTTTTAATATTTTGTATGGTGTTTTATGTGTTTTATATGTTTAGAGTGTGTAGTGGAACAGCACTCTAATTTCGTTGTGCATATCTTGCGTATGCATAATGACAATAAAACTCTATTCTATTCTATGTACATGTTTTGAGGTCTGTAGGGCTGCTATAATCGGCCTTGACTTTTCCATAATCCCTAGTGTCTTCCTTTCTCTGACATTCCTGCATACCGAAGTGTTATGCTGGAGTTAACAATGATTTTTAACACTCAGTAAGCTACTGGAAAAACAACATGTGCTTGTACTAATTTTTGCATTTCAGCTGCTTGGTTTTGAATCCACAAGTACCCACCAAGATTTTGCAAGCTTTAGCATCTATGATTTATGAGTCATTCGCAAAAGTGGTAAGAAACAAGTGAAGAAAATGGATACACATTCCAATTACTGCAAACTCTCCCGATAACAGATATTTCAGAGCCTGCCTTCCCCTCCTCCCATGACCTAAAATATAAAACCCATCACAAGGAAATGGAAGTCAATTTTCAATCTACATCGAAGGCATCGTTTATCATTAGGATCTATGAGGATATGAATATTAATTTTTTTCCAATTCTTTCACATCTCTTCCAAAGCACAGTTTCATTTCACATTTTTGAATGACAGAGTTCAATTCATTCACATCCAAATAATATGAAGACCCAGGCTTTAAATTACATCTTTTTAAAATGGTGAGGTTCAGAGTTTTCCATTTTTGCATTATTCATCTTCATAGTTTGTGCTGGAGTTTTTGTATGGAGAAAGCTAAACTCCATGAATCAGGTTACCCCTTTTTCCTTGCTAAGGAATATGATGCCAGGCAAAATGTTGTCATTTGTTGGCCCGAACATTATTGTGTCCATGAACCTGACTGATTACGGGCATCTCATCTTTTGACCGGTCTCCTCTTTCCCCTCTCCAGAGGCAACTGAAATTATATTTTCTACCCCCAGGCCATGTACTTTTCAGTAACAAAGGAAACAAACATGGTGACCCAAGACATTTTGCTGCCTGAGGTGAAGGCAAGACTCCACCTTTGCATGTACAGAAGGTGATTGGCCTAAAGTAGGAATCTTATTACAACACAGTCATGGAACATTGTACTTTTTTGCATGACAGCTCCAGGATGACCGCAACAACCGGAGCCAAAGGCAATACACCTGCTACCTGGAGTATTCTAGAAGTCTGTAGTCCCAAAAATATATTTTTCAGCTTCTGATATACCCTGCCTTTTCTCAGATGAATTCGGACTTGTATACATAACTGTCCACCTGTAAACCACATAACAGAGGAGTTGGCTAGAGAGCTCAGTGAGATGGAATATCTGACTTTGCACTATGCTTGTAGACTAAAACAACCAGTCTGTGTAGCTTCAAGCAAGCTGCACAGTCCTAGAGTGACCCTGAAAAAAGGAACAGTAAATCACTTCTTCACCTAGAAAGCCCTGGAAAAAGTCACTATAATTCAGAATTGACCTGCAAGCACAGAATTACTATAACTTTATGAACTACACTGAAATCAGTCTGAAATACTGAGCTATGAAGTAGGTAAGGATGGAACACTGGCCCTATGATAGATACATTATATGATGAATGTAGGCTAGAACCTTGAACAGGACAAGCATTGTTGCTAAATACCACAGGCCATCAAAATGGCAACAACAAAAGATGTACTGTATGTTACTGACACCACATACTTACAGATAAGTACAACCATGACTGGGTCTAGGACATGACATAGCCTCTAATTTTCCTTAAGACCTTTGATACTTAGCATGCATTCTCTTTGCTTTGAAAGCAACTTTTTGCTATTTGATAGGTAGTGGATACTTTGCTACCTATAAGCAGCAAACATAACTGAGCCAAGGGTGAATCTTTCACACTAAGGTCTAAGAAAGCCAGCAAGAAACTGATGGTCTAGAGTCCTAGTGGTGGCAAACCTTCAGCACTCCATATGTTTTGGACCACAACTGCTACAGTTCTTTGTCATTGGCAATCTAGCCTCAGAAAGAATTCTGGGAGTTGTGGTCCAAAACATCTGGAATGCTGAAGGTTCACCACCATTGGACTAGACCCTTGAGCCCCAATAGTTCAAATCCAATACCCAAGTTTCTAGTGAAGCAGAGTATTTGTAATCCTTGCTAAGTTTATAATTAATATGTTAAGGGACATAACTGAAGATAGGTATTAGGTTTGGCAAACGTAATCATTAGCAAAATAAATGTAAATTGGCAATTGATCAAACAAGGGAGGAGGAGGAGGAGGAGAATCCAGGCAATGTATTCTTAAGAGTACTGTAAAGAAACACACTTCTTACCATACAGTCCTATGCATGTTCACTCAGAAACATGTTTGGACAGCTCAACTGGATTGACCTCTCTTTGAAGGCACACCTTGTAGTGCCACATACAGACCCTGCAGAAGGAAGAAGCCATGGCAAGTACGTAATTCCAGAAGACAAACAGGCCAGTATTCAGAAACGGCTTGCCTCATCAGCTGAAGTGTTCCACACATGGATAACCATGACAGAGGCAGTGGAGTTTACATCCTCTTTTCTTTGTGAATATACTTTCACACTTTTAAAGAGCACTTAAAGAGAAACGATGAGATAGTCAGATAGGCACAGCAGTAACAGCATCCTGGGTCCCTTATGGTGATGTCAAGCTACAAGTACTCAAAAGTGTTTTTCAGATAGTCAGGAAATGAACAAGATAGAATCTATGTTGCTGGTGCTCTTGGTCAACAAAACTGAGAGACATCCAGTCTTCCTATCTCATTTATCAAAGTATTGGTAACCCAATTCAAGTCAGCTTCCCTTTCTGAACCTAAGGATGAATCACATGTTTTAGTCAACTGACCTGGCATTTAACATTATTGATTTTTTTTACTTATACCATGAGGTCAGAAGTATGCCCCTTGCTTAAATGGAGATCTGGAATTCATCCAAGGGCTAAACCTCTGGGAAAACTTGATTATTTTTTTTAAATTCAAGTCTATCATTCCCCTTCTTTTCAGTCTTTCTTTTTCCAGTATGCTAGCCTTGCCTAAACACTGAAAGAAATGTTGAGGGACTACTTAAGGTTTATTTAAAAAAAAAATCTAACAGGCTTTCTTTCCTTACATAATTTAACACCATAAGGAGAGGAATTCATCTAGCAGACTGTCTTGTAAAAATATGAGCATTACAACACGTGATTATGACAACTGATTAGAGTTTGAAAAATATCTTGTTCCAGCTGGTGCTAAGAAAGCTGCAGGTTTTCCAGAACTGTTTATGCTTAGAGCAAAGCAGAGAGCCTAGTGTACTGAATATAATATTGGATGCTCCAGAAGCTACATTCCATAGCTTCTTGAATACCTGGAGTGCCAAACTGGACTCAGTCTCCCTGCTCTGTGATTAAGGAATTGGTTGCTTCAGTGAAAGGAATTAAATTTAATCTGGACATGGGCTGCAAGCAGGCTTGTGCCTGTTTGCCATGAATTCACAGTAAAAAGCTTTGCAAAGGTATTGTTCCAGAACAAAACTCACAGGGACAGGGATCCTCTGAGTGCCAGTTTAGAGATTCGTGGAAGTAATTTGACGATGATCTACTGGGAGCTTTAAAATCAGAAGGAGACAATTAGACCAGGACAATCTGAAGGTGTCCAGGAAGGAATAAGCAGAGGATCCAGTTTTGAATCTCAAGAGTCAAGACCTGTGGTTTATGCAGAATAGAAAGTGGTGCTGTAAGTAAATAATGGTGTAAAAACACTCACATTAAGGGCTCAAGTGCCTGCAAGAATCAATAATATTAACAACATACAGTTGGGAATCACAGTATTTATCTTGTTAGAGCTCCCTTGAGTCCTTGTAGAGTATTTTCCCCCATGTCTAGATTGTTATTTCCCTGGAGTGGCTCTTCCTCCTCGGTCCACTTTCAACTATTCAGAAAGCATGCAGCTAGCAACAATAGCTCCACGGGTTAAAATTACAGTATATATGTAGATATTCCCATATTAAAGGCCCTGTTCCTTTTTCTCTAGCTGGGGGGTGGGCAATTTTGGAGGTTTTGCAGCCAGCACCAACAATGGTTGGGTACTAGAGATGGGCACGAAACGAACAATTTTTCGTTTCCCTTTTTTGTTTTTTCATTTTGTTACGTAACGAAACGACAAACGAATTTTGTCTCTAAAATGAAACAAAACAAACAGAAACACCAGAAATTTTGTCGTGCGTTTCGTTTCCGTTACTGCAATATGAGTGAATTGCTTAAAATCCTAAAAAATCACAAAAAATGAAATAAATGGTAATGAAATGGTAATGAAACAAATGAAAACAAAAATGAATTTTTTGCAAAAATTCGCAAAAAACGGAAATGAACCGAAACGGACCCTCCAAACGACAAACAACAAACGAAATGCCATTTTTTTTCATTTGTGCCCACCTCTATTGGGTACTATGGGTGGGGGAGAGATGCCCACAAAGTACTCTCCCCAGCAAACACACACACACAGCCAAAAAAACAACAACAAAAAACTAACCCAAATCATTTGCATCTAGATCTCTGTCTCTGGTTTTAATCTGGGGAGCTTCAGAGAGAATTGGGCTTGGGTGCCTGCAGACTCCTTTTGTGCCATGGAAACCATTGATGGAGGCCCCCAAGAACATTTAAAAATCCCCTCCTTATTTGAGTTGGTGGCTATTGGCCGACTGGTGGCTGCAAAATTGACACTGGGGTCACACGCTTAAACAAACATCACCACATCTCCCGCTTCCACAGGTTTCATGGATCAGGATGGTTATGCTCTCACTTCTTGCCCTTTTGGCCAAGATCACGTGTAGCTATCTGGCACAATTTGAGAATCAGTAGATCCAAATCCAGTATCCTCCACATATAAGTTGCCTATAAAATATTGGTTCTGGACTTCCCACTTATGTGAGTGTCATGGATGACAGCTGCAGTCGTCACTCCACTCGCAGAGTCTAGGAACATACTTTTAAAAATTTATTTAAAATATTTAACCCACTTTTCTCCTTAGAAAGGACATCAATAGAAAAAACAGTCCCCATAATAATCACACATTAGGTATACAATTTTTTTTAAAAAAAGAAATCAAACAATTGCCACATGAAAGCTGTGAGCAAAATTAGCACCAAAACCATGTTCAAGGCCGCAAGGCAAAACAATCCATTTAAAAGCCCTCTCTCTAACAGTTACTGAGGAAAACCGTTTCTGAAGAGGCAGGTTTTTGTCTGCTTGTAAAAGGACAGCAGAAAGAGGGTGAGCCTGGCTTCTAGTGGGAAGGGGTTCCGGAGTCTATATTCTGTAATTTTTTTAACTGTTGATGGTGTCAATATGATGCACCTTGTGGCATACACCCTCCTTTATTAACTCCTTCATCCAGTGTTCATGTTATGGCTCAAAATAATAGTTTTGGGGAGGGGCAAGTGAATAAGAAGAACTTCAGCAGAAAATGCTAGAGTTTTATGGGAGCCCTTTGGGTTGAAGGCAGAGTTTAATAGACTCCACCACATCCTCATGATTCCCTAGCAATTCCTAATAATGCTACATCCCAAAATTACAAAACCCAAAGGAGAAGGGATAGGAAGGTTTTTGCTTTTTAGCGTGGCACCATCTCACTCCACCTCTTTCCAAAGACACTGGTGTTTTATGTACTAAATGTGGTTACTTGACATCCACAGTGCATCCTTTTCTTTTTTTCCCCCACAAAGAAGCTGGGTATGTATGTAAGGATTTTTGAAAACAGTGTATAGGAAATGAAACTCATGAGGGAAAATGACCAAGCACAACAGTTTCCATTTGCAAAACTTGACTCAGACACTGAGAAGGAGAAATGCTGGGTTTTTTTTCAATGCAGCTGATCCCAGTGTGATGCCACAGATAGGTGAAGGTGGCAAGTCATTTCTTAAGCAGTTGTAGCAGACATTTGATGACAAAATTATGAGAACAGGTAACTGTCAGTGTCCAGTAAAGTAGGCACCAGGACCCAGTCCAGGGAAGGGCCTCAGAATGGGTCCAAGCAAAGACCAAACTGTGGGACGTTTGAGTAAACACCAGGCCGGAGCATGAGGCAAAGACTCAGTCAAGCAGTCCAGGCTGGAGGGAGAAGTACCTGGGAGCTGGATGTCTTGAGGCAGTTCAGGGACAGCAAAGCTGGCAGGCAGGAAGGTGGCCAGAGGAATACCACAGCAGGACCAGTGAACATTGTGGCTGAGGCAAATTCCATGGAGAAGGACTGCTCCTGAAATAGCCCCAACCTGAGCCAGCACAGGTGTTGCAGGAGGAGGACCTGCTCCTGCAGGCTTCTACGACAGCCTTCTCAACAGGAGTGAAGCCAATCCTGCACACACTGGGGTTTACAAGGTGCAGGCACAGCTTCAGTCCTAATAGTAACACAGCATACTGGATGCGGAGATAGTCACAATTTCAATTGCCCCATGGAAATCAATAGAACATGCCTTAGTATTTATGAGTTGGATGTTAATTAGTCTTTTATAACTAATAGAGATGGGAACGAAATGCAAAAATGGTGTTTCGTTTTCATTTTGTTTCATTTTGTCTCCCATTTCATTTCATTAAATTTCATTTGAAATGTTTTTTTTTTAAAAAAATTCATTTTGTTTTTCGTTTTGGTTCGTTTCGTTTTTCTGTGCTGTGTGTGCTTTGTGTTTCTTTTCACTTTTTTACTGTTTTGGGGGTGCGTATGTGGTGCTTGTGCAACATTTGTGTGTGTGTATTTTTTCCCCTAACCCAAGCCCGTGCGCCAGCTGATGGGTGCTGTGGCGGGAAAAAAGGTTCCCCACCCCCACCCTGGCACTTATCAGCAGGAACGGGGCTCTCTCTAGACAGTTTTCCCTGTGGACAATGACAGTGCTCGGCTGTGCACTGTCATCGCCTGCGGGGAAGATCCCTTTAAAGAGACCCTGTTCTCGCCTCCGCACGTGGAGGTGGGAACAGGGCTCTCTCTAGACAGTCTTCCCCGTGGGGGAAGGCGGTCCTTTAGACAGCCAGGTCCTAAGCCATTTAGGGCTTTATATGTAAACAAACATTAGCACTTGCATATGTTGGAGATACACAACACTCTCCATCACATAGAGTTAAAACAGAGGTCACTATCTCACATAAAACTCATTCATGACACAGATGAATTTGTTTTTCAAGGTTGCAGTGTTACTCCTAATCACCTGCAATTATGCACCATTCTATTATTATTTGTTAAATCTGAAGAAATCATAACATCATGACAGTAATGGTTACAGAAGAGTGGAGAGGAATGGATTACCATCTGAAGGCCACCAAAGTACTAGTTGGACAGCTGCAATCCCATAAATATATGAAACCATGCACCTGGGAGTCACTGCTCATGAACTGCCCTTATTAAGCAACTTGGCCCCATTTTTAAAAATCTGTACAATTTTGTGTAGAATTGCATGGTCCATAACAAGTGAATTATATGGGGCAAGATAATTTACTTGAAGTCACTCCTGTTTAAGATCCCACTGATTTCAACGGGAAAGTCAATTGCGGTATATGCTGGCATCTCACTCAATCTCACTCATTTAAATAAAAAGTTCTTGATTTGGCATCATCAAATTTTTAAAAAGCATTTCAAAATCAAATGTGAAACACGCTGCAGAACAGGCCATCTCATGTTGTCCTCAGTGACCCCCAGATTGTAAATAACTCCTAGTCTCCATCTTGAAAAGATTTTAATGTGGTGCAGTGGCTAGAGTGTCAGACTAGCATTGAGGAGTCCTGAGTTCATCCCCTTGCTTTGCCATGGAAACTCACAGGGCAGTGGCACTGATAAATGTGACCATTCTATATAACTTGAACAACCCATTAGGGTTGCCATAAGACTGAAGTGATTTGATAGCAACAACACCTGCATTCTATTTAAAAAAAGTTCTATATTTTCCTCATAAGGCCCAGCTGCAGCTTTTGTTTCACGTCATATTTTATGCAGTCAGATAGGAAGTAGTCAAAGTAGGAAGATTACGCAAGATAAGAAGCTCTCTGTATACCATACAAACCCTCAACTATTTTTAGCCTTGGCTGCATAACTGTCATGTGACCACTCTAGCATCTGACCTAGTCTGGAAGCACTGATCTTTCACCCCCACTTTGCATGGGACAAGCGTATCTGTGCAGTCCGAAAAAAGGGCTTTGCCTCTTATAACTTCCAGATTGTGCCTGCCAGTAACCTCACAGGCCAAAAAGTTCCATAGTCTGAAGTAAAACAAAAACACCGCCAGGTTCTGTGGAAGATTGACATGGGACCATCTTCTGTTGTTCACATTGTACATAGAAACAAGAACAAAAACAATTTAGAAGTTTTCTCTTTGCTTAGTGAGATTGCAAGACTTCTTGTTTTTTGGAGAGGGGGCTTGTTTAGGACTTTTAAAAATAAAGTAAAAATACAGTTCCCCCCATATGTATACTGTGTAAATAAAATACATATTTTGCACAAAAAGGTTCCTCACACACACAAAATAAAAGAGGTATTGCTAACGCTTCTGCAGACAAACATCCCTAATCTCTTCATTTTCATGCAGGACTGAAAAATGTTGCAACTCATGACAATTTTTGGCAGGGCTTCTCCACATTTCAAAACTGCTTGCTTTGTAGGATATGAGAAAAATGGAATCTTAACAGGGCTCTGAAGAATATTTATTGAATTCTTCATTCTCATTGATTTAGGCTATCCCAACTAATCGAGGGATTTTCAAATTTCTTGGCTTCAGGCAAGGATGGGACAAGAAAAACTCTTTTTCTTTTCAAGATCACCATCATTTATGCAACCTGTCTCTCTGCATAACCATCTTTTCCCCACTTCATAAGCAAGACAAATGCACACAGAGCAAGGGTTATTTATTTAAAAGGATGGTGCAAGCAAACCCATGAAAATCAATGATTAAAAATCAATGCAACAAAGCAGCAGGTGTTATTTTCTGCATACTGCCTCATTGGCATTGTTTTCTGCATACTGCCTCATTGGCAAATTTGCTTCATTTGCACAGGAATGGTTCTGTTTCTCTACTCTTGCCAGGTGAGCCCCAAATTCCTTCTCTCTTTCCTGTGGGATACAGAAAATAATTCAAATCTTCAAAACTGACAAACAGGCAAACAAGCAAACAAAAAGAACACTGGTTTATGAATGCAGAATAATTTGTTTCTGTATCCACAATTCAAAATGCCAGGAAATTGCCTGATATTGCCACACAATATCAAGCCCGTTTTGCCAGCAGGAAAAAGGATCCAAAGCTTTACATAGCAATGGGCAGCCTGAAAGATGACAACAACAGTGGCAGCAGCCAAATGGTTTACAGCTCTGTTTCCCAATCTTGGGTCCCTTGATGTTCTTGGATTGCAAATCCCCAAAATCCTGACCAGCCAGTAGTGATGGCTTCTGGGAATTTTAGTCTAAGAATATCTGGGGACTCAAGTTTGTAGGCCAACCATTAGCAGGATATTTTTGGCACTCTTTTCCTGCTGGCAATGCAGGCATGATATTGTGCAGTAAGATTGGGCCATTTGGATTGTGGATACAAGCACAAACTGACAAACTTGAGGATTTTTTTTTTAGGGGGGAGAAATAAATAATTCCTCAAGTGGACTGATGTTTGTCAGATGTTTGTATCCACTAACATCTGTCAAGAATGTAAGAAAATCTGTGCTTCACCAGACCCATCAGGACAAACTTATTGCTCTCAAATTGGCCAATAAGTTGCTTCTGGGTGTGTTGAATGTAATAGCATCCTGCTCACATATTCTTTATCAAATAGCATTCAAAGGCATACTACCTCTTGTAATGTATTGCCATTATGATGAGTAACTACTGACGGTTTTATTCTCCATAAGAGGTGTATTGGAACAGGAGGTGCAGTGAGCAATAAAACCAATTATTTAGATATTATAACAAATCAGTCAGCTGTAGCCTCTGTCCAACACTTGTAAGGGATTTAGGACCACAGAGGTGAGCCCTAGAAGGGAAAACAGGAAATAAATGGCAGAAGTCTGGAAGGAATTGGTTTGGCAAATGTCCCATTACTTGATGTTTGCAATTGGTTTATTTTGAAGACAGATAGCTAGGCTAATCCACTTTCATGAAACCAATCCATTCTCATTCAAGCCCCCAAAGAGACTGATGGCTTCAAACTTCCACAGATGCCTAATTAGATATGCTCAGTGCGTTTCCTGTATTTTGGTGTTTTGAGGATTCCTAGCACAGCCAGATTATTTCCTCTGTCTCTGTAACTCTAAGCCACTTCCCAGAAAAGTAATATGCGTGTGGCCACCTGTGGTTCCCTGAAATATCTAATGATTCAGAAATATTCTGTTCAGTGTATTTTAAAGATATCTTCTTATGGGTGTAGTGACTGTGGAGATATCTATGCATTATCCACTGATTCAGTTATCCATGCTTGGCAGAGGAAAAATAATTAAACAATTCAGCAGCCGCAAAGCAAGCTACTGTCATAAAACAAGAGCCATAAAACAAGCTACTGTCACAAACAGCAGCTGTAAAGCAAGCTACTGTTGCAAAACAGCAGCTATAAAGCAAGTTACTTTTGTAAAACAGTGGTGTGAAGAAAGTTACTATTACAAAACAGTAGTTTGGGGGGGCATTTTGGCATTCTCTCTTATCCACGGTTTTCATTATCCACAGAAAGGCTTGGAACCAATCCCCAGCAGATATTGGGGTCCAACTGTATCTATACCGCACAGTTTGAGTAGTTCCATGAGATAACACTACCATAACTATGCAGATAATACAATGTGTTCAAAGGAAGTAAGTCTGAATGCATATGCTTAAGACTGCAAAGATAACTAATGCAAGAACTAGAGCAGAGATCTACTCTCTTACTATAGAAAAGCACACAATGTAGGGACACCTTATGAGAATGTCCCAAGTGCTTCCTCCTGAGGTCTAAATGTGGAATCTTACCTCTGGATGATGATGGTGGCCATTCTATAACTAAACCAGATCTGTCACAAGAAAGATTTATGCTACCATATAAACTTCCATCCCCAAACCATGCAGGAATGCTATTTTCTAATGATTCGATATCAAGAAACCTAATTGTATCATACCTTGCATCCATAACAGTACTGTATAAGGAACAGCTAAACATGTTTACTGCTTAAGATCACCTTATCACCAATCACAGTGTTAAGACACCTCTATGGAGACAGGGGTGGCACAATATATTTAAGGACTCTAGGCCATTTCTGCAGCTGGTGTGATGTCCTGAGCTGTGCTCATCCTTAGCAATGGTGCAGTTTTTTTACAGACATTTGCAAAGCGTTTGGCACCTTGCTTTCTCTTCTTCTGTCTCCTACAGGGAGATCATGGAAAGAGGAAGTGGGCTGCACTGTATAGCGGTCTAGCGGTGAAACCACAGAAAGCTCTAGGGCAGTGATGGCGAACCTATGGCACAGGTGCCAAAGGTGGCACTCAAAGCCCTTTCAGTGGGCACCCGACATCGCCCCTTCACAGCCACCTGTATACAGGTTAAATTACTGTATTGGCACTTTGCAAAAAAATTAGTGGGTTTTGAATTGCAGTTTGAGCTGTGGTGGCTTAGGGGTGAGCTGTAGCAGTGGTAACTGTGTGGGTGTCTCAGAAGGGCACCCTACAAAGGGGCTTTTCCCCCACCCACAGGACCCAGTGGGGTGCATGCCAATACATATGCAAGTGTGTGTCAGAGAGAAAGCAAGTGAGGGTGGCAGAGGGCAGGTGTAGGGGGAGGGCTCACTTGCTCGCTCACTTACCCGCCATCCTCCTGTGGCCACTCCCGGCTCCCTTTTAGCTCTGCCAGCGCCTGGCTGGTGGCAGCGGGCTTGAAGTTTGGCTGGCGGCTCCAGTTCCTCCAGCAGCCGGCAAGAGACCCCCCCCACCTGCTGTGCCAAAGTTGGAGGTGGACACACCAAGCCCACAGCCAGCTGCTGCTTTCTCCTCAGCCCGCTAATAAGCCGGTGAAACCCAGCCCGCCACCGCTGGCTGCCCTCTACCACTGCAGCATGCTGAAATTAACTACACTCTCCTCGTCATCATCACCCTCCTTGACCCCTGGCATGGCTTCTACGGAGGCCACGTCCACTTTGGCTGCATGGTGGGAGGGGTGGTGCGTGTGAGGGCACAGGTGTGTGCACTCTTATAGAATTTTGTGTTTGTGCTTGTGCGTGAAAACCCCTGTTCACCTCCCTCCTCCCGTCCCAGCCAGTGCCAGGAAAAACTTGACAGCTATGCAGATACGGTACCAGCACAACCATTGTAAAAATATTTGGCTAAAATATAAGAAGCAGGTAAAGGGAGTACATTTCTGATATTGGCAGAGTGCAGTTCCTATCAGCATCACCCAACATAACCTATAGGGAGGAATGGTGGTCACTACAGTTCAACAACATCTGGAGTTGCATGCCTCTAAGAGTAGGCCAAATGAGTGCATTTATAAGCCCATCCAGGCTTAAAATAATCAGGGGAGGACTTATTCTCCACCCTACCACCTTCACAGTTATATTGGTGTGGACATGAGAGAGGGTCTACTATCTCACTGCTGCCATGCAGTGAAAAATAAATTCCGTGGGCAGGCAAAAACCTTTCTCTTTTTTCCAGAAACTGACCACCTAAGGGGAGGGGTTAGTATTCTCCCTCACTTCCAGTTTTTATATTGTTGAGTTTAATATTTTAAGCTGGGTGTAAATATTTTAAATAAACATCAGTAAATAAGTCCAGACCAATGGAACAGCCTGAGTACTGACACACTTCATCTGGCTGCCTATTATCTTTGGAAGCCAACCTCGCTGGAGTATTCTGAGAGTTGTGGTTCAGAAAAATAACTTTTATCTAGATATTTTATTGGTCGAGACTGAACCAGAAACCACCTTAGAACCTCTTGTTAGAACAAGGAGGCAGGATCAATAATAAAAAGTAAGTACATTATCTTCAGACATTTCTAGTACACCATCCAGAGACATATGCGGGGACATTTTAGTAATTAAAAGAGGGCAGTAAAAGTGGAGAAAGATTGAGAAATGGAACTAAATCTGCCTTCCAGTTATAACACTCCAATAGATGTTCTCCTCATGGAGTCTTGATTAATGACCATTCTTCTGTTACAAAATAAAAGGTCAAAACAGTTTTCAAAGTGAATGAAGCTGAGTGAATCACATGATCTCTAGTGAGATTTGGAATATTTAGCAAATGAAATCATCCAGACAGCATTAAACAGAGTTATGTCTCTGTTGCCCAGTTGTGTTTATGGAAAAATGAGTTTGGGGGATTGGTTTTTGCTTAAGCACATAATGTTCCTTGCTACCGAATCACACATGCTTAGCCTCAATAAGGTAGTTCTTGTTCTAACCAGCAAATGTTCTTGTTGAGTCCTCAGAAGTTATGTCCATAGGGAGAAAAATATCCCCTGTATGATTTCCTAGAGGTCAGGTAGTACATTCAATACATTACTTTTTTTCAGAAATTCAAAAAGTTCATTTTCTTGGACTGGACTATTAATCCCAGAATCCTATACATGAATGCTATTTGCTGTCTGTTTGTTGATTTCTTTGTTTGTTTGATTGGTGGTTGATTTCATATGATGTTATGTAGGGATGGGGCTATCCGTTACGGAAGCTACTGGTTCTGAAATGACCCACACAAGCCCAGGTGGTGTTCGGAAGATTCCAAAATACAATCAGCCAATCCCTCACCTTGCTCTCTGCCTGCACAGAGCTCAGCTCCAATGAGGAAGCAGCCTCTGACATCATTGTTCCTTCTCCCTGGTGCTGGCCAATCAGACAGGGAGGCAAGATGGTGCATTTCCCTGCACAACTCCTGATTGGCCAGTGCCAACAAAAAGAAACAATGACATTGGAGGCGGCTTCCTCTTTGGAGCTTAGCTCTGAACAGGCACAGAGCAAGGAAGGGATTGGTTGATTGCATTTTGGAGGTTTCCAAACACCACCTGACCTTGCATGGGTTGTTTTGGAACTGGTAGCTTTCAAAACAAATAGCCCATCCCTAATGGCATGCAAAAAACATGTAGGGGCAAAAATTCATTAATATTCACCCAGATGACTCCCCTAACCTTGCAATTGGTTTCCAGCTAATGAAAATTTCACAGTAACTATTTTTATACAGTGGTGCCTCTACTTACGAGCAGCTCGGATTAAGAGTGAAAGACCATTGGCATTTTAACTGCTGCCTTACACATTTTAGATGTGGTCTGTTCTACTTACAATTTTTATTATTATTTGATTTATTTATTTCCTTATTTATTTTTAGGTAGGGCTGCTCTACTTAAGAGTGGTTTGGTTTAAGAGCAAGCATTCGGAACAGATTAAACTTGTAAGTAGAGGTACCATTGTACGTATGTTCATCAAGTGTATCCTGGTACCATTTCAGCCTTGCCAAAATGGTGACTAAACTTGAGGCAATACCTATAACAGAAGGTAGGAGGCGCATTTTTGAAGGAGCTGCAGTTATTTCCAAGATAGACTAGTATTGTGTCTGATCTGAGTTCCCTAACCCTAACCATTATCCCTATGTATGAGCAACCTCTAGACTGTCCAGTCCCCAACAGCCCTGCTCAGCTCTTTTAAACTCAAAGCTGTTTCCTTGATGGAATCAATCTGTCTCATATTTGGTCCCCCTCTTTTCCTTCTGCTTTCATTTTTACCCCCTACCGTTAATGTCATTTCTAGTGACTCTTGTAATCCCATTATATGCCCCAACTAGAACAGACTCAGTTTTTTCAGACTCTTCTTTTCCTTTCCAAGAAAGTTTAGGCATAATTTGATCTATGGTCAACTTTTCATCTTTCTGGTTGTCCAAGAGGTCAGCAATGGTCTCCTCCAGCACCATGTTCTGAAGGAATCTTTTTTCCCATTCAGCCTTCCACATTAACCAGCTTTCACATCCATGCATAGTAATTGGAAATACAGCTATGTTGATAACCATGGCCTTGCTCTCTAGTAACACATCCCTATCTTTTATTGTCCTTCATCCTTTTATAGCTGCCCTCCTAAGTCTCAGACTTCCTCTGAACTTTAGTTGCAGTCTTCATTTGGACAAAAATATAGTCTTATACACGGGGAAATACTGTATATTTCCAGCAGTACACCTATCAGTTTTCAACTGCACATTTTTCCAGCTGCACCTTTTATAGCCAACTGCATGCTTTTAAAAACAACATGTCCTATTGCTGTATCTTATTTGATGCTGCATTATCCCATACCAGAATTGATGTGCATATACATTTACCAAACTGTGGGCCACACTCTTCCATTATACTGCATTTAAAACCTGGACCTTTTCCCATCTCTGGTGTGTTCGTTCATTTATCAATGCTTGAATATGTCTGTTACCCACTACTGACCCAGAAATGCCTCTTTAACAATTACCATTTAGATCTCTATCTATCATCCCAAGAGACTGTCACCAATGCTTAATGACCGCTGGTTGCATTTCCATTACATTTCATACACTCATATCTCCATTAGTGCATAAATATCTGTCTATTGGGGGTATACTCCATATACATGTAGAAGTGGGCAATGCTCCACAAACATGTATACCAAATAAAACCTGTTAAGTCTTGACGTTTCAAAGAACTCTCCTGTTTTTCCCCCCGAATAAAGGCTAAGTGCATTATCTACTTTGGCCCAAAGTGTTGTGTGTATATGGTATGTGCATATTGTATTTTCAAAACAATTTTAATTTCAACAGCAACAACAACAACATAGTAATAAAGAAATGGTAGAAGTAATGCATTCAACCACAAATCTGTAAATCAACATGATATTTTAAAAAATGGAAGACTTTAAGGGAGACAGTAAGCAGAATGAAAGGGACATTTGCACAGTCTGAAGTCTGTTGCCTATTTTTTAAATAAAGTACCAGTTAATAATTTGGCATTTTTCAGTCAAAGAAAATGAGCTGTACTCCAATGAGAAAGTCATACTGCCAACTTCCTGAGACAAGAAGTGTAAACATTATGAGTTTCTCTCTAGGCAGTCAGCCAGCAAAATAAAAGCTCAACATCCCTGCCAAGATTTTACAAGCCTCCTATCTCGACCCTAAGGAATACATATCAGGTAAGATAAGCTACCCGCATATTTGCATGTCAAGACCTTCGAGCTCAGGCTGTACTTAGCAAATGTTCATTCTTTAGTACAAGTAAAACTGTGTGAGTTTTGTGCTATCAAGTTGAAGCTAACTTATAAAGACCCTAATAGGGTTCTCAGGGTAAGTTAGGTATTAAAGGAGTAGTTTTACCAGTTCCACTCCCCATGGCTAAGTGGGGATTTGGACCCTGGTCTCCAGAATCTTCATCCATCGCTCCATACACCACAAGCAGACTGGTAAACTTACCAGTAACATTACTGATGCCAAAAGGATGTGTTTTGTGCAGACTCAATCCATCCAAAGCAATGAGTGTCAGAGCAATTCTGTATTTAGTGGTATCGCTAAAGCCCTATTTATGCTTTCAGGGTAGGGTTAATCTGAACACGAGAAGAGACAGAGCAGGTTTCATGTGGAAAGATACAGCCTGAACAGGAATGTTTCTGAGGCACATGTAGATGCACATGCACATGATCTGCAACCCTGAAAAATCAGGGTTTCTGCTGCACATTGAGCAACTTGAGCTTTTTATAGGACCACTATATGAAGAGAGCTGCTTTTCATCATGCCCTCGGGTCAGTTCTATTATAGACACATGAACTGATTTCGTAGAAATCCTGCCACCTCAGAGGAAGTCCATATAAAAATCTACCATAGCAGGTCCTCTGATACAACACCCCCAAATATGCTGGCACTACATAGTGTAACACTTCTTCTTGGAACATGTTAAAGGACAGGGGTGTCCAAACTTTTTGCAAGATTTGGTGAGGTGAAAATGTGTGTGGGCCAACCATTCAGTCACATTTGGCCGCTGGGCTGGACTTTGGACAAGCCTCTAGGACATGCATGGAGGCGGGGCGGATGCTGCAGCAATGGAGCCAGGGGTGGGTAGGCAGGGTGGGTGGCTGGGGGACAGATGGAGGCAGGGAGGGCAGGCAAGCTGTAAAACTGTAAGCTGACATCTCCATCCAATATGGGAGAGGCATGACAGGTTGAGCCAGTGGGGAGAAGGGGCTGTGGGCCACTCAGAATTTGAAAATGGGCCACATTTGGCCCCCGGGCCTGACTTTGGACATCCATCTTATAGGAGACTTGATAAGACAGGACAGAGTCAAGGGAAAGATGATGGGGGGGGATGAGAACAACACACCATCCTATCTATATTCATCCAGATCAGAGATGGGCACGAAACGAACAACTTTTCGTTTCCATTTTTGTTTTTTTTTGTTTCATTTCACAACAAAACGACAAACGAATTTTGTCTCTAAAATGAAACAAAACAAACAGAAACACTGGAAATTTTGTCGTGTGTTTCGTTTTCATTACGGCAATACAAGTGATCTGCTTTAAATGCTAAAAAAATCACAAAAAGTTGAAATAAATGGTAATGAAATGGTAACGAAACGAACGAAAATGAAAATGATTTTTTTTCAAAAATTCGCAAAAAATGGAAACAAACCGAAACGGACCCCCTAAATGACCAACGACAAACGAAACACCATTTTTTTAATTCGTGCCCATCTCTAATCCAGATCATAGCCTGCTTCTACTTATGTGGCAGCTTAACACTAACTATGGACCTGGTAGTGGGGGAAAATTCCATCCAACTCAACTTGAGTGAGAGGGAATTCCTTTAGATAACTGCCCTGTTCACATTCCTATAAAACTCACGCAAGATGTGATGGGACCATTATCTCATACAAACCCAACACACACACTCACGGGACACGGGGGGGTTGATATGACACATTATATGGGACAAAATCTCTCCAAGACTATATTCTATCCTTCGTTAGCCACAAAAGGAAAACTGCCTGTCACCAGACTGTCTCAGAAGAAGTAAAGCATAGTGTTAGTGCTTCTCTGCTAGGAGGTATCTTGTGTGGCGATTTCAAACCTGAACATCTAAGATCAAATTCCCCTCTGACAACTGTGGGTTCAAGGAAAAAGCAGCTGGCATAAGTAACTAAGTGAAAGGGGGAGACATGCTTACTCACTGAGTCAAAGAAGGGAGAAGGGAGGGCAATGAGGACTGGAAGTTTGAAAAGCAATCTTACTCCTGATTTGCCCATTCTGGATGAAGTATGACTAGAGATTTCCAGAGAAAGTGGCTTGTCTCAACTAGGGTTCAAATTCTGTCACATATTTCTAAGAAGATACTAACTCGTGTGTTTTTAACCTCACACTGTGCTTTGTTTTATCATCTCAAGGGTTTTTAAAACTGCATTTTCATTATGTAATTAATATGCAAAACATTTTAATATTTGTGGAAACAATAGCCAAATTATTAAATTAATTGAAAAAACAAATTTATTCCATTGCATCTTGTTCAACATTTAGTTCACATGAAAAATGAGACCTCAACAATACTGTTCTAAGATGCCTGCATGAAAGTTGATGTTGGAATTGTCAACAAAATGCCATATTCAGTGAAGAGGAAGTTTTCTTAGCACAAACAGCATTGTCTGGGAGGAAGAAAAATGGGGTTTTCCCCCATTGCCTACATGAGTAATAGATAAAAAAGAAAGAGGCCAGGGGAAGTGAAGCCAATCCTGAGGGCATTAATAAAGAAGGAACAAAACAAACAAGAGAAATAAGGAATGTAACAGGGCGGTGGTTTTCAGCTAGCAGTTCACATGTCATTGTTGGGACACAGCAATCTAGATAGAATTCAGACATTTGGTAGTTACTAAGCCTAGAATTATGTGGGTGCACGATCACAAACACGAGTGATGTTAGTTCTTTTGCAATCTGTCTACTGTGCACATGGCAATGCTCTGCTTGTGAAAATGGGCTCACTGAAACTCACACCAAAAATATTGCCCTTATGCACACATAAAACCTGACAGGATTTTAGCTTAAGACGTCACTCTCCTCCAGTCTCTCTATCTTCCTACTAGGGTGGCATACCATCTCCTATTAATCATATTTGCTGCAGATAATCTCTTTGTGATCTTTGAGTGTGCAAGTAATAATTTCACTAAACTCACTCTCAAACCTCCTCTTCTCTCTGTCTACCAGCTTGCTATGTATGCTAGGTATAATAACAGCATGTTTGGAAATCTGAAAGTGCCCTTTTCTGAAAGAGGTGTCCTTTGCGTTTCTGCTATGTTGGGGTCCAAGTCCTTTTTACAGAATGGTTGACAGGCGGGACAATTATATGAAAAATTAAGAGCCATTTCATCAGGAAGCCCCATCTTATCTTTTTTTGTGCCTAGAGGACAGAGGTACATATGTACTTGCAAATGACTTACATGTGTTGCTAAGGCATGGGACCAGAACA
This sequence comes from Phrynocephalus versicolor, assembly GCA_023846285.1. Taxonomy (NCBI): domain Eukaryota; kingdom Metazoa; phylum Chordata; class Lepidosauria; order Squamata; family Agamidae; genus Phrynocephalus; species Phrynocephalus versicolor. The sequence goes on along the minus strand of JAHTLZ010003542.1, from coordinate 44,143,221 downwards.
AAACTCTACTCCTTCTAGATCAACTGAAAGCAATCAACATGGGCTCCTTGAGCATATTTCTGCATATGACTCAGTTGGTTCTATTGGTTTTGCAGTATCTGTTGCCTGGATCTGCCTAGATTGGTACCAAGTAATTTTAAATACCATTAGAAAGATATGAGAAGGGTGTAGTTGCTTCCATAGTTTACACAAGAAAATTGGAAGAGATACCAATTCCCACTTATAAATAATGTGTATTCATGCTAAAGCATGGCATTACTGTGGGTGTGCTTGGGAGCTGTTAGTTTTTTAGTTGATGAGTAGGAGATTTATTCTGCTTGCATGTAACTCAGCAGTCAACATTGCTATTGATTTTCCTCAGACAGGATAGAACAGAACTCAGCATTTCCAGATGAAATTATGTACGTGCAAAAAGCCACAAGGTCTTTCTTTTCATTCCACACATGGAGCTCAATTCTTCATTATTATGTGTACCATATAGTTCGTGAACAGCATATTTAAAACCTAGAGTAAATAAGAAACGATGATGGAGGCAAATATACTCAAACATGCTGAAGGACAAGACCTTTCAAAAACACACCAAGTAGGAGGAAGAAGGTAAACAGAAGAAGGCTTGCACAGAGATGGAAAAAGTTAGATATTAAGATTTCAGCTCCCAGAAACACCCACATAGCCAGTGACCATGCTTGGTGTGCAATTCTGGGAGATGATTTTTTAAAAAGGGAGGGCCTCATTGCTGGTTTTATAGGAAGGAACTGACTAACTAAACCACATTTAAGAAATGAACAGTAACAGCAGACAACTCATTGGCAGGGCAGAACACATAAGCAGCTTACAATCCTATCTGGTACCATGCACAACAACCAAAGCAAAAGATTGGGAAAGTTATTGTTTTAAAGAACAGCCCCTCAGGGTCACTGTGTCAGCATGGTCACCAGTCAGGGGTTATTCTGGGAACTACAGTCCAAAATAGTTACATAATGAATTGTTTTGTTATGAAACAAAATGATAGAAACCATTTTGTAATGGGAAAAAACACCTCTTTTTGGTTTGGGAAGCAAAACGGGCAAGCTTCCTCAAGCTCTTCCCTGTAAGCCCCCTAAATTGGGAGAGATTTGGGGTTCAGGGGGCTGGGTAATTCAATTGAGAAGAGAGTCCCCCTCAGCAGTAATTGGAAGTACTAGCCAGCACCATGCAAGCTATAGGACAATTTATTACTTCCCCTTGCTTAACCCCTATATTGCTGGTGCGCGTCGTACAGCAGTTTAGCAATTAGCTAGGGGGACCCTTTTTGCAGTTGAATAACTCAGCCTCCGGAACTCCAAACCTCTCTAAATTTGGAGGGCTTATAGGGAATTGTCCAATGAAGCTCTCCTGTGAGTTCCATGCTGCTACATGCCTGCAATCATTATTTTCAACTACATAGTTTTAATGCGGTGGTCCCCAACTCCCGGTCTGCGGACCGGTGCCGGTCCGTGGACCAGTTGGCACCGGGCTGCCTGGGGAGGCCGGGGAGGCTCCTCCCCTTTTCCTCCGCCGCCCTCCTCCTCCTCCTCTTCTCTCCTGCGGGCGGCCGGTGGAGGAGGAAGGCTGGAGGAGCGCAGGAGGAGCCGCCGCC
>JAHTLZ010003542.1:44081565-44141563 GCA_023846285.1 Phrynocephalus versicolor | reverse complement strand
CCCGTGTGTGGGGGGGAGTGGCACCCCCGACGCCCCAAGCTGATGAGTGCCGCCACCGCCGCCGCCGCGCACTCATGCCTCCCCCTCCTCCTTCCCTCCCATCCTTTGCTTTCACCCCCCCTTTTGCCTCCCCGCCGGACCCCCCTTTCGCATTCTCCCCCCTCCCCACCCCCACCCCCAGCTTCGGGCCAGAGAAAAATTATCAAAAATTTCCCGGTCCGCGGGGACAAAAAGGTTGGGGAGCACTGTTTTAATGTAATCAAAAATAAAGAAATTTGGAGAGGTTTTGGGCTCAGGGGGATGAGTTATTAAACACCAAAGGGACCCCCAGGAGAAAAATCATTCTAATTGAGTCAGGAAGCCACTAATAGCCCCCACCCCACCCTGGGGGAAATTCCTTAAGTGGTTCCCTTAATTACAAATGGTTTTCTCCTGGGTGGGACCCCCTTTGGAGTTTAATAACTCAGCTCCCTGAACCCTAAACTTTTCCAAATTTGGGGGCCTTACAGAGAAGAGTCCAAAGAAGCTACCCCTCAAATTTGGTGCCTCTAGGACCCAGGGGAACCATTATATAGAGTAACAAATTGTTTCATTTCATTTCATTCCAAAAATTATTTTAAAAATTTATTAGTAATGAAATGAAATGAAATGAAAGGAGATACGAAATGAAATGAAACAATATATTTTCATTTCATTTCCTTCTCTAATTCTAAGTGATTATGTCAGGGACAAATCTATGATCTACTGAAGAGAGAATGAATTGCTGGAGGCAAGTTTCATAGGAAAGCATAATCTAACTTAAATGGCCCCTACAGAATATCGGTTTAGCCCAAAGGGGTGGGACTAGTAAAGGCAAAGGCTGTGAGTAAGAGGTCTGAATCTCAGAAAGTTCAGGAAAGCTGAAGAGGCCAGAGCTGCTGCTGCCACTTAGACTACTAAGGCCCTTGACACCTTGGTTGCAGTAGAATTTTTATAAGGTTGTGCTAGAGGAGATGGATCTACATAGTGAAATCATGAATTTCATATGATTGTATTGGCATTCCATTTTAGGGTTTGCAGATCCTCTTGTGTTATGTGTACCCAACCCAGTTGATGAAAATATCTTCGGATTTTTTTCTGACTGAAATTAAAGGTACACTTTGATTTTACAAATTCTACAAGCAACACCTATCTTGGAGCTGCTGCCAAGGACTTGGGTGGACAAACTGTGGTGTGTTGTTATAATTGCTCACATTGTGTGTCATATGAATTAAAATAAGAAGAGATAAAGGCTGGATCTGGCCCATTCATCCCCATGAAACATTTGCCTTTCCTTCAGCAAAGAGTAGTTTTCAATCTTTCTAGGTAGATTGCAAACATCTGTTTGCCTTAACATCTGTTTCAATTAAAACACATGAAGTATAATCCCATTGCATTCTTAGTTCAGTGTGTACTTGGTTTTTTTTAACTGCATCCTTTTCAAAGATTCAGTGAAGAACAAAGACTTTGTGAATAATCCAATCTTCATTTCATAGCCCCATTAAATTAAAAGCAAGTCTCAATGCTTTGTTCAATTTATATTTTAAGATACCAAGACTCTGTTTCTTTTGCATTAGCAGTTATTTTCAAAAATGCTAATTCACAATCAGGTTCTCCATATTCATTGCCTAATTATATCTTGAGCTAAATTAAGTGGATATTTTTGCCATTGCACTTTTCAGAGTTGCCCAAGAGATACTGCAAATATCTAGACCACAAGAAACAATATTCTCTGCTTTCTATAGACAAGAAGTGGTATTGGTCCACGTACTAAATTTGGAGAAGCAATTTCAAACCCATGATTTGAAATTATGGTACTTCTTTGAATTTCCATCACTGTGGATTGACAGTCCATATGGAACAGAATTAAGGAGCAACTGTTGGGACAGAGTTTGAGGGCATTAATATTGATCACACAAAATGTGCATCCTAAAATCTAACTTGTATGGGAGATCAGAGATTGGTTTCTAAAGTAACTGCTTGATCCTAAACCAAATCGATTTCCTGTTTGCTCCAACATTTTTCTCATGGTGACAATTAGCTGTACACGTATTGAGAAATCTATGCATCACTATATCCACCGATATCTGTATCTGCCAAAATCCAGACAGTCACAACTTAGAAGATCATTCTAAACAAGATCTGAAGCCCATTCTGTATCTCTTCCTGATGGCCCAATTCCCATTATCCATCACAGATAGTTTAAAATAATTTCTCTCCATTCTCCCCCTGCTCCCCCCTTTTTTGGCACAGTGGAACTGATCCACTGGAAAGTTGGCAGGTATGTTCGTTTAAACAACACTTCCCAACAGTCTTCTGGCAGGTGTTTCCAGAGCACTTCAACCACAGATTTTTCGGTCAAATATGTTCTTGCCAAGGTACATAGCAATGGGAGGGTGCTTGTTTTTGCTTTAGCACAGCTGGGACAGCACACTGTTGTTTAAACCGGGACAGGGACTGGTTTTGGTAGCAAGTCAGTAACAGGAAAGAGATAAAGCACAGTATGTCTAATGCTTTTGGTCATTGGAAACAATATGGTCTTGTTTGTTTGTTAATTTCATTAGTCTTCTTAATTTTAAAATTAGCAGTTTCCATTGTTTTGATCCTGATGAGAGAGAGCGACAAAAAAGCCAACTTAGAAAAGTATCAAAAAGTCATTCATTCATTCATTCTTTCTTTCTTTCTTTCTGTCTGTCTGTCTTTCTTTCTTTCTTTGATTTTTATACCACCTATCTGGCCAGTGATCACTCTGGGAAATTCAGAAAAAAAATAAACATAGTATAACAAAATGTTGTGTCATTACAGTCGTGACGGAATCTTCGTGACCCCATGTCCATGGAGTTTTCTTGACAGGAATACTGGAGTGGCTTGTCAGTTCCTACGCCAGGTGCCTATAGCACCTGGAATTCCCTGGTGGTCTCCCATCCAAGTACTAACCAAGGCCGACCCTGCTTAGCTTCCGAAAGCAGGCGACATTGGATGTGCTTAGGGCATCGAGGCAGCTAGTATAACAAAATACTCCAAATTAAATTAACTTAACTTAAATAACAAGAATATGAACAGTTAAAAATTAAAAGCAATTTACAAATAGACCAAAAAGGTGGCAATAAATATGAAAGGTTGATACTCTCACAGGTCTTAAGTCAGCTGATTCTGGAAAACCTCTATAGACTATACAACAACCCAAGATGTCTAGATATACACTTGGTCAAGTTAGATATATTCAGATGAATAAATACATACAAGATAGACTTCTAGTGATTCCAGACTGTTTGTCTCTTTTATTTTATCAGATTGCAGAAGCCACTTTTGATGGTCTGCTGTTTACCTTCATATATTTCAAACCAAAGATATATATTCTGTGCCTAAAATCAATCCTAAAATTAATTCACACAATTTCTATGGAAAGAAGTGGATCTGATTTATTCCTGCCAGAAACAAAGCATATGCAATCACTCAGAGCTAGACATATAGGAAAAACAGTACAAGGGGCTGGGCTGTAGCAGTCCGTGTGCCTGGGAGATACTTCTTTGGCAGAAATATCCAGACAAAAGTGGGCCATCATTTTCAAAGGTCTTACATTGTTCCAAAAGTAGAACACATGAACAGTATCGGCTGAGCGGTGTTTGAACACTTTTGTGGCATTCATAATTGAAGTGCAAAATAGTAGTGACCTCGTTTTATTTCCCTTGTCCTTTCCCTGACACACAGTGGTAGTAACTCAAAATAACTGTTGGCAATTACATGGCTGTTACTCAAGGGGGGCCTGCAAGAATGGCTGAGTTGTGCCATTGGCTTCATCAAAAGGCAACTGTTAGCAAAAGAGCATTTGCTACCAGAATAAGAGTCAGGCAGAATGTATCCAAAGCCAACCATTCTGATAGTTACTCCAAGAGGAATGCTGAAGTAGCTCTTACAATGCACTAGTCTCCCTATGGCACACTCTCTCTACCCTTTTTTCAGATATGCCTGGGTTAGCCCTGCCTCCCAACATGGGTACATTGAGTGCAGATGCATAAGAAGGATCCCTTGCAGGTACACATTAACATTTGGGATAAGTAGTTGTGCTTGCTGTCTCGCAGCAAAAAATTAAGGGTCCTATGGCACCTTAGGCTGCAATCTAAAATCATACTTACCAGACAGTGTGACTCAATGGACTGGGAGAAAGCCAGTGTAAACTTAGCAGGAGAGCTCCATTGCTCCTTTCAGTGACAAAAGTGGCAGTACGCTTGTTATATTGTCCCTAGGTGTCTTCTTGAATGCACTGTTCATCACACTGCTGCTTATGCAACTAGTTGCACAACTAGCTGGACTAGGGATGGGCACCTTATGAAAAACAACACGTTGTTTCATAAGTTTATAAAACCTTACAAAATGAAAAAAACAGCAAACAGTGTGTAGTCAAGAAATGAAACAAAACACCATTTTTTGTTTTGGAAATGAAACAATTTGCCCTGGCCTCTTGATCCAGCTGTCTTGAGAACAGGAGGTGTATTTTTAAACTGATTGATTTGTTTTCCTTTCTTCCCGCTCCTCAGCTGTTGAGATAGCTTATCTCCGATCTTGATCTGTCTGCAGCTGGCGAAGAGCCAAGCTCTCCCCTTCACCGGCTGTGTCTGCAAGTTGATTTAAACTGAGTGTTTTCCTTTCCTGATTAAGTAGGGCTGTGGAGGTTATTTTTAAATATTTTCCTTCCTTCCCTCCCCACACCACCAATCAGCTGTTGAGCTTATCTCTCCAATATCTCTGTGCAGCAGCTAGCCATTAGGTTTCTAGTTTGTTTACAGAGGGTTCTTTGCTTGAAAGCAAATTGATTGGAGGGTTTGAGGGTCTTTGATTTAGGGCAGTGGGCTCCATGTTAAATTTTAAAAAGAAAAGCTCCCCATTATTTATAGCCTTATGAATCATGGCAGAGTTTCTTTTTCCTCTCTAACACACATTGCTAAACTACACAACTTTTAAAAATACCTGCTAGGGATGTGTGATTTGGAGTGTGTTTTTCTAGTGACAAAGTTTTCAGGAGAGCTGGGCGATTTTTCCTCCTCATCATCTGAGGCTTCTTTTTCACTATTCCATTGCTTTTCTGGGGAAGACTCCAGGCCAGTTGGAGCTAATAAAAATAAAAGACTGGCCAGCATTTATTTGCTGCCAACAGAAAGATACAGCATGTGAAGGAGCTTTGTTGGGTTGTTGCATCTTGGTTATATGTAGGAGGCAGAATTACAGAAGGAAGTGAAGACATTTGAAAGAAGGCATTTGTGTGAGGTGGACACTGGGCAAGGGACGACGTGTCCACGAAACACTACATTAAAATATGAAAGTTAGTCTTTAAGGTACCACATGTTTTGTGTTTTTTGTATCTTTTGTTTAGTTTTATTTTTCTTTGATTATTTCCTATTTTGTTAAGTAATATTTCATGTTTGGGGGGCAGAATCCTGGTGCATCCCTTTTTCCTATATAACCATCCATTAATATAGGGTAAAAAAATCATTTGTTACAAGAAGCTTTAGGTATTTTCCTCAAAACATTCCTTTTAAAATTCTAGGCACAATTTGTGCAATACAGAAATGTACCAAGTAAATAAATGAAATCTAAACCACTAATTAATTGCACACACTCATTTGGGGCCGGGTATAAGGAGCACATAATGCTACAACTCCGCCAGCTACCAGTCCATTTACAGAAGCAATTCAAAGTGCAAGTCATTACCAATAAAGCATCAATACAATTTTATATACAAAATACAGGATTTCCCCATGCAAACCTTTCTCAACATTTAATATAGTCAGAGGAGGTCCTGCTCTTGGTCCCATTGCCATCTCAGGCACAGTTGATGGGGACATAAGAAAGGGCCTTCTCTATGGCAGATCCCAGATTACGGGATCCCCTCCCTCAGGAGAACAAGATGCCCCCATCCCTTTCTTCCTTCTGCCAACAGATGAAGATCCATCTTTTCAGGAAGGATTTTAGCCATCATGAATGAGCCCCCAATGCATTTTTAAAGTGAATATTGTTTTAATGTTTACTTCCCTTTAATTATTCAGTTGTATTTTAATTAGTGCACAGTTTAATTGTCTACTAATGTTTAACTTAATTATGTTTTTTAATTCTGTTACTTTTAATACTGTGGTCAGCCTCGGGTCCCCTTATCTGCAGAAAGGTGGCCCATAAACAAAACAAATAAAAATAAATAAAATAATATTGTTTCTGTTCTTTCCCTTCTCTTTTTTGTTTTCCTTTATCATTTGGGTGGTCGATATTTCTTTTAAGATGGCATTTCTTTTGAAATGATGATCTTTTCATAATAATTTTAAAATAAGAATTTAAAAATAAGAATTAAAAAAATAGTTTGAAAAGACAAATACGCCTCGCTATGCCATACATTCAAATGATATTCAGAAACCATACGGCACTGTATGGAGGATATAAGTTTGCGGCCATGGGCACTACCTATAGAAGGTGAAAGGATGCCTCAAAAGAGACACACATCTACAGCCTGGGAATAATTTATTAATTGTAATTCATTACTTTTAATTAATTGTAATTCGTTACAGGCCAAGATGCTAGTGATTTGCATTTTAACCAAATGTAATTATTGCATTCTAACACAAAGTTTTTTCTGGTTAATCATCACTATATCTGCTGCCCATGAAACCATTTCCTCTTCTTTGTGAAATAATTACTGGATGTACTGACTCCTCTGGTTGCAACTGAATGGGTAATGTGGGGGCGGCAGTTGACTCACTGTCATCGAGGATTGATGAAATGAGTTGGCAGTGAGAACTGGGAATCTAATGTGATGGATTGCAGCTGGGGAGCTGGGTTTGAATTCTGCTTAGATGTGATTTGGATTCCCTTGTAACCCATTGCATTATTATAAGACAGGCATGCTCTATATTCCAGACACTTCTCCTGCCACTACTTGCCTCTCCCCCTCCCCTTTGAAATCCACTTCCAGATTTAGAAAAATCTGCTTTTTTGCTTCCTGACCACCCTCAGAGAATTGTTTTGTTTTTTAAAATTATGATCATATTGTAAAGGTATTTAAAAACATTTCCATGTGCTTTCTAGAAGATAAAAAAGTGCACTTTAATTACTTAGACAGTGGATACATAGTGATTTTTGGAAGACAAAGATACACCACATACACTCTCTCTATGTTTTCTCTCATTTAAAAACAAAACAAAAACAGGCTTTGTGAGACCACAGCATAGTAAACAGTGTATCTACTCAGAAACAAGATCAACTGCCACTTTGTGTATGTCTAAAATGAAAATACTTTCACTTCTAGCATCAACAACATGTAGACAATCATGGGTAGAAATTCATCCCATGGCGTAATATTTTTCTGAGGAACCATAAACAAAATGTAACATGATCCTGTCCTATCGTCTAACCAGCGCAGCTAGTCCTCAGCATATTTGATATATGGCTCAGAATCCCCTTTAGCAAGCTTCTGGACAGCTCCCTGATGCTGTTACTTCCCTAATTTCTCTTATAATCTTAATTTCTTTCTTTGTCAATTTTCCCCAGTTCCATCATATGCCCATGGAAGTCTAGATTCCTGTCTGCTGAAATTGCCAGTAAATTGGCATGTTATGGATTCCTTTATTGGTAACATTAAGCTACATTTTCTTGAGTCAATATGTGGCCATCTAGAGCTGATTTCATGGAACATACGATGAAAGAGAGTGACAGGAGAAGGGGGTTGCTGCACTGGTTCTACATCAAATAAATGAAACCACCTTCACCACCATCTGTAAAACAAGGGGACACCAGGCTTGGTTTTCAAACCATAATGAATTTACATTGTGAAATTCAACCTCGAACACAATTCTTATGACAGATGAAAAACACCTGCATGGTTGGAAGCCTAGCAGATACTTTTTTAAAAGTGTCCAATAATATCAGATCGCATTAAAGTATCATTTTCATCCACCTTGTGCCTCTTCAATAATAGTAAAAACATCCCCAAAATTAATCCATACACCGTAAGCAGTCCATTCTAGATGACTAAAACTGATGCTTTGTTAATGCCTCTCTTTTCATGGCTTATATTTTCATCCAGCACTGGAAGCCTTAACAGAAATCACTGTTGTGGTACCACAAAGCCAAGCACTTCTGACAGGCAGTATTCTGCACAGGACCTTGATAGGAAGGATTTGTTGTGACCTGTTATTATTTATTTATTTATTTTAGAGTATTTTTACCCCACCTTTCTCCTTGGAAAAGGGCCCATGGTGTTTAGGGACTCTTCACCTAAAGATAGCACAGAACAGAACAGTTGGATAGCATAGAAAAATCTGGGCCAGAAGCCTTACTTCCATTCCATTGCAAGTGATTTTATTTTACTTTATTGGGTCAAGAGAATAGCAGAACATATCTGGGGAGCTGTGATAATGGAGATGAAGAATTTGTGTGTTATTGCCTTATCCATATAGAGGCCAAATAAGTTATATTTTGGACGTAGCTTCCAGATCCCCCAATCTTGCTCCCATCCCTGACAGATGATCAGAGATAACAGCAGAGATTCCCTCTGATACATCATCTGCTCTTTACACTGTGAGTAGAGACAATTGATGCATGCAGGTTAAACTCCATAATTATCTCTGATTATTGATCAGGTACATTGTTAGGAGTTCTTCTGAATTCACTGTGTGCCTCTAAGAGATAGATAGCTTTGATCAGGATACTTTATTGGTTGAGTGGGAAAACCAAACTATGCTTGATCAGGCAGTTTAGTCAGGGGTTCTCCATTTCTGTTTATTGGGTTAAAATTCACTAATGAATTGAATTGCTTCAGTCAAGGCCAAAGTATCAAACAGAATCAATCCCCTCAGTAGCAAAATGAATTATTCCCCCTCCCCATGGTTTGCAAGGACCATGACAGCCATGTGTACTTCCCAAGTAAGCATACATCGAGGAATCCAGCTAGACGTATGTATCAGGAGGCACATACAAACTCTGTGTCACAAGCAATGGTTGGTGAGCTGGGGTGCAAGGTCAGGTGAAGAGTGATAGGCAAGGAGAATTAAGAAAATTGCTGTGTTAGACTTTACAGGAATCTTTTATTATTTGGCCACTTCAGAGAGTGTTCCACATGGGAGAGAATTAAACATGAAAGGTCCTCCTCGGCTGCTGTGGCCAGACTTTGGAACTCCCTCCCACTGGATGCCAGGACTGCCCCATCTCTGCTGTCTTTCCGGAAGAAGGCAAAGACCTTACTTTTCAGGCAAACTTTCCCTGAATGAGGGACTTCCTATTGTGTAACTTTATATGGATTACCAGACATAATTGCATTGACTGATTTCATAAGAACACTAGTGTTTTCCATGTTGCTTTCACCCGTCATAATGAATTTTTTTTGTCTTCTTGCATGCTCTTTGTAGTTCTAATGTTACCTTTTAATGTTCTAAGATGCCTCTTCAAACTTCCTGTTTTTAACTTGCATATGTCTTAAATGATCTGGACTGTATATTGTCCCTCATTATTGTAAGCCACCTTAGGTCCTTTTCCAAGGAGAAATGTGGGGTAAAAATATTCAAAATAAAGAAATAAAGAAAAAAAAAGAAAGTAACCAATCAGTGGATAACTCAACTACAATGTGAATGCAACCAGGCTGTTGCTTGGAGACAATTATAGTGGGAAGGAATAGACATCCCCTTCACTGGCTACCAAACTGCTTTAAGGCACAATTTAGAGTGCTAGTTATGACCTAGAAAGCTCTCCATGGCTTGGGTTCAGTCTATCTGAATAGTCAAAGCTAAAGACTTGTATGAGCTTGACTGAGTCTTATGATCTTTAATAATAATAATAACCGCATGTCATCAAGTGATGCCTGACATATGGTGACTCTTTTCAGGATGGTCAGTACAGTACTCAGCATTTGTTTTGCCATTCCCTTCTTCTGGGAATACCCTGGGACTGTGGCGCTCACCCAAGGCCACACAGGCTGGCGGTACTCAAAGGAGGCACAGTGGCAAATCAAAATCCCAGTCTCTGGCACTCTGGCCAAGATAACCTAAACCACAGAGCAATCCAAACAACATATAATAATTTCAGGTCATCAAATCAATTCTGACTTAAAGTGTCCCATTCCAGTGTATTTTTGTTAGAGAATACACAGGTTTACTATTGCCTTCTTCTGTGGGTGTCCAGGCATGGTGCAGTTTATGCATGACTACACAGGGGTCACAGTGGGAATCAAATTTTCCCCCCAGGAGACAGAGGGAGGACTTGAACCCCCAACCTCTGACTCCGCAACCAGATACCTAAACCACTGAGCTATCCAGCTGGTTTTAAGGTTTTTAGGACAGGCCATTCTTTCTGTCCCACCACACCTACAAGCCTATTTGGTGAGGTCATGAGAAAAGGTCTTTTTGTTACCTGCTCCCAGGATACAGAACTTCTGTCCGATATTAGGCCAACAACAGGAGAGGCTGGGAAACTCTAATGTTGATAGGGTGGGGAATCCATTTTGGATCCTGTCTTTTACGTGAGCTCTCCAAGGTGCTAACCCCGGTTCCCCAAATAATTTTAGCACTTCCAATAAATCATGGATGTCCAAACTTTTTGCAAGGAGGGCCAGATTTGGTGAGGTGAAAATGTGTGTGGGCCGACCATCCAGGTGCATTTGGCCCCTGGCCCAGACTTTGGGCAAACCTCTAGGACAGTGGTGGTGAACCTTTTAGGGACCGAGTGCCCAAACTGCAATTCAGAACCCACTTTTTTTTTTTTTGCAATGTCCCAATACAGCCATTTAACCTGAATACGGGTGGCTGTGAAGGGGGGATGTTGGGTGCCCACAGAAAGGGCTCCGAGTGCCACTTTTGGCACTCGTGCCATAGGTTCGCCAACACTGCTCTAGGACATGCAAGGAGGTGGGGAGGACGCTGCAGCAATGGAGCCGGGGGTGGGTAGGCTGGTGGTATGGACAGGCAGGGAGGGCAGGCAAACTGTAAAACTGAAAGCTGGCGCCTCCATCCAGTATGGGGAGGGGCCAGCTGGCAGGGATGCATGACAGGCTGAGTCAGTGGGCAGAATAAGTCATGGGCTGCTCAAAATTGGAAAATGGGCTGCATTTGGCCTCCGGGCCTAACTTTGGACATGCCTTCAATAAATGCTTTAAGGTTTTACAAAAACCCACAGCCAATTCAACAGACCACTAACATTGGAACCACCACTGGCTGGCTTTTTAAAAGTTTGTCCTTCTGTCAGCAGGCACATATTTTCATTAGGACAGCCTTTGCACACAGATTGACTGATGAGGAAAGTGGCTATTGTACTGTTTCATTTTGTTCTCTTTTGCCAAATGGCTTTTCGTTAACATTAATCCAGAGCTTGCTTTAATATGGTAATTTATTTAACAGTGTTTCACTACTGTGATTTGTTGTGCCTTTAACTCATCTGTTTTTTATATCCATGCCGGAACTGGCCTCAGGCCTTCCAAGTGTGAAAGACATTAAATCAATCAATTTTGGAAACATGAAGTAAGTAATTCTGGAGGGCCTGAATTTTCCAACTAAGTTTGATTTTAATATTGTCTATGAATCAAAATTTGCCAGAGGTCAGAAGGAACCACCTCTGTGTTTATCAACTGAGTCACCATTGTGGATGTGCTTTGTGATTCAAAGGAGGCTAGGCTGGAGGAGTAGATCCTGCTGAAAACATGACGGTAGGCACGGAAGGATGCTGAGTACATTTTGTTCCTCAACCATTCTTGCTACAACACTCTCCTCTGTGAGTAAATGCAGTCTCTCAGTTCCCAACCCACAAAGAAATAAATGAAGATATATGTGGACACAAGCAGGGAATTGAAACTGACATTTTCTTCTCAGAACCCAATAGGCTTGATAAAATGACTTATCATTGAAATCACGAGATACCTTGCTGGAAGTAAATCCCACTGAGATCGGGATCAGGAACCGCGCAAGGCCTTTCACCATGTGAGGTGGGAAAGTGCACCCCTCCTGGTGTAATCCCCCCCCCTTTGCCACCTCTACTATTGTGTTTTGGCTTGAGAATACTTCCTATCCAAATCATATTAAACAAGCCAGCCAGCATCACTGGAACTAAAAAGGGCAATAGGGGAGCAATGGTAGGGCATGTTTTGGCCATGAGCAGGGGGAGACAGAGAAGATATGTTGCAGTAGCTTTGCCACCCCTACCACTTTGCTCCCTGATAGAGATGGGCATGACTAAAAAAAAAATGGTTTTTCGTTTTTCATTTTTCGTTGCGGGGTCCGTTTCGGTTCGTTTTCGTTTTCATTGGGTTTTTCCGCAAATTTTTCATTTTTGTTTTGTTACCTAACAAAAATGAAAAATGAAAACGAAAATGAAAAATTTCTGTTTCGTTAGCATTCTTTTCAGTTCAATGTGTTTGCCGCAACGAAAACAAAAAACACGGCAAAATTTTCTGTTTCGTTTCCGTTTCAGTTTTGTTTTTGAAAAATTTTCATTTTCGTTTTGTTACTTAACGAAAATGAAAAAACGGAAACGGAAATGAAAATTTCGCTGAGTCGTGCCCATCTCTACTCCCTGAGGTAATTGTCTCAGTGTGGCTGAAGGTAGAGTTGGTCCGAGGCTGGTCTACACACAACCATGAAATCATTTAGGCATTGAGCATAAGTGGACTACTGTGGGTCCTCCAGATGGTTTGGGACAGTCAGCTAGCTAATAGTGAAGGCTTATGGAGTTTCTGCCTGGAAACATCAATAGGATCACAAGATGCCCAGCTCTGACACAAAGGAATGAATTTGCATCACACCCTGACATTAAACTAGTGCATGTATAAAATAATGCAAAGTTGTGGGGGAAAGGAATATTTTGCCATGATGGTTTTATCAGAAATGTATGTCAGCAAAATACAAATATTCCGGTTGCAACCACAGCTTGAAAAAAGTTGTTAAGAGACAACCCCCCCCCCCAGCCATCCCCCAGCTGTCCAGCAGAATGTGGGAACTGTGATCCAAAAAATAACATTTCCAACTTTCCAGCTCTAAATGCTACTTAAAAGACTTTGGAATCCTTATCTTCCAAAACAGAGATGTGTGGAAACAAGTTAAGCAAACGTTTGCCCACATAGAAGCATAGAGACATAAACTGAATTCCCCCCACCCCCACCAACGTAGCTAGCATCAGATAAAAGGAACAATTATCCATTATTTTAAAAGGATGTTTTGTTTTGTTTTCTCTTTCTATGAGATCAGACAATCTAGGAATCTTCCATCCGCATTCCAGGCCAAGCCCATACCTGCGAAGGTATTACAATATTGCAGCTTTGGATGCTCCTCAACCATTCACTTGGTCTCAGATGCTACAAATTAAAATTCAGTTACAAACTCATGGACATAAATATTGCCAGAGATCTGTCAAGGTTGCTATACCAGGAGGACAGGGAGCACAAGTACTCTGTCTTTCCAATCCTATGTGATTTTCCTCAGGAACTCATATCTATCTGACCAGCTCACTGGTTTAATACACCAATTATTGTTGCAAGCAGTGAAATAGGTATGCATGCCAAAGTTGCAAATCCGTTTACTTGTGGGGGAGGGAGGGAGCAGGATGTCTGTTCTATGTTGATAACAGCATTATAGTGTTATGAGGCATTTAAAAGATGTTCTTGACTGCTCTTAACATGCGTGCGTACACACACACACACACACACACACACATTTTAGTGGAGCTGTTTAACCTTGAATGTTTCTGAAAAGCAAACCTTTGGAGTCTGTGTAATCTTTTGCCTTGCTTACTACAAAAATCCTTCCAACCTCACCAGACTGAAACTGCACCCTGATCCCTGTTGCAATAAGCAACCACTGTATTAAAACTATAGCTTCGGGTCCCCTCCCTGGCCAAAAAAATGACATCATTAATCCCAGCTATGTGAGTCAGAATATCATCATGGCTCTGATACATTCACCACTGAGCACAGGGTGAGGTGAGACAATAGTCCCTAGATGCCAAGAGACTTGTAATTAAAGTACAAAAAAAACGGCTTTACACAAGTGTTCAGGAGATGGCCTTTCAAATCCATCACTGTTACAGCTCCCATTAATTGAAAATGGGCTAAAGAGGAACACTGCCATATATCATGTTAGAACAGTGAGTTAATGGTTGCCAAAGCCTGTTTGGAGCAAGAGCAATTGTGCCTGGCAGGATGCAAACATATTGTTGCAAGCTGTTTTGTTGTAACAGGAAAACAACTACATGTACAGGGCGCACTGGTCTCTCTCCATGTGCCTTCATGATATGTGATCTTCTTTCAAGGTATTCAACACAATTTGAATGGTCATAACACGGCATGAAAATAGTCTTAAACCAGTTTTGCCCTTGTGATGTTGTTGCAGAAACAACTGGATAAAACCAGTGGCTATGGAGCTAATAGGTTTGAACAGGGCAGGTGTGTCATGCAGTGACAAGAGTGACTGGGATTTGGTGAGCCAGGCAGCTTCCTAGATACCTTCTAACATCCTCACACACTGCTCATGCTTCCTGGGACTCATGAGAGTTGGAATCCAAATGCATGTTGAGATCCACAGGTTAGAGAAAAATAATTCATAAAAGGTCAGGGTGTAAATTTAGTGGAAAATAAAGGGTATGATGTAATCCAGGTCCTACAAACTGAGAGGGCCACGAACTTGGCACTGAGTATACAGAAAAACATGAAAAAGGCCATAGGCACCGGCTAAGCATTTCAGAAGAGGGAGACTGCATATAGGTATCTCTACATCAATGATAAAAGCCTTCAAGCCAAAGCAGCTTTGTGGAGTGCTAGACTGTCAACACCAGTAGTCACCAACAGTTTGTGAAACAGAAAGAATCAGTGGATAAGATGAGTGGTGCACCCTAGGATTATCAAAAAATATTTGATAAAGTCATCAAACAGCAGTAATAGGAGAACAGATATATCCACTTAGAGAAACTGCAAGGGGCAGAGAGAAGGAATAAACTGAAAGTACAACAGATTTAGGTGCCACATATCACCTCTTCTTTGATCCCTACCAGTTGCAATGGAGTTCTCAACAGGGAGAAATGGGAGAAAGTCTCAAGCAGTGTACCATTCGTAAATAGTTTCTTGTAGACATGGGCACGACTTGGCGAAATTCTCGCTTCCGTTTCCGTTCCTCATTTCCGTTACATAACGGAAATGGTAATGACAATTAAGCCGTCAGAACTCGAACTCGAACCGATAAAAGAAAAATTGGGTCTGATTTGTCATTGTCGTTTGTGGCATCGCAGCGATCGCGCGATGCCAAGCGGCACAGAAAAAAAGTTTTATAAATTAAAAAAAAAACCCAATTCCCGGCCAAAAAAGCAGGCGAAAATATGCCTGCCTGAGTGAGGGCACCTACCAGAGGGGTGGTTTCTGGGGGGGTCCCCGGCCTCCCCCCCTCTCCTGTCCTGGGCTGCTCTGGTGGGGGGTCATCCTCGTCGTCTCGCCATGCCATGCAGTGTGGGAGGATCCAAAATGGCGACCGCAATATTTATTTTTAAATCGTGGTCCAAAAACCCACCAAAGCACAACAGAAACATGTGAAAATTAGGTATTTTAAATGCCTGATTTTATAGTAGCAGCAGCAGTGGGTTTTTCTTGCAATAAAACGTCTCCATTGATTTTATTTTATTTTATTTTTATTTTTATTTTTTTACACCTGCGCAATGATGGGCTGACCATGGGATGGGACCATGCAAATTTTTGGAGCCATTCCACCAATCGCATGGCCACTTGGCCAGGTTTTGACTGAGACTTCTGGGATGTGCCAGTCAGGCATAAAAAGCCCACTAACCCTAGCCCTAACCCTAGCCCTAACCCTAGCCCTAACCCTAACCCTAACCCTAACCCTAACCCTAACCAATGCGCCAGGACACTGTCCTTCTTAGTGGGTCAGAGGCACCCAGAGGTGCAGCCCACTAACTCACCCTAACCTTACCCGTAACCCTAAGCCTAGCCCTTGCCCTAACCCCAACCCTAAGCCAGATCTGTACTCGCATTGCACTACACAAGTACCCTTCCCTTCTTAGTGAGCCAGAGGTGCCCAGAGGAATTCCTCTTTCACCTCGCTCATGCAGTCCAAACTCCAAACCAGTACGCCAGTATGCTGTCCTTCTTAGTGAGTCAGAGGCTGAGCAAAGGCACCCAAAAGAGAGGTGCCTTTCCCTCTGCCACTTGGTTCACGATGGCTACACATACCCTTCCTTTTCCTTTTCTAGCGGGCCAGAGGAGGCACCCACCCCAGAGAGGTGCCTCCAGGAGCCCGCTAAACACCTATGCGTTACCCTTCCTTTCCATTTGTAGCGGGCCAGAGGAGGCACCCACCCCAGAGAGGTGCCTCCAGGAGCCCGCTAACCCTACCCCCCCAAACCAGTACTAACGACAGACGACAAACAAAACAACAAATTTTTGAAAAATTTCGCGACAAACGGAAACGAGCCGAAACGGGCCGGCTCCGACACACGACAACTCGAAATGTCATTTTTCCTGGTCGTGCCCATCTCTAGTTTCTTGTCTACATGTAAGAATGTGTGACACCTTCTATTGGACTACTAAAAAGTTAAACAATTTGCAATCTTTTATGGAGGAATTCTACATCATCGGGCTTTATTAATTGTGCTACAACTTTAACTAATCATCCAAAAATTAATGGTACAGTACTCATGGCAGAGACATCTAGCACTAACTTTTGGACTCTTGTCCACAATTTATTTTTGCAGTATCCATGAAACTATGATGCTTAGCCTGATGAAATGGAATTCCTTCACTAAAGCTTACAGTTGGACTTTTTAGCAGTCCAATACAATGTGTTGCCCACTCTCAAGTATGTGTACTTTTAAGAGCCACATGGTCTTTTCTTCATTCCTTCTTGTTCACATGGGACCCCAAATAATTCTTATTGCGTTAGATGAAACTTTCTTGATATTTCTGTAAATACTACATAAAATCCATGGGTGGTATTGGTATTAAAATGAACTCAGTAACAGTCAAACTGACTATTTTATATTCTCTTTTATTGTGCAAACATATATGCCACCTGTAACCAATACATACAGATAAATGTTTTCCTCCCTTTTCCCAATGTTGTTCAATAAAAATGACTGGCAAGAGACCCAGGTCAGGATGTTCTTTGAGCAGCAGTAACTTACAAGTAGACATGGGCACGGAGCGGCGAAATTGTCATTTCTGTTTTCGATTATCGTTTCCGTTATGTAACGGAAATGGTAACGATAATTACGCTGCTCCAGCTCGAACCCGCGATGTATAATGGCATCGCAGCGATTGTGCGATGCCAAGCAGCACAGAAAAAAAGTTTTAAAAAGTAAAAAAAAAAAAGACTCCCGGCCAAAAAAGCAGGCAAAAATATGCCTGCCTGAGGACACCTACCAGAGGGGTGGTTTCTGGGGGGGTCCCCGGCCTTCCCCCCTCTCCTGTCCTGGGCTGCTTGCACCAGGCTGGGGGGGGGTCATCCTCGTCGTCTGTCTCGCATGCCATGCGGTTCGGGGGGATCCAAAATGGCGACCAAAATTTTTCTTTAGAAATCGTGGTAAAAAACCACAGCAAATCACCACAGAAACATGTGAAATTTATTTATTTTAAATGCCCAATTTTTAATAGTAGCAGCAGTGGGTTTTTTATAGCAATAAAACGTCACATTTATTTTATTTTATTTTATATTATTTTTTTTATTTTTTAGACCTGCCCATTTGGGCTGGGCATGGGATTGGACCATGCAAATTTTTTGAACCATTCCACCAATGGCATAGCCAGGTTTTGACTGACACTTCTGGATGTGCCAGAGGGCATAAAAAGCCGAGGCACCTTCCAGAAGTTGCAGTCGGGTCTTGGATGTGGAGGGTGGAGGGCTGTGTGGCTGGCTGCTGCTGGCTGGTTGGAGGGAGGCTGGAGGCTTTAGATTTAAGTTAGGCAGGGAGGGAGGGAACTGAATTTAGAAAATAATTTCTTTGATTCTCTGCAGCTTTGTCTGCTGAAGGGAATATCAGTTTATTCTTTTTTTTCCTCTGGTAGTTTGTGAGGATTTTTTTTCTGATATTGGGTAAAGGGGGAGGTTCGACTGGGAGGAGGTGTGGATTTATTTTAAAAATATATTACATTGGGACGTCAAATCACGCTAAATCGCGATGGAAATGACAAATGACAAACAAAATGAAAAAATGACAAATTTTTGAAAAATTTCGCGACAAATGGAAACGACCCGAAACGGACCCATTCTGACAAATGAAAACTCGAAACGTCATTTTTTTCTGGTCGTGCCCATGTCTAATAATGATTATGGACTTTGCTTAACACATCTGTGTTCTAAAAGCATTGGGTTACCTTGAGGAAATAAATACTTAGTTAATTTAAGAAAGAGATGATAATTTTCAGAAATTGTAATTATAGAAATAATTTTCCAAGTTGTGACTAGCAGGGCTTTTCTTATGAACTCATTAGTATACTGTGGTATCCTGGGTTACAAAGGCTTTGGGTTACAAAAAAAAACTTTAGTTAGAAAAAGAAATGTTTGGAAATGGGGATGCCTCAGGTTAAGAAATTTTTCAATATATTGCCCAAGGTTACATTTTTTTCTGTTAGGCATTGTGAAAAAAGTGAACCCAGGATGCATTTTATCCCCATCATTTGTGGAGGTGTCGGAGGAGCTGGAGCTCTTTCTTCAGCAGATTTTGGAGCCATTCTGGACCTTTTTTGTAGCAAATTTTGGGCTTTTCAAACTTTTTGGGTGGATTTCTCAAGTGGTGGAAAAGTAGGGAGCTGATCCTTTGTTGCTTTTGTGCCTGTTCTGTGCATTCTGCTTTTGGGGGTGTGTGTGACTTTGCTTACTTTTTTCCTGACCTCTGGAACAGATTAATTGGTTTTCAATGCATTCCTATGGGGAACTGCACTTCAGTTTACGATTTTTTTCAGGATACAAAGCATCCCAGAAAATCCATTAAATACTTTACCCAAGGTACCACTATACAGTAACACAATTGTTCAGAAACCAAGTGAACAGCTTTTCAAATCACGTGAAAGCTTTTAAATTGTGTGTTTTCCATATGAGGAATGCCCATTTAAAAATAACTATGCAGCTGCGGTTTTGTAGGTTTGATACAGGACTGTGTCCCCCAACTCATAAAATTCTAGTATCTGTTTATTGAACCATGCTCATCTTAAGCAAGTCTCAAAGAGAAAGTAAGAGAAGCATTAACAAAAAATGCAAATATATACAAAGTACCCCTTGAGTCACATAAACACCGAGGACAGTTTGACTGCTATGCGTGTCTTTATAATATTACCTATTTCATAGGTTATGTTCTTATGCCTGCTGTGCAGGAAGAATGCAAAGTAAAACACTGGCTGAAATTCTGTTGGAGTTGTTGTAGTGAAAAGCTATGGTAGCACAACTTCATGGGGAATTATATCCTAGCAATCCAAATGTCTGCAACAAACAATTGCCAACACAACTGACTGTACCACAATGTCCAGAGAACTTATTCATAGATGTTGTCAGGATTGGGGCTGCATGATTCAGCAAATGTGGAGCCTCCTTGCAGAGCCAGGCCCTTCTCAGGCTGAGGCAATCAGAGAGTGCAGCTGATGAGCCTGCTATGAGCATAAAGGGAGCTGCCGGCACTCCCTGTTCCTTGCCTCAGCAATATGAGACCTCTGGACTCCTGAGCTTGCTTTCCTTGAATCTTCCTGGAAGTCTGTTGCTCTGTAAGTGTTCCATTTTGGCTTCCCGTTTGACTGCTTTTGTGTGGATCTTGAACTTGGATTGGCTGACTACCATCTCTGTGAATCTTGAACCTGGACCGGCTGACCATGATATCTATCTCAATCCCATGTGGGTTCTGGGAACACCCTGGTCCTGGCCTCCTTGCTGATATCCTAGCTGCCACCCACACCCTGGCCATTACAGATGTAACTTCTGCCTTGGTATGCATTTCACAATGGATTGCAACAACAAATTACACAGGCATACCTACACAATAGGATTTTGGTTAGTGTAAACAACTTTTAATTCTTGCTAGCATATTTGGAAAGAAAATGAAATAAAGTGTTGTAAATACCTGAACCAGTAATACAAGGGCTCTGTAACTCATCTTATTTAGAACCATTTATGAGTTCTAAATAGAGATGGATGTCTCATTTTGGAAGGGAATGGTTCTGAAATGAAACATGCCAGCACAATTGGTGCTCAGAACCCAGTCCCACCCTCTGGAACAAAATCAACCACTGTTTTACCTTGCTGTAGTTCGTGCTTGACAAAACTCCAACCAGGAAGCAGCCTCCAATGTGTCACATTTCCCTCTACCTGGTGCTGGCCAACCAGGAGCTGTGTAAGGACATGCATCATCCTGCCTCCCTGTCTGATTGTAACAAATCATTTTGGAAGGGGGCTGGTTCCGAAATGAAACATGCTGGCGCTCGGAACCCATCCCTTTCCGAAATGAAACACCCATCTCTAGTTCTAAATCACCTTTGTTACTATATTTAGGTTGCAAATGTTCCATCTCAGAAGTGATGCAGCTAAGAAAGTCTAGATTCTGAATGTTGTAGCAATCTGTAGTAAATGATTGGTATAGGTGATCAAGCAGACACACAGTCCAGGCATTTTAGCCTTTTTCCTTTTACAGATCTCAGAATTGTAGCCTTAGGCTTGCTTCCTTCTTTTTTCTGGGGTTCTGGTTCTTCCTCTGCTTCACTTCTGCTCTTAAAAGCTTCAGACTTACAAGCATGGAATCTCTCACTAAGCGATTTTGATTTCTCTTCTACGCTATCCCTAAATGGATTCCCCAAGTTAATAAAAAGTAAGTTTCCTCAGAAGACTGGTTACTTCTCCTTAATAGTCACAAGTTCCTCACTCACATGAAATAATTGAAAAATCCTCCCAGACATAATAGTCCAATGATCTAATTACCTAATAATTCTAAGAAATTTAACAGTTCTTTTTAGATGGTCATGTTGCCTTGTACCAATTGTTATGCATATGCAACACTTTGCTTCTCTCCCATTTTTTTCATGCTTTCTATGTTCCTGATATTTAAAAAGCTCCCCCTCCCCACACCCCAGAAAAACTATTTACCAACACTGATTTTAAAAGCACTTGGAGAATGCATGGCTTCCAAATTATCTCAATTCATAGCACCATGATGACTTTCAGAATACAACAGAATTTGCTTTTTGCTGCCTGGATGCTTAGAATATTGGCCTAAATCCAATTAATAGTTCCATTTAGCAGTAGACTCAGTGAAGAATGAATAAACATTTATTTCAACCTCCTGGTTTCAAAGGGTCTACTCTAGATGGAATTAACAATTGGAATCAGGCCATTTGCCTAAGAATAAGAACTCTTCTGGTGTGAAAAAAGGATAATATATTTCTAATGCAAATACAGTGGATCCTTGTATAACAAATGGTTTGTATAACGTAAAATCTGTACAACATAAAAATTCTGGAGATAGGGGAAATTTGCTTAACAGAATTGTCTATGGGGAAAATCCGTACAACATAAAAAAGGTCACGATTAGGGATTACCCTGTTTTCAATGCATTCCTATGGGAAATTTGTATAAAGGAAACTTTGTTTAACATAATTTAATTGGGAATGAATTAATTCCTTTATACAAGGTACTACTGTGCAATGAAATGAGAAAGTTTAGCATACACCACCACCATCACTACCAACAACAACAACGAGAATAACAACAACAAAGCTAGAAAAATAAACTATGACATGACAATATCTGAGAAATATTAATGGGAAACATGATAAGAATTTAACTTGGGCAAGGCTAAAATGGGACAATCAAGAAAGAAACTGGTGGCTTGATCTTTTCTGCACAAGAACAAGCACTCTAAGCTAACTCATGAAATCTATAATTAAAGGCATTGATTGTAAAAGCAAATGTTGACTCTGCCAAGAAAAAAGATGGAACTGTGTCACATCTCATCTGTGAATGCTCAAAGATTGTGCAAACAGACTATAAACCTAGACACAATAGAGTTGCAAAACTGATACACTGGTTATTATGTAAAGAATCTGTTAGCATCCAGGAATCCATGGCAACATCAGGTAAGAAGACATAAGGAAATGACCAAGTTAAGATCTTGTGGTACTTTTCAATTCAAAGAGATACCTCAAGCATAATATAGCAGACATAGCAATATGTCTGAATAACTGTAATTGAAAATCCAGAGGTTGCCAGAACTGATGATAGAGAATTGGGGTAATTAACAAAATACAGAGAGCTGGCAGTAGAATTTGCTTGCTTGTGGAAGAAACACGTCTCGGTGGTCCCTATAGTCATTGAGGCACTGAGAACAATGCTAAGCAAAGTAATAAAATAGACTTAACTGTAAATCTCTGAAACAAAATCACCAAAAAAAAAGAAGATAGTATTAGGGAAAGAATACACATTAAATCAATATTTATTTATTTATTTATTTATTTATTTATTTATTTATTTATTTATTTATATAGCTTGTATGCTGCCCACTACTAAAAGTCTCAGGGTGGCTCACAATCAAAATAAACAATTCAGACAATTAAAACATCAAAACTGAAATAAAATTAAAACAATAAAAACATTTAAATGCTATAAGTACAATATATTAAAATACTACACTAAAATCGCCATCAGGATCTACAATAATCAGTTAAAAACTTCTGGAACAGGAATGTTTTTACCTGGTACCAGAATGTCATCAACATTGGCACCAGGCGGGTCTCACTTGGGAGGGCATTCCATAAACTGGGGGCAGCTGCCGAAAAGGCCCTGTTCCTACAAGCCCTCCCTTTCTCCTCCTTAAGGGATAACTCTTTCAGGAGGGCTCCCTGGCTAGATCTTAATTGCCGGGTAGGTTCATATGGAAGGAGGCGGTCCTTCAGGTATCTATGTCCTAAGCCAGTGATGGCGAACCTTTTAGAGACTGAGTGCCCAAACGGCGATTTAAAACCCACTCATCTTTCACAAAGTGCCAATACAGCAATTTAACCTGAATACCAGTGGCTGTGAAGGGCCGATGTCGAGTGCCCACAGAAAGGTTTCCGAGTGTCACCCTTGGCACCCATGCCATAGGTTTGCCAACACTGCCCTAAGCCGTTTAGGCCTTTATATGTCAAAACAAGCACCTTGTACTGAGGTTACTATACAGTATGTGTTATATACTGCCAGTCAACGACGGTCTTGAGTTTTCATATACTGTAATAGTATCCCCATATAAGTAATTTTGCAAGCATGTCATCTCTCACACACATTTTCAGATTGGACTTTTAGGCTTCATCATTTAGTACATCCCCAAGCACCGGCCCACCACTCCCTTTGTTTTCCAGCTGCCTTTCCAGCCTTTTGCTGATCTGCAGCCCTGCCACTAATGAATGGTGGTGATGGTGGTGGTGGTTGCTGCTGCAGCAGCTGAAGCAGCTGTTGCTTGAGAGTCCTTTGATGCTATGCTCTTCCAGAGTTCCAAGCTCAAAATCCCCAGTGCTGGAGTATAGCATTTTATATTGCAGATGGACAGGGTTTTTGCTTTTGCTTTTTAACTTTCGTTACTAAATTAAATTTGCAGATGAGCTGGCACTTCCCCACCTCATCTCATGACACACAAGAGATTCAGCCCAATATTCAATGAAGTTTCCACTCGAGAACTACAATAATTATTGATAATGGTAGGAAATAATCCACTGCTATATTACGTACAGTAAACTGTACTTCAGGGACACAGTTCTCTGAACCTCTGGCTCCTGCCAAGTTGGTCTACAATGATCTGATAACTGTTGTCTAATTATTGGTATTCCTGAGGCTGGCTGCCCCAGAGCTGTTTCAAAGACAATTCGTATAACATGGATACGCTTCTCTGTTTAGTCTTTCTGCATAGAATTAAAACTAATGACGGCTCAAAAAGGAACACCGGAAATCTCAAAGAAGTTTGATTTAGTCTTTGCTTTGAATGGGGAAATACCTGTAAAGTTTTGATTGCATTTTTATTCATTTCCATTTTAGCACATCCGATCAATAAAGATCAAAGCCAAATCGCCTTCCTGCTGGGACTTATTTTTCATATCAGAGCAATAACATTTTGGACATCAGAAGGTAAGCGTGAAGCCCCATATAAATGTATATAAGAGTAAGACTCATTAAAGACGAGTGTTGACAGGTGAGCAGCATCTCAATCCCTGAGATTTCTGGGCTTAAACTGGAGATAAGAGGATACTTTCTTATGGGGCTACATATTGTCAAGTGTTCTCTTCAAGTTCTGTGTTTTAACCAATGTGATGGAACCTAGAATGTTTAGCTATAAAATGGGACATTAAGAATTGAAACACTAAAAACTGGTCAACAATATGATACCACAGAAGGCAGTGATTTGGAGGACTTGGAACAGCTTCTGTGCCATCGGGTGAGAGAAATGTACATGAGAGGAATCCAATGAGATGGGTCCAGATTCTGGTTAAAACCCAACTTATAACTAGCTTCTATTTACTTGTCGCCTGTATTACTTTCATTGCCATGTTACCTGTTAATTCATTGCAATCCTAGCAATGAAAATAGGTAAGAACATTTTCTTAACATTATTTGGGGTGGGGAGAGACCGAAAAATAAACAAACAAAATACCTCCTCACCAGCAAATAGCATCATGTTTAACATTACTTACTTTTGGAGAAGGTTATGTCCATAGCCATCTTTTTCCACAAATTCTACTCACAAAATGTCTAGGACAGTGGTTCTCAACCTGTGGATCCCCAGATGTTCCTGGACTGCAACTCCCAGAAATCTTGGCCAGCTCAGCTAGTGATGAAGACTTCCGGAAGTTGCAGTCCAGGAACATCTGGGGACCCACAGGTTAAGAACCACTGGTCTAGGAAGTAGTTCAGACTGAGATAATTTGATTTGCATGAAGCAGTGCAGTAAGCTGCATAACCTAGTGGCATTTGAACCTAGAGCCCGAGTCCAACACCCTAAACATTACTAACTCTGATAAAATTAGGAGATAACCAAAGAAAGTATACTGTATAACAGTGTACACATACTGTACTGATACCACTGGAATATTAAATGGTTGGTTGACTGAAACATTTTCACCTTGCTTTTTATGAATAGCTCACATGACAATGTATAATCAATAAAAAGACCTAAAAAGAATCTAAAGCAAACAAAATAAGAACACTTTCAAAAAAAAATTAAAACAATTTAACAAGTCAAATAAAACAGTTGTAGTAAACTGAAAGATTAAGGAGCAGGTGACAATACTACCATGTTAAATGCTCACATGACAGCCAGGTTTTGACAGCACTGAAACACTATTCTGACTTGGTTTTGTTTGCCTTTCCTTTATTAGTTCAATTTAAATTGTATGTGAAATCTGCAAAAATAATAATGATTAAAAATATACAGTAGCCTGGCACAGAGCATACTGCATTTAAATAAGAAGCTGTGTCCTTACAGTCATGACCGACTCTTCATGACCCCATTTCCATGGAGTTTTCTTGGCAGGAATACTGGAGTGGCTTGCCAGTTACTATTCCAGGTGCCTACAGCACCTCGTATTCCCTGGTGGTCTCCCATCCAAGTACTAACCAGGGCCGACCCTGCTTAGCTTCCGAAATCAGGTGACATCAGATGTGCTTAGGGCATCTAGCGGCTAAATAAGAAGTTACCAGTGTACAAGAGTCAAGGGAATAGAAATGGAATGCTAGTTTTTCTGATTAGCCTGTATAAAAACTGAGTTTCCTGTTCTTGTGAACAGCCTCTCTTCTGCAGAGAGGTTATCTGTCTGGGAAAGGCAACAATAGAGAGAAGAGAAGCTTGGTGCTCTTAGCAAGTTGAAAAGAAGTAGTTGAGTAACAACTAATTATGTCTTTGGACTCTGCTCCCTGGATGATGAAATACATATCTGCAGCCTCAATCAGTGCATAAAATTGTATGTGCCAGAATGACATCCTACTGAACAAAGGCACAAGATATGCATTTCTATGTATACAGTAGAAGGACTGACTCTGTAGCCACCTGCCTTATGCACATTCTTTATACAGATGAAGAAATGTTCTAAAAAACTAATTAATACTTTTAAAAAAATTCTATTCCAGCACAAATGGATCATTAAACTAATGCTCAAAGGAACATAATTTGGCTTATATAGAGGAAACTGAAAACAGTCTGGTTGCCTCTAAGTGAAGGATGATTATGGGCCACAAAAGTTCTAGTTTAATTAAAACTAGGAAACTAGTAGAATGTAATATATATTGTAGACAACTGGAATGTAAACATTTACAACACTTCAGCATGAAACTTTCTATCAATGACCTTCTTCCAGCTGATCTTTTTTCTTTACATTCCTAGGAGCAAACCTAAACTAACAACACACACACACAAACCACACACCCAAAGGTGGCAAAAAACAGTAGTGCATTGATTGCAAATACCACATATAAGCATTTACAATCTGTGCAGAATGCTTCAGAGATGGGAAATATAACTCCCATCATTCAAAGTGCTGGTTATGACTATAAACCCCTATATGACTTGGGTCCAAGCAATCTAAAAGATTATATTTTCTTGCACACCCTTACTAGGGTTTTGAAATATGCGGGAGAGGCCCTTGGCCACACCATGTATATTTAGTGAAGTTGAAATGTAGTGGCCACTCTCATACTGTGGAACTCCCAAAAGAGGCTAGATTGAACACCTTCCTGGTATCCTTCTGCCAATTTATAAAGACCTTCCTATTTAAGATGGATTTTGACAACTGACAGACTGCTATGGACAGAGCTTTCAAAGGATGTGCTGTATTTAGTTAAAAGCAGTAAAAATTACAATTGCAAAGCAGAGAGAACAACAAGAAAAATAACCAAGATGTTTTAAAACCATTCTTAACTGCATAGTGGTTTAATAATACAGTGATGCCTCTACTTGCGAGCAGCTCTACTTATGAGCTCTACTTAAGAGCAAAAAATCATTGGCATTTTAACTGCTGCCTTACAGATTTTAGATGCAGTCTGCTCTACTTACAATTTTTTTCCAATTAATTAATTTATTTATTTAGATATGGCTGCTCTGCTTATGAGTTGTTCAATTTATGAGCATGCATTTGGAACGAATTAAACTTGTAAGTAGAGGTACCACTGTATAACTGATTTTGTATTCTAATAGCCAGAATTCAATTGAATGTCTATACTAGGATAAGTGCTGTGGCATAAGTTTGAGCAGCAAATTTATTATTATGAGACAAGGTAGTAATTGATGTGCAACAGAAAAAGCAACCCACAGTTTCTCAGCCAGCAACAATCCACCACTGAGGTTTACAATAAGGGTTCTGTACTGAGAATGCAACTAAAAACAGCTGAAGTTGGTGGTGAACCTTTGGCACTCCAGATGTTTTTGGACTGCAGTTCCAATAATTCTGAGCCCATGACAAAGCCATTGGCAATGGCATTAAATTGCCAATGACAAAGACTGTGGGAGTTGTCCAAAACATCTGGAGTGCCAAAGGTTCACCATCAACTTCAGTTGTTTCTAGTTGCATTCTTGCCACCACTCTTTGTTTTGCTACTTGTTGCTCTGTGGGCAGCCCATTAGCCTAAGAATGGATGAGCACAATGGAGCATACATCCAGAGGTGGGCATGGTGTTCAGTCGCATAGGATGTTCTACCTGGGGGTTGAGAGAAAGGAGCAGCCTGAGGCTCCTGCAGTACATTAACTGTACTGCATGCAAAGGCGTGTGTGTGTGTGTGTGTGCTTCCAGATGTTGTTGGCCCACACTTTCTGTCCACATCTTCGTACAGTTAATTGCCGTGCCCTTATACAGCCGGGCGGTGAACTGTGTGTGGAAATGCATCCGGAAAATCTACGGAACACCGAGATGAGCGGTATGGACGCGCTTGAGGCAGTCCGAAGTGAGGGGACTGAAGGGGCGGGAAACGGCGCCCCCGCGCAACTAGACGACGGCTCCACGTCCCCCCGCGGGATGTTTTGGCAGCGAGAGGCGCGCAGGGTGGGGGTGGGGGGCAGTATCCACTCTGTGTGTCTGTGGTAGTGTTGGGGGGGGTTGGTCCGAGGCCCCTGATTGACGCACCGCGCCGGGCTGTGAAGAGTCTTCCTGGGGAAGGCGAGCCAGAGAAGGGGGTGGAGGTGGAGGGGGTGGAGGTAGGCGGGCCGGAGAAGGAACTAGTGTACGGAGTGAAGCAAGTCCTGCCCAGCTGTTTGCGAACTTTTAAGATTTCCTGTTTCCCCTGCAGGCAGGGCTGAAGCGGAGGGGAGTGAGTCACAGGCAGCCAGGCGCGCGCGCACGCACGCCCAAGAAGAGCAGCCCAGCCGCCGCTGCCCAGGCTGCCTCCGGCGGGGGGGGGGGGCTCTCGCTTTTCGCCGCTTCCGGCGCCCCCCCCAATTTGGCTTCTGAGCCACCCCAACCCCGAACACCGGCCGTCCCGCCCGAATCAGAAAGGGGAGCCCCCCCATTCCTTTCTCCCCCTCTGCGCCCTGCCGCCGCCGCCGACTCGGAGCCCTCCAAAAAGGATATACACACACCGAGGTAGAGAGAGACCCGACCCACACATGCGCATGCAAACATGAGCTGGCTTCCCAAGCACGTTTTGATGTGGATCCTCCTGCACAGCACGTCTCCCCCGCTGGCTGGGGGCTCAGGTAACTCTCCCCCCCACCCGCTTGGTTTCCGACGTGAGGAGGGGTGTGATGTCTCTTCTCGAGGGTCTCTTTGCCCGCGGTGGCTCGT
The DNA here is from genome assembly GCA_023846285.1 of Phrynocephalus versicolor. Taxonomy (NCBI): domain Eukaryota; kingdom Metazoa; phylum Chordata; class Lepidosauria; order Squamata; family Agamidae; genus Phrynocephalus; species Phrynocephalus versicolor. The sequence continues at coordinate 44,112,818 of JAHTLZ010003542.1, read as the reverse complement.
TGCCTTCCCGGCTCCCTGCCCCTGGAAACGGCGCTTACAGAAGCGGAGCTCAAACTTCAGAGACGTTTTCTTTCCTTTTGCAGCCCGGAGACGGTTCTTCTTAACACGCTCCTAACTTTTCTCCCCACCCTCCGCACCCCTACTTGGTCTTGAAGGCTGCAGAAACAGCCTGAGCTCAAGCCAGGATTTCGGCTGCCTGGCCGGCCAAGTTGGGAGATTTAAGTCCAAAAAAGGTGAAGCAGAAGAGGTTCCCAAGTCAGACCGTTGGCCCTGATCAACAGTCTGGAGGGTGGGATAGGAGAGGGTTTGGAAAGAAAGTTTTCCTAGCCCTACCTGGGATCGAACCGGCGACCACTGAGATGCAGGCCCTCCCTCCCCAAAAGGTGTAGTTCTGGAATTTTAATCCAGACCTTGGGTTATCTGTCTGGTGGCAAGTTGTTTGTCTTGCAGCTGTAGCAGCTGCCCCACCTGGCAAGCAGATGACAAGTTGGGGGTACAGGGCCTTACAATAGGAGAAATGAATCATGTGTAGATGTGTTCTGAGTCATAATAATTCCCCAGAGAGAAAGGGATCCTGATTTCAGAGTGCTAGTTCTCTTAATTTCTCTCCCTGGCTCACTCTCTTTTTGTTTTTGGAGAAATATTGCTGGCCATCCAGAACATAACTGTTGTTATAAAATGTGACTAAAGAAGCTGGCCTGCACTTGGTTCTCTTTTCCTAATGGGGAAAGCAGCTGACAGCCCAAGGGTGTTGAATAGGCTTAATGGGGACAGAGAGGTGGCACGTTCATTTTTTTAAACTGTCCTGCTAAGCACCCGAGGGAAGATAATTGTATCTGTGTTTGTTTTTGGTATTGTGCAATGACAACCCATTTTACTGATGAAGAAGAAAGTGCTACTTGTGGGTACCAGTGTGATGTACTAGTGGTACCGTTAAGGCATTGAGGCCATTGACATTAGAAGTGTGCAGATTTCTGCTTTTGGAAAACACCTCCCAAGATTCTCCAGGTAATAAAGCTGGCTGTCTAAAAGCACAATCAACACTACGTCCGATTTTCATCATCATAGGGAAATAGTTTTTGATTGTTATGTGTCCAATGGATCAATTGGTTTTTAACCTGAAGTCTGTTTAGTAAACAGGATCTAGATTGTTTTAAGGGACTTGTGTACACTTCTTTGGAAAAAGCCCCAATGCAGTGATGTGGGGCCTGTGGTCCATACTGTTGAATCACACCTCCACTCAACATTGCCAGTGGGGTCCACGGTTGATTAGGGTTGTAATCTGGCATACTAGAGAGTCACGATTATTTGTTTTAGAGGTTAAGTTGAAATTGCTACAGCTGCCTAGAAGCCTCTTGCTCCTTTATGAAGTCTTTTCCCCTTTATCCTTTGTTATGTAACACTTCATTTCTCACACCATGGTAGAAATTCAAATTGTAAACTACAGTATTTGGGGTGTGTGTGAAATGTTTGCTTATATTATTTCTACAAAATATACTTATTTTATCCAGATTCTGTATCTTAACTTTACTGTAAGCCACCTTGGGTCCTTTTCCAAGGAAAAAGGCGGGGTAAAAATTCTCTAAAATTAATTAATTAATTAATTAATTAACTTCAAATATTCAAATAGAGCAACCTGAACAGTTTCTGTACAGTGCATGATTTTTAATGTAGTTAATGTAGTTATAAGTGTTTTTCTTGCCATGTAGCAGAAAGTACATTTGACCTAGATCGTAGTTTTTGTGTAACTTAACTCTTGCTCCTGTAATTATTTATGTGGGTGACTATGTGCAAAATGTTAGGGAAGGCAATGAAGCTGCGAAGATTAAAGTAACTTGCAGGCTGTGGTTGCAATGGTCACATGTTAAAGCACTATTCTCTAAATTTGTAGACTTGTACATACTTTTCTTGGAAGACGACCTCAGAGCTAAGTTGCCCATATTGTCAAGTAAGTTACTGTCTAGTGAGTCTTAGAATCCAGTACAGTATTAAAAAGGTAATAGAAGGCCAAGCCCAAAGAGTAATGTGCAGGTTTTCAATGGGCCATGGAAAGTTGTCCAAGAAGATGAGCAGATGTCTCTAAAATATGAATAAACCCAATAGTGGCATTTTGTGCACACGCACAAGATTGTTCAAGTGCTGACAAGTATATGTAAGAACTGGCATGATTAAGAAGTGTGATGACTTGATAACTGCTCACTGGGCCTTCTCTCTGGATTTTATTTACAATGCAGTCTATTAGGCCAAGTACTGTAGGTGACATCTAATAGCTCTCGGTAAATTTTGAGCAACTTCAACATGCCTTCTCTTCTCCCCTATGTTGTTGTCACATGCTGTCATGTTGCTTCAGATCTATGACAACCCTATGAAGTAGTGACTTCCAAAAGGTTCTGTCATTGACAGCTCTTCTTAGGGCTTCCAAACTCCAGGCTACTTTTTCCTTTATAAAGTCAATCCATCCCATATTAGGTACTCCTATTTTTCTGCTGCATGGTTTAACATTGTTACATTTTTCCAGTGAGTCCACTCTTCTCCTGATGTGCCTGAGGCCATCTCTCCGCTATTGAATTTCACTACAAAGTATTTTAAGCTTGAAGCACATTAATCCTACAAAAAATAAGACCATTTAAACAGTAGTATTTTGAGGAAGTACAAAAGAAATATCTTTTTAAAGCTGTTTAAGAAGTGACAAGTGCTGCAGTCATATAGCAAAACACTTGAGAAGGATTTTGTTATACCTCTTAGGGCTTAATTTAGAGATGGGCACGACTTAGCGGTATTTCCGTTTCCGTTTCCGTTACTCGGTTCCGTTACTCTACGGAAACGGTAACGGGAATTACTCCGCCAGACTTCGAGCTCGAACTGACGAACGAACAATTTGGTCTGATTTGTCGTGCTCGTTACTTGCATCGCGCGATCGCGCGCGATGCCAAGCGGCACAGAAAAAAAGTTTTTAAAAGTTAAAAAACCCGGTTCCCGCCCAAAAAGCAGGCGGAAATATGCCTGCCGTGCCTCAGGGCACCTACCAGAGGGGTGGTTTCTGGAGGTCGCCGGCCTCCCCCCCTCCTCCCTCCTGGGCTGCTCTGGTGGGACTTGCTGGCGCCGCAGAGTCAGCAGCAACAAGCCGCACGGCACGAGTCTCGCCGCCGGCTCAAGCGGCACGGATGGCACAGGAAAAAACTTTTAAACTCTCCCCCCACCCATTCCCGCACGGCACGAGTCTCGCCGCCGGCTCAAGCAGCACGGATGGCACAGGAAAAAACTTTTAAACTCTCCCCCCACCCATTCCCGCACGGCACGCGTCTCGCCGCCGGCTCAAGCAGCACGGATGGCACAGGAAAAAACTTTAAAACTCTCCCCCACCCATTCCCGGGCCAAAAAGCAGGCGGAAAATGCCTGCCGTGCCTCAGGGCACCTACCGGAGGGGGGATTTCTGGTCTGGAGGGGGAGTCCCGGCCTCCCCCCCTCCGTCCTGGGATGCTCTGGTCTGGTGGAACTCGCCGCAGGCTCGCCCGCCGCAAAAAGCCCAGTCTCGCCGCTGGCCGCCAAAGCGCAAGCAAGCGGCACGGACGGCACAGGAAAAAACTTTTTTAAACTCTCCCGGGTCTCCCCCCCCACCCATTCCCGGGCCAAAAAGCAGGCAGAAAAATGCCTGCTTGACTAAGGGCGCAGGTCACCTACCGGAGGGATTGTTTGGAGGGGTGGTCCCGCCTCCCCCCCATCCTGGGCAGCCGGACTCGAGTTGCCATGCCAGGCGGTGCGGGCGGGGGATCCAAAATGGGGCGGCGAACGCAATATTGTTTTTGAAATCGTGGATCGTGGTCCAAAAACACACAAGCACAACAGAAACACGCGGAAATTTATAAACTGCCAGATTTTTCACAGTAGCAGTGGGTTTTTTCTTGCAACAAAATGTCTCTCCTCTCCTCCTCTGTCCTCCATTTATTTTATTTTATTTTATTTTATTTACACCTGCGCAGTGCGCAATGATGGGCTGGCCCAGTGGCCTGGCCAGCCATGTGGGAGGGGATGACCATGCAAATTTTTGGAGCCATCCCACCAATCGCATGGCCACTTGGCCATGGAGACTTCTGGGATGTGCCAAAAAGTCCCCTAAAACCTGCCCTAGCCCCCTAACCCCCTAACCCCAATCCTTGACTCCTTACCCATACGTCACAGACTGTCTTCTTAGTGGGTCAGAGAGGCACCCAGAGGTGCAACCCAATAGCCCACCGTAACCTTACCCGTCATTAGCCTAACCCTAGCCCTAACCCTAATCCACCTTAGCCCATAGCCAGATCTACTTGCATTGCACTACACACGCAAGTACGATTCCCTTCTTTGTGGGACATGGCAGGTGCGACACGCTCCTCGTACCAAGGGATCAGGTACTTGAGCAGGTGTCACTGGCACTGCCTGCAAATGGTATGCATATCCATATGGTTATGCATGCCATTTTGCAGCAGCAGCAGGTGAGGAGGGGAGACCCCCATGTTGAGGGGTCTCTTGGAGCCTGCTGCTGCTGTCCCTTCCTAGTGGGTGAGGATAGGAGGCACCCACGGGTGCCTCCAGGAGCCCACTTTCCCTTTATAGTGGGCCAGAGGAGGCACCCACCCCACAGAGGTGCCTCCAGGAGCCCGCTACCCCCCCAAAAAAACCAGTATAACGATAACGAAAAAACGAACCGACTAATTTTTGCGAAGTTTCGCAAAAAACGGAAACGAGCCGAAACGGACTGCCTCCGACACACGACAACTCGAAAACGTCATTTTCCCGAGTCGTGCCCATCTCTAGCTTAATTATTTATATAAGGTGCACACCTAACTACTAGTACCTAGTTTATAGTCTGGTATAGCAGAATCAACTCTGGAAGTAATATGTGAGTAATATTGTTTGTCTTTTACTTGGAATATTGAAAGGACTAAACACAAAGTAAATTAACCAAGTACCTCCCTAATAATCATTTGAGTTGTAACATTAACACTGAGATAAGCTGTCCTGAAAGATACAGATGTATTCATAAGGATTGCTTTCAAATTCTTTACAAGCTTTGTGAATGTTCTTTAGACTGCAGAAAACTGATTTGTAAAAGTCCTCTGGTGTGATCCATCAAGCAAGTCAAAGAAAGCATTTTAAAGTAAACACATGCTGGCTGAAATCCAGTAGTGAGTCAAACTCCAAGTGATGTATATGAAGTCCATCCTGAGAACCTAAGCTCTGTATTAAGACCAGAAAATGCTATTTGTGCAGCCCTATAAAACATTTCATTGCCATATTTAGCGTCTCTATTGGTCTTCAAGCATGTGTACTAGCTCTCTGTTTGCCACCCTTAATGTCATTGCAATTACCTTTGTGGTTTCCCACTTTATAGTCTGAAATAAACTAGCACAATAAGCCATCGCTAAATCAGCAAGAATGAAATTCACATTCATGAAAATGTGGGATTTTAGATAGGCCTTCTGTGAATGTTGGCTTCCAATGTTGTCTGCAGTGCAGTGGCAAACTATAGTTACAACAGTATTATTATTCCTGCATTTTCCCACTGAAGCTGGCTTGTTTAAACTAGTTGTAGGACAGGAGAATAAAAAATGCCTATCTTTTTAAAATGTTCTGCTTATATACCGCCCCATACCACTTCAAGTAGTCTCTGGGCGGTTTTACAGTTTAATTACAGCATGGAGGCTACACATTGCCCCCCCCCCCGAAGCTGGCTACTCACTTTACCGACCTCAGAAGGATGGAAGGCTGAGTCAGCCATGAGCCTGCTACCTGAGATTGAACCCCAGGTCGTGAGCACAGTTTTAGCTGCAGTACAGGCATTTAACCACTGTGCCACTGTGCAGGTATTTCATCATTTTTTTCTTTGCTCATGCTTTTTCTTTGTTCAGAGTTTATATTAAACTAACCATAGTTAATGCTAATCATAGTTCCTGCCTTGGGCAGACATGGAAGGATGTAAGTAACGGAAAATGGAAGTAAAAGCAAAATCATTGTAAATTATATGGGTGAAAAAAGAAAGGGTGGGAGGGCATGCAAGTTTTGCTCCGACTCATGCTTGCTGGTGTGTGAGTGTGGTATATGTGTAAAATATGTGTGTATTCTACATAATGCAGCTTTAAGTTGCACTTCAGTGTACTGAATTGTATACATTTGTCTACATAAATATCAATTTGATATTCAGACATCTCTGAGTTTGTACCATACTGATGATAGGAAGACCATGCTTTTTAACAGTTTATGTTGGTTTTAGCACAATTTTACTGTTGTTGTTTTTTTACAGGACTTAGAAATAATTGGCTGTGCTTGCAGTTTATTTTTATAATCAACATACAGTTTTGCAAAAGAATTTGAAATTATTTTTAATCTTGCCTTAAAAGGACCAAACATTTCAGCTGTTTATTATAAATATTTTTCGACTGCATAATGGAACTTGCAGTATTTTATGATGCAGAATATGAGCAATAAGAAGCTATATTGTACTCCTGCTTAACTGGCATCTGACAGTAAAATGCTAGGACTCTATCTGGGGATGATATTAATGGCCATGAAACTAGTTGGTGTATCCTACTGTAGTAAAGGGTTGCATGAATGGGAGGGACTTATTAAAACAAGACTTATTTGACTCCTGTTAATCTGGTGCATCTATTCTGTTTTGGATTAACAGTTTGATTTAACCCTGTACTTCAGTCTGCCTCCATGAGTACATGTCCTTGATGGTAAATTAACTTTTTTGTAAAAAATGCCTAGATGCCCTAAGCGCATCCGATCTCGCCTGATTTGGGAAGCTAAGCAGGGTTGGTCCTGGTTAGTACTTGGATGGGTGACCACCAGGGAATACCACGTGCTGTAGGCGCCTGGAGTAGGAACTGGCAAACCACTCCAGTATTCCTACCAAGAAAACTCCAGGGACATGGAGTCACAAAGTCGGTCACAACTGTAATGACACAACACATACAAGAGTCAGTGTACAACTGATATAATTAATTTATATAAAATAGGCATTTGGTGTGGTTACTCTGGTCTATTTTGAACATAGCTGTCTTGTTAATGTTTTTGCTTTTTATTGTAATTTTGGTACCATTTAAGTTCTCATGAGTATACCTGGATATAGTATCATTCAGACGAGACTAATCAGAATCACATTTAATTAAATTTATCTTAATTTTTATTGTATTCACAGGAAGGCTGTTTTCTTGTAGACAGGTAGTATATATGATGTGAGCAATATCAGCAAAGTACCTCTTCATAAGTCATTCTTTAAGAGCATAGTTTTATGCATATGTGAAAAGTACTGTGGAATGATGTAGTTTGCCTAAGCAGTGCTCTATGATATAGCAAAATCTAATAAAGTTATTCTGAAACGTTGAGATCCTGATAACAATACAGTACTGCCAAAATGTATTGCTTTGTTTTCTGCACTAAAATGTCATTGCCTTATAATATTCCTCCTTTTTTGGAATGTAATCAGTTTTTTGTAGGAGTGAACTGTATTGGCTCACTATGGGCGTTTATACACGACCCCTAAGCTCTGCTGCAAATGGTTCCCAGCTCCAGAGCTTAAAAATGTTTTCCCACCAGCTCCGGAGCTAACAGAAAATTAAGTGCGACCCCACCCACCTAAGCGCGACCCAGCGCACCTTTCAAGTACCTGCTCTGGGAGAGTGAAAAATTTTGATGTGGAGAGTGCTGGGCTCTCCTCGCTTCCTTTTGTTGTTGTTTTTGCCTCCCGCCGCTTTAAGAGGAACCAGGAAGTGACGGGGGGGGGGGTTGGAGCAACTTCCACCGGCACTCCGGAGGTAAGAGTGCATTCTTTTCTCCCTTTTTTTCTCCCTCCCCTCACGCAGACAGAACAAGGAAGTACGGAGGGGGTGGGAACGCAGAGAGAGCGACAAACCCTCAAGATCTCTGGTCCGAATTTAAGGGACCAGCGGATCTTAGGGGTCGTGTAAAAACGCCCTATACGGTAGTATATATTCTCTAAAGCTCCAATCTGAACCCTGCTTCCTAGGGAATCAACCCTAATGAGCATACTCAGAAGATCTAGATTCAAGTAGGTGTGGACTGAAAGCATAGTTTGCTTTGGATGGTTTGGGAGAAGGGATGAAATAAAAGGTTCCTATGCAAAACAACTGGCAGTATCAGCTTTTTCCATCAGCTTTTCTTTCTGGGTAACCTCAGTTTGAATAGATAAAAACAAAACAGATTTTTTTCTTGTTAATGGAAGTGTGCTGACAGTTTCCTAATACATGGTCTTCGGCTTCTATAATTAAAAAAAATGTTGCAAGGGTGGATGCAGGGAGTACTGTATTATGAAAATGTAATATGAACGTTTTATTGGTGTCCTTAGAGGGAATCCTTGGAGGAAAGTATACTACAAGTAGTTTTGTTGGTGGTGGTGGTGGTGTTCTCAGTTAAACAAAGAAATAGTGCAGTGTTTCTAGTTAGGTGTAGTGAAACACATTACATTCATCAGGGCTTCTGATTACAGCAAGATTGCAAGACCAGTCTACCAAACATATGTGTAACTGCTTCCTTATTTTATTTTATTTATTTATTTCAGATTTTATACCGCACCTATTTCCTGAGCGAGAACTCAGGGCGGTTCACACAAAATATTAAAAAATATTAAAAAGCTAAAAACAATCAGAGACCTGGTTGACATCTGGCCCTCGGGACAGGATCTGAGTTTCCAAATTTCTACCTTAATCACACACCCCACCCACTTTCAAGTTATAATGCCCGGAGAGGGGTGGAGTTTCACCTCTACTAGAAATCTACTAATAAAGAGCCTCTGCCAATTAGCAGGGCTTGTGGGGTTGGATTTTAGACACTGATATGTTAGCGAAACAGGATCAATAATATGATTGTGTGATATATTATTAAAAGGGGGAAATGGGAAACAGTGTGTATTAAAATATATGAGGTAGGTATATATGGTCACAGTTGTGGCTGTACATGGGAGGCAAAGTAGGGGAGTTGCAGATGAATGGTCTATCAGTGGGATGACCAGGTGCTTCAGTTCTTTCAGTTCACTTCCTTGTCACTGTTTCAAGAAACTCTACAGCAGCCCTAAAAGCCAAATATCACAATACTGGCTGGAAACCTGTTTACATAAGTTATTTGTGGCTAATTGGTGGCATGGGTGCATCTTGGTTGTGCAATCAGGCATGTGTTGAGTCACCCAACAAAGATGTCTCCCAACACCTTGTCAGTTAGCTTCGATTACATCACAACAACTTATGCAACCATTACGCAAAGAAACACCCGTAGGAATTTTGCCCCTGCTTGAGAGAGTGAAGTTACCATAAGGTGATCCTTCTGCATTACTTCAGTATGGTGAATACTCTGAAGGTGTGTATAATGCTCATAGATTGGTTCAGCCATCAAAATGATATTTCATTGAGGTTCCTATTACTTGAGGGTGCAATCAAAGGAAATATTCATAACATTGAGTCTTTACTGAACTCCGCTTCCAAACTATGCCAACTACTGTCTTCGATGGAAGATACAGTAATGTACCCAGATACTTAAGACTTTGTATTTGTGGTGCAGGTGAGATAGAGGAAGTGGCTCACTATCTATTAAATTGCCACCTCTATCATAACCCAAGAGCCAACCTTCTAGGAAACATCTTGGCCCCTTTGCAGGAGGAGAGTCCTTTGGTTAAAGTGGGTAGGCTGCTTTCAGACTGTGACCCTTACATCACTTATAGAGTTGCTAGGTTTGCCAAAGCTGCTAGAAAAATTTGTGCCAACTTTCTGAGTACAATTGCAGTGAGCTGTGTAGGGGACTCCCTGATATGAGGTGGTATCAGTGCTCTCTTCTACTCCCTCCTCTTTGGCAAGAGACGTCAACTCCAGAGATCCCTATTTATATGGCTTCCTTTTTTCTTTTCTTTTCTTTTAATGACATGATTGTTTTATCTGTTTATCTTTTCTGCAATCTTTGATTGTGATGGCTTGTAGCCAAGACAATCAACTTTATATTGAATTGAATTGAATTGAAGTTTAATCTGTATCATATCTCAGAATCAGCTTGGATTGTATACTGTACCTTTTCTAGACTTCACTGATTACTTGGCAGCATTTAAGAAATGGGGAAAAACATTTTAATAGCTTCTTGCATCCATATTACAGTGGTACCTTGTATAAAGGAATTAATTCGTTCTAAATGAAATTATGTTAAGCAAATTTTCCTTTATACAAATTCCCATAGGAATGCATTGAAAATGGAATAATCCCCTTTTTATGTTGTAAGGATTTTCCCCATAGGCGATTATGTTAAGCAAATTTCCCCTATCTCCGGAATTTTTTTATGTTGTACAGATTTTATGTTATACAAGCTGTTTTTTATACAAGGGTCCACTGCATATCCCAGCGTTTATAGCATTGTTATTTTAGACATGTATTTAATCATGTTTCTAAGAGGAATCATTTGTAGCAAATACTAAATCAATCTTCTGAATTAAAAAGAAAGCAGGGGAGTGGAAGTGTATCTGCTCTCATATCTATAGCCACATATCTATAGATGGTCTCCCTGTAGTGTCATAATGTCTGTAGTATTTTTTGAAAAAAGAGGTGGGGAACTTTGCTGGTTTTTTGTGAGAGAGTTTCTTAAAAATATGTGTCACTTACTGGAAACCAGGTTTTGAAAAAACACAAACAAACCAAAATGGATGCCCAGGAATGCTCTTGTAGTAGTGAAATGAAATGGCTGGTGGTTTTAGAAACACTCAGACTAAGAATACATTTTGAGTTGCTTAGTTGCAAGGTTTGCATTTTGGCATATTTTGTATTACAGTAACAGAACTCATCTACACAGCACTTTCCCCACCTGAAATTCCCAAGATCTCTGAAAGTGATTTTTAAAAATATGCTAGGCTGTATAATTAAGGTCCCCCCAGTCATCTAGTCATTTAAATATGTGTTAAGTATATGTCTGTGAAGATTCTCAGTCATCCAGGTGAGTTTATCTGGAAGCTGAGTCATGGCTACTGGACTTCTTTTTGAGAGAGAGAAACGTTTCGCTGCTCATCCAAACAGCTTCATCGGTCGGAATACAGCTAGTGAACCTCCATCTTATAGTCAGTCAGCTTTGCCCTCTTGTCACCCTGATCTGAATTAGGCTCATAAGATGAACAATGGCCTGAATAGGCTCGTTAGGGAGACAATAGTATCCATAGCCTTAAGGTGAACACTAAGGTGTCACATCCTCATCTTTGAAAGAGTGCCCTTTGTCCTTCAAATGGAGGTGTACTGTGTTAAGTAGACAATGCTTTTTTTTTTGCGTGATTACACTTGAGAAGATACTAAAAGTTTCAACTTGAGTAAATTCTTTTTGCTTGCCTAATACTGTTGATAAGGAAACAGTAGCTATTTAACTAAACTGGGCAGAAAGGTGTTTCTCCTTGTTACATTATTACATGAGCTAACAAATGAAAAGTCTAATAAAAACTTCCTAGCTCCCTATGAACATTTGTTATTTTTTCCTGAATAGCTGCATCAGCTTTTATGAGCAGGTTTTTAAAATGCTTCTAAATTATTTTCTGACTGAAACAAACAAAAAAAAAAGATATTGAAGCATGGCTTTACCACATGGGTAAGGAACCTCTGGCTTGAAAGTCATTCTGTTACTTTAGGAACATAAAATATGACTGTGGACAATATGAGTTGTCATAAAATTATCACAACCAGCATATTAAAATAAAGTGTATCCAAACAATTATTACAAACGGAATTTATTTTTTTAAATAATATTTATGTGTAATTGTAGTAGTAATTAAATTATTATTTGCACAAAGATTACAAACGAATGTAGCTAAGTGATTCGATTTTCTGGAATCAGATAAATGTAAACTCTTACCAAACATACCCACTCACATGTAAGAACAAAAGTGAAACTGTTTTCTTTTTCTTGTGACAACAGCAGCACCTCCTAAAGGAAGAAATGCATCTTTTTCTTGCATTGCAGAGTTCAATTTGTAACCTAGGACTTGCTTGCCCTCAGTGTACAGAAATCAGAATACATTGTAATCTGATACTATGCATATGTTTTTAGAAATGATTTGGAAAATATTTGAACACCCAGTCTTAAGATATTTTATTCATCATGTTAAAATAACACACTCCATAATCATTTTTTTATTTTTTCAATTTTTCCAGTTTTTCAGAAAAAAAAGAAGGGAGAAAACTTTTTTCTGAATTTTTCCATTTTCCCCCCTGGGCTTTCACACCTCTATGTGCTTCATAAACCCAGAATTTGAAACTAACATTTTGAATGCAACATCATTGTGTTACCATTACTTTTTGTGTAATGATATTACCAGTTTACAACCTGAAAAATAATATGACCTCTGGTAATATAATCACCTTTGTAGGGGGTGTTAATGAGTACCATTTATCAGTCAGTTAAAAAAATAGTTATTTGTGTGTTATTGTAATGTAATTTTAGTTTCTTTAAATGTTTTAGGGTTGTTTTAATATCTGAAAGATAAAATAATTTGTTATTTTAAATATGACCAGCAACATGTTACAGTTTTAAAAACAATGACTTGAACATTAGGAAGAACTTCATGATGGTTAGAACTGTTCAGCAGTGGAATATGCTGCCATGGGCATCTGTTGAGAGTACTTTAATGGGGGTTCCTGCATGGCAGGGGTTTTGGACTGGATAGCCCTTGAGGTTTCTTCCAGCTCTATGATTCTATGACTAAGTTGTTTTTAAAAAGCTATATTTGGAGTTCTGGCAGCCCGAAAGAGGGTGAGATTTTTAAAAACTGGTCTATGTGTACCCGACCATATTAACTCTTCTGGAGAAAAAATTGTGTTGATGCACTGGTTAAGTTTAAGTTTATATACAATGTAAAACACCAGTGCCCCCTTTTATAAACTCTGTAATGATACCCAGGAATATGCCAAATATTGGCCAGTCTGTCATGATGCCAGCCAAAATGTGTGGTTCCTAGAAGCCTTCTTACTAGCAAATTGCAGACCCTTGTCCCTAACTTCGCACTGGGCTTCTGAAACTAACTTCACAGTCAGGACTAGTTATCAGCTTTCTTCCTAACTTTTCTCTCAACTTTGGAGCTGAAGAAGCATGTTGGATTTTTCCCAAAGTTTTTCTTTGCTTTCATGGTGCTTGAGATTCAGAGATTGAAATACAGGGCAAACGTGACAAGCTTGAAGTCCACCATTCATTTCCACACCCAGGAGGAAAGCTGAGGGCCTGTTCTTATCCTTTGCTAGGAGGTACTGCAAGTGCCTGCACATTTAATTAATTTGCAATGTAAACAGAAAGGACTTGCAAAGCATAAGAAGAAATGCTTCACTTCCTCTATTCGGTAATGCCCTAGCCTGTGCCAAAAGCAAGCATTCCACAGGAAGACGGACATTTTTTAAATTTCTCAGATGCAAAATATTGTGGCCCACAAATATCTTTCAAATTCTTCCAGGGAAGTTGTTAGCTGCACGGTACGGCTGTTTGTTATTCTAGGGAGGAGAGTTTAAATTCGAGCTGAAGTTAACTACTGAAACTAACACACATGTTGGCAGCGCGTGCTTAGGCATTTGAAAGCAATGCTAGCCTTTTGCTATTCCACATGGTATAGAATAGGTGTGTACATAGACTAGAGAGTCAGAGGCCCAAATGTGTATGAAGAAGTACATGTTCCAGTTGCACAGAATTTTACCCAGCTGCAAACTGACAGATGCAGTTCATGGGAGGCTGTAGTCCAAAGGGTTCTGCTGCTAAGTTCACACTTAAAGCTTTTACTGGACAGCCATTGTTATTGTTATTATTGGTCTCCAGGAGGTTTTAATAATAATCTCCTTCAGAACTGTGTTGTTACCAACCAGGAGACACACACGATGCATCCATGATATTCCAGTTTTATACTGCTGGCAGATATGTGCCTGATAAAAGAAACCTGTTGCTCAACAAGCCACATTAAAAAAGGAAATAAAACACAGCCACGCGGCACTACAATATACAGTAGAGCAGGCATGTCCAAACTTCGGCCCTCCAGATGTTTTGGACCGCAACTCCCACAGACTTTTGCCATTGGAAATACAGGCCTGGAATTCTGGGAGTTGTGGTCCAAATCATCAGGAGGGCCGAAGTATATCAAAAGCAGTGGGTTTAAATCAGCAAAGACTTGAGACCACTGCCATCTCATAAAAAGTGGAAGGAATAATGGGAAGAAAATATTAGCACCTTTCAAATTTCTGGGTTTGAGAAGCTGAAAGTTTTCTTAAAACCCAAAATATTTGCACCTAGGATAAATGCAGAAAAATATAACTTATCTCTGACTTACTGGCTGACTTTGCATGTCACCTTAAAATGTGAACTAAACTTTTTCAAAACCAGAATGTGCATAAGGAGTATACTAATTTGGGAAACCCCTTTGCTGCTCCCTCATTTCCCCTTTTTGTGTAAGCAGAAGAGATTTGTGATTCTCCGGAAGATTCTGGATTGGCACAGGGTTCCAACTCACAGCTGTTCAGCAGTAGTAGCAATATGCACAAACCACACCCGGGGTTCCGAATTAAAAAGCAAACACACATCTTGTAGTTGTTGTTTGGAGACATCATGGGTTAAAGTGTTCAGATTAAATCCCAGTGATCACTGCTACTGCTCAGAGGCATTATACCCTTTCACCCTAGTCAAAGCTATGCCATCTCCATTTTGTTGCAATTAATAGATTCTGGGCTTCTATTAAAACAAAAATCAGATCCTGCAAATCTGAAGTCTACCTCGGTTTCAAAGACAAGGGTTTTTGTCGTGGATGGGGGCTTGGCCAATCTTCTGCAAGCATTGCAGGAACAAATGACTACATTGCAAGTGGAGCTACTGGCTCTGAGAGCAATAGAGTTCCAGGAAAGTTCAAGATAAGCAGGCTGAATCTCAGGAGGCCAGAAAACTCACATTGCTAGGGGAAGGAACAGGGAGCTGCTAGCTTTATGCCAGTAGCAGCACTCCCTGATTGCCTCAGCCTGAGTGGGACCTGTCTCTGCAAAGAGGCTCCACATTTGCTGAGTCTTGCGACCCTGATCCTGACACTCCGGAGCTCGCCCCAGGCCAGGCACTGCCCGACCGCAGCCTATGTAGTGTGCCCCAGGTCTGGCGCTTCTCATCTGTGGCCTCTGCAGTGAGCCTTGGGCAGTGCTGGGCCCTGGGCGAGCCCCGGAGACTGCTGTGGCACCCGGCCAAAGCAAATTTCTCCCATAGGAAATTATGGAAACTAGGACCCGAGAACATATTAGGTAAGTTTCCATTATTTCATATGGGGGAAATTTGCTTTGATATATGAGTATTTCGTTTTACGAGCATGCTTCCGGAACAGATTATGCACATGAACCAAAGTACCACTATATTCCTTGTAACCTTGTTACCAATCTAGTTGTGTCATTTTGGTACCCTCTGGAGTTGCTGAACATTTTCCAAAGGCAGCCCCATGTAAAGCATGTTGCAGTAAACTAGTAGAGCTACAACTAGGGCATGTGTCACAATGGCCCAGATCAACCCCTTAAGAAATGGCTAGATCAGACTTCACAAGAAAAAGATTTGTTTTTTGTATCATAGGTAACAGTGACTTACTAGTCTGTGTTTGTTTCTGGTTTTCTGGCATGCAAAAAAGCCTAAAATTAGAATTAAGATGAGTTGCTGAGACTTTAAGAGCCCAGGCGAACAATATTATATTATATTTCACGCTAAAGGATTAGCTCTCCTCTCTCTCTCTCTCTCTCTCTCTCTCTCTCTCTCTCTCTCTCTCTCTCTCTCTCTCTCACACACACACACACACACACACACACACACACACACACACACACACACACACACACACACACACACACACACAGAGAGAGAGAGAGAGAGAGAGAGAGAGAGAGAGAGACACACACACACACACACACACACACACACACACACACCCACACACACACACACACACACACACACACACACACACACACACACACACACAGAGAGAGAGAGAGAGAGAGAGAGAGAGAGAGATTATTTTTTTCAAACATATTTATTCTCATGAGTGTGGTAGAGAGGGAAAGGCGATAGTGAAAATGTAGCATGCAGCATAACAAATAATAAAATGCTATGTTTTCAGTACTGTACCAAACAATGGGTTACTTTTCAAACATTTATGTGCAGTAGGAATGAATAAATCTAGGAAAGGTCTCCCCAGATAACTGGTATATTGCCACGGGTTTCATTATTTCTTCCAAAAAAAAAAGTAGAGGACAGCAAAATAAACCACACAGTTGAAATGAACTAATTATGTCAAAACTAGAGCCCAATCTAAAAGGCCATGGCAGTAACACAGCAGTAAATTACAACTAGAGTAGGCCTATTGAAACAGTGGAATTTAGAGGAAGGTTGACTTCTGATATCCCCACTGATTCAGTAGGCCTACTCTAGCAGCAGTTTAGAATTTCAGCGCCAGAGATTAACGAAATATACCTCTTTAGTGACCAGTTAGGATCTATATTAAGAGCTCCTGCCCATCTTCCCCAAAGAATCAACAGCTGAAGCTCAATGTGTGTCTTTCTCTTAAAAGTGAGTGAAAAGGTGTGTTTCCACTCTAGTAGTTATTTTCTGCTCTGACAAGTGAGATAAAATAGGCCTTCATAGGCTCTGTTCTCTCTACCAAATACAAACTTTATCAGGTCTTCAACTGAATCTCAGGCATCTAGAAGATTTTGAGCAATCTCAGGAGGATAGCTGACACTTGGTCTCTCCTGGGTCAGCCGTCTCCCCATATGTCCTACCATGACATTTGTGGTGGGACATTCTCCAGTATCATTTCAAAAACAGACGTCTATTATTAAAGGGAAAATGGATACATACTTTATGCCTTGCCTCTTTTTGACAATTATGTGCTGTGTGGTACTGATTCAGATTCTGTCAGATTGCTAAGAGGGCTGTTTTTTAAGCAAGAGGAAAGGGAAGTTTCTGACGTGACCAACGAGACATAAAATAGGCAACCAAACACATGGTAGATAAAAGTTCTATTGCCACATAAATTTATCTCTTTTGAAATCTGACATATTATAGCTTAATATTTATAAGTCTCTAGAGAATATGAAGGCTCCCAAGTAAGAGTATTTTTTCTGTAATATTTTTTCTGGGTATAAAGCAAGTCCTATTAACAGTTGGTTTATCTAATGTATTGCCTATATAGATCTTTCAATTAATATCAGATAGCAGTATCTGTCAAGGAAGCAAATGCTTAATGAAGAATGAAGAAGTAACATTCAGTTTTACAAAAAAGTAGTTTATTAGTAAGGTAATTGAGGGAAATGGTATTTTAAGGAATTGTGAGACAAAATATCTCAATTTTATAATCCAAGTCTTCCCAAAAATATTCTGATAAAGTATTTCAGGAAAAAGTGGGCCATATAGGCTACTAGTATTTGCACAGAAACAGCCTAAAATGTTCAGCTTCAATTTGTATTTCTAAACAACCCTTCTCAGATAGAATGTTTTAAATATACATTTTAATACATGTTCATTTTTCTTACTAAAATGAGCTTTTAAATGCACAGATAATTACTTTTCCTAATGCTGCAAGAAGATCTTTCCAGTTGGAATAAAGCTCATTTGAACGCAGAGGGACTTAGTTTTGTATAGACTGGTGTAATAGAAAAATGATGAGATGATTGTTTCATGGTAACAATTTTTAAAAAATATAGGCTTCCTTTTAAATCTGATATGGGCTCTTGGCTTCATATCTGCCTGCAAAACAATGTCTTAACATTGTGACATACAAATATATTAAATGAAAAAGCTAGGATAGTTTTGGCTTGTGTCAGCAGTCCACAAATGCAAGAATATTTTTTACCAGTTAAGTAATATGCTTGGATTTATTTATTTATTTATTTATTTATTTATTACAAATGCTTGCACTAGCTTCTTTTATGTAAAACACAGCTTTCTCAAGAGATGGTAGCAATAACTGTCAAACTATTTTTCATTCAGCACTATGAATTATCTGCATTTTATGACCTTTCATGATATGTTTTTAAAAAGAGAAACACCCACTCAGAAAATGAAGCATAAACTCATATGCTTAACTTTGTGGCTGCAATCAGAAAAGGTTAATTCAAAGGGTTGTCATCCCTTCTTCAGTCGAACTGGGTTGCTGACTCATAGTGATCAGGAAGGAATAAGGTTTTTTTTGGGGGGGGGGTCATTTTTTAATTGGTTTTGTGCCCCTCTTAAATGTTGCTTATGACTCATTTGGATGCTGTGTTGGGGGAAGATGTGCACAGGATTGCAATGGGCTCTTTCCAACTTAATATTCTACGTATGAGGATACCTAAACATTTTACTTTGTTGGAAGAGCTGGATGTTGTACCTGGCTTTCGTTTCCACCTCTCACAAATAAGACTTTCTTT
The DNA here is from genome assembly GCA_023846285.1 of Phrynocephalus versicolor. Classification (NCBI taxonomy): domain Eukaryota; kingdom Metazoa; phylum Chordata; class Lepidosauria; order Squamata; family Agamidae; genus Phrynocephalus; species Phrynocephalus versicolor. The sequence goes on along the minus strand of JAHTLZ010003542.1, from coordinate 44,094,408 downwards.
TATGGCTCCTTGTAAAACATAGCCTGGAAAAGGTGGTACTTGGTAAAAAGTAAAATGCACAGAAATAAGTTTTGTTCTGCTTAGACTGTTGAGTAGTTTGGGGGAAAGGACATAGTTTCAGTTATAAATGCATACGTAAACACTCTGAAGCAACTGGATATTCTTAGAACTGTAGAATCACAGAGCTGAAAGGGAACCTATGGATCAACATCCAACCACTGTCAAGGCGGGCAAAGTGAGGAATCCTACTTTGAACCTTTGGCTCTAGTGGTTCATTTCTTTTATTTCCTTCCTTCCGTTATGTACCAATTGCCATCATAAGATGTTTATCTACAAACAAGCCTTCTTTCTTTGTGAATGGAAGACAGTAGCATATTGCATCAATTAATGCAGGACTTATAGACCTCAGTAGACCTTGGGTCAAACACCAGCTTGGCTATGAAAATTCAGAGGAGCGGTAGCGGCAGTGTCTAGTTCACAATAGTGGTGATAGGACACAGGAGCAATCTGACTGAGAAATAGGGTTTTTAATAACAATTGTAAAAAAAAAAAAAGCACCCATGTGGTGTTCTAACAATTTTATCTGCCATAGAATATCTGACTGTATTTGGCACACTTTGAGTCCTCAGTGTTTCTCCCAGTCCATTCTTCCTCCGGCTATACAGCTAGCTTATAGGTATTGTTTGCTGGCCGTGCAAAATATAATAACTTATTGCCTATAAACATCTTAAATATAACTGGAAGTTGAGTCATAGCAACTGGACTTTTTTTCTTGAGAGACTGAAACGTTTTGCTGCTCATCCAAACTCTTTGGTTGAGCAGTGAAATGTTTCAGTTAGAGATGGGCACAAAATGGGAAATTAATGTTTTGTTTCATTTTGTTTCATTATTGTGTTTCATTTTGTTTCATTACTAAATTACTTTTTATTGAATTTTAGTTACAAAACAAAATGAGTAACAAAACGATCCAGAAGCTGCTGCTACATAGGTGAGGTTTTTTGACAGGTCGGGCTGTTCCCAGTGGGGACAGCCCCCACATCCCCCCCCAAAAAAAAACCTGAGTGGCAGCAGCTTCCAAATTGTTTTGACCTGTCAAACCCAGCTTGGAGGCAGGTGGCAAGGCTGAACAGAGCAAGCAGTGCTCCATTTGAATTTCCCACAGCTTGCTCCCTTCTCCCTTGCCACCCCCCTTTATACCTGGGGATTTTTGACAGGTCGGGGTGGGGTGGGGAGGAGGGCCACCCTCCCTCCCCACCTCCCACTTGTTAAAAAGCCCCAGCTGGGAGATGGGGAGAGGGTCAAAAGGCAGAAACGAGCAGGCAGTGATTAAAAAACCCTACTCCTTTCTACCTTTTGCCCTTCCCCCTGCCTCCCAGCTGGGGCTTTTTGACAGGTTGGGATGAGGAAGAGGATCTCCCTCCCCACAGCTGTACCTGTATAACAAAACCCAGCTAGGAGGCAGGGATCGCAAGGGAGAAGGAAGGAGGCAGTGGTAAATGCAACCTCCCCCACTGCCCACAGCACCCCCTGTCCAAAATGTCCCCCTGGGAGGAGGGGATGGCAGGGGACAAAGAAGCAGTCAGGCAGCAAATTTACTGCTGCCTGGCTGTTTGTTTTCTCCCTAGCCACCTGCCTCATAGCTGGGATTTTTTTTTTTTTTGACAGCTTGAGCTGTCAAAACCTGCTGGGAGGCGGTGGTGGGCAAGAATTGAGCTGAAGCAAGATCTGGTGGTGGCTTCCGGTTGGGTTCCTCCCAAAACGAAAACATCATTTCTTTTTGGTTCAGAACAACACTCTATCTGCTCTTTTGTTTCATTTCAAAACAGTTCAAAACATTATGAAATGATGAAACAGTGTGCCATTTTTCATAAGGTGCCTATCCTAGTTTCAATCTCTCGAGGAAAAAAAGTCCAGTTTAATGACTCAGCTTCCAGATAAACTCACCTGGATGACTGAAAATCTTTAGAGACATCTTAAATATAACATTAAATATAGTTTTGAAAGGTTTAATGGAAAGATGAAACTCTATGTACTCTAAGCTCCATGATTTGGGATTGGCTGCGGAGATAAGAGTTCAGTTTCTCGCAGTGCTTCCTGGGAGAGGGAGAGAAAAGTATCTCTTCAAAACAAAGAATGCTAAACCCCTTCTGATTATTCTATGTCTAGGAAACCCAGAAAATGGCAGCTTTTTAAATGGTCAACATGATGGCAATTTTTTTTTGGGGGGGGGGAGGGGGTTATCTTGCCAGTTCCTAGATTCTTTCATAGAGTGACTAATGGGGTGTGAGATGTGAAAAGCTAAGAACCACTGATCTGGGTGAGACCGGGTGTTGGCAGTTACCATCATAGAAAAATTCTCCATCACCTAAGAAAGCCTATATTTGTTAAGCCATTCTTGTTTTGCCAATTAGGATAAACATGTAGAATGAATATTTAAGTTTATCTTAATGGGATAGTTTCAGTGTGGTTTCAGTTGGGCACATTCATTTAACTTCAACAACAACAACAACAAAACATACCCCCCCCACACACACCCATTGAGTTAGGTTAATAAATATGGAATGCAAACATTCCCTTGTAGAAGAGAGCAAGATAAGCCTTGAGAACATTTTTGCCATATTCCTGGCACTCCTTGGCTGTGTTGTCTGTGTTGAGAAGTGTGTGTGCATTGCCAAGAGAAAGTGAGAGGTGTTCAAAACCAGCCATTGACATGGTGCTGCTGCTGCGATATGGACACCTGTAACTTCCAGGGAAAGGGTACACAGACAAAGGAGGAAACGTGCCAGTTTTCAGAGAGAGAGAGAGATGATTCACTTTCCCTGCGGGTATTTTGATTTCTGCGGTTGCTTGGAGGAGAGTTTCCCCTTCCCTCTGTTTTGCAGAAAAATGGCACTTTCTCCAGCAAAAAAACACAGTAAGCTGATTTTTCAACCATTAAAAAAATAGATATTGGCAAGCTGTCATTTAGAATTTCAGGAAAACTTTCTACTTCCATTATGTTTAATTAATTAGTGGCACAGTACAAGCTTGCTAAGCCTGCCATTATCACTTTGAATTAAAGTAGGTAGACTCTTTTTGTTTCTTTTTTTCTCTCTCCTTTTGGTCAGAGTACCAAAGGAGCTGAAAATGTAATCTATATGTTTCTCTCTAAGGCTGTGCCTCACCCCTTCCCCCCACCTGAACAACACAACTGTAAATTAGAAGGCTTCAAATTATTATATTTCATGGAGAAATAGGCAATTCTTTTTCTTCATAACTGAAAATTCATATGAATTATCTGGGAGAAATTCATCAGCATGTATTGGTAAGACTTTCAAATCTTGTTCATATTGCTTCTGGGGAAACATTTTAAATCTACAGTTGCAGGGTAAAATGTTTGCACTTGTATTGCCATCTCCAGCAAAACAGTAATTTCAAAAATACTCTCTTCTGTGCATGATTGCAGGGTAGAAGTAGATATTATCTCTGTAAATGATTTTTCCTGAACCCAATGTTTGCTGAGACAATATTGCTGGTGGTGGAACATGTATAGGGCAAAAGTTGTATGTGAGAAGATAAATGCTTACCCCTTTCTATTCTTGCTGATTCATAAGAACATACGAAGAACTATGCTGGATCAGGTCAAAGGGCCATCTAGTCCAGCTTTCTGTATCTCATAGTGGCCCCGCAAAATGCCTCTGGGAGTGTACGAGACTAGATATCTGTCTCCTGATACCACTCCCCTGCATCTGGCCCCTGAAGTACCCTGGTTTTAAGCCTGGAGATTACACATCTCCATCATGGTTTGTAACCTCTGATGGATTTTTCCTCCAGGAATCTATCCAATCCCCTTTTGAAGGCATCCAGGCCAGATGCCATCACCATATCCTGTGGCAGGGAGTTCCACAGACTAACAACACGCTGGTTAAAAAATATTTTATTTTGTCTGTTCTCACTCTCCCAACCCTCAATTTGAGTGGATGTCCCTTAGTTCTGGTATTTCGTGAGAGGGAGGAGAGTGTCCATCTATCCACTTTACTCATGCCCTACATTATTTTGTACATCTCAGTCATATTGCCCCTCAGGTGCCTTTTCTCCAGACTAAAGAGCCCCAATTGTTTTAGCCTTTCCTCATCAGGGAGGTCCCCCAGACAAGTAATCATTTTAGTCACTCTCTTCTGCACCTTTTCCAGTTTAACTATGTCTTTTTTGAGATGCAGTGACCAGAACTGTACACAGTACTCCAGGTGCAGCCTTAATATAGTCTTGTACAATGGCATTATAATGTTGGCTGTTTTATTTTCAATCCCCTTACATTTTCCTACATTGAAACGCATTTGCCATTTGGCAGCCCATTCTCCCAGTTTGGAGGGATCCTTCTGGAGCTCTTCACAATCTTCTCTGGTTTTTATCACACGAAAAAGTTTCATATCATCCACAAACTTGGCCACCCCACTGCTTATCCCTGTCTCCAGGTCATTTATGAACAGATTGAAAAGCACTGGTCCCAGGACAGATCCCTGGGGCACACCACTTTCCACCTCTCTCCATTGTGAAAATTGCCCTTTGACACCTACTCTTTGTTTTCTGGATCTTGGCCAGTTCTCAATCCATAAGAGGACCCGCCCTCTTATCCCCTGGCTGTGCAATTTTCTCAGCAGCCTTTGGTGGGGGACTGTGTCAAAAGCCTTCTGAAAATCACAGGGCTCAGTCCAGTGTCTGATTTTCTTAACCCAGTTTCTTCTCTTCCAAGGCCTTTCTTCTTGTTTGGGGGCCTGACTTGGGGGAATGAAGCTGAAAATGGAGGAAGATATTTGCAATGAGGCATGTACATCCCTCCTCCACACCTATGAATTCATTGTTCAAACGTACTCCCCTTACCCATCCCCCTGCATCGCTATTGGAAGTTTAATGCAGTTTTATCTGGTACTGTGTAGCTTCCTCTCCACCTTGTTCCTTTACAACATGGTCAGTATGAAAAATGTTTTTCATGATGATAATGTTTGTGTCCACAAGGACTTTTACAATTATTTATGAGGGAATTCCTTTCCCCAGTAAACCAATCCAAAATAAAGCAAAACACAAATGCTGAAAGTTGCAGGTGAATGGTACTCATGCACTGTTATGCAGATCTGTATCCCAAGAGGCAATTTACTGTCATCCTCAGCCTCATTTAATAAACAGTGATGGAACAGGTTTATTTTCTTCCAGGAGTCTCTCGGGTATAGAGAGACCACTCACTTCCTACAGCAGTGTTCTTTGAACTCAATTTCCTTTACTTCTGTGCTTGTGAGAAAAAATAGATCCAACTTCTAAAAGTGTGTTAGGAGTAGTTTGAATACAGATTTTTGTTCACCTGAAGCAAACATTTGCTGCATTCTGCACTGTATGTTCAGGACAGGCCTGTGCCTTCTGCATTATGTCTAGTATATGGTCAGCCACTACAAACTGCTCTGTGCATGCAACAAAATCGAGGGAATCTGTGGATTATCTCCACAAAATCTAGATGCCCCCAACTTGGGAATGAGTGTGAGCGGCAAGGGGAAAAAAACAGCTGAATTCTCTTTTTGATGGCTAAAAGGAAGTGACTGGGAGGGGTGCTCCTTTCTCAAGCACCTAACAGAAAATATTTGCTGATGACTGTTTCATTACAAGTGTTTGACTGCTACACATTGGCTATTCAGAAAAAAGGATAACCTCAGCATGTTAGGAGGGGGGCAGAGATAGCCCCTTATCTGTCTCTTATTCTCCATGTATGGAATGTGACAGGAGCTACACCACAGGAGATTCTCCACTTCTCTCTCTCTCTCTCTCCAAACATGGAGAAGGTCAGTGGTAGGGTGACAAGTTAGCCTTTTCCCCTTCCTCGCACATTCAGATTAATCCTTTGCTGCAGAGCTGAAAGGGCTTGGTGTGCCAAATGACTATGCACGTGTGGAAGGAGCTGGTGTTGAAATTGCAAAATGATGGAGTCCATAAGTTTGCTGGCATATGACAGCTTTTCATACCAATTGTGCCCTTTCCCTAAAAGGAATGAATACACAATGGCCAAAATCCTTTTGCTTTTATAAGATTTTGCAGTCAATTGATGCAAGTTATAAAGTTAGCATAGACATTATTTGTTCTGAACTGAGTCACACCATTTGGTACACAACAGATAATGTCTATGCTGACTTTGTAAAATTCAGTAATTTACATTGGCCACTGAGTTTTTACAGATTCATGGGTGTGCAGTGATGCATGTATACACCTGTGCAGCCAATGGAATACTGTACTGTATATGATCAAGGTGCAACTTATGTGTAACATGAGTATGGTTCATTGGGAGTTTGGTTCATTGGGAAGAAATGGGCATTTCTGGGTTTTTTTGGGGGGGTACATAGTATATGTACATAAACAAATGTTTGGTATGTATGAGTTAACTAATATTGTAGATTCAAAGATATACATTTGTTAAAATAATGGCTTGCTTTTAATAGAGTAAACTATTTTTAAAACAGGTTTATAGTCTCAGTCTCGCTTGCTAGAGTACACAGAGCAGTATGTGGAAGAACATCATTTTGCATCCTTTAAGCTATCACATAAGAGCAGATCATGGCACATCTGGTATCCTTTGAGGAGTATTATCTAGAAGAATTTGTATAGTCCTTCTTGCATATGAATCCAATTTAAGGTTCTTGGGAAAGGGAGAGCACATGTTGGCAACAGGTTACCTCTGGAATCCTCCTTATGAACAACTCAACGTTAATGATTTCCATGGAGGTCCATTTTAGAATTGTTGGGGAAGGGAGATCCTTCAGCCTGTTAATTGGCTGGGAGTAGCAAAACAGGCAGAGTGAATCTCAGTAATATAAGAGTAAAACTCGATTGCTTCTGAAAGCAAAGAATCATAGGCCGAGCATTAAAAACTCTGCTCTTTCGTGAGGCGTTTGGCGATTTAGTTTAGGTTTCCCCCCCTTCCTCGCCATTTATAATGCTCGCCCGACAATTTGTTGCTGCAGAGCCTGCCTGTTTTATGATGCCCAGTTGCCTTTCCTGTTTTTAAATTGCTTGCTTTTATTGTCTGTTGGTATGCTGACTTGTTCAGCCCCGTTAGCCGCCCAGAGTTCCCCGTGGGAAGATGGGTGGGATATAAACTCAATAAATAAATAAATAAATAAATAAATAAATAAATAAATAAATAAATAAATAAATAAATAGGCACAAAATATGTATTATGAAAGCGGGTCTCCCAGAGCAGAATTTACAGCTAGCGAGTCTGACAATGCAAAACCATCTTAAATACCGTATTTTATTCTAGTAAAAACAAAACACTTGTGCACACTAGTAAATGTGCTTATTCAGCTGTGGACTATTATGATCTATTTATTTATTTATTTATTTATTTTTGAATTTATACCCCGCCCATCTTCCCTCGGGAACTCTGGGAGGCTTACAGAGCTGAAACAAGTCAGCAAGTACACACCAATCAAAATATAAAACAAAACAATAGAACAACTCAACTATATGTAATATTTATCTTGGAATGTCCCATTGGGGTATATTATTGTCATAGAAATGCACCCATCAACTCTGGTTGAACATTTTGCATATACTAGGCCAGTGATGGCAAACCTTTTAGAGACTGAGTGCCCAAACTGCGGTTCAAAACCTACTAATTAGTCGCAAAGTGCCAATACAGCAATTTAACCTGAATTCAGGCAGCTGTGAAGAGGCAATGTCAGGTGTCCACAGAAAGGGCCATAGGTTCACCAACAATGTTATAGGGAATCACATAACAGAATAAACAAATCAGACACTTGGGTTTAGCTCTTCCCATTGCAAAGGTAATCACTCAGGCTGCATGCATGGGAATGCAACTTGTCCATAGTTAAGCCAGAGTTCCTGTGGATCTCTGGCTACAACTAGGCTGTTGCCTTTCTATATGTAGCAAATCTTGGAGATGAGAGCAGTCTGCAAGTGTCCATGATTGCATGACCAACATGTATCTAATGGGCTAGGTGGCAGGAATAGTTCATTGAACCAAAAGACAACTGCACTTCAACTGTTTGAAATATTTGTTCCACCATCCAAGAAAACATAGTGACAGTAGAGTTAGTAGTATGGCATCAGCACGACATACAGGAAGGCAGTATAGTGTGGTAAATAGAGTGTCAGATTTGGGTGGATGAGTTCAAATCTTGTGTTAGCCATGAAAGCTCACTGTGGCAATGGTAAACTACTTCTTGAATATCTCACATGCTTTGAAAGCTCTAGTACGGTTTCCATAGGTCAAAAGCACATAACAAGACATAGGCAGTCATAAACAAATTAAGAATCTTTCCAAGTGGCTTGGGGAAGATATTGTCCTTAGTTTGGTTTGATCTTTTTGGTGTGATGTAAATGCTTGGTTGTAGATGATGCCATATTTGAACATTCTGGGTGTTTTTCACAGTGCAGCAGACCTATGTTGTGTAATATACAAACTAAATGTTATCCCAAACTTAGTCATTGTGGGATTCTTCCCATTTGTTTGTCCTTCTGTTCCCAGCTATGCAGAAGCTCTGGTCATGTATTGGGGTGGGTGGTGAGGTTTGGGGATGATAAGTGGCTGACAGCGCTTTGTCTAACAATATTGGGAAGGACAGTTAATTCTATATTGCACAAAGCAAAAGTTGAAAACTACTGCCTCAAGCTGATTATTCACTGCTGCAGAATCCATTTTGGAGTATGCTTTAGATAAGAGAGTCTGGTCTCAGTGACCTGGTCCTGATGATTCGGGGACATTTATTCTTCTGTATTATATCTTCTCCCCTGCCCTTTAATGCCCAGCCTAATGAAGAGTCCTGCAGAACTCAAAAGCTTATCTCTTTCTGAGATCTTAGTGGTATAATAAAATTATCAATCACCTGTCCTTGTTTTTGGATTGTGTACCAGAGCCAAAAAGCTTTCCCCCTTCTCTTTTAATGTAATCTTCTATTTCCAGCTTGACCCATCTTAGATCTATATGGGTCATTTCCAAATCCTATCATACCTTCTGGTATTAATGTGTGTGGAGTACCATTCTGGAGCATGTTAATGTGGGTACTACTTGCTTCTTCAGAGTGTGTATGTATAGGATTGATCTGAGAGTGTCCTCTGTTTCTCAAGGTATTATTTTTCTTCTTTGCAGCTGAAGATCATTTATCTAAAATGTTGGATGGCCAACTCAAACTTCCAGCACTTTGCAAGTTCTGTGATGTTAAATTAACCAGCTGCAAAAACGAGGGCCATTGCAAGAGTCAGTGTAATATCACATCTATCTGTGCTGATAAGAATGAAGTATGTGTAGCAGTTTGGTAAGTTCATTCAGGCTATACACAATTTAAACTGTTTCTCACCAAATCTAGAATTTATTCAGCCAACCCTTCAAATTCCTTTCAATTCTATGTTTCCTTTACTTTCATTGTCTGTATATGCATTTGGATAGTATAGCAAGTTTTAAAGATAAAAGATTTTATATATATATATCTTTTATAATCTTGTCTCTGTGTGTGAGTGTGTGTGTGTGTACGTGTGCGTGCGTGTATGTGTGTCTCTCTCTCTCTCTGTGTGTGTGTCTGTGTCTGTGTTTTAAACAATTCATATTATCAGACTGGAACAACGCATTTAAAATAACTTTGTAATCTCATTTTGCATGATGCCTATTAAGCAATAATCAGGCAGATCTTCATGCACTTGATGATGTGAAGAAGGACCTGCATGTAGAATGATAGCTGTTATGATGGTCCTCCTTCACATCATCACGTGCACGGAGATTCTCCTTCTGCGCCAAGATTGGTTGAGTGTGATAGCTCTGATCAACTTTTGAAAGATATAGAAAGAAGACAGGTCTGGAATCATTTTTCTCAAACTCTGAGCTGTTGACAGAAAAATGGTCAGTCTTCTAAGATTTAAGCAGATTAGAAGTATGTTTTGACATGCCCATGTACATCCACTTCCCTGTGGCTCACAAAAACCAGTTCTCATATTAACACAAATGTATTGTTCCTCCTTTTAAAATACTGTCTTTTCAAGCAATCAGACTATTCAGAGCTACATGCCTGAAACACAATACATACAAACAGAGGAGTGCAACCCCCCCCCCCTCCGACTAACTGGTTAGAAAACAAAAGCAAGTTATTTTTTTCCACATGTGGATTGAAACAGGCTTAGGCAACTTGGTTTGTGCTGACAAAAATGAAATATGTGCAGCTCTTGGTTAGATTGTTCCAGATACATTCATAGCTGCACATTTGCTACATTGCTTTACACACAGAATCGATTTCTCGCCTTGCATGATCCACTGGGTGCCCAGTTGGAATTGATGAATCCAGGGTTTTTGCCCCCCTCCAGCACTATTTTGCATGTGCATCATTTCTAGCAAGTTGAAGTACCAATGGTGTTGGTCAGAGGGCAATTTTATTTCATTATAAACATTTAAGTGCTATCTTTGCTGTGAAAAGGTCCTGGAGGGACTTGCAACTATTAAAATCTCACTACAATTTAAAAACAACGAAGAGCATTTAAGAAGTCAGAAGAAAGCAATTTGTTTATAATAGCTAGAAGACAATACCACCCCGAGGAATTCAGAACAGCTATAATAGCACTGCTGTTTGTGTTTATGAATTCTGGGTGGTTTGACATTTAATGTAAACAATATTCTATTTCAATTAAACATATGGGGGAAAGGGGGAGAGAGCCACAGTTTGATATTCACTCAAAAATACTTATTATTGGTTTAATATTATCTTATTTTAAAAGTTAATGTATCTCTGTGGAACTCAGAATGGCATTTAAAATGTTTTCTCCAGTTTGGCTGATGTTTATTGATCTGGTTCAAACAATCATATCTTATCTTAATAAGCCAGAGGAAACAGAGCTTGTGCCGATGCATGATTGATGAAAAGAACCTTGTTTGTATCCATGTGTAATCATACCATGCCTTTTTCTTCCAAAGTGTTTCCCAGAATAAATAGAAATATTCATGGAAACAAATTTTTAAAGGAATATCATGCAGTCTGGTGAAGGATGACACTGCTTTTCCATGTTTCTAATTAGAGATGGGCACGAAATGAACAATTTTTGTTTCCGTTTTCGTTCTTTCGTTTTGTTAGCTAACGAAATGACAAACAAATTTTGTCTTTAAAATGAAACGAAACGAACAGAAACACCGGAAATTTTGTCGTGTGTTTCGTTTCCGTTACTGCAATATGAGTGAATTGCTTAAAATCCTAAAAAAATAAATTTTTTTTGAAATAAATGGTAACAAAATGGTAAAATGAATGAAAACAAAAATGAATTTTTTGCAAAAATTCACAAAAAATGGAAACGAACCGAAATGGACCCTCCAAACAACAAACGACAAACGAAATGCCATTTTTTTGATTCGTGCCTATCTCTATTTCTAATCTCAGACACTTCGTAGGGAGGACAGAAGCATGAGATCTCGATGGTTAAATGCAATTTAAGTTTTAGTACAGTGGGTTAGGTATACTCTGCCTCCTTCTTCCCCATACCTTTTTTCCAGGATTATTTCCTTTTAAAATAATTTCAATTGCCGTCTTTTGTTCTTTTAAAATCTCTTCGGGTTTTAGGAGGAAGAATGATAAAAATGTAACATTGGAAACAATATGTCACGACCCCACAAAAAAGCTTGATGGGCATGAGCTGGATGATTTCAATTCCAAGGAATGTATCATGAAAGAGAAGAAGGACATGGGAGGACTGCTGTTCATGTGTTCCTGCAAGGCGGAAGAATGCAACGATGAACTCATTTTTTCTTCTCCAAGTAGGTTCAGGTTTCTCATTCTATACATATGCTTTCTTATCTTTCTTTCCTCCTTTTGCTTTTCCATTGGTGCCACAATGGAGGAGGGTAGAAGGAGGAAGCTCTGACCTTTAGGATTTCCAGATTTAGAACAGCTGAATATTTCTTTGTCACAAGGGGAAAAAAGCTAGATAGCCTTTTGGTATTCCACTGGGCATCTTATCCGAAACTCTTGTCACTTAAGTTTTGTATAGTCAAGGGCCATAGAAGAAAGGAAGTTGCTTGTCTCCAGATTTTCCATCATGTTTTTAAACATATAGGGATTTCTCCCCACTGTGAATTTGGAACTACAGAGCATGCTACTACCAATGAGTTTGTAAGTTCCGAATGATATTGCACTATTTTATTGTGAGTTGTCACAGTAATGTACCGAGTGTGTACATTGTCCTGTTTTGCCCAACCCAAGTTTTGAAACTGGCATCTTCTTTCCAATTTCAGGTTTTGTTTTGTTTTGTTACAGCACAGTCACAGATTGTGATGTTTCTACAAAGGTGCCCTTTTTGCATCAGATATTTTGACATTATTGGTTTATATGTTTACACATGTATAATACCCTTTTGTTAACTGGCCAAAGAGCTATGATGAGCAATTTTGGCCACTGTGGCTTTGCAAGACTGGTTAAGTTTATGTCTTGTGAGATTGGTATGCACATTTTAAAAAGTAGAGGAATGAGGAGGAATGCTGAGTTCTGAGTATGCCATTGCCACCTTTGTTCTGTGCTAAGCCTGCCTGTTTTATGTTTCCTTCTATGTGAGGAGGAGTGGCTGGAAGTGATAGTCAAGCCAGGGACAAATACGTTTGTGTTTCCTCAGTAGTGACTGCCTGCTTGAGTGAGATTTTTAAAGCCTTACTGCTTTCAGTGTGTTTTTACTATTGCTTTTCTTTGCTGTTTCTCAGAGTGGCATTTGTTTGTTCCTTTTTAATATTTGTATACTTATCATTTTTAACTCTAAATACTATATTTTAAAGATGTAATCCACCTTGGGTTCTTTTTAAAGAGGAAGGTGGGGCGAAAATACATACATACATACATACAT
>JAHTLZ010003542.1:44000436-44080436 GCA_023846285.1 Phrynocephalus versicolor | reverse complement strand
ACAATACAGGACCCTCGTATTCTAGGTGCAAGATAACGGCTCTAGATCTTTTGTCAGGGGAGAGAGAAGATGGGCTGTAAGGGCAATTTTGCAGGGCCCTGTACCTGCTGATTTGTGAGCTCCCCATAAGCCTGTTTAATAGAGTGACTGGTTCATTCCTGGAGGAAGTTGTACCCTTAGTTAATACATGGAGGCAGAAGATGTGGGAAGATAGTTGAAAGGTTCAAAGGAGTTTGTGATGGAACACCCAAGCAGATATTTTCCACAGAAGTGGAAATGGGGACCATATTTTCCATTATGGAGATAAATGCACACCTCCGATATTCCTTATCAGAATTTAGCTGGTTCTAAATTCTCTTCTTAACCCAAATTTGCATGGATTGGTGAATCCATGGCTTAGTCAAGTTTGCATGGATTGCTGTAAACTCTTTGTTTCAGATGTGTAAAACCCATCTCTTTTCAAAGCCAATAAAAGTGTTTGATAAGACTGCCTTAGGGAAGCTTTACCTTTGATCTTTCCTGTTATTATTTAAACACCCCTTTTAATCTTATCTGTTTTCTTAATGATGCCCATTATTTCAATGCTGGCAAGGCAACCAAGCTGGCTCTACATAATAGTTGACTCTTAATGATGTCATTCATGACTTCCACCTCTGTGGAGGAAAAATAAGTAGAAAGGTTCTTACAGAGAAACTAATTAGAATTATAGTATTTTAAAATCAGTAGCAATATAAACAGTGGTTTTATGTGAAACATGTTTCTGTGTTAGTCTTCTATGTAGAGACTCTGATGACACACAAGAGGACTAACTGTTAGTAGAGTTAATGTGACTGCATCCTGCAAGAATTAACCAACCTTGCCACATTTGCCATGGCTGCATTTTAGTCAACTGTGTGCTCTCTAACCTTAGCATGTTTTGTAATGGAAACTTAATTAGACAGTTGTCTTTTAAGAAGAAAGAAAGAAGCCCGTAAGGTTTCCATTGTCCTAGATCAGTGATGACAAACCTTTTAGAGACCGAGTGCCCAAACTGTGATTCAAAACACACTACTTTTTCACAAAGTGTCAATACAGTAATTTAACCTGAATACAGGTGGCTGTGAAGGGGCAATAGCAGGTGCCCACAGAAAGGGCTCCAAGTGCCACCTTTGGCACCCATGTCATAGGTTTGCCAACCCTGTCCTAGATGAATTCCTGTAACCATTCTTTTGCAAAGAAAACTGCTCTGGTCCGTGCATGGGCAGAAAGTTGTATTACAGGAACTCGTGAGTCTGACAAGACTATCTTGCTAGATTGTTCTTCATTGACATCAAAGGTGGTGAGCTGTAATTGGCATGGGAGACTGTGTCTTCTTAGGTCTGATATGTATATGATTTCTGAGGTTATTTAAAAAGTTTATCTGTTCCTTCCTTTACGTCAAGGGAGGGCTAAATGTGATCTTCCAGATATGGTTGGACTGCAACTCCCATCATTCCTCACCATTGGATATCAGTCCAATGACAGCTGAAATATGCCTGCCTGCCTGACCTGGCAAGCATTTTCGGCTTGAATTAATTTAGCATTAGACCACAAGACTAACAATATTACTGGGTAGGTATAACAACTGCTGCTATATTTTATGTGATTGTGCTGCTACGTAGGTGCAAATTCTTCTTTATGTGTTGTTGATTTTATTATTTTGCTGTTGAGTAGACTGAAGACTTTACATTGATTTGATTTTTATTTGTAGCCCTTCATTGCTTTGATTGTATTGGTTTCTCTTGTTTTAATTGCTTGAAGCATTTTCGGGGGTAGGGGGACAAGGAGTAGAAATGTATACACTCTTCCAGCTAGACAAGCCATATCTGATAGATACCCCTGTCATTTCTTTCCATAGAAGAGATTAGTACCACTCTTGTTTTCTCATATGTTGCCTGGGCGGCAATTTCTACCTCCTCTACATGCTCAGTTTTTTGTTTAATTTGTGGACTGAGCTGTTAAAAGGAGGATTCCTTCTTGCATTTGTTTGCCTTGTGAGCCATGTGCAGAACATGTCACATGCTCACACTTTCTTTTTGCATGTACAACAGAAAGTGATCCTGTTTCTTGTCTCATGAATTAGAAACTCAGCCCAGTAATGCTTGTTACTGTGACTTGTCTCTGTTTCATCTGGCTAATAGTAATTTTAATCATATGTTAGTGCTCCGTGATCTGCATTCCAAAGCAACCGACGCACACTTGTAGATTTTGGCTGGCTTCTTATAAATTCGTCACATTGTATTTGTTTCTGCTGAAGCAGCTGAGTATAGTTGGCACACTGAAGCTATTTCCTGCCTGAGTGCTTACAGAAATGTCATGGGAATGCACCAAAATCTGTGCGTTCATTTCTAGCAAGGATGTATTATTCTGTAGAATTGATGCTGCTGCTTTAGAACGGAAATGAGAAACTCTGCTCTTCCCATTGTTATTGAACAACAACACTGATGTCCTTCATCACCACCAAACAGCACTAATCAGCCAAGCCAATAGTCAAGGTTGCTGGGCATTGTAGCTCAGAAAATTCTGATGAGCCACATTTTCCCACCCTCACTGTAGAGCAGTGGTTCCCAAACTTGGGTCCCAGATGATCTTGGACTATGATTCCCAGAAACCCTGGCCAGCACTGCGTAGTAGTGAAGGCCTCTAGAAATTTTACTGAAGAACATCTAGGGAACCAAGGTTAGGAAATCACTGCTATTGAGTGAAGCTCTACCTTTCTTCTTGGAAGAGCTTCTGTAATTCATTTATTTGTGGGTACTCCACCATACATAAACCCCTAAATCATGTGCCACTCTCAGGACAAATGCTTTGGTACAAAATCCCACCCTTAGTATATGTTAACCAGTAAGGAGAAGTATAATTTGGTGGTGGTGGTGGTCGGACAGAGTCTGCATAGGGCTGATAGGTATGTAGAAATTCCCTGTGTTGGATCAGTCTTTGCTGACAGAAAGGTCCAGCAATCAGGATCACTGGTAGGAGAGGGCTTAGTGACAAAGGGCATAATATCCTATTGCGTGTTGTAGTACAGGTTCTAATTCCCTTCCAATCTCCTCCTTCACCCACAATGCAACCTGCTTTTTAGGGCAGCCATTTTGTTTACCTTGTAATGCTCTTCAAATCAAATGTGAGAGGAATTTTGAGCGTTCGTCTTGACTTTACTGGCTTTAGTATATTGCAGAAATCCTCCATCAAGGCAATTCAACGCCATGTTCAGAGGGGGACATCTGCCTCTGAAGCAAAAATTGGCTAGTTAAAGCATGTGCGTATGAAATCCAAAACTTCCCGTTGTAACACTTGCTTTTACGCTGTGCAGAACTGGCGTATTGTCATTTTTTTATTGTTGTGGATTAGTGTTCCTTTTAAATGAAAGCAGCCCCTTTGGGTTGCTTGCCTGGTTAGCCATAGCAGGAAGACAAACGATTTTTACAATATCAGACATGCGGTTTCCTGTCTGTGTTTAACTCTGAGCAGAACATCACGGCCAGCTGGTCTACTGCTCTTCCAGACTACTAGATAATAGCCTGTAACACGTTTGTCTTTGGGACTGTCAACCAGATGCATCTTTCAGTTGGCTCTTCCTTCTATGTAATCTGCTGCTTCTTTAGTCGAGTGTGGATTCTTGTGTGTGTGTTTATATAGATTTTTTCCTGCCCTGCTTAATTCAGAAGAGTTGACCCTTTCATTTCTACTATAACCTACAGATGTCCAGCAAAGAGAATTGCACAAACATGAACAAATTTCGAATCAAGGTGCTAATTCACTTGATTTTCCCCTCATTTGTTAACTTGATTTTATTTCCGGTCAGCTTCAAGCATCTGACTGTTAAAGATGTATTGAAATATTTATGCCTAGATAGAAGAAAGGCATGTTTGTCAAAGATAAAATATAATAATGAATGCAACAGCAAGTTGTATTCTGAGACTGCTAACCTTCTGAGACTGCTTACCTTGCAGATGTAAAATTTCCAGAAATTTTGAAGCTCAGGGAAAAAAACTGTTTTTTCCCAGGTTGTTTTGGGGAAAAACAGATTTTTTGAGAAAAAATGAAAAAAAAAAAGCTACTTCAACACCACCACCACCCTTTTTACAGCTTGAAAGTCATTCTGCTACTGTAGGAACATAAAATATGGCTATGGACAGTTTGACTTGGCATGAAATTATCACAACAAGCATATTAAAATATAATGTAGCCAAACAATTATTACAAATAGAATTTACTTTTTAAATAATATTTATATGTAATTGTAGTAGTCATTAAATTATTATTGACACAAAGTTTATACACTTATGTAGCTAAATGATTCAATTTTCTGGAATCAGTTAAATGAATATCAACTCTTACCAATCATCCCCACCCAGATGCAGGAACAAAAATGAAACCTTTTTCTTTTTCTTGTGACAATAGCCTCCTACAGCAGTGATGGTGAATCTTTTAGAGACCACCCAAACTGTGATTTAAAACCCACTAATTTTTCGCAAGGTGTCAATACATCAATTTAACCTGAATACAGGTGGCTATGAGGGGGCAATGTGGTGTGTTCATAGAAAGGGCTCCAAGTGCCACCTTTGGCGCCCTTGCCATAGGTTAGCCAAAACTGTCTTAAAGGAAGGAATGCATCTTGTTTTTGCATTGGAGAGTTCAATTTGTAACCTATGACTTGCTTGTCCTCAGAAATTCGAATAATCTGTTAATACGCATTTTTTAAAGAAATTGTTTGGAAAATATTTGAACACCCTGTTTTAAGATACTGTATTTTATTCATCATGTTAAAACAAAACATTCCATAATCATTTTTTCTTTTTCTTTTTTCAATTTTTCCAATTTTTCAGGAAAAAACACAAAAAGGCTTCAGGGGGGGAAAAAACAGGAAAATGGGTGTTTTTTTCTGTTTTTTCACATCTCTACCTTAGTCTCTGAAGTTAGACGCTACAACCCATTTAAATATGGCTTGTCAGTCATGGTGGGCACTAAGAAACCTAAATTAAAAAAATATTTATAATGAGTGGAGTACAGACTAAAATATTCTTTTCTGTGGAGTTTTTATTTTAAACTTCTCACATTTCACTGGGTGGGGAGCTGAATATGTGCCTAATAAAATGGATATGATTCATTTTGATAACTAAAGCTTTGAATCATGCTCTGAGTAAGAGAAAGATGTTCTTTCAACTTGGACAATCATTTTAAATTAAATGTTGAAGAGTCCTGTGTGTGTTGTTTGTCTGTGCCTATGTGTACACATGGTGATGGGGAAATAAACTTGAGAATGAGTGGCATATGGTGGTTAGGTTATCGTCTTCTCATTGCCAAACAAAACTGAGACAGACTGGCAAGCAACTGGCACCCACTGTAACTGGCTGTGGTGTATTTCCTTGGAAAAACTGCCTTTGAAAACAGTCTTGCGCCTGCCTGAGTCCCTATGTAACTGTTGGAGCAAGACTGAAGAAGAAATCCAAATTTTACAGCAAAAACACTTTTTTCCATCAAAATGAAAGGGGAAAGCAAAATTATAGAAAATGAAATGTGATGTTTAATAGAGCTTTGGAAAGTTACATTTTTAGATTTCACCTTCCAGAATCCTTTACTCTGTCACTGCTTCAGAAGAGAATATTCTGTTGTGAATATATCTGTTGTGAAAAGGAGGAGAAAGAACAGTAAGCCAGGACTAGAAAGCAAAGTGTTCTGCTTATATAGATGCCCTAAGCACATCCGATCTCACCTGATTTTGGAAGCTAAGCAGGGTCGGCCCTGGTTAGTACTTGGATGGGAGACCACCAGGGAATACCAGGGGCTGTAGGCACCTGGAGTAGGAACTGGCAAACCACTCCAGTATTCCTGCCAAGAAAACTCCATGGACATGGGTTCACGAAGAGTCGGTCACGACTGTAACAACACGACGACGATACCACTTCAAGTGCTCTCTGGGTGGTTTACAGTTTTTAATTATAGTATGCAGCCTACACATGGTCCCCCACCCCCAGCAAAAATGTTGTACAAAATTTACTGACCTCAGAAGGATGGAAGGCTACATCAACCATGAGCCTGCTACCTGGGATTCAACCCCAGGTTGTGAGCACAGTTTTACCTGCAGTACAGGCATTTAACCAGGATTGGATACTATGTTTGACTTATAAGAAATATCTTGCCTTCTCCATGGCATCTTAGAGTGAAATCATACGTCACAAGAACTGCTTACTTTTATTTATTGTAATGTAAGGGCAGGGCATCCATGATCTAGACTTGGGATTGTAAGAATGGAAGATGCCTACGTAAATAGCAAGGAAAAATATTATTGATATATTGTTTATTTTAGTCACGACACAAGCTGTCTCACTGATAGCTTGTTATGTTGAATGTTTATGCCCCATCTTTCTCCTAATGAGGACCCGGGGTAGATCCAAGAGGACATAAAACAACCACAGTTATCGAGTAAAGCAGAGAAAACAGAGGAGCAAACAGCATGGGACCACAAGCATATAAAATCCCGGACAAAGTTAGACATTCACACCTGTCAGTTCTGTTTGAATCTATAAACGCCCACTCAGTCATTCCCTATCCAGATAAGCTCACCATACTTTGGTTGTCATGATTGGCCACTCCTTTATCACTTCACATGGAAAGCAAATAGTTCACACAGGAAGTGTTCCTGTACTATAAGTATGGCTACTCTGAGCAGCCATTAGTGCTGAGAGGGGTCCCTTTGCCCTCCCCCGCAATGGTGTTAAATTAGAATTATGGACCACATGCCCTTAAGCTCAGAGCCTATATAAGGCTCTGATGTAGGCATCCCTACCTCTTTTTGCCTCATTACCTTTGGGGCAGGTGCTGCAAGTTAATTAGCCCCCTTTTAATTGATGTCACTTGCACTTTTATGAGGTCCCCTTGCTTTGTCTGTTACAATTATTTTATGACACTCTATTAATAAATTGTGGCCCAATTTCAATTCCATAATCCTTGACTCGCCTCTTTATTTAGGGGCTGGGGTAGCTAATGTTGTTTCTGTACTCAACCAAGAACTCTAGAAAATCAGAGGTCTTGGTCCCATGTAGAGTCTACAATTCAGTGGGACTGTCTTCCCTGCAGAGTTTATATTTTTCTCATGCAAAAAGCAGCAGTGGAGAGGGGAAGGGCTAGTTGCCTCACTCTGAGCCTTGTCTGAAAAGTTGCTTAGAAATCAGTTTTGTCTTGTTGAGCCATTAAAAAAAATCATCTGAAAACATTGTTGGATTGTTGTGCAAACTACCCATATACTAAATATAATTGGCCCAAATGGGTTATTCATTTATAGTCATTGTGCAATTTCATTAAACAAATTACAAAAATGATAAAGGCTCCCCCTGCACATGCATACTGGTCATATCTGACTCTAGGGGCGGTGCTCATCTCCGTATTCAAGCTGAAGAGCCAGTGTTGTGCAAATCCATGGCCACATGGCCAGCATGGCTACAAGGAAACACTGTTTTACCTTCCCACTTTTTACGGCGGTACCTACTGTTGGCTGCAAAGTCGGCAGCTCGGCGGTTTGAATCCCGGGTGCCACGCAGCGGAGCGAGCTCCCGCTGATAACCCCAGCTCCTGCCAACCTAGCAGTTCAAAAGCATGTAAATGCAAGTAGATAAATAGGTACCGCCGTAAAAAGTGGGAAGGTAAAACAGTGTTTCCTTGCAGCCATGCCGGCCACATGGCCATGGACTTGCACAGCACTGGCTCTTCTGGTTTGAATACGGAGATGAGCACCGCCCCTAGAGTCGGACACGACTAGCATGCATATGTGGGGGGAACCTTTACCTTTACCTTTACCTACTTATCTACTTGCATTTACATGCTTTCAAACTGCTAGGTTGGCAGGAGCTGGGGTGGCACCCAAGATTTGAACCGCCAAGCTGCTGATGTTGCAGCCAACAGTTTTCAGTGCCTTAGTACACTGAGCCACTACTCCCCGTAACATAATTACTACCTGCGTATTTATTCATTGCAATTCAGCAGAATGTGGCTTATCCTCCCAGTGAGGTTGGGTCCCCCCCCCCTTTAGTGGACTACATAAGCGTCAGAAACAATAAACATGAACAACTGACACAGTTTGAAAGGGGATGGCAAAGTAAAAGGAAGGAGAAAACATTTGCAAACAACAGGAAACAGGAAAAGAATGCAAATAACAACCTTGGCACTTTCTTAGAAGAACAATTGGCTTCTAACATCTGTTAGTCTGATAAGAATTTAAGAAATGCTACTCCACCAATTGGCTATGCTGGCTGGGGTATTCTGGGTGGTGTAGTATGCCTGTCAGTGAGATATGAGGAATGGATTATTCAGAAGAAAGCAAAGCCTGTACCAATGCATGTATAACGGTTTGGGAATGAATGCTATCCAAAACATTCAAGAGTCACCGGGAATGTTTACATAACAACAACAGCAGCAGTACAGTGAAAGAGAATGAAAAATAAGGGGACTCAATGAATAGCTGCCCTGAATCCTTGCTAATATCTGGAAGATGGACTGGATGCACACCTTGATGCTTTAAGGCTATTTGATTGTGTCAAGGGAGGTAAGGACACTTGTTAGGAGTCTAGACTCCATTATTGGTCTGTATCCCTGACAGGGTTAACCAAGGTGAAAGGATGAGAGCAGAGATACTACTAGACTACAGCTACATTGTGATTTATCTCCCATTTAGTCTCACTCTGGGTAGAGTTAAGTCCAGTGTATTTTCTGGCAACTTACCGCCTCACCAACAGGAACTACTGTTTTGGGGAGTGATCAGGATTGCATCATTTCATTTCAATTTATGATTGAAATAATAGGGAAAAATGCTAGACTGCAGCAACTTTAGGACTATCACATTCATTTTACCAGCAAGTAAAGTGATTCTCAGGATTTTATTAGAAATATTCACCATTTTTGTAGTACAAAATGAACTGTTGAAGCAGAATTTAGATAAGGAAGAAACACTAGAAGTAATATAAATATACTGAGGCTACTGGAATACGCCGGAGAAATTCAGAGGAAATTCAGTTTGACTGTGTTGATTCTTATAAGCAATGGTCATCGAGAAGGGACTGAATATGCCTGATTGTCCTGATACCTTCTCTTAGGACAGAATATGGAGGCGGTGTCAGAGAAAGCTGTACAGTAGCTCCCCGGTACCCGCTGGGAATTGGTTCCAGGCCTTCCCGTGGATAATGAAAACTGTGGATAAGGGAGAACGCCTGCCCACTCACCTCCAACTGCTGTTTCCTGACAGTAGCTTGCTTTATGACTGCTGTTTTGAGACAGTAGCTTGTTTATGGTTGCTCTTGGTGACAGTAGCTTGCTTTACAGATGCTATTTGTGACAATAGCTTGCTTTACAATTGCTGTTTGTGGCAACAGCTTGCTTTACAGCTTGCTATGTGGCTGCTGAATTGTTTAATTTTTTCCTCTGCCAACTGTGGATAACTGAATCAGTGGATATGGGGGTCCTACTGTACTTTTTCTTTGTATCTGTTCAATTCTGTACAAATAATAGACCATACAAAAACTTTATTACATTCATATGATGACAGAATGAAAATTAGCAGAGGACACATCAGTAATGTAAAGTGGAGGACAAATTAAACAGAATAGTGGACCCTGCCATCATATGGGATAGACATTAACAAAAAGAAGATGACAAATCAGTAATGTGTAAGGTGATGGTGTACTACTTGCAGAAAACAAAGATTTGAAACAATTGCTGATGAAGGTTAAAGAAAAATGCAAAAGCAGGATTACGGCTGAATATTAAGCAAACAAAATCATATCTTTGGAAGAATTAAGAATAACTTCAATGTTATTTATAAAGAAACGGAAATTGTTAAAAAAATTCTTTACCTTTGTTTAACCACTAAAGCAGGGACGGCAACTGAAAATATTAGTAAAAGATGAGATTTTGAAGAGTAGCTGTGTAGGAACTAGAAAAGATCCTTACGTGTAAGGATAGGTCACTGGAGACCAAAGCCAAGAACATCCATAATATGTTACTGTCCTGATGAATATGTACAGATACAGAAGCTACACACTGAAGAAAGATAACAAGGAAAATGGACTCATTCAAAATGAGGTGTTGGTGGATAGCTTTATGCCTACCACGGACTGCTATAAAAGAGAAATAAGTAGATTCAAGATCAAATCAAGCTTAAGGTTTGCTTGAAAGAAAAATGACTAAACTGAGTTTTTTGTAACCTGAACTATTGTGATAAGTCAAGGTTCAGTGGAAAAGACTATAGTTCCAGGAAACACTGAAGGCAGCAGAAAAAGAGGAAAGCCAACATTGATGATCTCATTAAAGGAAGCCTCAGCTTTAAGTTCGCAAGATCTGAGAAAGGTAGTTAGTTAATGATAGGATGTTTTAGCTCTTTAATGTATAGGGGAAGAAGAAAATAGAGGTGCTTTGAAAATAAATTTGAGCAACAATAACTCTGCATCAGTACTCAAGGAAGTATTTGTAAGAAGTCTGTTCAGTGCCTCCTTCAAACACTTGGAACACTTCCAGCACTATTTCTAATTTAGTATAACAAGACTGTTCCAGATCAAACAATATTATAATTCAGACATCCCTAAACCACACACTATGGGCACTACAAAAGATTACCATATACCATAACTAAAATTCAACTCCAGGACTAAAGGAAAAGGTTTTTTTGAGACACAATTTGTTTGTGCTACATTCTCTTTTTTTTTTTTTTTAATTAGGCAGTTGGAGCCCTATAGTTAATTCCAGCAATAGTAGCAGTAATTTTGGCTCAGTATTGATCAACTGCAGTTCTTTAGTCTAGCTAAAATAAGAAACTGGACCAGACCCTATGTAGCAGTTATACATGTGGCAACAGTGTTGGCGAACCTGTGGCACAAGTGCCACAGGTGGCACTCGGAGCCCTTTCTGTGGGCACCCGACATTGCCCCTTCACAGCCCCCTATATTAAATTGCTGTATTGGCACTTTGCGAAAAATTAGTGGGCTTTGAATCACAGTTTGGGCACTCGGTCTGTAAAAGGTTTGCCATCACTGCTTCAAGGTAACAAATTTGTAGCATTGCATTAGTATTTTAAACTTTAAAAGTTTGAATCTATCCCACACTTTGGTTTGGAAACCCAGAAACGATTCAAGGTGAAGCCCTTTACAAAATCTCACAATATAAATGTTTACAATATTATGCCACATCAGTCAAACACAGTTCTGTCAAACATATTCCCAAATCCTTAATAGCCTGAACAATTTCAGTCATAAAACAACCTGAAACAGAGCCAAACTAAGAGATGTTGACAGTTTCCATTTACAATCATATGTTTCATTGTTCTCAGCTTATGTTTGATGACACTTACTTCCAAAAGAATCTTCTTTTAAACAACTGTGTTCATTTTATGGGTCCTCAAAGGAACCTCAATATCATGCATTATAATGTAAATCATTTTCATCACATCTTACCAGTTCAATGACCCATATGCTCTGCTTCATTCACATCTTATCCAAAAGGTATATGAATGCTCAGATACCTTACTGTAGCTAAACTGCCCAAACTCTAATATGCACGAAGATCTACATAATTTTACCTATCAGGACACTCTATAAACATTTTAATAGTCACTTCTTGTCTCACAGATATTTTGCCACACTGAAAAATATTATTTTAAGAAATTTTGCAGAAGTTGTGGGCATTTCTGTTAGCCTCAGGAAAGTTAAAACAGGGCTTCATTCTACTGGGCCAGTGTCTGTGAAGACTCTCAGTCATCCAGGTGAGTTTATCAGGATGTTGAGTTATAGCAACTGTACTTCTTTTTCTTGAGAGATTTTTCTCAAGAAAAAGAAGTCCAGTTGCCATGACTCATCTTCCAGATAACTAGGCCAGTGTTGGCATATCTATGGAATGGGTGCCAAAGGTAGCACTTGGGAGCTCTTTCTGTGGACACCCAACATCACCCCTTTACAGCCACCTGTATTCAGGTTAAATTGCTGCATTGGCACTTTGCAAAAAATTAGTGGGTTCTGAATCACAGTTTGGGCACCCGGTCTCTAAAAGGCTTGCCATCACTGTGTGACAATATATGGAGAATTTACAAGCAAGCAATAATTCCTCTTCTTTGCCTCATTTAAAGTTCAGATAGGGAAAGTAATTCAATATTACCTGATATGGGTGATTATTGTTGTTTGTCACAGTCTGTGCCAAGGATAGGCAACCTGTTTCCCACCCAATGTTTTGGACGTTTGCCTATTTCAGGACCTTCAGGCATTGCTGGTAGGGTTTCTGGAACCCATAGGCAAAAATACCTGAAGAATGCCAGATTGCGTAGCACAGTAGGTGCCAATAACATTTTTTTCAAGCACCAAGGTCTGGAGCTACATGAGCTATGCCCATCCAGCTTCTATATCTAGTGATGTTTTGAGGTACTGGTTTTGAGAAATGGAAAATCAAACCCCACTTGGATATACCGTACTGTGTTTTGTGGTTGTGTAAATTCTGATTTTGTGTTAGAATGATCTGCAGTGTGTTGTTGATTACTGTGTTGTCATTGTACTTCTGTATGCATACTTCACTCACTATTTGTATTCTCTTCTTCTAGATGACAGCACCAGTTCCGACTTGAAAGATGTGATCTCCAAAGTTGCAGTCATAAGCCTAGTCCCATTGCTTGTGATTACCATTGCTGTTATCTTTATCTTTTACTGTTACCGGATCCAGAGGGCCAGGAAGGTGAACAAGTCATGGGACAAAAAAAAGTCCAGGACACATAAAGATTGCAGTGATGTTTGTGCCATTATGTTGGATGATGATCGTTCTGACATTAGTTCAACTTGTGCCAATAACATTAACCATAATACGGAGCTGTTGCCCATTGAGCTGGATACCCTGGTGGGCAAAGGTCGTTTTGCTGAAGTCTATAAGGCAAAACTGAAACAAAACACCTCAGAGCAATTTGAAACAGTGGCTGTCAAGATCTTTTCCTATGAAGAATATGCCTCCTGGAAGACTGAGAAAGACATCTTCTCTGATATTAACCTGAAGCATGAGAATATCCTTCAGTTCCTCACAGCCGAAGAACGCAAGACAGATCTAGGCAAGCAGTACTGGTTGATCACTGCCTTCCATGCAAGAGGAAATTTGCAGGAGTACCTTATAAAGCACATAATTAGCTGGGAGGACCTCTGGCGATTGGGTGGATCTTTGGCTCGAGGGATTGCCCACCTTCACAGTGACCATACACCTTGTGGCCGACCGAAGACACCCATCGTCCACAGAGACTTAAAGAGCTCAAACATCTTGGTGAAAAATGACTTAACCTGTTGCCTGTGTGACTTTGGTTTGTCACTGCGACTGGATCCTACTCTTTCTGTAGACGACTTGGCCAACAGTGGGCAGGTGAGGTGTGGCAGGGAGAGTAGTTGAAAAGTTAAAGGCTAGAATCTTGTTTCCTAAATGTAGAGCAGGAACAAAATTGCACAAGTATGTTCCATGCTGCACATGGTCTCTTCTTGTCCCCTCCCTCATTCTCACACTTGGTTTGAAATGTTTTACCAACTGGTGAGGCATGGGGAAGCTTCCATGATATATCTTATACTCTTGGTTTAGAGAGAGCAGGTCACTAGCCATGTGCTGTAATGCATGATCTGTTAAATCCCACCATTATAAAAACTTGAAAATGTTAACAGGAGGAAACTTCTGTAATGGAAGGAGGGCTAGCAGGGTCGTTGCTGACAAAGGTTGCTCCTGTCACAGGGAGGCAGACATGTTTTGCCACCACTATAATGGTATCCTCAGGTACTGACTTTTTCAGTTTCTGAAAGGAATGCCAAATTTTCATTCTGAAAACAGAAAAACAGGAGAATGCACTGTAAGCCACCAAGAGGAAAAGGGGATTAAACTTTCTCCTTTCCCCTTGCCTCCTCCTCCTGAAGAATCAGTCATACCTCTCTGTGTTTAATACTTCCCCCTTCACCTGCATAGCTCTCACCAGTATTCTGTTTATGTTTTATGATGAAATATTTTGAAAGGAAATGTTAAGAGAGAATAGAGCCCTCTCTGCTGGAGTGTTGTTATGTTATATTCTCCCATCTTAATATGGGAGAGTCATGGATCTGCCTCATGTGGAGAACCTCAGTAAGTAGAGAACTCTCTCCTCTTGAGACTCATCAGTTTCGGTGCGAACAAAGTGATGACAGAGGAGGTTGGCTGGAGTGCTTCTCTCCTCATGTGGTGAAGAAATACGCTTCATTCCACCTGAGTAGAGCTGAGGTGTTTTATTCAAAGTGTGAAATGGTCGTATTATATGAACTCCCTGAAGAGGATGCTTTATCTGAAGTATTTTTCACTCTTTCCTTTATGATGACAGGTTGGCACCGCAAGGTACATGGCTCCTGAAGTCCTAGAATCCAGAATGAACTTGGATAATGTTGAATCTTTCAAACAGACTGATGTATATTCCATGGCTTTGGTTCTGTGGGAAATGACATCTCGCTGCAATGATGTTGGAGGTACGTATGATGGACCGTCTTTACTCCCAGGGGTATTTTTACTTTTTACAGGTGCTACTAAATATTACTGGGTTGTACAAGTTGCAGTAGGCCTTCCCCCATTTGAGACTGATTTATGACATTTGAACTTTGCCCCTTTCTCTAGGCAGCTCAGAGTGCTTTACAATATGCTTTGTTAGTGGTCTGCCATCTAGACAGTTTTCAAGGCTGTCTAGATCTGCTTAGCCTGAGGAGCAGAACGCTGTCAATATGCTAGTCAGATATTCAGACTATGTTTTAAGCCAAGATGCAATAATCTGGTGCCCTCTAGATGTATTTCTTTGCAGCCCCTGTCATTTCCGACTGCGACGAGCTATGCAGGCATCTGTTCTATAGCAGTCTCTGTGCATTGTTAAACTGTTTTTCCTCCTGTCATATTTGATGACAGTTGGGATTCACCTGCAGCTAACCCTCTATGTTGCTCCAACCTTTTGTATCTAGTTGGGTTCATTTGAAAACAAATAAAGATGCCACTGTCACTATCACGTTTAAGGGGGAAAGTAATGATTTTGCTTAAATATTGTTATTACTGTATGTGTTGCTTTGTCACTTCCAACTTGTGGTGACCCTATGAAAATGTCCTGTTATGGATAGTAGAGATGGGCACGACCAGGAATTTTTTTTTCCGAGTTGTCGTTTTTCGGGACGGGTCCGTTTCGGCTCGTTTCCGTTTTTCGTGAAATTTTTCAAAAATTTGTCGTTTCGTCGTGTCGTTTGTCGTTACTGCCACGATTTAACGCGACTTGACTTCCAGTTCCCAGAGCATGGGGTTAGGGGGTAAGGGCTAGGCTTAGGATAACGGTTAAGGTTAGGGTGGGTTAGTGGGCTGTACCTCTGGGTGCCTCTGGCCCACTAAGAACACAGTGTACTGGTGTATGGGTTAGGGTTAGGGTTAGGATTACGATTAGGGTTGGTGGGCTTTTAATGCTCTCTCTGGCACATCCAGAAGTCTCAGCAAAACCTGGCCATGCGATTGGTGGAATGGCTCCAAAAATTTGCATGGTCCCATCCCATGGCCAGCCCATCATTGCGCGTGCGCAGGTGTAAAAAAATAAAAATAAAATAAAATAAAATCAATGGAGACGTTTTATTGCAAGAAAAACCCACTGCTGCTACTGTAAAAATTCAAGCATTTAAAATAGCTAATTTTCACATGTTTCTGTGGTGCTTTGGTGGGTTTTTGTGCCACGATTTCAAAAAAAATATTGCGGTCGCCATTTTGGATCCCCCTGCACCGCATGGCAAATGGAGACGCCGAGGATGCCCCCTCCCAGCCTGGTACCAGCAGCCCAGGACGGGGGGGAGGCTGGAGTGGGGACCCCCCCCCCAGAAACCACCCCTCTGGTAGGTGCCCTCAGGCAGGCATATTTTCACCTGCTTTTTTGGCCGGGAATCGGGGTTTTTTTATTTTTAAAACTTTTTTTCTGTGCTGCTTGGCATCGCGCGATCGCTGCCAGGAACGACAGCGACAAATCAGACCCAATTTTTCTTTTGTCGGTTCAAGTTCGAGTTCTGGGGGAGTAATTGTCATTACCGTTTCCGTTGCGTAACGGAAACGAGTAACGGAAACGGAAATGAGAATTTCGTCAAGTCGTGCCCATGTCTAATGGATAGCCTTGCTCAGATCTTTGAAAGCTGAAACCATGGATTCCTTCATGTTCTGTCTTCTTTTCCTGTTGCTTCCATGTCTCCCATCTTTATGGGTTTTTTTCAGTCCGACTTCCTGTGATATGCTTAAAGTGTGACATTCTCAGGTTAGCTGCTTTGGAGAGTCGTGATTTGATTTAATCTAAACTACATTTGTCTTTTTGATGTTTGATGGTACAGTGGTACCTCAGTGTTTTGGAAAACCTCTGGCTCTGTAGCCAAATACCTAACTCACTCACTGAGTCACTGCAGCTTCTTCCATCAGTCCCAGTCAGCATAGCTAAGGGAGAAGTGTGATGGGAGATGCAGCCCACCAACCTCTAGACAAGAGCATGTATTGGCTACTTTTTTTTTTGCATAACCTCTAATATTTATAATGAATGTTGCAGTCTAAAGGAGGAATAAAGCAAATTGATTTCCAAGGATGGCTTCCTTCCAGTCTTCATAGCTGAGCCAGCTTTCCTTCTTTGGCCTCCTTGTTGTAGGTGTGGCTGCTGAGCTTCCTACCTCACATATCTTCACACTTCCTTCTGCTTTAATTACGAAGCTTTGAGTCATACCTCTGTGCCTGACATAATCTGTCTCTTTGTATTAAATGAACAGTACACAACCTGTGTTGGAGGGGAAATATATGTTCCTCAGTGTCTGGAATTCAACAATCTCCTTGCCTCTCAAATCAGATGCCAATGAGGTTAAAGTGTTCCCAATTCCAATGATCCTGAGCCCCCTTCCTCCATTGTGTGTGTTGGGGGGAGGGGTTTCTGCCTCTCTGGCTGATCTTACATGCAGCCTTTGGAGCCAGAATGCTTGTGCATTCCCATTTTGAAGAGTTGCAACAGTGGTCAAAATCCTGTTGCTTAGTGCAATACATTGCAGTACAGTACGTCCATTGAATCATTGGGGATTTAGTGAGTCAACTTGTTGATAAGTTGGTTCAAATGAGCTTACTCCAACTGTGTCTTACTCTGCTAAAGTAAGTTGCATTTAGTGTGGCCCTATTTGCTGGAATGAAATGTATAGCGTGTGTTGAGTCACTAAATCCCTAGAAATCCACATTAATTTAGTGGGCCTACTCTAGTGCTATTTTGCTACACTAAGAAACAGGATTTTGACCCGTATGTATTTTAAAACGGGGAGTAGGAAAAACCGTGTGGATTTCTACAGAAAAAAAGAAGGGAGAACAACATTGACATGAATGTGCTACCTGATTAGTAACACAGAGCCTTTTCACATGACCCCTAAGATCCACTGGCCACTTAAACTCGGACCAGAGATCTTGGGGGTTCGTTGCTCTTCCTGCGTCACCACCCCTCCGCATTTCCTTGCTCCTGTCTGCGTGAGGGGAGGGAGGAAAAAAGAGAGGAAAAAAATGCAGGCTCAGCTCTGAAGCTGCCATTCTCTTCTGTTTGTTTGTTTTTTTGCCTCCCTCCCCTTCTCTTAAAGGGGCGGGAGGCAAAAAAACCAAACAGAAGCGAGGAGAGCCCGGCACTCACCAGATTAAATCCGGACCTGGGGATTTTCACCCTCCTAGAGCAGGTACAAGAAAAGTGCACTGGGACGTGCTTAGGTGGGCGTGGTCACACTTAATTTCCTGCAAACTCCGGAGCTGGTGGGGAAACAGTTGTAAGCTCCGGAGCTTGCAGCCATTTGCTGCGGAGTTTAGGGGTCGTGTACAAATACCCACAGTGGCCATGATCCTGCCGCTTATGCCCACCAATGTAACTTCACTCCCATGATTTTTAGCAGCAGATTGCCATCAGTTAAAATGGAGTGCTGGTTTTAATCACCAAAAATCAGTCATGTGACTTGGCACGCAAAAATAATCATCGACTTCTTAAATGGCAGAAATTTGCTGCTGAAATTTAAACAATGGAGTTAAAACCAGCATGAATAAGTAATAGGCTTTCCAGCCAGCATTGTTGTTTCTAAGACAACTTTTAAAAAATGTAGTGCACAATTCTGTAACAAGGATTTATACAGGTATAGTGAAGTGTGCAGGATTTTCTACACATAGTGTAGAACAGAACTGGTGTGAAGAATTCCTGGATACAGTCTTCATAGTATCGTAATTGCTTTCAGACAGGATTTGCTTAATACCAAAGAGAGAGAGAGAGAGAGTTGGATCCATACACTGAAGCTATAAATAGTAGTGTTAGTTTCAGGTGAAGCGTTGGCCTGAAGGGGGTTAAAAACCGACTTCGGGGATTCAAGTCTGACAAGCTTCTATGTGGGAAGGAGGGCACAGTTTGCCTAATGTTTCACTGGAGTATAATTTAGAAGTCATATTTAGAAACTCCGCAGTGCTGCTTTTGGGAAAGCTTAAGCTGCTCCATTGCCCTGCTAGCTTGGTATTTCAGTCGGCATAGCAGCTGTGTGCCAGATGTTACACTTTGTGAGAAATATAATTTCCACCCAAGCATTTTGCCTTTGTGCTTCGCATGAGTACTGTGAGAAAAAGGAAAGCATGGAGAGAGCCTTAAGTGATCTGACAGCTCTCTTTTAAAGTCACTGAGTTTCAAGCCCTTTGTTGCCAGGACATGACATCAGTCAGAACGAGCGAGGGTACCAGGGAGTAATTTGGAAAATACCTTTCAAAATGGCTTCGTTCTATTCCTTCAGGCTGCTCTGAGCAGCAGCAGCAGAACGTCATCGCTTGAAAGATTCCACGGGCTCGACTAAAACAATGCCTTCCGTTGAAGTATAACAGTACAGAAAGAAATGGTCTGTGGTGGAACTGAGAAATGCTTTGTTATTGTGGGGAACAGAGGGGATAAAAGGCTCAATATTTCTGAGGGGGAACGTTTTTGTACTTCATTCTCCAAGTGTTCAAAAGCTGGTGATGTTTGGCTATCAATCCACACTGGGCTTGTTATTGCAGCAGTGGACATTGGGTCAAATAATTCAGTGGAAAAGACAAAACTACTTATATTTTTCTCATTCTATACCTTGAGATGCCTGTCTTTTAAAACAAAAATGAGAGGCAGCAGGGATAGGAAGGATCTTGACCAAGCTTTGCATGGAAATCGTTGTGGGTGGGTGGGTGGGTGGGTGGAGTCCCCACATACACTACGTAAAATTTGTAGCACTGAGAAGCGGCGTAGTCACAGTGGCACAAAACTTAGTTGTGGGGCTGACCATGCAGATTCTAAACAAAGGTTAGATAGAAGTAGCTGTGTGCAACTTTTCAGATTTTCGTTTTAATTTTTGAAATTTAAGAAGTGGATATTACCTTCATCCCCTCTCCCTGGAGACGAAAACTTAGGACTTCTCAAACTACCCTTTTTGGTATGCCTCTAGTCATATTTGCTTCCTTATATTGTCTCCAGGAAATGTATAGCTTGTGCCTGTTTTCGTGCCTGTGTTCTAGTTTTGCCACACATCCTTTCATGTCAAAAATAGATAATGGGAAATTACCTCATCCAGGCTGCTTGATATGTTGTGGACTTATCAGTGCTCAGCAGAAAATCATGTGTTTGGTGATTGCATGGTGTCCATTACAACAGAACTTGGCCACAAGGATATGTAATCTTTTTGCAAAAGCATAGAATTCACAACAGCACATTTAAACTCAATAAATGCCAGTTTTGATAGAAATCATGGTAGAACAGAACTTCTTTTGGGCAAACAGAAGGATTTAAACCATTATAGAAATAAAGGGTAATAACCACACAGTACAGAAAAGGCTTCTAGTTTGAGCAGCCCATTTTCTGCATTATTCAGGACATTCCTTATTAATGCTACTGTTAATCCTGCTAATGTTATTCAGACACGACATATTTTAATGAGATAGCCAAGACTGTTTTTGATGCATTGCCTGGCATGTGGGACATCAGGAGGTTTGTCCCCTAATAAAACAGAAACTAGATATTTATATTTTTGAACATGATTCATTGGAAATTGAGGAAGGATCCTAGCTCATAGTACCCCATCTTCAGATCCCACTATTTACCTGTAGGACTGGAAGATGAGTCCTGTCTTGAAATCCCAGAGGGTTGCCGGCCAGCCGGTATAAACTTAGTGAGCAGAACAGGTGGAGGGACTGACATATGTCAGTGTCTTTGCAACTGTGGTAGCCACTTATGTGCAAGCACTTGCCCATCTGTATTTATTATTATTTATTTTATTTTAAATATTTTACCTCTCCTTTGTATTTACAAAGGATCCAAGGCAGGTTATGTCATTAAAAGGCAATATTTAAAGCTAAAAACTAAAAATGATCAAATACCACACTAAAAGACAGTAAACAAAACATGATACCAGAACAACACATCCAAAGCAGTTAGGAATAACCAGTCATTAAAAACCCCACTCAAGCAGTCAGTCATTAAGGGGAAGCTTATATGAAGATAAAGTTCTTTGCTTACTTGTGGAAAGATGGGGCCAGCTTGGTCTTCAGTGGGAGGGAGTTCCAAAGTCTGTGAGCAGCAACAGAGACGTCCCCATATAACACAGCTATGATGGTGCACCCCACAAATAGAGATGGGCACGACTCAGGAAAATGGTTTTTCGTTTTTCGTTTAGGGGTCCGTTTCGGCTCGTTTCCGTTTTCGTGAGCTAATTTTCAAAATTTTTCATTTTTGTTTCGTTTCGTAACGAAAACGAAAACAAAATTTTTTTCGTTTTCCCCATTTAGTGCCATTAAATGCTTTTGCCGTAACGAAAAACGAAAATTGGCTCAAAATTAGTCATTTCGTTTCCATTTCCGTTCCATTTGGGAGCCAATTTTTGTTTTTCGGTTCGTTGCGTAACAAAAACGAAAAACAAAAACGGAAATGAAAATTTCGCTAAGTCGTGCCCATCTCTACCCACAAACCCTACAGATATTAGTAACCAGCTCTAGAGGTCTGGTAAAGTCTCAGGAGCAAGTTTTCTGTGGGTGCAGCTAGATGGCCAAGTTGTCCCAGGCTAAACAGGTTTATATTGAGGTGTGCTATGTCTACCTCCACATGAAAAGATTGGGTGATTGGGGGGAGGAAGCTACATTATTTTGCCTGTTCCTCTTTTTTAATGGAAAGGGAGGGGGAGAAAAAATATCCCATTCATTATCTCCTCTTGTCTCCCTCTTCCCTGGGAAGCAGGAAGAACCTGCAATTTTTTTTAAAAAAAAATATGGCATAGCACTGAATTGGTTTACCAATCAACCAACACAACATTAAATTACAAAATGATATTTTTAAAAATATCATCACGTCCTTTGCCAAACAACAGTTAAGCCATCAACTTCAGTTTGATCTTGGCAATCATGAATGCCAGAACCGAGCAAACAAAAACAAACAAACAAACAAAACAGTAGCCCAGGAATCGAAAAGTGGCCACCAAAAAAAAAAAAAATCAGTAAACCACCCACAGAGTGCCATCTGATCTCATCAGTATAGGTGAAAACCAACATAAAAATGTGTGCAAACATGTTTGGGTTCCATTGATCTTGTTTTCATTTTGATGGCTGTTCTAGAGTTGAGAAACCTCTTGGCAGGATGTCCAAAACCACCAGTATTTGTGTGAAGACTTCTCTGCTTGGGTGGGAGTTCAGTGATTTAGGGATATGGTTTTAATTTGTCCTGTGGCAGTTCTGTCTCGTCTTGTTCTAATTTAGCGTGTTGTTAGTGAGTTTAGTGCATTTTTCCTTTGGTGAGCTCAAGGCAGCGAATATGGCTATCTTCCTGGCCTCGTTATCTTTGTAATAACCCTGTGAGGTAAGTTAGACTGATAGAGAATTTATGCAGTAAGGCCACATT
This sequence comes from Phrynocephalus versicolor, assembly GCA_023846285.1. Classification (NCBI taxonomy): domain Eukaryota; kingdom Metazoa; phylum Chordata; class Lepidosauria; order Squamata; family Agamidae; genus Phrynocephalus; species Phrynocephalus versicolor. The sequence continues at coordinate 44,058,517 of JAHTLZ010003542.1, read as the reverse complement.
ATATATAGTTTCATAATTTGTTGAGATTTGAATGTGTGTCTCCCAAGATCCAGTACAACAGATAAGCCCGTGTTGTTTATACAGTATATCTGGCTGTGGAATCAGAGGTTAGGAGTTTGATGGCCCACTGTGCCTCCTTGAAAAGGGTTGGATTTGGTGATGATGATGATGATGATGATGATGATGATGACGATGATGATGATGATGATGATGATGATGATGATGATGATGATGATGATGATGATGATAAACAACTTTATTTTTATGCCACCTTTCTCCTCAAATATTAAACATGGCATATATTCCTTGGGAGGGGAAAAGGATGGTTTTGTGGGTAGCTGAACCGGACCGTTGCTCAGGACACAAGGTGATAGAGCGCAAAAAAATGAACTTAATGCTTGATGTCTGCTCTGTCTCAAGTATTTGGAGCACACATTGAGGAATATAAACAGTGGGCATAATTTACATACACAAAACTATTTTAACTGTAGAAACTGCTGCTGTCTGGGGATCAAGAGTTGGCATCATATCAACTTAATCTAGCAGCTTCAATATTGACCATGATACTCCCCCCCCTTTCATATCAAGTTCTATAGGTTGTCTGAATACCAGATACAAAAATATGCTTCCATGTGTGTATGTGCCAATTTCTATCAGTTAGCTATGTGGTATGGTTCTTTTCCAATGTCCAAGTTAATACAGTTCCTTCTAAATAAAAATTAAAATAGGACTTGATTTTTGAGGCCACATTATGAAAAACACTGCTAATGCTACCAGCCCAACTGGAAAAAACCTGCACAAATTATTGGAGTGGAGTGGGAATTTCCAAAGCCAGGGCCGATTATTTGCCGATTGCTTTGAGAGTTTGCAGCCAAATCCACATCTTGGCTTCTTAACTATCAAGAACATTTTTGTTAGGCCAGACACTGTTTTCCATCCCTGAAAGAATGGGTCTAAAAATGCAAGATTCCAATAACAAATTTGATTTGGGGAAAGTGCATCTCAGGCCACCTGTGTTATTATTAGCCCATCGCTTTTTTAAGGTGGGTAAGCAACTAGTCAGTCCTAGACACAGAAGAAATAAGACCAGAAAAAGCAAGCTTGGAGTGCTATGCTTTCTCCTTGGTTAGATGATAAGTGCATGAGCAGTCAGCAGACTGCATCTGTCATGGGGAAACGAAAGCATTTCCATGTGATCTGAGCCTACAAACGTAACAGAGAATCTTGTGTTTGCTTATTATCTTGGCAGAGGTGAAAGAATACGAGCCACCCTTTGGTTCTAAAGTGCGAGAACATCCTTGTGTTGAAAGCATGAAGGACAACGTCTTGAGGGACAGAGGGCGACCGGAAATTCCTAACTCGTGGCTCAACCATCAGGTAAAAGCATCAGCTTGTATTGCCAAGATGTTGAGGGAACTAGTCCAACAGAAGGTTAGCAGGATTTCAGGGAAGCAAAAATTGTTTCTTGGACCAAGAGAGTGTAGTCACCTAAAACTCCCAATATCCTCTAGTTAGCATGGGCAGGCTGGCTGAGGAAATATGAGAGTTGTGCTCTAAAATATGAATCCTTTCCCAATTCTAATTGTAGTTCTATATTTTTCTTCTACTATTTGCATGTTCTCTGCCTTTTGTTATCAACCCCCCCCCCTTTTTTTTTTTTTTGCAAGATGCTACAACTGCATTAACACTGGTTGGGTATGTTTGTACTCAATTTGAGCAGCACAGCCTAAGCTACTTAAGGCTACCACCCGATTAGTTTATGAAGTGGCTGCGTCAAATGTCAGTAAATGGTCTACTGGGAATCAACCAGAAACCTAGTTAGGATAGGTCAATTGGAGATTTGACCAAGGGTACCAAAATTCAGAGCTGCCTAGATGCCCTAAGCACATCCGATCTCGCCTGATTTCGGAAGCTAATCAGGGTCGGCCCTGGTTAGTACTTGGATGGGAGACCACCAGGGAATACCAGGTGCTTTAGGCGCCTGGAGAAGGAACTGGCAAGCCACTCCAGTATTCCTGCCAAGAAAACTCCATGGACATGTGGTCACGAAGAGTCGGTCACGACTGTAACGACACAACACACACACACCAAGATTCAGAGTGCACCGAACATACTACTGAAAGAGCCCAAACGTGCATCAGGATTGCCTCCATAGATGCTCCTCTGCAGGTGAAAGGAAATGGAGAAGAGGGAAATGAAGTGCAAAATTGGTATGGCTATCACAGCCACGTACTGGCATTCCCGCCCATTCTTCTCTCCTTTCCCCTTGTATGCCGGGCTCATGTGTCCCAAGCTTAACCAGGTTAACATCAACACTCCTGCTGCCAAAATTTCTAGTTATGGCTCCAGAACCAGTCACTGGTGTTTGTTGGCCACCTTTTGAAACTCTCGGTACTCCTGCAAAACACCAAAATCTGAAGCACTTGGTGCCGTGTTAGCCTTAATATATTCAAAGTCTTCCTCTACGTTTGTACTTGGTAATCTACCCATTATTCATAATACTAAACACTGGAATAGGTTTTACACAGCATTCCTTCCCCTCCTTTCCACTTCCTAATGACATTTGTTGCCCTAGTGATTTTCAAGTTAATGTCTAATATTTAATTTAACTTTAATGTCAGTCATTTCAATTCAAAGAAAATGAATATTATTTGTGCACGTCTCAATATGATTGTGCCATTGACATCTGTCACTGTTGCCCATTAGGTAAATTATATAACAAGTACTGAACTATGTGATACTAAACCCAATCCAATCATTTTTTCTTAACCTGCTTAGTGATGCCTTATTATGTAAACAAAAAGAAGAGCCTTTTATTCCTGGCACTAGCTAAGTATTTGCTACATGCAAATGATTTAAGTATAGGGTGTAATCATCACGCTGATGCAGAGGTTGGCAGCTATACAAGTGCCTATATGACAAAGGCCTGCAGCATATCCATTCTTAACAGGAATGAGATGACAGAACAGGATTGATATAATAAGAGACCATCTGTAGAATTCCCATTATGATTCAGCTGGAGAATCTGTGGCCCTCTGAGGCACATGAACTGCTACTCCCACAGTCACTTCTCATTGGCTAGAGTGGCAGGGAGAAATAGCTCATCATCATCAAGAGGGCTGCAAGTTCCCTGGCCTTGCCTTGTCTTAAGGAGATACATACACTGTTCATAATTAAGCACCACCATGAGTGGAGGCACTTTCCATGTGTGCTAGCTCTTACCATCCAACTAGGGGCACACTCACTCCAAACAACTCTACCCATACTATATTTAGGTAGTTTCCTCCTCCACTTTTCAATAGAGTGCAGGGAGCTAGCAGAAGTTGGGCATTAACGTCTCCAAAATGAACTTTTCAAATTTTTGCAAAACAAAGGTGCAACTTTAAATCAGATGGGGTTGACTTTCAGAAATCCAGAGGAGACACACTTCCTGTTTCCAAAAAACGTCCTCTTCCCACCATAAAACTGGGGGTACCTAAGACAAGTGAATTTCCCCTGCACACACTGTAGAAGGTGCACAAGAACTGTCTGATACTCAAAAACAAAACTTGGGTGGAGCAGAACATAAGAACAGCCTTGCTCAGGACCTAGCTGAATCCCCGAGTGCCCTATGAGCCACACTTTGGCCACTTCTTCTTCATAGTAATATTTGTATAAGTTACTTCTTGGCAAGAGTCTCCATTTGCTGACTGCGAACTCAGAACCTTGATTGTCTAACCCACTGAATCATCCACTCTAATCAAAAAGGTTTGTTCCCAAGACTGAAAACTTGAGATACAACTAGATGTGCTAGGCTTTAATTTCAGTTACAGTACTATTAGTTTGCCCTTAAGTGTACCTACCTTTCTTTCCTCAAGTGCTACTGACCTTCTTTGAACATGGCCCAAGTGAGTACATTGGCGTATTTCTGTGTTGGGGAGCAGCCCACCCCCTTTCCCCTTTATGAGTAGCTGTTCATTCTTTTCTCTGTCTCTTACAGGGCATCCAGAAAGTGTGTGAGACTCTGGTTGAATGCTGGGACCATGACCCGGAGGCCCGGCTCACGGCACAGTGTGTAGCCGAGCGATTCAACGATTTAGAGTACCAGGACAGACTCTCGGGGAGAAGCAGTTCTGAAGAGAAAATCCCCGAGGAGGTCTCTGTGAATGGAGCCAATTAACATTCAGCAAGACATGAGACTTGCAGGAAAGATAGAAGGCTGCTCTTGGGGTCTCTGGGTGTGCAGCCCTGGGAACAGGAAGAGGCCTTGAGTGTACACTTGGGGGCACTGGTGATCCCACTTTTTCCTCCCCACGGCAGCTCCGGAGAGAAGAGAAATCATTTCACAAGGAAGCTGGAGTGGCCATGCCAGAACAACAGCTTCCTTGACCACAGCATAGGATAAAAGCTACACCAGTGCTTCCCTCAAGCAAATAAGAGTGTACAAAACGCTAATCGTGTTTGCACTTTATCAATGCCTGTATATGCATCACTATGGAAGAGTGATTTTACGTACATATGTATGTATATATCTTTATCTTTATCTATACACACAGCAAAGCTCTGTGGAGAATCTTCCAAGAAATGATAGGAAAATCCTGTAAGGTATTGCTAAGATGTCCGCTGTCTTAAGGAAGCCAGAAGTGCCTTAATCATGTTTCCAGATGCACGCAGACCATAAAACCGTAGCAGTACACTGCAAAATGCTAAACATAGCTGCACTGTTTTTTTTAAGGGACAAAGAGTTCACCATGGCTAGAGTTCAGCCACTCATTACAGCTTTTTTTAAAAAATGCATGACTGTTTAATGACTGTTCAGCTGGTTTCTGAATGGTTTAGAATGTGTAGGTTCAGGGATCTATTGTTAGCCTGATATGGTGTGGGGTTCTACCCCCACCACCACCCAATTTCCTTCTCCCAAGCCTCACAGAGGTTAGAAAATCATGTTGTTGTTTTTCTTCTGTGCCTGTGCAAAAGATTAATTCCCCCACACATACTTTTTTCAAGCATGCACTTGATGTGAGCAGCCTGCATGCATTCGTAGATACAAAGAGAAAGAGAATAGGTTTCCCAACCCCTCACCCCATCCAGGGAGGACCAACTACAGTTGAAACAGATGTTTTATATTTGCTGTGCCTTCTGACAAAGAGAGAGAGAGAGAGTAGACTTCTACCCTCCCTCCTTTTCTGGGATCAGTAACATCATGTCTAGTTTCTTGAGCCCTTAAATTCACACTTGATTTCGTGCCCAGCACAAAAGGAGGGGCGGCTTATGGATGTTTTCCAGGGTGTCTGGAAATCTCTGGTGCCGTGGAAAAGGTTTTGCGCTGGCTGTATAGGCAGGCATTGTCTTTGGGATCCGCCTTGAAATGTGCAGTTGCATTGTAGCCAACCTGGCTGCAGCCCTTCAAAACTGTAACGGCTGGCAGCGTGAGCACATTCCTCAATTGATCCCCACAGGCATGGCTGACATTCTTCTAGTCTTCCAAAATATTTAGCTTTGGAGCTGGCCTCACCAGGAATTTAAAATGACGGAATTTTGACCGTCCCAAGTGTTTCTCATCAGGCTGCTTGGTTCGTCTCCTGGCTTTAGGTGCATTCCAGGCTGCCTTGCTGCTTTCTAGCAAGAGACCAGGGACTGGTTGCCAGCGCAAAGTTAAATTGTTAAACCAACCTTCAACGAAAATTATCCAAAAGATATGTCTCATGTGGAAACATTTGTTATGCAGGTCACAAAAATCCACCTATGCCAGAGCTTTTGCTTTGTGTATTCATTAGGGGAGAAAAAAATACATTCTTATAGGAATTTTTTTAAAAAATTATGTTGAAAATATTTATTTAAAAAAAAAAAGCTTTTTGTGTCTTTATATTAAATTTCATAGGAATATTTAAGCATTAACTGGAGGGAGGATAAAGAAAACACAGAATCCAGGTTTAATAGCACTCAACCGTGCAGCTGCTGGCAAAAGGTATTAGGTCTAAGACAGGAATATTGCTAAACGGAGGTGTCATCTACTGACCTCTAGTGGTGTTCTTCAGATTAGCATCCCGGGGAAAGCTGCATAGGAAAGGAAAATGGGGATGGGGGGTTCTTTAAAAACAACAACTGGAAAGTAGCACAGTTGCAATTAGGGTGGATTGACTAGGACACGGACCTGGGGCTGGTGGAAGGGCTAGGTTCCTCACTTCCATCCCATGCAAAAAGCTGAAAGGTTGCTTCATTACTGGCCCTGGGACAGGCTTTTCCCCCTGAAGGCCAGGAGGTTAGGTAGAGAATGGAGGACGTCATGTACACCTCATACTCTGTTCTGCAAGAGAGGGGAGGGGGCTGCTCCAGCCCCTTCTGGCATGCCATCTCTGGTACCTGGAAGCAGCTGTCTCACTCTGCATAACATTAAAAGCTGTCCAGGAATCAGGCCGTCTTTAACGGTCACATGAGGGGGAAGATGGTGGGCAACTGTTTTATGTTCACCGTGTAGTTATTTCCAGGGTCTGCACTCTTGAGTCAGAATTGTTATCATAGATACTCTGTGGTCTAAGCGAGAAATGGTCTTAACGACCTTTTATGATGTAGTGCGGATCTCCCTCCACCTCAGATCACAAGACACCTCTGGTTATGGTGTTTGGGTTTTCATATTTACCAGGAGCTGCCAAAGATCAAGAGAGCACCCAGTGACTCCTGATAACTCTTACATTTTGTATTATTACATCTAAAAGGCCATTTCCATTTTTCATTGTACAACATGTATGAAAATAGGAATGTGAACATATATAATCTTGTTTATCAAATGTTTCAAGCACTTACCATTTTTATATAAATAAAATGTTTTAGATTGACAGAGGTGATGTTTTCTTGAAAGATCTTATTTATATGAAATGTTTACAAAAGCATCATCCTCCAGATGACCTCATGAATCATTTCTTTTGCACAACAAGAATGAGAGACTTATGTCAGAAAGGTGGAACTTAGGCCCTCTGGATGTTTTGGACCACATATCCCAAACCAATGACCACAGAGGTAGAGTCAATCAGAGTTGAAAGCCACAATATCTTAATATCCTTGAATCCAGAACCAAAGTTTCCTATTCCTCCATTATGATGTCCTCTTGGTGCCATGGTCCAAGGGTTTTTTTTTTTTTTCATATCAGAAAAGTAGTACAGTGGTATCGCAGTTAACGAGTAACTCAGTTTACAAGCATTTTGATCAATGAGCAAACATTTCTAAAAAAATTGCCTTGATCAACGAGTGATGCCTCGATATACAAGCACCACAGGTTGCTCATCCAAAACTGTCTTTTACCCCCTCACTGAGTTGGGGCCTCCACTTGCCCTGGAGGATGTCAAATAGCCAAACACTAAACTGGGTAGCCAGAAATTGTTCTCCAGCTTCTTAGCGCACAAGATTGCATCTTGCCATAGCCAAGTCAAGATGGGGTCCCAAAGAGGCAGCTGGGGAGCAATGTCTGACTATGTGGTGACGAGGCGGGCTGTGCGGGAGGAGAGCAGCCCGGAGATGGCTGAGGGTTGAGCCCAAGTCTTTCTCCCAACTGCTTCCGAGCTCACTATGAGGAAGGGCTGCTTGGAGCTTGGTGGCAGAAAAGCCTGCAAAGCGGTTGGTGAAAAGCCAGCCACAGCAGGGGGAAAGTGACTTTTCCCGTGCTGTGATAGTGCCAGCTTTTTTCTGGTTGAGCTGCATGCAGCCCTTCCTCATTGCAGGCCTGGAAGCAGCTGGGAGGAAGACTTGGATGCCATGGCAAGTGCACAGGCTCCAATGGTGGCCACTGCTCCTGGGCTCAATCTCTGACTGCAGGGCTCCGGGACAGTGGCAGCCATGGCTCCTCTGGCCCGATCATAGCTTTTTCCATTTGGGGAGGTATGTGGGAGACCGGAGCCTGCCACCCGGAGTCAGTGAGACCTCGGCACAGCCTGCTCCACTTCTGAGGGCAGCATGACTGGAGTACAGATGGGCCTGGGGATTGCTGCAATGCAATCTTTCTCGATGCTTGGCCACTCGGATCCAATCTAGTGGGAAGCATTGCCACTGCCTCCACCATTGCTGTGCTCCCCATGGAAGAGGAGGAGGAAGAGGTAAGCCAGCAGGGCAGGATGGATGAAGGAGGAGTCCCAGAACCCCGCTGCTACCGCCAGCAAAACCAAGGCCCTGGGAAGAAGCCCCTGGCCCACACAACTGGCAGCCCCTCACCGCCATGGCCACCAGCTTCCGTCCAAAGCACATTTCCGCATAGGAAATAATGGAAACTAGGACCCCAGAATGAATCATTCAATTTTCCATTGTTATATATGGGGAAATTTGCTTTAATACACAAGTCCTTTGCTTCCAGGACAGATTATGTTTGGCAACCAAGGTACCACTGTATATTTATGTCAGCACTATGAAACAATTATATAGATTTTTAAAAGTATATAAAATATAGATTTTAAAAATCTAGAAATCATTAAAATATAGATTTTAAAAATTAAATATAGATTTTTTTTTTTAAATCTGGAAATCATTGTATGACAAATTCAGACCTGTAAAATACTTCATGTGAAATTGTGTGGGACTATAGACTTAAATGAGTTTCTGGGTTACTGCTGTAGATAAAGCATTCTCTAACTTTTCTTGATTACCTTTGCTCCTGTTCTGCTTTATCATACCTTCATATTTTAGTACAGTATCTATTTAATGGAAGGAAAGGGACAAAACACAGCCCCAAGACTGTATCAATACTGTTACTCTAGATTGTTTGTAAAAGACAGGGTCAGAAGATTTTCTTCCTAGGAAATAAGATAACTTAAGCATATACTGTGTAAGAATATATTACAGAGTTACATAACAGAAGTAAAAAGGCAATGAAGAGAGGAATATCTAGAGTGCAAAACTAAACCAACCTCAGACTGGATGACTCTTGTCACAGTGACCACCTCCATGCAAAATGTCTGGCTACTAGGCTACAAAGTAACCATATATAGTTCGATGATTCTTCCATTTCAAAATAAATACATGCTTTATTAGAAGTTGAGGTGTTAATACTTTTCAAAAGTAACCTGAAACAATAGGGAGAGTTGATATATAAGAGAGCCAGGTTGCTCCAGTGCTTTGTTCCTCTAGTCTTTTCTAAGTAATCTCTTGCTGATAAATACAAATTATTAATCCAAGTTTTAATTTGTCCTCCTCTTGGTAAATTGGAATAGTTAATGCTTCTCTTCATTGGAGAGCAGTAACACATGGTCTTTTCCATGGTAGCTAAAACACCCACCCATACATAGAACCCACCTTTAAGAGTTTCTATCCTGCACTTCCTCTGAGTGGAATTCCTCCGGTGGAAACATAATCATTTGCACAGGCCATAAAGACTGAGGCGAACATCCCCGGTTGTACCCTTTAGAAGACTATGGAAAAGACGGGGGAGCCGTGGAGTGCACCTATGGAGAACCAGATGCTGAGAAGTTATGAACTGGGGAGCTGTAGTCCAAGAAGTTTGTTTGTTTTGCATCTAAAACAGGCATGTGCAAACTTCGGCCCTCCTGATGTTTTGGACCACAACTCCTAGAATTCTAAGCTTAGGCTGCCAATGTCAAAGGGCTGTGGGAGTTGTGGTCCAGAACATCTGGAGGGCCAAAATTTGGACATGTCTGATCTAAAAAGATAACACTTTGCCCAACACTGCAGCATCTCTGCACTTCTTTAGTCTTTGAAATTCCTAACAAGAGTCCAGTTATCTGGAGGATACCAGTGCTGAGTTCATAGCCTGTTGCTTAGATTTGCTTCTTATTTTCTCTCAAGTTATCAGGCGGCAAGCAGCTAATCCTTCCTATGAGATGTGTATGATAGAGGTTTGTATGGAAAATGCACAATGGTTTTTTTTTTCCAAAGGTGTGTGTCAGGTATTAGAAATTACAATGGATTACTGTCACATTTTAAAAAAAAGAATCACAAGGTTAACAAGTGATGCTCAATGAATGAATGAAACCTGTTTAAGTCATGGCTTAGGGAATAATCCTGCAAGGTCTCCCACCCTTGAAAAGAAGGCAAGTCAAGCTTTGTACACATTTTTCAATTAATTCAGTTGCATGGCTTTCTCCTCCTCAGATGTATTCCAAGCCTTTCTGGTAGCAGCCTTTAATTAGCATGTCAATCAGGGTTTGTTTTGTTTTTCAATCTCTCTCTGGTAACAGAAGGCAAGTAAAGCAGAAGGGCATGAAAGAAGACAGTGTCGTGCATTTTTTTTAATGACCAAAACTTCTCTTTTCTCTTACCTGCTTATGGGGTTAAAAGTGAATTTGTGACTTGATTATGACAGGCCATTAGCCACAGTTTGGGGACATTGTTCAGTTATGAACATAAAATGAGGATGAGGAGGATGACTAGTTTGTCCTTGGTTTTCACGGATAACCATCTCCATCAGATTCACCATGGGGTTGGGAGCAGGGAGTGCGTGGTTAAGTTTAAGCAATAGCACCTTGAGCATAAAATCATAGAATCCTCATGTTAGAAGGCCACTGAGTGCAAAAGAACAAAAGCCATTGGGTATCTGCCAGGTGTTTAAATTTCTCTTGAATACCTCCAGTGTTACAGCACTCATCACTACCTCTCAAGTTAATCAATTCCAATGTTATACTGGTATAACAGTTAGGACGTTCTTCCTGATATTTGACTGAAATATGGCTTCCTGTAAATTAAACCCATTATTGTGTGTCCTGCACTCTGGGTTGATTGAGAACAGAGCCTGCCCCTCCTCTTTATGACAGCCTTTCAAGTATTTGAAAAATACCATCGTATCCCATTTTTGTATCAAGTCACAAATTTGATGAGCATTCCCTGTATCTCTCAATCTAGGTGACTCATAAAATATTGAAGAGCACTGGGCGCAGAACTGATCCCTAGGTACCCACTTCTTAACTCCTCCCAGGAGGGTACTTTCTAAAGAGAAAGGCAGGGTAAAAATATTTTGAATGAATGAACCTGCAAAGGAGAAAACCAGCAGCAGTGATGAAAACAACACAGCTCTCAGTGCAGCCACATGTAAAAATAGGGATTAGAGATGGCAAATACAGTATGTAAAAGCACTCACACAGTTCCTAAAATACTTGGAAACATGAAAAAAGATCTTCATTTGGGACTGCAAAGCACTTCAAGGTAAGTAAACGGCTGCTCTTATTTCAGACGAAGCTATTTAGTGTTGTCTATGCACAAGTATGGGAGCTCTTCAGAATCATAAAGATATGTTTTTCCTCTTAGCCCCTGTCCAGTCCTGTTGGTTATACCGGCAAGGTATAGTCATGGCCCTAAAACCTATAACTCCTATAACATTTCAATCGGCCCGTTAAGTAATGTCTCCAAAAAGAGTGTGACTACTACCAGCCAGACATAGCAGGCCTTTCAATATGCATACTTCAAGATGATGGAAGTTCCTGTCCAAAGAAATCCACACCTTTAGGACTCTATTAAAGGATAGAACACTCATCTAGTAAGTAGATCTTCGTTCCTTCATTCCTTCTCCTCCTCCTTCCCTTCTACTGGTGTCATTAGCCCTGTATCTCTAGCATTCTCCAAGCAAGCATCTAATGCTACACACTTCCAAGCCCAACAAATTAATCAACACATTCTTATTTACATTGTTTTTGTTTTTGTTTTTGTAAAGCAACATTTTGGCTACAGATTTTCAAATCTCCCAGTAAGCATCCCTGTCCTACACAGCCCTCTAAAATTTCACCTGCCACGTTGGCTATGGGATCCTAGCCACTGTAACCCAACCAAAGTAAAGTAAAATGTCCAAGTTATAGATTGTGTTATGGCTATTTTATTAAAATTTATTTTAAAATCATATAACGGCTTAACTCGCATTGTTAATTGTCCATATGACACTGTTAATCTGGTGGTACACCAATCATGTGAATGCACAGGCTCCTACATTTTAAGGAGTTTGGCTCCTTAAAGATTACAATGGAACAGAGTGTAGCTTTTTAAAAGGATAAGTAAATAAAATAAGCCCTATTCCTTGTCTAAATATAGTTTCTGCCAAAACTAATTATTGTGTTAATTTTCTGAATGTCTTTTATAATGGTAGAAGCTCCTGTGGCAGCCGTAGCAGTGCTACCACTATAACAGCAATTATTTTCCAGAAGCACATTAAAGGAGATCCTGAACAATCTGCATACAGTACATTTGTGATCCCATTTCATCTGTGTGGTTTTTTAAAAAATGAATTCTGCTTTAATGACTGTGTTAATTGACAGCCATAAATAATGAAGAAGAAATTACATGCACTGTAAGCTGCATACCACGCTTTCATTAAACTGACAATCTTTCTTTCTTTCTTTCTTTTTGTAATGTATGAAACAACTGCTGTAATTAAGTATTCCAAGCTACATGCGTTTCTAGTATATACAAGTTCAGAGATTAGGTTACATCCAGAGACACTATTGCTGCTTGTGGAATGCATCATCCACTCATTGACCCTTTTTACACTGCACCCTACAATACTACTTGAGAAAAGTTGAAGCAACTTCCAGAAAACATCCTGCTTTGTATGGTTGGAGCCCACCTACCCTGGCACTGGCTGATCCCTAGGACAAATAGACATAGGAACTAGTGTCCCCTCTCTCGCAGTTCCTGGTCTCTAACTCAGTGTCAGTATTGGCCACCAATAAAGAGAACCAAACATACCCTGCCAAATTTATTAAAGTACTGGGGGAAAATAATGGACAAAAAGACTCCCCTCTTGGTGCAATGATTAAATTGCTGTACTGCGGGCGCAACTGTGCTCATGAATCTGAGGTTCAATTCCAGGGAGGAGGCTCAAGGTTCATTCAGCCTTCCAGATTTCCGAAAATGAGTACCTAGCTCACTGGGAGTGAGGGTGGTGGAAACTCTACTTCTGCAGTCTAAATAGCATTTACCTTTTTTTGTGCCACTTCACACTCTTGAGTCATAATCAGCTTATGATATGTGACAATTCCAAGATCCTTCTCACTTGTAGCATTGCTGATCCAGGTATCCTCCATCTTTTATCTCTGCATTCATCTTCTTTTCCCCAGGTGCAGTACTTGCACTTATCCCTGTTAAATTTCATTCTGTTGGAATCAGCCTGGTGCTCCAGCCTATCAAGATCCTTTTGAATTTTGTTTATCTCTTCCTGTGTATTAGCTATTCCATCCAATAATGAGTAATAGCTTTTGCTGATATCGTTGTGAATTATTGTACATTTCTTTCCATATCTTGAGATGTTGGTGGTATAAATGCATTATGTCAAGACAGACAATCCTTCAGCTAAAATTCTTGATCTGGTTGTGAGCTCTGCATCATGCTGCCCAACTTATAATGAACATCTAGTGGAGCCTTCCAAACCATTGCTACTCTGAATATATAAGCCAGCTCTCATTGAAATCAAAGAGTGAAATGATACATGTATTTTAAAATTACTCATGCACAATGTTAGCAGGATTTGTATTACTTAAGGTACATGTATTAGTAATTAACTCATTTTGACCGTTTACAGTGAGATGAGGCCAAGAGATTCAGGGCAGACTCCTGCTCTCACAGAGCAGAGTCAAACTGTGACATTCATTCCCATCATACATGGTGACAGCCACCAGGTTCTATGACTTTGCTTGAGAATCAGGCCCATTAATGAAGGCAAAGGCTATTGACATCTATTAGTCAAGATAGCTATGCATCAGCTACTGTATCATATGTCATATTCTTCTGTTATATCAGCTGGGTCGCATGAGCGTGAGGCTGCAGTCAAATTCCCATCGTTCTCATAAAAGTGTACTGCTTATTTCCCATCCCATAATGCATAACTACCACTACCCTGCAGCAAGCTGGATGCTCAATTTCCTGTCCTCGGAAAGATGGAAGGCTGAGTGAATCTTGAGCCAGTCACTGAAGACTGAACCCCATGGGCAGAGTTTTAGCTGCAGTACCACAGTTTAACCACTGCACCGCAAGGCAACAGGTTTGTGTGTGTGTGTGTGTGTGTGTGTGTGTGTTGTGTCATTACAGTCATGAGAGACTCTTTGTGACCCCATGTCCATGGAATTTTCTTGGCAGGAATACTGGAGTGGTTTGCCAGTTCCTACTCCAGGCACCTACAGCACCTGGTATTCCCTGGTGGTCTCCCATCCAAGTACTAACTAGGGCTAACCCTGCTTAGCTTCCGAAATCAGGTGAGACTGGATGTGCTTAGGGCATCTAGACAGCTGGCCACTGTACAAAATAACACTGGGCTTGGTAAAGTTTTATGGTTCTTATCTTTATTACAGCTGGTTGAGTGAATCTGAAGTTGCAATTTCCGTTCCCCATCATGCTTCCTGTGAGTAGAGCCAAATGGTGAAGCCATGGGGAAGGTGCACAGTCCTCAAGATGACCCCATAAGGAGGAAGCGGTAAATCACGTTTGTGTGCTCCCTACCTAGAAAAGTCTGCCATCAGTCAGAATCAACTTGATGGCACACACGTATTGTTATGAAACAAAAGATCCAGTTCGTTAAAGATTGCGACTGATGTCTGTGAAGGCTTGGTCATCGAGGTGAGGTTATCCTGAAGTTAACGCAACTGAATTTCCTTTCTTGTTAAGTCGAAACATTTCACTACTCATCCAAATAGCTTCTTCAGTCTGAGGAAGGTTGATTGGGGGGGTCTCCAATTTATCCTCCACGTTGATTTCACCCACCTTGTTATGAACAGGCTCATTAGATGGACAATGACTAGAGGTGTGCAAGAGTCACACCCATGCAGCCCTTTCTAACACCCATTAAATGTGGGCCATTAGCAGTGGCCTCCAGGTAGAGGACTGATAGATGAAAGGGCAGCATGATAAACAGGGAACAGCAAAAGCAAAAAGCAAAGTATTCTGCTTATATACCACTCCATAATGGTTAAAGCATTATCTGGATGTTTTACAACTTAATTATGCAGGCTACATTGCCCACCCCCAGCAAGCTGGGTACTCATTTTACCGACCTTGGAAGGAAAGAAGGCTGAGTGAACCTTGAGCCTGCTATGCGGAACTGAACCCTAGGTCCTGAGCACAGTTTTAGCTACAGTACAGCAATTTAACCACTGCACCATGAGGCTCCTCAGATTGCGCCTAAGTCCTCCATCCCTGTTGAGAAATTTTCTATATAAGCATATTGTGACTGATGATTCCGTAATTAAAGAGACTGATTGACCACTCTGGATGCTGGAGATACAGGCCAAGTTGAACTGAAAGACAACTGCTACAATCCAGAAAGAACTGTTTCTCTGCCAATATATTATCTATTTATTTATGATATTATTGTTGCTTCTTTTTGTGATTGTTATGATATATTCTTATTTGTGATGTTCTTGCTATGAAATATTTGATGTTTCTTCAATGGTTTTTCTCCCCCACCCCAGCGCCAATCAGCTGGAGCCCGGGGCTTGCCTCCAGGAGGTTTAGCACACTGTTTCTCCCCACCCCCTTGGGTGCTGGGAAGCAGTGCATGGTGTTTAAAGGGCTTTGAGCCACAAAGCCAAGTGCTTGGCTTGGCAGCTGAGAGTCCTTTTTAAAGATTGTGCACCGCTCACCCGCACCCCACTGGGTGCTGGGAAGCGGTGTGAAATGTTTAAAATTTTGCCTCCCCAATCTGCATCTGCATATCACAGATTTTCACAGATCGCGGGTCGGGTGGGTCCCTAACCCCCACGATAGATGGGGGTTACTGTAGCCCCACGATGCCCCACAAAGAAGGAATGGGTAAACCAATTCTGACTATTGTCTACCTGGAAAGTTTTGCCATGAGTCAGAATTTAGTTGGTGGTACATCATCATCTTCATCAAGCAATGATGTACTTTGGTAGGAGAGAGCCCCTTCTACACTCTTAGTTGTATGGTTGCACCTGTAGCTCCTGCTCACTGGCTCTTCAACACATGTTGACACAATACTCAAGAACTCTCTCACTGTATAGCAATTAACATAAGATCAATTAAGGCCATATAAAATGTTCATAGCAGTCCCCCCAAAAAACTGTGATTGTTAATTTTCCTATCTGAGCTCAAAACTTGTTTTTCCATTGTACTGAATATAATTCCTGCTTAATTGTCTTTTAGTCACCAAAAATGGACATGCTAAGCAATATCTAATTTCATATGGCTTGATTTAATTTTAAAGGGCAAAGGTACTCTCCATCATATCGACTCCCCCCACCCACATTACACAATGTATTTGCCAACGAGACGCATTTCAACTGCACCCAGCTCGCAATTTACATGTTTAATCATAAGATGGAGAATTAATGTGCAATTACATTATTTGTGCAATTACTACACTTCAGCATGCAGTAATAATATTTTTGCATAGGATACTGGCCAATTTGCAGATGGAAATAAATTGGGAAATGAATACTTTCTAGGAGCTTGATAAACTCCCCCGCCCCCTGCATTTGCTGACATTATTAAGATAAAAGATTATTTCACATCCACAGGGATGGGTAAGAAGCCAAGATTTTGGCTGGTTGAAGCCAAGATTTTGGCTGGTTGGAGTTTTCACAATGCTATGTTGTACACCGATTCAAGAGTCAAAATGGCACATAGCATAAGCTTATTATCCAAACAGTTCACAACTTATCTAAGCAGTTCAATTTATTGGACATGTTAACTTCTTTTTAAAAGACCTTTTGTTAAGTAATTATTAAATCATTTCAAAGCCAGGCTAAAAATCAACCCCACTGATGCAGAACCAAGCCACAAACATGAAAGAAAGAGTGGAAGAAGAAAGATTACAGAATAGAAAAGTAGCCTGCTGGCTAATAAAAATAAACAAAACCATATGGTCCATATAAAAAACAAAACCAAAGGCAGATGATAATTAGACCATTTTTTTTAAAAAGAGAGAGAGAATGCTCTAATAAAGATTGTTGTTGTTGTTCAGTCGTTCAGTCGTGTCCGACTCTTCGTGACCCCATGGACCAGAGCTCGACAGGCCTTCCTATCTCTACTTCCTCCCGGAGTTTGGTCAAATCCATATTGGTTGCATCGATGACACCATCTAACCATCTCATTCTCTGCCATCCTCTATTCCTTTTGCCTTCAATCTTTCCCAACATCAGGGACTAGAGATGGGCACGAAACGCACATTTTTTCGTTTCCGTTACCGTTTGTCGTTTCCGTTACGTAACAAAACGACAAACGAAAATTGTGATGAAAATGAAACGAAACAAACAGAACCATGAAGATTTTGTTTGTACGTTTCGTTTCCGTTACTGGCGGCGTGCAATGAAATTGAGCTGTTTAAAATGTTTAAAAACGCCCTGGACATCCATAAAAACACAGTGATAATTATTTATACTGCCTGATAATACCTACAGGGGGGTTGGGGGCCCTAAAACATGCATTTATGTCTTTTCTCAGATCGCTGTATTTTTTTCCTTTAAGGGGAGTTAGGGGACATTGATCCAAAATGGCTCCCAGATGCCTAATATTGATTTCTTGGGTATTAAAACACCCTGGACATCCATAAAAATGCAGTGATAATGTGATAATTATTTGAAATTATTACCTACCAGGGGGTTGGGGTCCTTAAAATGTTTGTTTTTGTCTTCTCCCATCGCGATGTATTTCTCTTTTCCCTTTAAGGATGACAAAATGGATGTCGCCACTCCAGCCACAACATGGAGGCAAGCCATGTGATGGGATCATGTAACTTCTTGGACAACTTCAACCAATAGCATGCCCAGGTTGCAGACTGGGCAGGTCTGGCAGCCACAGAGGGCATAAAAAGCTCTGGCAGCCCCGGAAATGCTTTAAAAATCGCACAAAAAGTGGGTAGAAACGACAAACGACAAACGGAAAACGGAAATGAATTTTTTTCAAAAAAAATCACAAAAAATGGAAACGAACCGAAACAGACCTCGCAATGACAAACGACAAATGAAACGCCATTTTTTTTATTCGTGCCCATCTCTATCAGGGACTTTTCCAAGGACTCCTCTCTCCTCATGAGGTGGCCAAGGTACTGGAGCCTCAGCTTCAGAATCTGTCCTTCCAGTGAACATTCGGGGTTGATTTCTTTCAGGATGGATAGGTTTGATCTCCTTGCAGTCCAGGGGACTCTCAAGACTCTCCTCCAGCACCACAGCTCAAAAGCATCGATTCTGCAGCGATCAGCCTTCTTTATAGTCCAGCTCTCACTTCCATACACCACTACTGGAAAAACCAAAGCTTTGACTATCCTGACCTTAGTTGGCAAAGTGATGTCTCTGCTCTTTAGGATGCTACCTAGGTTTGCCATTGCTTTCCTCCCAAGAAGCAGTCATCTTTTAATTTTTTTGCTGCAGTCGCCATCTGCAGTGATCAAGGAGCCCAGGAAAATAAACTCTGTCATTGCCTCCATTTCTTCCCCTTCTATTTGCCAGAAGGTGATGGGATCGGTGGCCATGATCTTAGTTTTTTTTATATTGAGCTTCAGCCCATTTTTTCACTCTCCTCTTTCACCCTCATTAAGAGGTTCTTTATTTCTTCCTCACTTTCTGCTATCAGAGTAGTATCATCTGTGTATCTGAGGTTGTTGATTTTTCTTCCGGCAATCTTAATTCCGGCTTGCGATTCATCCAGACCTGCCTTTCGCATGATGTACTCTGTATATAAGTTAAATAGGTAAGGTGACAGTATACATCCTTGTCGTACTCCTTTCCCAATTTTAAACCAGTCTGTTGTTCCATATCCAGTTCTGACGGTTGCTGCTTGTCCCACATATAGATTTCTTAGGAGACAGATAAGGTGGTCAGGCACTCCCATTCCTTTAAGGACTTGTATATTCTACTCCTGACAAACAATGACATGTTCCAAAAAGCTCACTCATCTACCTGGATCATTATTGTAAATTTTACATGAGTACTGTATGCAAAGTGAGTGATTTAACTGTGAGAACTTGGTCGCCAAATGGGTGCTGGGTCAGTCATAAAGACGAAGCAAACTTGTGACCTGTTAAGAACATAAAATCTTCTGTTCAAGAAGAGCAAGAGACGACATTATTACGTTTCCCAAAATTATGTTCCGTTCTCTCCTATTTTGTCGTCCCCCCCCCCACATCTTTAAGGTACCTGTAGTTTTTTTTTTCCATTCTCACTGATTTTACTTTTGAGGACCAAGAAGCCACAGAGTCTAGATAACTATTTTGATTATTCCTGGGAAAAGAAAAGGCAGAATTTGCAATTCCACTGAAATATTCCCAACTCTTCAGTAGACTGCAAAAGCTTGTTCAGAGTGTGGTAGGAACATTGGAAGTGTGAGTTCACAAATGGCCAGCAGTCTAAGCCATCATATTTGCCTTTAAAATGAATCTGATTGTTATCTGAAGAGTTACCAACAACTTTTAATTCAAATATTCAACTCGAAACAGGAAGTCCCGTGCTTGTCAGACATAAATATACTGTTATGAAAGGATACCATTACAATATTGAAATGAGACCATTCTGTTGTGTTTTAGATACACGTATATCTCAGATCTGACACTAGCAGGTAAAATACAGATCTCTAATAAATTAAGGATTACAAACAACCTCCAGATTCAACAACACAAGAAGCCCTATACAGTAACATAACAAGACCACAAGTAACAAACCACTTTGTAAAAACATATCATAATAAATGAATTACTTAGGGGAAATAGACTAAATGAGTCGTTTCAGCTTCACAAATATGCATTTATTTCAATATTATAATGACATTTCAAATTATTACACACATTACCTTTTGTGCAGTCTGTTCCATGTTTGTATTCTGCACAAATGAAATATTTTTACATCTCTAGAAATGCACGCCAATGGATTAATCGGTACTCTAATCTTAAATAGTCATGCAGTATAAAAATACAGCTCTAGGACACACAAACACACAAAATTTTAATTGGAATATGCTTCTAAAAGACTTATGACATATCTTGTTGCTGTTTTAGGTCTGGTTGGAACGGAGACCCACAAAGTGTAATTATTTTCAAAAGGTCAATACAACATAATGCATTAATTTGCACTATTTGTATCTCTAAATAAAAGAATACAATTTTCTGGGGAAAATGGATAGGTAACAATGAGTGTATAGCTGGTCTTATAGCGACACAATCCCACTAATCCCAAATTCCTAAACTTTAATTTTTCTAATGCATGTGAAGATACTATTTCATACTGAGATAAACTGACCTTACTACATCTGTGTCTTAATTCTATTCAGGTCAATTAATTTAAAGTAATTTATGCCAACAGTTAATCTAACCCATTCTAATATTAAATAGCAGCTAATAGCTGCCAACATCAGAAACAAAATGCTTTCTTCAAATCACATCAGTTTCTTTTTGGAGTAGCAGTGAAAGCAGGATTGTTGTTATCTCTGGGATTCTGATTATGCCACTAGCATTCTTATTCCATAAATCTATCCCCACCTAAGAAGCACGGAGTGTTGTGGAATATCAACTACAAGTCCTTCCCAAGTGAGTCAATCTCATCAAGTAAGAAGTCTATGTCCTCACGGGTCACCTGGGGGCTGATAATGACCTGGCGGAAGAAATTAACTTTGCCCTGATGAGGCTGGTACCCCAGCATCATGCTTCCTTTCTTCACCATTCTCTCTTTAATGGCCGGTGCAACCTGGATCGGGGGAAAAGGAGACATTTTTTCAGAATGTCAATTTAAAAAAAAACTCATGAAAGACCAAGAGTCTTGATATAGTTCTTTCCAAGAAGAGAAGAAAAAGAAAACTAATTTGAAATCCTGTTGCACTTGACATAGCATAATTCATAATTGCCTGCAGAATTACCCTGGAAGCTACACCCATACAGTCCACATTGTGTGCCTGGCTGTATAAATGACTGTGTGACTGGTTGCACAACCACACCTGGAGAACTTCTTGCTCAATATGACTCAAACCTTGGTGCCAATTTCACAACTGCTTCCTCAACTTAAAGTTACACAGGCACAGCTATGCAACAGGATTTGATAGCTCCTATATGTTTGAAACAGATTTCTGTAATACAGCAATATGAATAAAGCATAAAATTGATAGTTATGCACGTCTACAAAATGCTAGCGATGCACACAAGAAATATGTATACTTATTTATGTTATCAAGCACTAAATAGTATATGCCATCTAGGATCAGTTATAGAGTAACGAACTTAGCAAGAAACAATATATCAAAATCAAGATGGAATGTTTTGCACTGCTTGTTTTGCAATTATCAGTTTCCAAAGAACTACTTTTTTGATTAGCTAATGTACTTAAGAGAGAACTGCTGTTATGTGTTGTCAAGTTACCTCCAACTTTGGCCTATCCTGTGAATAAGAGTTGCTTCATTTTACAAAAATTGTGAAGCCAGGTTTCCCATAAGAATGCAATAAAAACCAATTAATCCATTCTGGATGTCAGAAAAAAGGCAAAAAGGGGGAACAGATGACATTGGATTTAAATGAATTCCTATGGGAAGGTTGTCCCAATGCCACACAAGAGAACAGCCCTTTCCCCTGTTTGGTGCTGTTGGGGTTTTGATAGCCCCTGATCACAAGGATCAGTGGGGGGTGTCAAAACCCTCTACCCCTCAAAACAGGAAAGGGCTTTTGCCATCTTTGAGGGTGGTGGTTTTTTGAAAGCCTGCCCTAACCCAGCAAATCTGGGGAGAAGCTTCTTACTGGGTTGGAGGAAATCTCCTGGAATCACCTGGCTGTCCGGCTGCACAGAGCAGCCTTTAGCTGCTGGTTGATTGAGGAGGTTTTCCCCAACCCAGTAAAGGGGGGGAAGTCCCCCCTGCTTTGCTGGGTTAGGGCAGCCAGCAAAAGCCCTTTCCCAAAGATAGGACAGGGCTTTTGCTGTCTTTAGGGTGGTGGGTTTTTGAAAGCACTTTCAAAAGCCTACCACCCCCATAGATAGCAAAAGCCCTTTCCCATTTTCAGGAAAGGGCTTTTGCTGTCTGCCCTGACCCAGCAGGGGGGGGGGGAGAGCGGGTGAGGGGTGATTCATCTGGTTGGACTTCCTGCTCAAACTTCTGATCTGACACCCAGGACCTCAGCGGGAAGTTCAAAAGCCGGTTGGCCAGGCAGGTCTTTAAAGTCCCCACCCCACCCCTCTGGAGGGCAGCTGACATGTGGTGGCAGCAATGAGGAACCTGCTGTGGTGGCAGCGAGAGCGAGGGCAGCCAGCCTGTGGTGTCATCAGTAAGTTTTCTTTTTTCTCCTCCTTGCTGCTACCACTGCCCCTGCAGGCTGGCCACCGAGCCCAGTGATGAGGACTGCTGGCCAGCAGCAGCGGTGAGGAGGGCATGAAGCAGCGGCAACAGTGAAGAGGGCAGCTGGCTGCTGCCACCACTAGTGAGGAGAAAGAAAAAAACTTTATTCCCTCCTTGTCACCAACACCACACTACCCAGCATCTGGGGGGTGCAGGGATGAAAGCTTTTGCCCCAGTACCCACCCAGCCCTGTCACTGCTGTCAACCCAGATAAGAATGTTTGCTCTTATCCACGGATTTCACTATCTGCAGGGGGGCAGAACTGATCCCCCACGGATATGGAGACCCTACTGTATTTCCCCCTACTTACACCTGCTGAAATAAACAAGACAAATGGCTACAAGTGAGGATCTTTTGACTGATGGCACTCTTTCCATGGAATGCCCATCCCAGGGAGAGTCTTCTGGGATGTAAACTATGGTCCCTCCAGTGACTGATGGTTTTTTTTTTTTTTTTATTCTCCAGGCTGTGTTATGCCTTGCCTTTTTACTGCTTTGGATTTTTATCCTGAACATGGTCCCAATTTGATTCTATATGCTAAAATGTTTTACTCTTGCAGTTTTTTTTTAAAATGTTTGCCTCTTTATACCATGTATTATCATTTCATTTACAAAGTCTTTTTCAAAATATTTTTAACATATTGTATATTGTGGAGAGAAGTTCGGCTAAGGGATATTTTAAAATGCATTAAAGAAATAATTACTGGCTGAAATCATGATGCTTTTTTTTTGTACACAGGCAGAAGGCAGAGGAAGTAACATCCACTTGTTTCCAGCGAGAAATCAAAGAAATCCCCATGGTGTTCCTCATTGCTAATCAAGCCCCTGAAAATCACAGTGTGACTTTTTAATTGCTGGTTGAAAGTGGCTGAATGTTCCGTCACCTGCCTTTCACCACCATTTCGGTTATTAAGTCCTAGCTATTGTTTATAAAAAGATATTAAGAAAGCTTTATGTCTGTTAATAAAGCAATAAAGAAAAATGCTTATTTACGCTTTATTGGCTCAGAGTAAATAATATCTTCAGGTTTTAATCACAGCCAAAACTCAGCAGGAGTTTTGCTAATGCCAGAACTAACTACTACACGATAATCATGAAGCCAAGGGTGAGTAGAGTCTTCCCTTCAGCATAGCACAATGACTTCCAGACTTACACATCTATAATAGGAGGCAAGGGCTGGATCAGAACAAAAGCTATAACTCTCACACATGCTATTCCTCTAGCTTTTACATCTAACAAGCTTAAGCTTGAAACAGGATACAGTGCACTCCTGTTTGCTCAAAAGTAAAACCCACTGAGTTCAAAATGACTTATTTCTCATTAACTGTGATTTTCGGGCCGCAGTCTCAGTATGTGATCCTGGCTTGAAACTGTTCCATTCCAGCAAATTTGTTCCATCCCAATAAATTGCATTCATAATCAGGATGTTATTCACAATGCAGCTGCTTCACTAAAAGCACAGTACAGAACTTTATCCAAGGGTAGTGGAACCAAGCCCTTTCCATATTGTGTTTCTGTGTCCACAATTCAAGGTGCCAGGAAATGACCTTGAATTGAAATGACCACAGTGTGATGCGGCGGGCAGGAAAGCCAACGCGATTCTTGGTTGCATCAACAGAACCATAATGTCTAAATCAAGGGAAGTGATAGTACCACTCTATTCTGCTCTGGTCAGATCCCACTTGGAGTACTGTGTCCAGTTCTGTGTGCCTCAATTAGACATGGGCACGACTCGACAAAATTGTCGTTTCCGTTTTCGGTTGTCGTTTCCGTTACGCAACGAGAACGGTAACGATAATTAAGCTGTCAGAACTCGAACTCAAACTGACAAAAGAAAAATTTGGTCGGGTTTTTCGTTGTCGTTCATGGCATCACGGCGATCGCGCAATGCCAAGCAGCACAGAAAAAGTTTTAAAAAGTAAAAAAAACAAAAAAAAAACAACTCCCGGCCAAAAAAGCAGGCAAACATATGCCTGCTGAGGATACCTACCTGAGGGGTGGTTTCTGGGGGGGGGGATCCCTGGCCTTCCCCCCCTCTCCTGTCCTGGGCTGCTTGCACCAGGTTGGGGGGGTCATCCTCGACGTCTGTCTCGCATGCCATGCGGTGGGGGGGGATCCAAAATGGCGACCGCAATATTTATTTTTAAATCGTGGTCCAAAAACCCACCAAAGCACAACAGAAACGTGAAAATTAGGTATTTTAAATTCCTGAATTTTTATAGTAGCAGCAGTGGGTTTTTTATAGCAGTAAAAGGTCGCACTGATTTTATTTTATTTTATTTTATTATTATTTTAGACCTGCCCATGTGGGCTGGGCATGGGATGGAACCATGCAATTTTTTTGAACCATTCCACCAATGGCATGGCCAGGTTTTGACTGACACTTCTGGATGTCGCCCGCCCACCCGCGCTGCCGCCCGCCTGCGGTCCGCGCCGCCGCCCGCCCTCTCACGCGCCTGCGGCCACCGGCCACCCTCTCGCCCACCCACGCCTCCCCCTGCTGCTGTCACCACCCGCCCATGGCCCCCCGCCACCGGCCGCCCACTCGCCTACCTGCGCCTCCCCCCTGTCGCTGTCGCCGCCCGCCCATGGCCCCCCGCCACTGGCCGCCGCCTAGGGCAAAAACACCTAGCGACGACCCTGATTGCAGGACGCCCCCATGCTCCCTGGGACGTTAAATTGCGCGGAAACGACAAACGACCAAACGAAATGACAAATTTTTGAAAATTATCGCGAAACGGAAACGACCCGAAACGGACCCGTCCCAACAAATGACAACTCGAAAAGTAATTTTTTCTGGTCGTGCCCATCTCTAGCCTCAATTTAAAAAGGATGTTGACAACCTCTAGCGGGTCCAGAGGAGAGCAACCAGGATGGCTGAAGGTCTGGAAGAAATGTCTTACGAGGAACAGCTTAGGGAACTGGAAATATTTAGCCTTTCAAAAAGAAGTCTGAGAGGGGACATTATAGCTATGTTTAATATTTGAAAGGATGTCATATTGAAGAGGGAACAGGTTTGTTTTCCATGGCTTCAGAGACTAGGACTTAGGGCAATGGTTTCAAACTACAGGAAAAGAGATTCCATTTGAACATTAGGAAGAACTTCATGACAGTTAGAGCTGTTTGGCAGTGGAATATGCTGCCACGGAGGGTGGTGGAGTCTTCTTCTTTGGAGGTTTTTAAGCAGAGGCTGGGTGGCCACCTGTCGGAAATATTGTGATGGGGTTCCTGCATGGAAGGGGGTTGGACTAGATGGCCCTTGAGGTCCCTTCCAACTGCATGATTCTATGATTCTATGACCTGATATTGCTTCATGATGTGCCTGCCAGTAGAAAAACAAATGTCAAATAGCAAAGGGCAGCCTGAATGATGAGGAATCCCATGTCAGCAGTCAAAGTGGTGTGCAGGATACCATCTTGAGTTCACTACCACTTTTTCTAGGTATTTTAACATCCAGAGAAGCTCTTTAAAAACAACCTGGACAAATGCTTTGTGTTTTGGGTGATAATTGGTTAACTTATGCCAAAAGGAATCAGATTTTGAGGTATCATTTATTAATTTATTCATTTCCCCCCTGTCTAGTGTCTCTTTGTGAATGGTAGTGAGATGTGGAGCTGATTTTCCTGTTGAAAACTTATATGAGACTGGTCTCAGAAATCCTGAGAGAATGTGTACACTACTGAAGATACATGGCAATTGGCAAAATATCTTCCTTTCTGGAAGACTGTCACTCCATTACTTTCTTTAAAGCAAAGCAGGTGTTTTGGGGTTATCAAAAATCTCTTTATAGAAAAGATGTATTCTCAGTCTGTTTCTGTGACCTTTCCCTCCAAATATCTCCTACTCCACCTACAGATGTATGTTGTGTTTCATTTCGCAACGTTCTTGCTAGCTAGCCTGTGCCACATGTGCTCATTCTTAAAGTAGCTGTTTATCCCCTTTGGAATGACTTTTTTGAGGATTAATATTTCAATCTCCACAGCCTGGATTCTTTCTAAATAAAAAAAAAAACCAACCAAACAAAAAACAGGCAAGGGGGTTACTCTTTTCCTTCAAGGTAAACAAAACAGGTATTTTTAATTCATGAGATCTGTTTTAAACCTCAGTATGCCTAGGTTCACCTATCTTTGAACTGGGGGATGGGGATAGGTTTATATATTTTTTTTAAATCGTAACTTCAACATTCTTTACACAAACATTCTTAAATCTGGAACTGAGTAAGAGCACTTGTTTTATAACATGTTGATTTGCTCTGCTTGCACATGATCCTTGCTGTACTCTCATGCACCAACAATAAACACTTCCTTGTAACATATGACCTTCAGAACACTGTCTCCCTTCAGCCTGCTTTGGGATGCTTCTTTGAAAGGAGAAAATATACTGCTAACTTTGATTTTGCACTCATTTATTTGTTTCCAAAAAACAGGCAGTAGAGTTTGCAGCTTGATCTGCAAAAGAAATATGATAATGTTTTTCTTAGGCTTAATAGTACTATATCTCTTTGCAACATATACAAAACACATTTCACTTGATAAAGCCCAGGTAATTAATTCTGATATAAATGTCAGGAAACTACTCAATACATTTTCTGGTACATCATATCATATACTTCCCTTGTGCCACTATTTAAGCATCTAACGTGCAAGAGCATGTTGGCTTAAAATCAATTTGAGATTCAAAAGGATAGAATATTATTATTTTCATCTCTGCTCATTTGTCTTTCTAATAAATCTATTTTATTTAGCTTTTCTTTACAGGCTGAAAGGTTCTCTGGACAATAATTAAAGTTTACAATGCAACACAAGCATGAATCAAATAGGCCATAATAAACAGTGATGCATAGTATGTTATGTGAAAACAAGTGATTTATTTATTTACTGACTGGATGGCTGACTGACTGACTGCAATACAAGAAAGATACTCTGTCCAAGGTACTGAATGGAATGACAGACAAGGACTTTGAAGACCTGGGTCTGAATTCTCATTCAGCAATAAAAGTTCACTGGGATGGAGAAAATGATAAAGCCACCCTTAGTTACCTTGAAATCCCTATTAGGGTCACCATAAGTCAGTTCTGACTTGATGGCACACAACAACAACAACAACAACAACGACAACAATGACAACAACAACAATGACAACAACAAAAGCAGCAGCAGCACAATTAATGAGAATAAAATTTATTGTTAATCGGATTTCTGTTACGAAAGATTAGGGGAGAGATTAGCAAAATGCCTTAAACTGCAATTCTAAATGCACTTACATGAAGGAGAGCTTCTTTCAATTCAATGAGACATTTGTAAGCAGAAGGGCATAGGCCTTGTTAATGAAAATAAATGATAAACGGAAAGCTTTTGGAAACTGTTTATGTTGCAATAATCATTCCCGTAGAAAAATTTATGAGGCTAAAAAAAAAAAATCTACATGGCCTCATACACTGGGTTGTTTGAATTGGAAAACTGCATCTCTAAAAGAAGAAATAATTTGGCACAAAGAAAAGCTGAGCTACTGGGCATTTCTTTGCTAGGTGGGCTAAATGCTGTGTACTAACTAGAGTGCCCCCACTGAAATCAATGGAACATATAGTACAGTACATGGGACTAACAAGCACCATTCATTTCAGTGCCTCTTCTCTAATTAGGATTAAGCCCAATGGCAATGTATTTATATGGCAGAGGAATTTCCAGGCATCGTAAACACTACTCAAGGTAAGCCCTAGAAAGTATGGATTATTTTCCTCTGCAGCTGCCTCACCTTTCCATTAAAAATATTTGTACAACGAAGCCCCACAAGCCCCACTTCCTAACGCACAACCATGAAATGTAGGCTAAAAGATAATGAGTTTTTCTTTCAATTCACCAGGTAATGGTGATCTCATTTCACTCCTTCAGGACAGAGAAAGTTGGTGGATGTGAAACACAAAGTGACCGAGGCAAAAAGAGGCTATCCAGCCAATTTCAAAGCAAGCCCTGGTGCTATAGACCATTTCTCTCCATATTCTTCCATTTGCTTCATTGGGAGAAGATGGAAGCAAAAATTTTAAAAATTAGGAACAAATTCCTTGTATGTGCATGTCCTTACATATCCAACCGGTTAGGGAGTCTTCTGTAATGTTTTGATTCTGTTCCATTTTTGCTGACTATGAAAACAATGCCTGTATGCTCAGCAACAGCCAGGGATCAAAGTTTTTACAGGTGAATTCATTTCAGTTCTTTACCTAGTAATCTGACATGTCCTTTTACCATGCACCTATGTTGTCCCTCATTATTGTAAGCCACCTTGGATCCTTTTCCAAGGAGAAAGGTGGAGTGAAAATATTCAAAAATAAATACATAAATAAAATATCTATCTATCTATCTATCTATCTATCTATCTATCTATCTATCTATCTATCTATCTATCTATCTATCTATCTATCTATCTATCTATCTATCTATCTATCTGAGGCTGCTTTTACACGACCCCTAAAATCCGCTGCAAAATGCTCGAAGATGTGGAGCATAAAATTGTTTTCTCACCAGCAGAGGACTTTAAAAAAAATAAAGTACAACCACGCTCACTTAAGCGCACCCCAGCGCATTTTACAAGTACCTGGTCTGGAGGAAGTAAAATCCTTGTTGCTGTTTTAAAGCATTGCATGCCTGGCCCTCCTCCGCTTTTTGTTCGTTTTTGTTGGGTCCCCCCTTTTAACAGACAGAAATCCTAATGGGCTGGAACAATTAGCTGCTGCCTACGGCAGGCGGAGGTGAACCTGCATTTTTTTCTCTCTTCCCTCACCGCAGACATAAGCAATAGAATCAGAGTGCAGGAGGTGGGAGCACAGGAAGCAGAACAAAAACCATGTTGGGGGGATCTGCATTTAAGTTGCCAGCGGATTTTAGGGGTCATGGAATAGCAGCCTGAGAGAAAGATTTGTAGCAGTTTATTATTCTTGCAGTTTAGAATTTCTTTTTTACTACCTAGTACAAGTATATACATCCACAGAGGAGAATAGTTGCAAGTTCCTCAGAGTCCTCCCCTTTCTTATTAACTAGCACTTGAGAGTCTCAATAACTCACTTTGAAACGTTTGAAGGAGAAATAATAAAAAAATGTTTCTTTTACAGTTGCTTGAAATTACAGACTCATGTCTGCTACTGTCTGTATTGAACCTGTACTAGCAACCAACAAAAGAGATCAAAAGAAACAAATAGTTGCTGCCAACAGATGAAAGAGGGGGACAGAACACTCAGAAAGCACCAGTACTCTCTTTGAATTCTAAAGGCTGGAAGAAATGATTGGTTATTGCTGGATAGACAGACAATCACCCCAGCATGGAAAAGTCTCCCCCCTAGTCAGTCAAATGTCAGAGAGGAAGTGAGGCTGTAAATAAAACTCCAACAATCTGAAAGGGAGACTCTGATTGCTTTTCTTGTAATGCTGCTCATCCATTTCTAAGAATCTGACTTGAGAAGATTAAAAGAAAAAGAATAACCTATCAGCTCGGGCAGAATATAGGCAAGACCAGGGCACATTCCTGAGATACATTGCAAATAGATTGGCAAACTCAATAGAAATGGAGAATCTGAAACATAATTGTGTTCTGATCTGCATATTAGTCTGAGAGGTGCAAATGAGAGGAGTTTGCTTTGAAATGAAATTCTACAACATCTCCAGGAAGGGCCAGCGTCCAGGTTCTCTTCAGTACTAGATTTCTGAACACCTGAAGAAGGTGACTGTTGTAGACTTTTTTAATGCTGCAGTGCAATCAATAATGATGTCCCCAGTATATGTCAGCAGCACTTGCTGAGTCACATCTGTGCAGCGTCTAACTTGGAGCAGGCTTGCTGAAACCAATAAGGCTCTAAATTAACAACACCTAATGAATTCAATCCGTATAATGGGCCCACTCTGAGTACAATGAAGTCCGGATCGAACCCAGTAATTCTGTTACTTTTCCTCGAAGGCTGAATGGAGAAAATATTTCTATTGGTAAAAGCTTCTGAAGATTATTAACAAAACCAAAAACCAAAGCAAAAGCAAAACAACACAAAACAAAAAGTCATGACTTCAATTTCAAATCTTTGAAACTGATCATAACCCCACAAAGGACTTCATTTTATGATTTCAGTGCTGTGTTCCTGATTTACTCATTTTGCAAAGAAAGAAAGAAAGAAAGAAAGAAAGAAAGAAGGAAAGAAAGAAAGAAAGAAAGAAAGAAAAACACTGCACAGTTAAAGACCGCAAATATTTTGCTTTTGTATCTGTTGTGTCATGAAATTGATTGCAGATGAATGCAAGGGCATCTTTTTCTTTGGTAGTAGTTAAATCCAAACCCAGATCCTTTGATAGCCATCAATCTGATTAGAATAAATGAAATACCAAATGTCAGCATCAGCACCTCAATTTGCAGCTTTGCCTTTTTTTCTTTTTTTTTCTTTTTTTTTTTTTGTCAAAACGGTCAGCAAAACTCTAAGCATGTTTTTCTTTTGTCTAAAATTTGTTCTGGGCCCACATAATCCCTAAACCGCTAATAAATCATTATCATGCATGACTGTAAGAGGGTTCCTCTCATGTTATATCACACAATGTATGCATGGCCTCAATCAGCACATACCAAACAAGTGGATGTAGCTTTAAATGAATAATGCAGGATTATTATTGGTTGCCTGAAGCCTACCTCAGTTTTTTAAAAAATCCAATTTTTTAATTTTGGCTGGTGTTGCTCCTCCAGGACGATGTCTAGAACAGTGTTCCCAACATGGTTGAATGACCATTTCACAGGAGTCGCCATGAGCCATGAGCCAGAAAAAGGCACAAATGGCTTGGGGCTGGAGAAGGAGGGGGAGGAAGTTGGTGAAGAGTGAGTTACAGCTTGGTAGGTTGGAGGGGATGTCAATCAATGGCACCGGAGGCTGCGATTGGCTGAGGGTGCCTGTAGAGGGAAGTTCTCTATGTCACCTGTGGCAGTGGCCTGGCAAAGGGGGCTTGTGGCTTCTTCCAAGCAGGGCAAGGGGTCACCACAACATTAGGAACTGTATTAAAGGGTTGCGACATTAGGAAGGTTGGGAACCACTGGTCTAGAGGCTAATAATGAATGAAAGAAGGTAATACAGCACCAAGTCCATCTACTTCATGAACACCAATCTCCTAAATGATGGCTAAAATAGTGGAAGAGCTTTCTGCACACATCTCAAATTCTAAATATTAAACAAGAAGAGGCAAGGCTAGAGCTCTGGAGAGGATATCGAGTAGACCATCTTGACCACTGCCATGGAAGTCATCAACATTCAGGCTGCCTCTTGCATCTTTGGCATCTTTTTCCTGCTGGCACAGTATTGTGCATCAATACTGGGTCATTTCCTGCTGTTCTAAATTGTGAATACAGAAACACTATATTCCACAATCCACATTCATAAACCATAGCTGGAAGAACTGAATATATTTTTTAAAAAAACATGACCAGATAATTTACATGAGACCCACCTTCAGAGACATGTTAAGCCTGCCCTCATCCCCAAGAGAGGAACTAAATGTTGGCATGGTGCATTGAAGGAGTTTTAAAGAAACCTTTCATAGTTTGCATGCATTTTATTCTTTTCCCCTAGGGGAACAAAATCTCACTGCAACGTGAAAATGTATATTTCGGTAGGAAATGTCACATTATTTGACAATTTACTTTTTAAAAACCTGACACATGTCTATTATAGCAGAAAATAAACGACTCTGGAGACATTTAGAATGGCTTCCTACTATTTACAATAATTATTACCATTACCTGAACAAGCATCTGGCCTCAGATGCATTGTGTGCTATTATTTTGATCTGCCATTGATATACCTACCAAGAGGTATAAAAGATGCTCTGTTTTGTGAGAACAGAAAAAAGAGCAAGCTCCGTTTCTTTCGTATAGAACTTAACATGAAATTATTACAAAGACCTTCAATCCATTTGGGGCAATTTATCTGAAAGACTGTCGAAATTTCCCATCTTCAAACCTGTTGAAGGCCTTGTTGTATGTTCCTTCCCTACACCCCAAGAGGTTAGATTTGTAAAACAAATGAGAAAGGACTTTCTCCATATTGGCACCTGAATTGTGGACCCAGTTAGCTAACTCCCAGGAAGATAACTTTTCAACTCCTTCCTGAACAAACAGGCATTCGTGCTCGCAAAGTGATTCTACGTCCAGTTGTAAAAATATTTTAAAAGATATTTTAAGAAAGATGAATTTTTCAGAAGGTCACTCATTTGAGCTGTGAAATCACTAATTTTTCTTTGTGGATGAGGCTGATCTTAAAGTTGTCATAGTTTCAATCATTCCACTCATCTTTTCACTATACAATAGTATGGAAATTAAGAAAAAAACTTTGAAGCTGTTATGTACTATCAAGTCACTTATGGTGTATGGCTCTAGATGAGTAAATTATCTGCAAAATGTCAAAACACCAGGAGTAAGAGCTCCTACCTTTCACACTTGTTGAAAAACAGCCCTGACAATTGCTTTGGGTAAGAAGTACAGGGCAGAACTGTAGTTAAAACCAATAAAGGAGTCAGTTTCTGGGATCTCCTTTGTTTAGTGTCACTTGGTGAATACTGTACTATGTTGATAATAGTAATGCTTTGTTGTCCATATATATGCTTTCTAAAGCCATACTGGGAATATCAAGTTTTATGTTAGAATCAATCAGTTCTTAATTAAAAGATACTCATTCCAACGTGTATAAAACCATTTGCATTTAGCATGAAATACTCTTGTTCTGTTTATTTATTTATTTATTTATTTGCTGTGAGGCAAAGGCTGTTTGCCAGATGGGATGTTGGGTCTCTTTACAGCTGTGCTGCTAATAAACAATTTTATTAAATGCAATTATAGGGTTCTTGTTAAATATTTTACTATTTCAATAAAAACGGTGCAATCAGTGCTACCCTAAAACACAAAAGGTAGTAACTTGTTGTTACAGAAGAACATTATAATCCAAACATTACAGTTGAAGAAAAGTAATAAACTTCCACTGATTAATAAATGATTAATATTTTAAACAGAGTTAAAAGTTTGCCACAGAGTATGTGACAGATCTGAGCCCTACAAACTTTCTACAATGTCAGTACTAAAAACTCAGAATACTATTTAACAACATGAACAAAGCAGCTTGCAGGGGGTTGGGATATCTACTCAATTAAAATGTTTTAATTTTAAAACTTTTTAAGAAATTTAAAAGTTATAGGCAAAAACACAGGGAAAGCTATATGAATTCTGAACAAAAAGTAAATTGCTATTATCTATGGGCCTCAAATATAGAAGTTTAGTTTGACTGAACTTGGCCAATGTGCACTATTCTACCCATACAAAAAACCCCAACCCTGCTATGATGTTTAAATTACTGGCAAATTTTAAAGATAGTTGTGGTTTAGAAAGGTGCATTGTGCCATATGTAGCCTGTAAGCTTTTTGATCTTGGAACTATACCTAATTCTAACTACTTCCAATGTTTAAAAGTTAATATGAGCACACAATGTAAGTTAACATGAGGACATCATCTGTAGACTGTCCATTGTGCTATAATCTGTTTTTGTACAGATTTTTCTGTTTATGGCGAAATTAATGAAATGTTCCAAACTTTATTCAGGGCCAATTCTAAACAGTTTTCCAGCTGTGCATTTTACAGCTTTCCACATTTCACATTTTGATATGCTGGCAGCGGCACAATGTTCTCAAGCGTGGCAGGGAACCAACTTACAGGACAGATGAATGAGAGACAACGACAAGAAGACATGCAAACAAACTTCTGGTGACTTTCGTTTGCTGGATTCCTGTTCATCACAATATTCATCGTGAAGTTTGCAAGAAATGTATACTGTGGCCATAAACATAAACAAAGGAAGATCCCACTAGCCAGTTCTGTTGGAAAGATTTACAAAGGACCCTTGAATCAGTAGGGACTTGATCAATCAACTGTTCTGCAAATTCCATTGGTTCAATCAGCCCACCCTATTTGTGACTTACTAGTGGATTTCAGCCACATAGTTGAGTATCATCTACATCAGGGGTGTCCAAACTTTGGCCCTCCAGCTGTTTTGGACCACAACTCCCAGAATTCCAAGCCTGTATTGCCAATGCCAAACGACTATCGTAGCTCTGGTCCAGGACATCTGGAGGGCCGAAGTTTGGACACCACTAATCCACATTTTTTTTATTTTTTTTATTTATATAGCTTGTATGCCGCCCACTACCCAAAGGTCTCTGGGCAGCTCACAATCAAAAATGGACAATTAAAACATCAAAACACAATAAAATTAGAACAATAAAAACATGTAAATGCAATAAATACAATACATTAAAAACAAACCACTAAAGTTGCCATCAGGACCCA
The DNA here is from genome assembly GCA_023846285.1 of Phrynocephalus versicolor. Classification (NCBI taxonomy): domain Eukaryota; kingdom Metazoa; phylum Chordata; class Lepidosauria; order Squamata; family Agamidae; genus Phrynocephalus; species Phrynocephalus versicolor. The sequence continues at coordinate 44,023,955 of JAHTLZ010003542.1, read as the reverse complement.
CAATCATTAGTTAAAAAACTTTTGGAACAGGAAGGTTTTTACCTGGTGCCGAAATGTTATCAATGTCGGCGCCAGGTGAGTCTCATTTGGGAGGGCATTCCATAGTCTGGGGGCAGTTGCTGAAAAAGCCCTATTCCTGCAAGCCATCCCTTTCACCTCCTTAAGGGATGGCTCTTTCAGGAGGGCTCCCTGACTAGATCTTAATTGCCGGGTAGGTTCATATGGAAGGAGGCGGTCCTTCAGGTATCTAGGTCCTAAGCTGTTTAGGGCTTTATATATCAAAACAAGCACTTTGAATTGGGCTCGGGCAGCAACTGGTAACCAGTGAAGGTTATACAGAATCAGCGTGATGTGTTCCTTGGTGGCCCTACCACTCACCAGCCGTGCAGCATGATTCTGAACCAGTTGCAATTGCCGGACCGTCTTCAAAGGCAGCCCCACGTAAAGCGCATCGGAGTAATCAATACATGCTAATGACATCTCATTTCCAGACCCCTGAACAACAGCATATAGAACTCTTATTATCCAACTCTCATCACCTTCAGCCAACAAACTCAAGGCTAAGGGAAGCTGTAGTCTCGTATCTGCAAAGCCACATACAGTAGTTCCCCAAACCAGTTTTATCTAGATTCTGGATTCAAGCCATTCAGCAGCCTCCCCAGTTGAAATATGATGCTGAAGGACAGCTTTGCAGATACCCGGATATGCCAGAAAGACGACCAAGTGCATCCCAGAGGAAATCAAGCCTGAACTATCACTAGAGGCAAAAAAGTTGAACCTGAGGCTGTCCTACTTTGGGCTTGCCATGAGAAGGCTAGGTTCTCTAGAAAAGACAATAATGCTTGGGAAGGGGAAAGCAGCAGGAAAAGAGGAAGACCAAAATATGAGATAGATTGGCTCCCTGAACGAAGCCACAGACTTGATTTTGCAAGGTGAGCAGGACTACTTAGGACGGTACAGTTTGGAGATATCTTACTCATAGGGTTGCAATAATTCAGAGGCATCTTGACGACATATTAAAAAAGCAAAAACCAATTCTTGCTCTTTTGAAGCAATGTGAAATACTCACGTGCTCCAGCTTGGGGGGTGGGCAAAACAGTATGAGGGGGAACCAATGAGGGCGCGGCCAGAGAGGATATGGTTTGATGCCAACTAATAATTACAGCACAAGTTGTATATAAAGTTATTCTGCAGAATGAGCTAGATCTAAATTTATATACAAATTATACAACCTTCTGTTTCAGCTCTGAGAAAAACTGCATTCTCTTATTTTGACCCAACATCACAAATCATAATAGGCCTGTAAATAAGGAAGTTTAGAAGGGGATTATGGTTTAGCTCACGGGTCCTCAAACTTTTTAAACAGGGTGCCAGTTTACTGTCCCTCAGACACTGTTGGGGGCCAGGCTATAGTTTGAAAACAATATGAACAAATATCTTTGCACACTGCACATATTTTGTAGTGCACAAAAAACCAGAATGCAATATTTAAAATGAAGAACAATTGTAATCAACATAAACAAATAGTATTTCAATGGGAAGTATGGGCCTGTTTTTGGCTAATGAGATGGTCAATATCCAGTTCCATATTTTTCACTGCTAGTCATAGCAAGTGATGCAAGTGTTTGTCAGGATCTGGTTGGAGATTTCAGATGTTTCATTCGGGAAAAAGCCTGCTCACAGATATAGGTGCTGCCAAAGATGGTTGGTTGCAGTTTTGTGTGTGTGTGGCTCCTGAGATTATATGCCTCAGAGGGGAGAGATGCATAGAAATTAGTAAGGCTGCTTGATTTGAATGCATCTTTCAGAGAGTCAGAAGTCTGTAGTTTGGCCAATTCCATTTGGTAAATCGGATGAACAATTTCAATGTTGAAATTGAAGTTGTTCAATAGTCAAGAAAAATGTACTTGAGTTTCAAAACTTTCTAACTTCAGTGAGTAACATCAGGTGAACAGGATGCTGAGCAAGCTTGCAAAAGTACATTCATATGCCTACTTCACCAAACACTGTGGACCCATGTTTCAAGGAATATAGCTCATGCTGCCCTTCCTCCACCCAAGAAATTGAACCATCACCATTTCTGCTCTCAAGAAGCAATGGGGATGCAATTTATCTACGCTTGTGACTCTGGCCAAAGTGGACTATATGGACACAGCCAGGACAGCCAGGAAACCAACTAACCAACAACCACCAGCCCACTCCTCTGCCTTTGCATGCAGCAGTTTGCTGACAAGCCCCCTCCGAGGGAAAGGGTACAAAGGGCTTGCTTACCTCAGCAAGTGCCCCATGCCTTTGTGTTTCCCTCTTGCCACCTCTTCTGCCCTTGCCAGCTCACGGGAACAGCACCTCCTCCTTCGGAGGAGGGGCGTGCCTCAGTGATGCCACAAAGAGGCCAGGTCTGGGCGGGACGGGGCCTCATCCACCACCACCGCCTCACTATCTGGCCAAGAAAGTCTCCACAGGCTCCGCCTCTCTTGCCATCCGTGGGCACTGGCTCATCTCCTCCCTGGCTGTGCCCCTGGGGCTCTCATTAATTCCCCCTCACACAGCTTTGCCTGCCCCCCCCAGGCTGAAGAGGCTCTTTCCTTGTCCACTTTGGAATCTCCTGACCCTCCGCTTCTCTTCTGCCACAGCCTCTTTGCTGACCACCAAGAGAGGGGGTCTGATGCCATTGGGCTGGATTCAGGACCCTGGCAGGCTGGATTCAGCCCACAGGTCATAGTTTGAGGACCCCTGGTTTAGATGACCAGTTACTATTCATCTAGTGAATGGAGAATTATAACCTTAGAGCTACCTATGAATAGGATCATGTTGTAATTATTGTGCTTATTCTTCTTGCTCAGGACTATCTGTTGGATGAAAAGAACTAGGCTCTCCCTGCTTGTATTCAGAAAGGGGATTTCAAGTATTCTCACTTATTTAAAAAATACACACATACAAAAGAAAAAAGGAGTGGGCAGTGTCAATAGTCTCCTCTGTGAATTCAGGTGCCATTTTTAAGAGGAGATCAATCAGAAGATTTATTAAGCTGATATCTAAGGGGCCAATATTTACCCAAAGAGCTATCAATCTTATTGTTTTGGGCCTCTAACAGATGTTAATCTTTTCAATTATCCAGTTCATTCTATTAATGCTAATTAAATTCAGTGCACTTGTGAGCTGTGTGCCAATACTCATTACCAGAACATGAGGTATAAATACTGTACTTCCGATGATTAAATCAAATGATATTCAGTATATCAAAATGTGAAAGGAAATTAACCACAACTCAGATTTCTGAAAGTTATTTACTGTATATGTGTTCCCTTATACTTTGGCATAGAAGAGAATATAGCATTAAAAGGATGCAGAGGCATCTGGAGGAATACTTGGTTTCTCTGGAATATGGTGCAAAAACTGTTATTAGCTACTGATGTTAGGAATGTGAGAGAAACTTGTTTGGTTTCCATTTGCAACCTAATGTGACACTTCTGAACCAGCAGTCATAGTCAGTAGTTATTTGAAATCTGCTTTTCTTCCAATTTTGCAGGCATGTTCTTTAGTCAAACAGTTTGTTAGTAGAAGGAAGTCAAAATTCAAGGGTTACTGAAAATGAAGTTTTAGATGGATTATATTGGTAGGAAAGGCTTCCCAAAAATGTGCATAAAGAATGCATGGAAATTGTCAGTCTTAACATTCTGGATCCATGCACTTTGTTAACCTTAATATTTTGGATGAACCAAAAATTAAACTTACAATTAACGCATCTGCAAGACTAGCAATTTTTATTTTGAAATAAGCTCTCATAGACTTATTTTGAAGTCAAGGATGTACAATTAATGAAAGAGATATACTGTATGTAGTAAAACACCACACAGAGAAGGAAGAGAAACCGGAATCCACTTTAGATTTTAAAGCTTTGTCTGGGTCATCTATCTGTTAATATTTGTTGATATTCCTTCACATTTTAATTGCAAATGTTAAGAATGTATTAATAATATATTTAGTGAGTTTCTGGATAGTCACCTCAAAACAAAAGACTTATTTGTTGGTGACGCAATAGTTCCAACACAGATTTCTATCATTTTGCACGTAGAATGAATATTGAATGGCTGTTCAGTGCCAGAACCATTTTTTATTTCTTCTATATATTTCCCGCCTTACACGACTATGACATTACTTCAATGAAAATACTGCAAAGTCTAGTCCTGTGCAGGTAATGGGGGAAGAATATATGGGTGGTTTACCTTCTCTCTATTCCTCAAACGTTCAGAAATTAGGAAGCAAGAATACTGCAAGTATGCTGAATGATAACAATCTTTCTCAGGACTTTGCTTGGGATGCAGGACACCAGCTGCAAAGCTGCAGAAGAGTGTATCCATCAAATGGGATTTTATGTTTCCTGTGTAAAGTAGATTTGTCAAAGCTGTCTGCTTAAGTTCAGACAAGGTTTCATGTTATGAAATCAAAACCCGTGACCCTGCCCAGCATGCAAAGCATGCAAACAGTAGGGGAACTAAGCCTTCTTCCTGGTGAAATTAATGTGGGACTAAAATACTGATGTCCAAAAAGATAAATGCACACATTGCCTGAATCAAGAAAAATGGTTCCATAAACTATGCACTGATGTTTTGGCACATGGAATGGGCTAGCCAGTGATCTGAGGATTCTCTGTTGTCAGCCTGACAGTATACAACTTAATGGTCTTCTGCTAGGCCAAGAGTGCAGAAGCTTTTTTTTTCTTATGAAAAGTCCATTGAGAACCACAGTTGGAGGTGCATGAGAATTTCAGGATCATGATGCACTCTCATGCTGTCTCTCTGCCATGGCGTTTCTGCAGAACAACTCTCTAGTAGCTATAACAGTTAGGGTCAAGGCCTCCCACAACACGAAGGCTGACCAGCAGTCTAGATGAACTGTGACTTTATATGTCTGTTACTAATGTGTATACATTTGTTATATATTATTTTCAATTTTCATTTATAATTTTCTGCTTTAATTTATAAAACGGATCTCCATCTTTTAATTTGTAATAGAGGAAGATAAAATAAATACACCCCCCTCTTCTTGGGAAAGCAGATATGATCTATGCACATTTCACCCATATCTGTTTACTACTGGGGGAGGTGTACTACAGAACATACCAAGGAACTCAGCCTGGTGAAGACTGATGAACAACCAATCCTATTTTGGCAATGAAACAGATATACAGAAAATAATGACAAGTGGTGATGGACACCCTGATTGATGCCAATTTCTCCTGTTTGAACTTGCTGACTGGATAGAAGCTTTGCCACAGCGTAAAACTACTCCACATACTGTTCTTTCTGTATTTCATTTTCTAAAGTACTACCCTCTTTCCAGTTTGGAAAACCTGTTATTCCATAAATGAATACATTTTCAGATGCTGTGCTTTCTATGTTTACTATGGTATTCATGTATCTGAGAGCTTCCAGTTCCTCGGGGTTGTCAGTCTTGCTGCTGCATTTCCCACTATACAATACACATCTAGCCATGTTTTATTATTTTGCCCATCCAAGAAAATTTCATTCTAAATTATTACTGAGAGAGAATAGTGCCAAAGGAAGAAGTTAGCCTGCCAGAGGCTGCATGAAACCTCCCTAAGTAGCGTTCAGTTCAGGCACATTAATGTTGTTTAAAAACTAGGTTTTAAAAAATCCAATTTTATTCTGTAGTTACGACCATTTTATATGTTGCCCTACAATGAGAGAGACAGGTCACTGTGTGTTGCAGAATAAATGCAACGGTTGCAGCACCATGGAACTGTTCCACCAGTGCATACATAAAGCCAATCCTTTCTATCTTAATCTCCAAAAGGCAACAATTGGGGGCAGGGGGGATGAATCATTCTAAGAGTGGAAAGACGAGTCTGAATGCTTGGCAAAGGAGGTAGTCAATACATTTCCCGTGTGTGGATGGTGGCTGAAGAAAGGAAAGGGGGAAGGGGAAGAATATCATTTCTATTGCTTTTGATCCCCATCTAGTGAGTGAATTGAGGAATTGCAGAAATGCAGGGAGTTAAATTCAGAATTCATTGTAAAAAGCAAAGAAAAACAAAACAAAACAAAAGACAAAAACATGCGGCACCTTAAAGACTAACTTTTAATGTAATGTTTTGTGGGCACGTTTTGTTTTATTTTTCTTTGAGTTTTGCCTGGCATCCTTGCACACGGCTACCTTCTCCAAGAGTTCATTGTCTCACCTTCCGTAAGATTTCTATCATTTTTCACAGAATGTCAATGATGTGAAAGTGCAAAGTTGTTTTCTAGAGTGACCACAACTCCCACAACTTGTAGCTATAGCCTAGCTTTCTGGGCAGAGTAGGGAGAGCTGTAATCCCACAGTAGCTTTTCCAAACTACACTCTTTGAATGCTTTGAGTGGTCTTCCTACAAAGGTTGGATATATTTTAAATATGTAAAAACGCAGGGATTTTTGAACATTAGGATGAAATCTGATGCCCCAGAATTATCTTGGGCATCTTGTGTTTTATTTCCACTATCTTTATACCTTTTTTTCTACAAACTTTTTTCATAAATGTAATGAAATGTAATTAGCTGGGGAAAACCTTCTTCCGCAGTTCTTCCTCCTTTGGTACTCAAAGGAGTTACCAAGAATTCACAGGGTTGAGTGCTTAAGGCCCTATGCCAACCCTGCCAGGTAGATAGACCAAAACTCCAACATCTTGTATAAGAAATCCAGAAGCTGCTAAAAGCAAAGTCCTTCTTTCGTACCAGACAAATGTCTTGTCCCAAAATAACCAACCTTTTGTGGAAGGTGTCAAAAGTGACAAAAGATATAAAGCTCCAAAAATGATTTCAGAAACAGTGCAGAACAAATACATTTTCAGAAGGTATTGAGCCAAAGCAATTTCAGAACAGTTCCCACAGAAAATAAGAAAGCTATCTAGCTTGAGCTAATACAATCAAGCAGAAGGGATATACAAGGAGCTTCCTCGAAGAGTATAAAGTACACTCAGGCATTCCCTGGGCTATGGCATGCAATTGGCTAATCCTTCCTGTCCAAAATGGTTGCACTGTAAATTTGCTGGTTAGCAAAATGACCTACTACTAATGGTAATAACCTCTATTAATATAGAAGGCATCTCTTCATCTAAAGAAATCTTAGCTTCGCTTTGCTGCAAATGGAAATGTGAGTTGGGTGCTCACCCACAAACAATAAGAACAACAACCACAGCTCAATATGCTACAGTGACCGCTGCCTATCATGGGGGTTAGGGACCCGACCCAACCTGCAATAATTGAAAATCCTCTAAATGCAGATGCAGGTTGTGCCGGGCCTTGGCGCCTAGCTGGGAGCTTATGTACTTACCCTCAGGCTGGCACTGCCCCGAGTGGACCTGCGAGGGTCTTCCTGAGCCTTCAGGAGGCCCTAAAAGGGCCTCCCTGAGACCGGAAGTCACTTCCAGGTCACCGGAAATCATTTCTGAGTCCTCCGACAAGCCTAGAAAGGCCCTTCCAGTTCGCAGGGAGGCCCAGGAAGGTCCTTGCAGGCCCATTTGTGGCAGTGCCAGTCCTGGGGTTAGTAAGGGAGGCCTGAATCAGGCATTTCCCCCTATATCCCAAGGGGTCTTTTATCATATATTGCAGTCCCATGATATAGCAGGACCACAGTATATGAACTGTGAATGGGCAAGGGACCACTGTAGTGATATATGGTAAAATCACACATGTCAAACATGTGGATGTAGCCTTTAGGATTATACGATTATAATTCATGTCATACGATCAAAGAATAATCAAGTAAAATGGCTACCTGGATACAGGAAAAAGATTCTGTGAATGTGGAGAAATTCAGTCAAGGTAGCACTTATGTGGATACAATTTATGCCCCACCATGTGTACAAAAGAAAACCTAGCAAATGGCTGAGACAACCCTACAGAAGTAGCCTGATTCTGGTCCAAAATTGCATTATCATTGTAACATTTTAAATGTATTTGAATTTTATCTAAATTACACATACAGTGCACCCATAATTTTACATTGTGCAACAATATAATATGCATAAAGAAAGATTAAGAAGGTACTCAGCATGGTTCTAAAATGTGTGGAACATAACAAAGCAGCAGGTGAGCATAGCATTCTCCTAAAAGAGACTAGGCTAGACGAAGCAAACTCTCATTCTATTTTTATACCTATAATCCCACTTTCCAAATTTTTAAATTGAATCCACCAATCATGCCTCAGTCATCCCAAATTTTCCCAAAGCAAGTATATAATCCCAAAGTAACTTCACTCTCTAGAATCTAGATCTTTCTTCACTTCAGCTAAAATCAGTTCTGACAATGAGTTCCTACTAGGCCCAAATTGTGGTGCTTGAAAAAAAAATCTCCTCATATTGATGAAACACAAATGGCAAAAGGGAAGGAGGCTCAAGCTAGGTGTCCATGAATGAATGAATGTTTATTTACGGTTATTAACCAAATTGACTAGGTGTCCATGGCAGGATGGCATTTTTAACCGTCTAAGCAGAGAAGGAAGGTCAATGTTGGCTAACATTCTTAATACTATCTTTTTTTAAAGGTATGAACTATCAGAAAAGATGTTTACAGTGGTTCCCTACCGTTTTGCAGTTCATATGCTGCAGTCCTGGTATATCGCAGGACCACCGTATATGAAAGGCAAGCCCCCCTGGGGTAGGCTGCATGGGCCTGTTTGAGGTCTCCTGCACTTACCCCAGGCCTGGCACTGCCCAGAACAGGCCTCGGACAGCCTTCCTGAGCCTGTCGGAGGCCGCAGAAGTGGTTTCTGGTGATATGGAAGTCACTTCCAGATCGCCAGAAACCACTTCTGGGGCCTCCAACTGGCTCAGGAAGGCCGTCGAGGCCTGTCTGGAGCAGCACCAGGCCTCAGGTAAGTGTAGGAAGCCCCAGATAGTGCCTCCAGTCCTGTCCTGACCTTGTATCTGCATATCATGGATTTTCCATTACCACGGGTTGGGTCCCTAACCCGTGTGATAGGTGGGGGATTACTGTATAAGAAACTGACAAACTGCAAACTAAAATGCATGCTTCAGGATTTTTGTTGTTGTTGTTGAAGCATTTCAAACTTCAAGGACCATTATGGTGCCATTTTCAAACAGACATTTTAAAAACAATTTGCAATATTCAAAGGTAGGTTACAATTTATCATCTTCTGTAACATAAACAGAGATCATGACTAGGGATGTGCATCTGGGATTTTTTTTTTTTTTGGACTACAAATCCTACAATTCTCCTTTCTGAGAATCTCATCTCCAGATTCCAGGCTTTACACACACCTTAACCATGATATGACTGTTAGACTCACTCTCTCTCTCTCTCTTTCTCTCTCTCTCTGTATGTGTGTGTATAAGCTTGTCAAATGAGGCTAAACATCATGGACAAGATGAAATGGACTGCTGCATAGAACTTTATTTCCTACTAAATTTTGTTAAACTTTTAAGTTACCTTAAGAAATTTTGCTGCCTTTGAGATATTGCATTCATCTTTTAAAATCTTCATTATCCTACCTTACATACCATCACATGAATACAAAATCTTCCAGTATGCAATCCTTTTCTTTCAAGTATGCTCATATTTACTAATAGACTGACTAGTCTGATTTTTTTGAAAGAATTATTATTTATTTTATTTTTATTTATTTATTTTTAAGTTTATATACCACACCGATTTTCCCATAGGGAACTCTGGGTGGTTTACAAGCAGAACAACACAAATAATTAAAACCACCACAACCGAATAATACACAACAAAGGCAGGGGGGGAAAGAGGGGAGAATTCAGCAAGAAGCATAACAAACGCATTATTATTATTATTATTATTATTATTATTATTATTATTATTATTATTATTATTATTATTATTATTATTATTATTATTATTATTATTATTATTATTATTATTATTTCTACTGAAAAGTCCCACTAAAGTCGAAGAGGCTTTCTCCTCTGAAGTAAGTGTTTATGTTTCTAGGACTGGAACTTTCAAAAAAAAAGGTTAGCAGTTTCTGAAGAGCTAAAAATACATCTAAGAATCAATACATGTACAGTATTCCTGATACATACAGTCTCTTCAGCTTTGATAAATAGAATTTCTTATTGAACTGAAACCTTCAATGAAAGCTATTCTAACACAGCTTTGTGCCCTATCACTGCAATCCTAAATGCTGTTGCTGTGAACCAAGTCTAGCTGAGCATGGATGGATTCTTTCCCCCTTTTCAGAAAGGTTTGATTGTAACTCTTGAAAATCTCCAGGTAATATAATCCTCCACATAAAGCTTCATTCTCAGAAAAGAGAACAGATTTTTGCCTGCTGGAAGGCGGTCCACAATTCAAACAAGCTGTAAAGTATTCCCTGGTCGTATCTTAGCTCTTCAGAAAATGGAGCATTCTGTAAATACACTGAGGGGAAATATGCTGACTTTTAAAAAAGAAAGAAAGGCCAGGTGCTGCTGTTTTTTTAAACCCACAGACTGAGATTTGCATGACTGTACCTAGAAGAGATTAACAGCAGGTACATTAATTAGGTGGCTATTCATTTCTGTTGCGCTTGTGCCCCCCAATGGCTTGTTCTTTCATTGCTAGCCAGCAACGAAAGGGGAGCATTAAGGGAAAAGCTTTGTGTACGTGCATGCACACATGCACACGTAAGCATAACACCTGTGTTTGCGAGATTCATAAGCGTGCTCCAAAGCAGTGGTTCTCAACCTGTGGGTCCCCAGATGTTCCTGAACTGCAACTCCTAGAAATTCTTTGCAGCACAGCGAGTGGTGGAGGCTTCTGGGAGTTGCAGTCCAGGAACATCTGGGGACCCACAGGTTGAGAACTACTGCTCCAAAGAGTGCAGTCCTCATTATTTCTAAATGGGAAGGACCACATCCTAAAAGAAAGTCACAAAACTACAGCTCAATTCGATTGTTCGTGCTTAATGTGCAAAGTACTCTAGTTACAGGCTTTTGGATGGATTGAACTTAATAGATATTATGGTCTGAAGTGCTTTGGGATGTCCTTACATGGGATGCCAGACTCTGACAGACTTACCAGTTGAAGCAGCTCAAGTAGCAAGAAAGCTCATCATAAATCTCTCCTGTTCCCTTTTAAATAAGCACAGACAACCCTGTCCTCAGCTGCTGGCTGTGGCCAAATCAAAAGCTTTTGATCCTCAGGATGGTACCTATGTATCTAACACTAGCTACTTAGCTACTCCCCCAAAACAGCTACAGATTTGGCAGAGTTTCAGAAAGCTTATGGCATAACTACAATGGATCTTTTGGAGCTAGCTGCTGCAAGTTAAACCGGAAATTGTGATGTGTTATTTGGTACAATCCATACATCCATTGGCATATTGGATCTCAAGAAGTCCTATTTGGTCAGGTATCAGTTTCTGACTTCATGAAATAGTTTTATATGCAAGCCACCTCGCAGTATTGGCAAATGTAACATTTCCTCAGCTGGTTGGTGAGAGGCAGGGGAAGTGGTTTTTTTTAAGGTTGTGTAATAGGTCAGTGCTGATACACTTTATCGGTCATTTTAAAAATATATTTAATGTACTTATGAGCAGCTCTACTTATGAGTAATTCGACTTATGAGCCAAAAACCTTCCCCCTTTTAAACTGCTCCCTTATGAATTTTAGATGTGGTTTCCACAACTTACGATTCCCCCAGCCTTGCTTTCTTGCAGGAGCTTTGAAGCAGCGAGTGCTGAGCAGCAGGTGGGGGGAGGTGGAACTGGCTTGCCTCCCCTAGCCTTGTCTTCCCCGCCCTGTGAGTGCCGTCCAGCTGGGCAGTGGGTGGGGGATCAGGGATCCCGCCTCACCCAGCTCTTCCCCAGCAGCCTTGCCTTCTAGCAGGTGGGGGGGAGGCAGAACCAGCTCACCTCCACCACCCAAGACTGGGGTGAAGAGGAAGAGGAGGAAGGCTGGATCCTTTTGAATTTGGCGCTGCACAAGCACCCTCACTGGTGCCAAGGCAAATTCAAAAGGATCCAGCGGGTGGAAGGCAATTTTTGCATGCTGGCACAGCTCGGGCAGGTGGAAGGGAGGCATGTGCATGCTCGCACAGCTCACCTGATCCACCCACCCGAGCCATGCCAGCATGCACCAATCAGGTGGAAGGGAGGTGTGTGCATGCAGAGCTGTACCAGCAAGCACCAAGGGGGTCGTGGTGGCGAGTGTACAGGTTTCAAAGGGCTAGAGTTGAGTTTGTAGTTTGTTTTGTAAAATGCTCATTGCTCTTAAACCAAGTTATTACTGTACATACATACATACATACAAACATACATACCTACCTACATACATACATACATGGAGGAAGGGAGGGAGAAAAAGAAGGGAAATCTGCCCAAAAATCAGGCATAGTTCTCTTCCTTGTGGGAGGGGCAGTAATCTAGCACCACCTCTTCAATGGGTGACTTGCGGATGTGTGTTGCTTGAACAAATTGATAATAAGTCCTCTTCCCTGAGAATATAACAGGCCTGATGTTACTCCAATAGTCCATAACCCTATGGGCTCTGAAGACGAGATCCCACCTCACAGAATCACTCACATTGACCCTGCTCGGGGAAATGAGGAATTGGAGCACATGGAGAAAGAGTTTCAACTGAATTTCATTTTTTAAAATGGTTGTGCATTTACAGTGATTTAAAAATAAATAAATAAAAACAACCCCCTCAGTATTAGCAGACATATCTAGCATTCATTATTCATTTATAAGACTGTAAAATCGACCACGGTAAACCATCAGGTGGCTGCATGAAAAATTAATAACGGACAAAGAGGTCCTGTTTCCATATTACAGAAAAGGCAGCTTATCTTTCAGCATGATCCAACTGTATATTGATAGCTGTAGGGGGGGGGAGGGGGAGGGGAATGGAAAGGAAAAACAAATTGGTTTACGGAGGGCATAGGTGTAGGATGAGAACTAGAATCCTTCCATTTATTTCTTACAGAAACTTCAGGCAAAGCACTAACTTCCTGAAACAGCAGCAAAAACATATTCCCACCCCCAAAAAACTTCCCAAAATGAACAAACAAACCAAAACTCCCCCCGCCCCCAGTACTTTACACAGCCCTTTGCTTGCCATTCAATATGAATGGTTCAGGAACATAAATGTTAATTAAACTGCAGAAGATCTCATTAATCTCATTTGTTTTTTCTTTTTAAAGGAAAAATACTGACAGTTTTGTCTTACGCTATTAGATAGCATGCCTTCCAATTTTATCAGATGCCAGACTATGCTGTATAAAAATAAAGGTCATTTATCTGCTGCTAAGTTGCAGACACTATCTGTTGACATTGATAGATTTCAAAGGAACGCTTCTGAAATGATTCTATTTCTATCTTTTATATAGTAATTAGCTACAATCACAGACATGACTGCAATTTTACAAAGCAAATTATTGCTATAATTATACTCAGAACAAGAGCCCTTATTGTCAAAACTAATACATAGGAAGCTACTTTGTAGAAGGTCACCGTTTAGCCATCATTGTTTATTTGGACTGGCAACACATGTACACACATTTTAAAAAAAGATAAAGCAGATCTAAAAATATAATTTCTGAAGGCTGGAACTCCGCCTGTTATTTTCTGCATATTAAAAAAAAACGACATCTGCTATCTTTCAGGAAAGTGCAGCTTTGCACATGGTAACAGTATGCTAAACAACAGAGCTCTGGGGGTAAAAAAAACAAATGAAATGATGTACAACATTTTTTTTTTGTTGTCAAAACCTTTCAGATGTTGACACAAACATTCCCACAGAATGCAAGAATTATAACTGAGCTTCCATTACATTGTAAACCCGCCCAGAGTCCCTTGCAGGAAATCGGAGCAGTCCAAAAATGCAAAAAATAATTCATTAATTCATTAACATCTCAGATACCAAAGAAGGTGTTTTATACTAGCTCATTCTAGATAGTTGGAAGCAACCTACAGTAGTGGAAGACATATATTATTGGGTACTTTTCTTTACAAGTGCCAGCATAGTTGCTTTTTAGACTAACACAACAATGACTGTACACATTTTGGACAATAATATTGTTTCATATTACAGAACCTTATGGAAGGTAGAAGTTTGAGGGGGTATTCTTAATGCCTTTAATGTGCCATGCTCTTTTAAATTGTTAACTGAAAAGCCGAGCGTTAAAACAAGCACAAAACATCCCACCATTGGGTGTGGTGGTGGTGGGGGAACCATCATTCCGGTAATGGTAGATAAGGATAGCTAAGAATGCAGTTACTTCTTTCCTAACATGTACTGCTTATAGTGAGTAGAGAGATGGGATTTATCCAAGAAGATAATTGAAGTCATTGCTCTTTCATTAAGTAATAATACAATGGGCTTTACCGGTGAACACTTAATTAAGTGTTCACCAGTACATGTTACATGTTAATGGTAATGTCATTACAATACACCAGTGTAAAAAAAAAAAGACAGAAGATTTATAGGTTCCACTCTGTAACCTATTTCTTCATTCTGAATAGCTTCTACTCTATCAGGCCATTCAGTAATCTTGCAGATGGAGCCCTTCTATTATTATACCCCTTTTCTGTCCTTCTGACTATAAAGTAGTGTCCCCAACCAGTTTAGAGGGAGCAGAAAAGCCTCTGCTCCACACTAGCATATGCCTTGAGGAAAGAGGAGGAAAGGTTGGCAGGCTCGGCTTACAGAGATCAGCAGGGGGCCTCCATAAGAGGCCCAGCAGAGAAGAGGCCAGCTGGCCCCACCACCTAGCCCTGCACTTTGGCAAAGACTTCAGCGACATGACCATATCCAATGATACAATCAAGGGCAAGCAGAATGTGAGGATTCTCTTCAGTCCATCATGTACTGATAGATGCAGCAATCTGAATCAGCCTCTTGCTTGAAGGGGTGAACATACAGTATCCTCTGGTGCCTTCATCACCTTCTCACTGCCTACACCTTCGGAGAAGGAGTGCAGAAGCAACACAGGAAACAAGAGTGAACAGCAGGGAGACGGGAGAGGCTCCTCTCTCTGTTTCTCTACCCCGACTCAGTATGCATATTGAGTGCGCTTTAGAGTCATCTCTTTTCCATTTATTGGCATAGATCTGCCTCTAGCTCTTCACTGTTCTGGTCGCTGTTCCAATGCAAAGAAGACATGATGGATGTAGGACATAGATGAACCATCACCATCTGAAAAGGGTCCACGGGGAGCCCAGGTTGCCTCCTGTACTCAAGACTATAGTGAGACACCCACATACCCAGGAGTGTGGTGCAGGCCATGCTTACCACCCCACAACAGTAACACTGAATAACTCACTTTAATTTCTATTACCACAACAAATGGTTGCCATTCTGTCCCCGATGGAACAGTCTACTCCAAGACATTGCTAGGGAGGGAACCAAAGTGGAGGTGAAAAGGTCCAACTAAACTACAGGGTCTTATCAAAGCAAGGGGTGGCTGCTATCTGCATGATTTCTCACATGGTAAAAATAATAAAATAAAATAAAATAAAATAAAATAAAATAAAAGCCCCCCTTTTCTATTGAGGCGTCTCAAAGTTGTCCCATATACTTCTGTGCAAAATCCAAATCTTCTCTCCTTATGAAGCTGTATGCACTTACAAAGAACACATTGACAGTGTGGCTGTGGTGGGTGGGGGTGGGGGACTGGAGCTACTAAATGCTTCTATTTCCAAAGGCCTTCTACCATGGCAGCAACTGTCGTAGGTTAGCCATGCAATTTATCTAATCTATGCTCCTGATTTCCAGTGTGGTGTTATGGATAGAGTAACAGATTAGAAATTTCGAGAACAGGATTTGAATTCCCACTCATCCATGACAACTTAGAGTGACAATAGAACACCACTCCTTAAATACCTCCCACTTACTTTGAAAGCCCTATTAGAGTCACTAGAAGTCAGTTCCAGCTTGACAGCACAGAACACACACATACTACTTATTACATCTGTTTAAGAATAATTCTCACAGATGCAAAAACATTATGTCTAGATTGGTGGAAAACTCTCTCAATGGCGAGGAACATATTTTGTGGTTTCTAAACATGCAAGAATGGGACAAGTAAGGACTTACACTAGCTCTTTTCTCAGTTACCAATGGTCATGTTTGCCCCATTTCACAAAATGTCATCTCAGATTATGTTTCAGGATCATGCAAGATTATAAGAACTATGGGCAATATTTTTAATTGGACGGTCATAAAGCAATGAAGAAATGATCTTTCATGTTCTTTCTCTGCAAATATTATAATGTTTATTTTTTCACAGGAAGAAATGCATCTTTCTAATGCACTTTAAAACTTAGTGAAGTCAAATAGCAATTAGTACCTTTGGAAGGTATAGGGGGCCTTTATGGAAAAGATAGAAATGTGTCACCTTTTCTTACCATAACTTTGAGGAAGCAAGTACAAAAATAGCTGGGGGGGGGGGAGAATACCATCAGTATTCTCCTGAATTGTGCAGGAATTATCTTTGTGAAATTTCAAACTGATAGTACAATGGAAGAAAGTAATAAATAAATCTGAACCCCAGTGCCACAAAAATATGATTCCACACAAAAGCAACTTTCAATCAAAGTGACTTTTTAAAGCTATTTTTGAAGTCTCAGAACATCTCCTTTCTATCAATTATATACACAGTAACTGTATCATGCTTGTAAGAGAAAAAGGAGAAAGAACCACTAGGGGGCATGTACGGAACTAGGAAAAGCAGCTCCAGGGTTATCCTCCCATCTAAAAAAGCAAAATACTGTACAGTACTTTCAGTTCAATAGCAGTGGTTATCGTCTTATTGCTCATTTAGCAGGAAACCTTATCATATCTCACCAGTACTAACTGATTATAATGGTTGTTCCCCGTTTACCAGGCTATAGTTTTCCCAAAAACACTAGCATTTTCTCTACCTCTTTCTATTGCCACAGTGAAACTCATCCAGTGCCCCTATTTAGCAATGTGATTAGCAGGCAGGACATTTACTCATGTGTGTGTTGCGTCATTACAGTCGTGACCAACTCTCTGTGACCCCATGTCCATGGAGTTTTCTTGGCAGGAATACTGGAGTGGCTTGCCAGTTCCTTCTCCAGGTGCCTACAGCACCTGGTATTCCCTGGTGGTCTCCCATCCAAGAACTAACCAGGGCCGACCCTGCTTAGCTTATAGTTATTTACAATTTATTTATTTACAATTTATTTACAATTATTTACAAATATTGCCTCAGATGAGTAAATAATGGATGACACGTAGCCTTTATCACAGGCTCCACATTTTTTTTTTGTCAAAATGACGGTCACACCATATTGAATTAGAAAATATTGATCGGTGTCCATTAAACGGTGGAGTATGCTGTAGTGGTGGACTAGGACTGAGGACACCTAGGTTTAAATACCTGCTCCAACATGAAATTCATTTGTCCTCAGGTATCACCAGCCTGTGCAATCCACAATGTCAAATGTGGGACCAGGAAAGCCACTGGAGAACAAAACTACTCAAAATCTTTGCATTTTGGGAACATACAGTGGAGCTGAATGAAGGGAGACTTGGTTCAGACAAATAGAGTAACCATATTTTTCGCTCTATAAGACACATCTGACCATAAGACACACCTAGTTTTTAGAGGAGGAAAACAAGAAAAATGTTTAGCCTAAGTTTTCATGGCAGGGGAATCCTGGTTGCAAAAGGGGAGGGTTGCAAACTAGGTGGTTGAAATTCTGGAATCCAAGCTGCAAAAGGGGAGGGTTGCAAATGAGGTGATTGGGACTGGGGAATCCAGGCTGCAGAAGGGGATCGCAGAGGCTCTTTGGAGGAGACTTCTTTGCAAACCAGGTGATTGGAACTGTGGAATCCTTGCTGCAGCAGGGGAGGACAGAGACTCCCTGGAAGCCTCTTTGCAAATGAGGTGATAAGAACAGTGGAATCCAGCTGCAGCCGGGGACAGTCGAGGCTCTGTGCAAGTAACTTCTCTCTAAATAAAATTGTGTGAAATCGTATTTGGCAGGGATGCTGCATTCGCTCTATAAGACACAGAGACATTTCACCTTACTTTTAGGGGGAAAGTGCGTCTTATAGAGCGAAAAATACTTTACATCATGATTCCTTGAACTAGGGAATTTGCTTCCTCATAATACTGTGATGCCTAATAATGTAAATTGCTTTAAAATGCAGATTTAAATATTTTGACACAGAGTGAGGTTGTCATTGCCTACTAGTCTTGACATACATTTGGCCTTCAGGAGATAGTTTGTCACTGAGTGGCATTTGTCAGGAGGAGCCAAAATGTGAGATTCCGATGGCCCTCAGCTCCTGCTTATGGGCTTCCAACAGTCACCCAGTAAGCTACCATAGGAAATAACTTTCTATAGACTAAATAGCTAATGTAGCAGGGCACTTCTTATGTTCTTGTATTACATTTACACTTCACATTACACCTCCCATTGCTTCACATATTTCATCCTCCACTATCTTATTTTCCTTAATAAGGTTATTTTAATTGACCTCATAATGATTTTTGGATGATCAGATAGTAACTCCCAAAAATAAATCCAAAACTGAAAGGTGGAGCCTGAGAAAATAATATTAAGGAAATATATAGAATGTGTTTTAATAGAAGCCCTCATCTGGATGCCTACTTTATTTTTGTCATATTTAGCTAAGTTATAGAAATGGCATAAATGGGAAGCACGTTCTGATGCCACCATGTGAGACTTAGCTGCATGACTTTGCTCCACTTTCCAGAAAAGCTACTATTATAAGGAAATGGTAAAACAGGTTATCTTCTGTAATATAAAGCCAAAAGACTAACAGAAGCCTATTCAAAAGGATGGGGGTGCACTATAATGCACTGATCTCCTTCCCATGGAGCAGCAAGAATGATAAAAACAGCTGTCCATTTCAGGCCTATTACAGGGAGGTCTGACTGCTGTGCTGAAATAACGAAACGGGGCATTGTTTGTGTTGGCTTTAAGACTTTTTGGGCAGGTCCTAGGACACCAGAGCTTGACAAATTACTTTTAGAAATTAATGTGCAATAACTGTAGTCCTTCGAAATATTTAATTACCATTATCATTATCAAAAATTAGCTTTTTGCTATCCTATTTCTCAAAGGTAATTGGAATTGATACTTTTAGCTACTTTAAAAACTCAATGGAATCCTACAGAACATTAACTATTCACACACTCATCTCTTACCCCATCATCAACTCAACCAAAGTAAAGCACAAGCCCAGCTGCAGCCTCCACCTGAACTATGTGGTATTCTTGCTTCACTAGTCTAGGAAGGCACCAACCTCACAACTATTTTTTTAAAAAGTATTCTGTTTCAGATATAGCACAAAATGGATGAAGTTATTTCATGTCAAGTGAAACCCATCGTGAAACTTGGTTGTATTTTTCTTTTTGGGGTCATGGAATTAACAATTCACACACTATTTACACATGATTAACTAGTTAAATCCCAGCTTTGATTCAACACTTCTTCAATAAAGCTGGAGAGAGTTATGCCAGACACTGGAGCAGATATATATATATATTTACAGTACTTCTGTTTAAGTGACAAGTGTTTATTTCACATCTAAAGACTGGAAGAAGAGGTAGTCTAAATCATGAACTTTGAGTGGTGAAATCACAATCCCCATCAACTTTATTAAACTTTGTGTGAGGTCTTCAATGTATATCTTTCTGTTAATGAAATTAATGTCATTTTTTTTCTATCCCTAACCTTTTTCTCCTTGAGTATATGGCTTTCTCCATCAAAATTAAAAAGGTTACATAAAGAATTTCTATTAATTTCATCTCGTTCTGATTTCTAATTTCTTTTATAGGCTGCTTAACACCAAAAAATATATTCTAGGCATTTCTCATCTTATAATATCCACTGATAATGCAAAGCAAGTCCCAAGGACATTAACTGTCTAAAACAGGTAATGAATGTTCTGTCTAGACAATGAGTGCAGACAACGTTGTTCATCTTCTCTCGGGTCTGCCATCTGTTAGCAGCTTTGATAGCAAGCGGAAGGATTGTATAATGTCTGCATCCATTATATTAAGGGAGAAATTTAATTATCCTTGTCTAAACCAAGATAGCTGTAAACTTCAAAATTGTGTGAACACCTATCTTCTGATAAAAATAACATTCGGACTGTGGATCAGCTTTGGGATCAAGCACAACAATTGGTTTCTATTCTATCCCAAGACATGTAAGGAGAGTAAATCTATAAAATTTCGATCCCAAAATAGGCTTGCTGACTCTTTTCCTCCCATTAAAAGTGGGTGTCAAGAAGAAACAAAGCTGTATTCTTTTTACATACTGGGAAATCTATCCCCGACTATACACTATGCAACTCTGAAAAGAACTTTCAAAGTGAAGCAAAATTGGCTACTTACAAGATGGAGCTTCTCCCAGAATTCATGTCCTTTCTCCATGTTTCTCAAACTAGGTGGAATGTACCAGAAGCACACATTTGCATACTCCGGCTGAAAAAGAAAACAAGTCTTGAGAACACAGAAAAGGCCACCATACTCATTCTATTCAGAAATGAGCACCAATACAGCTTGATGAGAATCTTACCACAGCTAATGGAACAAGTAAATTTGGGTTGTCAATCTCATTACATCAATTTCATTTAGGACCAGTCCTACTTAATATTTTCTTAAGTAGCACAGTGGTACCTATTCCCCTTCCCTTTACTATGCAGAACTTTCTTTCTTTCTTTCTTTCTTTCTTTCTTTCTTTCTTTCTTTCTTTCTTTCTTTCTTTCTTTCTTTCTTTCTTTCTTTGAGCCTTTGTACACGACCCCTAAACTCCGCAGCAAATAGCTGCAACCTCCGGAGCTTACAATGGTTTCCTCACCAGCTCCGGAGTTTGCAGGAAATTAAGTGCGACCCCACCCACCTAAGCAGGACCCAGCGCACTTTTCTTGTACCTGCTCGAGGAGGGTGAAAATTGCCAGGTCCGGATTTAATCTGGTCAGTGAGGGGCTTTCCTGGCTTCTGTTTGTTTGTTTTTTGCCTCCCGCCCCTTTACGAGAAGGGGCGGGGGGGAAGCAAACAGAAGAGAAGGAATCATCACACGGAGCTCCGGAAGCTTCTCGGAGGTGAGTCTGCATTTTTTTCCTCTCTTTTTTTCTCCCTCCCCTCACGCAGACAGGAGCAAGGAAGTGTGGAGTGGTGGGGAGGAAGGAAGAGCAACGAACCCCTAAGATCTCTGGTCCAAATTTAAGTGGCCAGCGGATCTTAGGGGTCGTGTGAAAAGGCCCTTTCTTTCTTTCTTTCTTTCTTTCTTTCTTTCTTTCTTTCTTTCTTTCTTTCTTTCTTTCTTTCTTTCTTTCTCTTTAACTTACTAACTACATTTTTACCCTGCCTTTCTACAAAATAAGCCTTAGGACTAGTTCTATGTCATTATGTTAGATTTTGCATACATACATATGACTTCAAAGGAAAAGCTTAAACTATAATTTTGAGGGATTCATATTTTGTCTATTTTGCTGATTAGATTTTATTACATCAACAGATGATTGTGACAATAATGACGGGCCATCATGTCATTTCTGATTTATGGCGCCCTCTTCTAGTTCAACAGTACTCAGAAGTGGTTTACTGTTCCCTTTCCAAGGTGCCCTGGGAGTGTAACTTACACAATATGACACAGACTGGCTCTTAGAAAGCACATTAAAAATCAAATTCCAATCTTCTGACTCAGCAGCCAGATACCTAAATCACTGAGGTAACACCACCACTCCTCAAACCAAACTTTTGATGAAACAGGAAACTTGTATGAATCAGCTATATTTTCTTACAAAAAGAAGGGAGGAATGCAATTATAGCACATTATAGCAATAGACACCATACTTTCTCAAAGCCTCTGATTAAAAATGGGGTGGGGGCTTGGGAGGCCAAATGAGGAGAGGGGAAAGTAACTACAATACCTGTCATTTCCCCCAAATGTGAACATAATTCCAATTGAAGTTCTAAGCTTCCTTACGAGTGGGTAAAAACTACCAGCTGTACTAAAATATTTCATAAAAGGGCACTAGTTGTATTCATAATATCATTTTCTACCTTCCTTCTAAGAATGCATTAAATACAGTTTAATCATTAAGAAGAATATAGTTGTCAGCAGGAAAGGGATCAGCAAACTTGCCACCTGCTGCTAAGAAGTAAGATGAAGTTAAGTATTTTCCTCTCTGGCCTGAACAGACTCAGGAATATGTACATGTGCTCGTGCTAAAACCTAAATTTCATTTTTAAATGCCTCTGGAGGGGGGGGGGTTTCTAGATGAGGTGTTCTTGCACAAGAACCTTGCCTCAAATACAGAATTATACGAGGAGGTCCAGGGATCTCTCTTGCCTCAATTTGTAACCCTCTCATGTCATTCCCCTCTATTTTTCTGCCTTTTATTGCCACAAGAGAGAGAGAGAGAGAGAGAGAGAGAGAGAGAGAGAGAGAGAGAGAGAGAGAGAAGAAAGGATAATGCAACACATTTCGACATATAGCCCTAGGAGCTCTGTAGAAATGTGAAAGTTGCTTTTTATTTATTTATTAGAACTCCTAGGATTTCCCTGTTTATTCAATTTTCCCCATTTCTGAAGCCAAAGCTGACTCAAAGAGTGCCATGTGACAACTACTAAGCATAGCCCATTATTGGACCTTTTAGACTGCAGTATCTTCTCATATTAAGTATAGTTAGGTTCCACTAATTTCAGTGAGGGTCTGGTCAGTTTCTTCCTTCCTTCCTTCCTTCCTTCCTTCCTTCCTTCCTTCCTTCCTTCCTTCCTTCCTTCCTTCTGTTCAAGCATATTCAAGTACTGGACAGGTTTCCTACTGGTGTCAATAGAATTCAGAACAAATTTACTGAGCTCGTATCCAGAAAACACCTGGAATGAAAATCTGAAGCATTTCAAGATGTCATTTTCATGGTTGCCATTAAAAATTAATTTTTCATTTCCCTGACATTCCCCTGACCAACATTTGTCAATTTCTCTGACTCTGTGATGGGTTTAGCAGGAGACAAAACTTCCATTCCAAACACAAGTGTGACCCAAAAACATGCTTACATTTACAGTATATGTAAGTTAAATGTAGTACTAGCAGGTTGGGATGAAAACAGATGTTTCAAGTTCGTATACAGCTAAACTTTAGAGTAGCCTTGCTTTGTGAGTGCTATAGGCAGACACATAGGGGCAATGCTCAGCAAACAGGTTAGGCTGGTTGCTGGGGTGGAGCCAAGAGAAAGGTGGCACTGAAAAGGGGCATTATTAAGTTTTACTTTTATTCCGCTAATTCTCTATTTCAGTTGCTACAAGAACAGATCAGGTCAAAAGTCCACTACCCGAATATATTTTAATCACAATTTCCCCTGACTTTTCCTGACATTTTCCCCGACTTTCCAGAAAGTGGCAACCCTGATTTCTTATACATATCGGTCACATGAGTGACCACATTTGACATTTTTTCAAAAGGTTTAAGGAATCACATTCAATGACCAGAATCCTTCCTTTCTTTCTTTCTTTCTTTCTTTCTTTCTTTCTTTCTTTCTTTCTT
>JAHTLZ010003542.1:43945713-43986487 GCA_023846285.1 Phrynocephalus versicolor | reverse complement strand
TTTCCTTCCTTCCTCTCTTGGTTTCCACCTTCCTCCCTCCCTCCCTTGGTCCCCACCTTCCTTCCTGCAGGTGGAGTTGCAATGGGTCAGTGGGTAGGGCTTATGGGTCAGTGGGTGGGGCTTGCAGTGGGGTGGCAGGGTCAGGGAGCAACCAGCCCCTGACACATTCTCAGCCACCAAATCTGGCCCTCTTTACAAAAAGTTTCGGCACCCCTGTATTAGAGAGTACTCATAAACTGCCAAGGCTGAAGAGGGAAAGGATCCTATTAACACAACGTGTATCATTTCAAAATAGCGACATGAGTTGAAGTTTGAATAACCTTAGTTCCAAGCAGGTCTGCAACCTCCTCCAAAAGAATCTGATGGGCAATTTAGGTATGGTTATGGATCCATATTTGCCTTGTGAATCACCAACATTCTCTTTACCACGTACAACCCAGCCTGCCTAACTGGTAATGTCCACAGTCCATTCTCTAGTAATTTCCCTGTATGCAGAATTTGTTTTTAAGACAGTCCAAAGTTTCAGTTAGTATGGAATACAGCAAAAAGAATAAGAACTGGAATTGGCTTTTCTATTCATATAATGCCAATGTTGTATCATCTTCTATGGTTTCTGGTTTGTTACCAGGTTCATTCCAAAATTTAGCTTTTAACCTTAAAAGCCCATCATTGCTTAGCAGTGCATTATCTGAAGGACTGTCTTCTCCCCTAGGTTGCTTCTTCTGCTTCTCTGTTTTTATCATCTTTGGGACTATCTAAACATGCAAGATATGCCCAGATTGAGCAGAATGTCTTGACTTTTCATACCTGGGGTGAAGGATCAGAAATCAAGAGAGGCTGAACCAGGTCACACAGCAATCAGATACCTTCAGTGGGTCACATTTTTCTTTCCTTTTTTATGGCTATTGCAGCCTTTTTGCCATTACTCCCCATCTTTTCTATCCTATATCTCTCAGCAGCATCAATATAACAAAATAACATTTTAAGTTGTTGTTTTGAAGTGCAAAGTTACCCAAAGGGAAGACATTAACTGTTTTCTTCATTTGCTAAATTATTCTTAAAACTTAACTTGGTCTTCCTATGTTAGGGAGGAGTTCTCCTAATGAGATTACTGTCACTCATGTCAATAATTGCTTTGTTACATAATGCTATAATAATAACCATATTTTCATTTAATTATTTTATGCTTTTTGTTCCACTCCTCTTTGTATGGATCTCTCTCTCACTCCACTTAGGGAAGTAAATCTTATTCGTGCATGTGAGAATAGCAATATTCTTCTCTTGGCTGTTACAGACAGTGAGAAATTGTCTGATGATTTCAGAGATCTCACAATTGTAAGACAGATGATGTTTGCAAAATGCCCAATTGTTGTACATTAGACAACCCATACTATTGCCCCAAACAAATATGACTGCTAATTTATTTAAGCATTTGAAGTTTGAAGTAGGTTGTTTATATATTTCTAAAGAATCATTTAACTTTTCTATGCTACCTGTCTGTGCACTTTGCTTTTTAAAGAGAAAGGACACTACAGATGAATTTTACACTAATTACAGAGATCTTGGGGAAGGAAAGGGAGCTCTTAATTCTGTTGCCAGATTACAACATGCCTATTTAATCACTGGGGTTTTGGAAATCAATTCCTCTCTTAAGTGCTACTGATTCAATTTGTCCTGCTTTTATTTGCAACTTACTTTAGCACTGCTAGAGTAAGCCTATTTTAATCAATGGAATTTATGTAGGACCTGACTCACTAAATCTCCACTGGTTCAAAGGGTCTACTCTAGTTCAGGTTTGTTTTGGTCAGGCAACAGGATTTCTGCCTTTGTTAAAATATTGAGGCAACAATATAAAAAAGAACCAAGAAATTTGCAATTCCCCCCCCCCCAATGGCTACTCCATCTGTATTTGGACATATTACAAACATAAATTGAAAGATGCAAGCCAACATAGATCTAATGTGATCCACAAGGCTGACCCAAATAGAAGCTGCCAGGCTTTGTTATGATGCTCAGGAAGAATTAAGTGCATAATAAATTTTCATTGTTTCCCACAACACTGAAGCGCATGCTCTTACAACACTTCTGTGTGCACTGAAGTTTATAATGCTACTGGATTAGTATAATTACTACATAATTGCATGATATAATTCCCTGGAATTTCTCTAAATCTGGAGATTATAAAGTATGGGAAACTGTTGTGAAATGGAGGTGCAGATGATTAAGGTGTTCATAATAAATGCCTTTTCTTTTCTTTTAAATCAACAAAATATGCAATGGTTGCATACGGACCCATTTGGTTATTCTTCTCCTGAATAAACAGGCGGGGATTTTAATTCAAGCTTGCCATGACAGGGTTCATTTAGGAAAAGATTTATTTTAGCAGTGCATCATGGGAGAGACTGTGCTCTCTATCTGCACTTCATGTCAACACAAGAGGACAACCAGCAATTGCTTTGACTGATCTCTGCTTTCACAATGGATTACTAATCTCTCAGTTTCGCGATCTCTGTAATCCAAATGCTTTAACAATTTAACCCTCCCCAACTGAGGACCTTGCTCTCTTATTAGCTCAATAATATTTAAGCACGCCTTGCAATGGGTTCTCTCACCACCCTTTTAACATATACACTTTGGTGTATACACTGAACTAAATAGGGATTAAATTTTGCCAGATATGTATAGGATTGCACTGGAATGCGAGCATTTTCTAGTGCCACAGTTTGAGAAAATAAAATCCAATAAAATGTACCAAGTCATTAGACTCCATTTATAATTCCACTAGTGTTCTATTATGATATGGGAAATGTGAAGTATATCTATTTCTTAATTTGGATCCTTAACAAAAACTATGGTACTTAAAACCTTGCAACTTCAACTAACTTTCTGTCATGTAGGGAAAAGACAAAATATTTTTTCAGTTTGTTTCTTTAAAAAAATCAGTAACCCACATCCTACTGCTACGCTGAACTAGAGAGCAGAATCAACTGCTGAGTCGTTAATTTGATATTTATGAATAGAGATGGGCACAAATCGAACATTTTTTGTTTCTGTTTTCGTTTTTTGTTTCGTTATGTAACGAAATGACAAACGAATTTTGTCTCTAAAATGAAACGAAACGAACAGAAACACCAGAAATTTTGTCGTGTATTTCATTTCCGTTACTGCAATATGAGTGAATTGCTTAAAATCCTAAAAAAAAATCACAAAAAATTGAAATAAATGGTAACAAAATGGTAACAAAACGAACGAAAATGAAAATGATTTTTTTGCAAAAATTTACGAAAAACGGAAACGAACCAAAACGGACCCTCCAAACGACAAACGACAAATGAAATGCCATTTTTTTTATTCGTGCCCATCTCTATTTATGAGAAATGGCTCTGCTCTAGTTGGGACTAACAATGGGCCAGTATTTATTAGAAGAAGATAACAGGGAACAAGGAACAGAAAAAGCAGAATTAATCATTATCTTTACGTTATCTTATTTTTCTTTCTCTCTCCTTCTCTCTTGACATGTCTTTTGCAAAGGCACTGATAATAGGTCTGATTTCACAATAAAAAAGCTATCTGTCCTCAAGAAAACTTTTATTTTATTAAAAATGCCTTCATGCGCTTCTTACACATTGTCAAGTGTTACCTTTCTCTGTGGAAAAAAAAAATAACCTCATGAAAGAACAGTGCAAAATCCCAGAAAATCCATATGAGGGGAATGGCTTCTTAGGATTTTGTGTCAAACTCTACACATTTGCAGGGGTTATATCTGGACTTCAGTCAAGTCTAGAACAGACTGTCAAAAGCCAATGCAACAAATAAGCCATGACTAACATAAGACATCTTGAACAGGTATAGATACATATGTGTGACTACTGTGGTCTACTCCCAAAATCTGAAGTAGACCACAGCCCATTAAAGCTAAGCTGTTTTTCAAGGAGACTCACTGAAACCAATGGAGCAGCTTTTCCAGCAGAAAGTCATGTGATGTCTTTTGACATCTTTTTCTGACAAGTCAATTTTAATTTTGCATGAGATGTCACAGTTCTTGCTGGATACTCACCACTGTGTTAAGTGACTCTCCTTGAAGAACAGTTTAGCCCTCACCCAAATGTTACTGAAACTTGATTTCACCATTTTCTCTCATATTAGGAGTGACCAATATCATCACAGAGCAGTGATCAGAGTCATAATGGCTAACTATGTTGGCATTGTCCATGGGGTCATGAAGAGTCAGACACAACTGAACGACTGAACAACAAATGTTGTCATTAAATATAATGGCATAAACTGCAATGGCATATTGATGTAAGTTAACGAATCACCATATGCATTCCCTGTTATGCATTAGTCATTGAACGTGGCCTGCAACACGAAACAGAAGCAGACACTTATCAACTAGCAGGAATTTGCCATGGAAATGTATGGCTCTTCAGTTATACCAGTGAAAATATCCAACAGGATTCTGGCTACCATCAGGAATAAACTAAATTAACACCAGTAAAGATATATATTCTAAACAAAAAATGGCCATGCTGTGGGAATAAATCCAGCACCAGAGATTACCAAATTGACTTTCTAAAACTAAAATGAAAAGAAGAGGATCCACAACAAAGCATACTAATCCCCTCATACTTGTGAATAAATTTTAACAAAAACTGAAATCCCCGAAATCTAAAACAACCCAGAAATAATAGGCTCACATTTATTTTTATCTCTTTTCAGCATTTACATTTTCTGCTTTTACACACTATATTTTAAAAGTTAAATGAAGAAGCCATCACAAGTTATCTGCTATGTATTTCGTAGCAGAAGAAACATATAACCCCGTCCCATTTGGAAAACGAAAAGAATTACTTACAGAACTGTCTTTCACTAGAAGAGCGCAACACTGTATTCCCGCCATTAGCATCTTATGAGGATTCCATGCCACAGAATTTGCCCTACATAAGTAAAGAAAGGAGGGAAAGAGATGATTTTTTTCTATGTAATTGGAATGTTCCACATTTAATGTCTATGTAAAAAAAAACTTGACTGGGTGGCATGGAATTGGCCTAAAATAGCCAGATGCTAAAAATTTCATATTCACAACTGAACCTTTCTTTTTGTTTTTTACAAAAGACTCTACTACAATTGATAACAACAAGAATCATAACAGGAACTCACATCCTAAGCAGCAACCCAAACGAAGTTTAACAATTTAAGGACTGCCAGCTTGGCTTAACAAGTTGTCTTGGAAATCAACAGAATGTTAAAAGTGCTTACATATAGTTTTCAAGTGATTCACACACACACAGACACACACACACACACACACACACACACACCACTCTTTACACTCTTTCCCAAAATTAAATTTGGTACCTGTGGATGCCATGAAGTAGTCTGCGGTGCTTCCTTGATAGCAAAGCTGATCCTCCCCATGAAGCCTGTGGAGATATTTATTAAAAGCAAGAAAACAGGGCTTCAGGTATTGTGCAATTTAGTTATTACTCAACGGGTGATTTTAAAAGTTTCAATGGTGCACTTATTGAATTCTCCCGACGGCCGCATCCCCTGCAACTCCAAAAGAAAAGAAAATATAAGTCCAAGGCCTGTGATCCTGAAACATAGACTTGGGTATATAAATGCTCTCCCTTTGCCATCAGTGCCCTTGTAAAAGCACTCATAGTGCTTGCACGCCGCAACATATATGCAGACCTTACAGACAGATGATTTAATTATCTGTCTGCAAGGTCTGCAGGCAGATATGCTACTGTGGCTGAAATCCTGTTGCTCAGCAGATAAAGTTAGAATTACTATACATATTTAACAAGTTACAGAGGAAGCTGACTCACCAAATCTCTATTGATTCAGTGGGTCTACTCTAGACATAAGTTACCAGGCTAGATTTCAACCTGTAAGTACTTTTTCAGACGTACATAAGGTACACCTATATTTAATATGCATGGATCTGTCACCCTGAACTTTTGAGCCTAAAGTATGCTGCTAATACCTCGGTACTATTTTACACTTCTGTCAGTGAGAGTAAGATAAGCCAGTGATGAGCTCATATAATTGGATCACTGATTAAACTGCATAAACCTGAAATATTTCTGTGAATAATTATGAGATTAACTGCAATAATAGAGAACTGTCAAAAATGGATTCTGGGACATTCATTTTACCAGCTATATGCACTGAAGCAGAATGAAACTCTGCAGCTATCCTCTCTAAATAGTAATGCAAAACAGAAAAAATAACTTTGTTACAGACCGCAAGTTCCCACACACAGCCACTAAAAGCGCCTGATATAAAGCATGTAAATACTGGGATGTCATGGATTGTTAATAAACATTCCAGCTACACAGAAAGAAGTTACAAGCAGGAGATTGTTGACACTGTATGAAATATGTGAGGAAACTGAAGGGTCATTTGGGGGGGGGGGGTCTACTGTGGTTAAAATACTCAACAAAGGAGCCAACAAAGGCCTTTATGGCTTAAACATTACTTTTTGGGAGCTCAACTCACACAATTTTTATAGCCACTGTCATATTATAGCTTTGAAATTCCGAGAGCTAGTTCCTATTTCTAAAAAGACATAGGATAATCAAGAATGTGTACAGCTAAAGCAAATGTAGGATAGTCTCAGAGGAAAAGAATCTGAAAAAAAGAAGGTAGAATAAATGAGCAGGCTATGGCTGCAACTATATGTGGGCATTTGTCCTACAATTTGCTTCACTTTTGAGCTTCTTCGTTCCTTTTCCCTACCGTCACATGGTATATGTGCCGCTGATTGATTGATTGATTGATTGATTGATTGATTGATTGATTGATTGATAGGATTGCTCCATTTTGGTTCACTTCCACCACATGTTTTTACTGGGATCAACCTCAAGTGGATCACTGAAGCTATCACTTTGCCTAAGCTATTTAACAATCCTGAGAAATGGAAAGCTTCCTTCCTGCCCTCTGTGAAGGAGAAAAGAGAGGAAGTTTTCCAGTACTTTACAGTAATTGCTTAAAAAGCTCTTTTTAATGCATTGCTAATGCACTCCATCCATTAGCAACAATTAAAAGAAATGGAAAACATCCTCTCGTTTTCTCTCCATGGGGCAGTAGGAAGGAAGCTTTCAATTTCTTAAGCAGTAACACCAAAAGAAGAGCTCACTGCAGATCTGGAAACCTAAGATTTGGAGAAGGAGAGACTGTCTTCCACTAACTGATAAGAACTGCAGTAAAATTGTTAAATGTAGATTTTAAGATAAAAAATTATTACTCAGATATGATGTCTGAAAAACATACTCTTGTGTGTTTAGATCTTCCTTGAGTAGTCCAAATTTGTATAGTCAGTATGGGTGTGGACAAAAGGGGTTGGTGAATATTTAATTTCCTATCATTTAGTTTACTTACCATCTAAAATGTCTAAAATGTGTACCAAGTGATTGCTCCCAATCAAGCATGCTTGCAACAGTAGATTTCACTAAGTGTTTGAAATTCCATACACAATTTTACCTAAATTGAGTTAAATAGGTCTTCTGAGCAGACACATCAAGGACTGCACAGTGGATCTGCTATAAAGATATTCTGCATCATGTGGGTTTAAGCCATAAATAAGCCTTTATTTGGTGATCTGAATCTGTCCCCAGCCAATACAAATTTAGCAAATTTTTATATAGCATGTTCTTGTTCGTTTTTTTAAAAAGAGAATAATAAATTATTGTAGAAGTGCCTTTGTAGGTATGTGTAGATTCCAAATACCTGCAAGCCATTTTCCATATATTTAAAAAATGAACTAAGAGATTACCAGAAGCAGCCTGGTGAGAAATCATGAATGGCACTTTCTATTTTATCAGTAATCCAGATAACACCACAATGACAGCCGCATCAGTAGCCAACATGAAACAGAACATGAGGAAAGCAATTTGTTCTTTCTTTCTACAAATTGTTTACTCAAAGGAAACAAAGAATCTTACAAAAGAATTATTTCTAACAATCAACAAAACACAAAATTCCAAAATAAGCTCATAACAATGAGCAGATTGACATGTAATCGCTAATAAACAACATAAAGAAGTGCCACTTTATGTTAATCCTCCTTTGTTTTATTTTCAAGCATAGCTTCACTGAAAATTTACAAGACTATTACTCAGGCGGCTCAGAAATTATTCAGTCACTCACTCATCTGTTATATTTTAACTCAATTGTAAATAAACAGAACCATGTTAAATCCCCAGAGCAAAACAACAGAACCATTGAAAAATATTTCAGTTGGCATAGCAATAGACACTTAAGAGTATGAATAACTCAATCCTCACTAAATACTAGAATAATAAATTTCTAACTACCACTATAGCACACTAAGAACAGTTCTACCACAGGAATGTATTGAAATCCGTTCCCTCTGGAACGGATTAATTGCTTTTCTATGCATTCCTATGGGAAACTACTCCCCATCTTACAAGATTATTGACAGGAGTGTTCTCTTGGAATGCATTAATCTTATAAGTCGCGATTCCACTGTTTTGAGAACAGGGAACTGAGTAACATCTCACAGCATTAAAAGACAACAGTCTCTTAAAGCTACAAGAGAATGTGAACAGTTAAAAGCAGAGTAAAATTCCATGTAAAGTTATGAGTGACGGAAACTAACATTGAAAACATAGTGTCAATGCAATCACACAAGGTTATAAGTGGTATAAACACAAAGTCTATGTGAGCCTATAGATTCATATGAAAGACACATAATAGGTTGTAGTCCATCATTCAGGGAAAGCTTGCATGAACAGAAAGGTCTTTGCCTGTTTCTGGAAAGACACCAGAGGTGGGGCAGCCCTGACCTCTAGCAGAAGGGAGTTCCAGAGTCTGGGTGCCACAGCCAAGAAGGCCCTTTCATGTGTTCTCACATGACGTATCTATAGGGGTGGCAGAATGGAGAGAAAGGCCTCTCCTGATTACCTTAACACCCGAGCTGGTTTGTACAGTGAGATTCGATCTTTGAGGTAGCTTGGACCCAGGTCATCCAGTGTTTTTTAGATCAAGGTCAGCACCTTGAATTGTGCCCAATAGCTGTTTGGCAGCCAGTGGAGCTGCTTTAATAGGGGTGTAATGTGATCTCTGTATCCTGCCCCAGTCAGCAATCTGGCTGCTGCATTTTGGACATGTTGAAGTTTCCTGAGACTTTTCATCAGTAGCCCCATTTAGAGTGCATTACAGGGCATGAGTCACCATGGCCACAGCTGGTTTCTCAAGAAAGGGGCACAACTGGTACAATAGCCTGGGCATCCAAGCTCAAGCATGAGTCCAAGAGCACCCCCAAGCTGCATAACTCTTTTTTTCAATTGGAGAGTGACCCCATGCAGTATAGGTTGCATCCATGTCCCTTGTTCTCCCTTTCCACTGGCCAGGAGCCCCTCTGTCTTGTCTGGGTTTAGTTTCATTTTGTTCATCCTCATCCTTACTGCATCATTATCCATCCTTACTGCAGCTAAACACTTGTGTAAAGTTGAGATAGTAGCTGTCTTAGAATCCAGAGGTGATAACAGGTAGAGCTGGGTATAATCGACATACTGTTGCACTTAACCCTAAAAGTCCTGATATTATTCCCTCTTCTTCTAATAATTTTGTAATATTGAATGACGATTGCCAGGATTTTTTGTTTGTTTTTGTTTTAAGACAGACCCCCCTGTTGATTCAGGGTGGGGAAATCCATGATGAACCACAATTTTGGCAGTTCATCCCATCTCTCTCTCTCTGTGTGTTGCTTCGTTACAGTTGTAACTGACTCTTCGTGACCCCATGTCCATGGAGTTTTCTTGGCAGGAATACTGGAGTGGTTTGCCATATCCTACTCCAGGCGCCTACAGCACCTGGTATTCACTGGTGGTCTCCCATCCAAGTATTAACCAGGGCAAATCCTGCTTAGCTTCCCAAATCAGGCGAGATCAGATGTTGCTTCTTCTGAAGCAACACCCATCTCTAGTACGTACTATATAAGAGCCTCTTGGAGCAGTGCTTAAACTGCAGCACTTCAGCCAAGACTCTCGTCATAACCAGAGGTCAGTCCCAACCGGATCAGGTAGCTGGCACAAAGTTCATTCAACTTTCCATCCTTTTAAAGTTGGTAAATTAAGTACCCATCCAACAGGGAGGTAGCCTTCATAATTAATTTGTAAACCATCCCAGAGAGTGTTCCAAGTGCTATAGGGAAAGAACGCTTTGCTTTGCTTTTATATTTCAAACTTCTGCTGTCTAAATGATTATAACTGTGTGCTGTCAAGTCACTTTGGAGAGATGGTGATCCTTTTCAAGGCTTTCTAGGCAGAAAGATCTCAGAAGTGATTCACCATTCCCTTCTTCTGGGGGCACTCTGGGATTGGTCCCATAGCCAGAAACGTAACTCAACTAACTTTACTATAGAATGACTTTCAAGTGGTAAAAAGGGAGGGGGGGAGTGCTAATGTAAATGTTTTTCAATTTTTCCAAAAAAATTATTTTTCCCCCAGGAAAAAAATGGAAAAAAAATAGGTTTTTTCCAAGCTTCAAAATTTCTGGAAATTGTTTATCTCTAACCCAAACCCTACTTTCCAGTGAATGCAGTTTAGGGAAGGGAAATATTTCACATCTCTAAGGAAGTACCAGGAGCTCTGTGGTGCAATTATAAAACAACATATTAAGAAATGCCAGAAACCACATACTCTTTACCACCAAAATCAAAAGTTATTTCTAACAATGTAAATCAGTACTTTATTTGATACAACTAAAATCATTACGGTGCAAAGACTAGTGACAGGCATGTATGGTGAAATCTAAGCCACCATTTACTGACCTTCAACTACATGAAAGTAAAAAAATGCTCTTAAAGCAAGAGTAGGAAACATAAGCTCCTCTGGATTTTAGATTACCCTTCCCACCATCCTTGAACAAATTGCCCCAGGAACCAGTGGGAGTTGGAGCCTGATAAATGAAAGCCATAGGCTTAGAACAAAATAATATGCAATTTAAAAAATAATTAAAAAATGTTTCCAGATTCTTAATTTCAAAATAAGTAAATTTGCAAAACGTACAGCATACTCTTGAGAGCA
Source organism: Phrynocephalus versicolor (assembly GCA_023846285.1). Classification (NCBI taxonomy): domain Eukaryota; kingdom Metazoa; phylum Chordata; class Lepidosauria; order Squamata; family Agamidae; genus Phrynocephalus; species Phrynocephalus versicolor. The sequence goes on along the minus strand of JAHTLZ010003542.1, from coordinate 43,975,430 downwards.
CTGCTTTGTGAAAATAGCTCCCTGTCTACCAGAAAAAAAATGAGTACAAGCGGAACAAAGAAGTAACGTTATTGAAACTAACTTACATCAACATGTAGCCAAAGGTCATATCTTTCGCAGATGTCTGCTATTTCATCCAGAGGATCAAATGCTCCCAAAACAGTGGTGCCAGCTGTAGCACTGACAAAAAATGGTGCTGAACCCTGTGGAATGATCCAAAACAAAAGAGAGATTGTTTGCGCTGTTCAAATTCTCCACTGAATGTAACATGCTAAATACAATAAGGTCTGGGAATCTAGGACAAGACTGACATTGTCTACATTTCACATTCTCAGTGGAAAACTACAGAGGACTGGCCTTTCAAAGTACTGTATCTGAAGCATAATGTAGAACCTGAATTATTTAAGTATCAAAATGTCAAACAGGGACTCTGAATTGTCAATGTTCTTTTGCGACATAATAGGGTTTGTAACCGATATTGAGCTCTTCGCACAGGCTGCTGAAAGCAAACTGGTCATCTCTTTCTTTGAACTCCACATGGAAAGATTCCCATTTGTGACTCAAATCTAAGACACCTCCCAAGCTATGGGGGAAATGATCAAACAAGCAGCTGACAATATGATGCCAATTAATGATATCTTTTAAAAAACATCAGAAGAGGTTGCCTCATTCAGCTCCATGACAATCCTTCACCACCGTATTTAAGACTTTGCCCACAGATTGGTTCCCTAGACAGACCTTAAGAGGGCAGTGATCTCTATCAAGGACCAGGAAATCTGTGCTACATTAAGCATGTATTGAAGTTTAATGTGACCATAATTTTTAGCCAAAATAGGTACAGTGGAACTCATGGTCTGGAACTGGAGTTTGTGGAGACAGACAGTAACTCTGTTGCAGCCTCAACAAACATGTCCCCCATCCCTAAGACAGCAATTAGTCTTGGCAGGGAGGAAGGGTCATCTCAAGGACCACAGCAGGGGATGTTAAGAAGTTACATTACATGCCGTACCTAAAGGGTTTAATTCTTTGTCCCTGCTCCAAATGCAAAAAAGAACACCAAGAGTCATGAGATATGCCACACAAGCAAATATACACATTCATAGGTACTGGAAGCACTCATTGCTTCTATCCTTTACCCCCTGTCCCCAAAAGGCCCCTCAAATGTGTTTGGCACTGCAGAACCAGGAATTACCCCCCCCCATACACACACACGAAAATACAGCAGCAGGATGCTCCAGTTCCTCAAAACAATGTCAAAAATGAACACTAAAGCTGTATGTGGTAGGAATGGGACATTAATTGTTTCATTTCCATTTTGAACAGCTCCTTGATAGAAATGTACTGAGTATGAAAAACCTGCTCAAAGAATCCCCCAGCCACCATGGTGAGGCCCTAGCACTAATATGTTTAGTAAAAGCATATATCTTGCAGTCACAGTGCTTTTCCGTGATAGATGTTCCTCCAAAATATATGAGGTCCAAGTGTCCCTAATACTAATTCACATAGCAACAACATTGCTGTTGATGACACAGCTAATTAGCTCAGCTAGGCAAATACTACCCTTCCATCTCAGGGGAGCCCACTTGCACAAACTAAGACTTTAGGAAAGAACAGCTGCATTTGCTGTCAGATGTGAAGTGGAGTGCTAATCAATTAAGAACAAAGAAGCCTGCATGGCAGCTTCCCATGCTACAGAAGAAAACTAGGAACTCATAAAAACTGGGGGGGAGGGGGGAAGAGACCATAGGGAGAAGGGAGCCCCACATGCTGAACGCACTGGTTCTACAAAGCATACAGCAAAGTTTCTGCTATTGTCTTATCCCCTCTGATCAGTGTGGACGGACTGGGAAATGTCTGGGATGAATGAAGTTATCAGGATGAGTGAACTGCAGGGATCAGATATATACCAGCATGACATCCAACCACCTTCAGAGTTTCAGACAATCCCTACCCCCAATCAAATTTAACCACTAGAAATGGGTAGGGGATTTTGGGATTTGTTGTCCAAGCAACTAACCTTTTTCATGCTTTGATCACAACTGCATTCTTCAGAAAACAATTTTCTGGTCCTAAAAAAGATTCCCAGCCTTCTAGGCTGAATGGCCATACAAAAACTGTGTAGAGAAATGATCAAAAGGTCCCTTTTTAAACTGGAGCCTGCTATAACCCAAAACCCATAAAATTCAGTTGTGAAAGCAAGAGAAGCCACTGAGAAAACAAAAGGAGCAGCTGTTGGAAAACCAAGATACTGCATGGCATCAAGTCAATGATTGTGTGCCAAGGTATCCTGGATCTTTCTTAATAGCAACATGTAAGGTCTTTCCTTACCCACACACATCTATAAACCCACTGTTGATTCACATAATATGATCTTCCAGGTGGAAATATTTGAAAAATGTAGGAAAGGAAGTTGAATTTCTGGTGCTCGTTTTTTAAATACATGACGGGAAATTGGCACTGTTTTTCAGCTGATGCTAACGTGGGTCTCACACATACATTGCATGCACCTCTTTCCAAACCAAAAAGGGGTCCTTCTGGTTTACATAAATGTTAGCAACCGGGCTAAAAACATACCTATCTGAAATAGTCATGTCTTGCTTCCACATTCTTCTCACTGCAAAACAACTTAAGAAATCCTTTCTCTTGCAAAATGCCTGAAGCAAAAATACTCAGTAAAGTCATTTTTTCCTCCCAGTGTAACAGCTGTAAGTTTTCATTACGCGGATCTATTGATTGAAGTCGCTTCCCAATTATGAACATAAAATACTGAACAAAATCATAAAATAATGTCTTCTGCAACCGGTGGGAAAGCCTCATAAATCCCACCGAATGAACTCTGTTGACTAGGGGAAGTCTTTAAATAGCTTTTGACCTTAACTGAGAGGGGAAGAACGGCTGAGTGCTTTCATCAGATCTTTCCCTCCCTTTTTATTTCAGGAGCTCACTAAAATGATTGCTTTCAGCATATGTCTTCAACAAAGAAAATCTTTTTAAAAATGTTTTAGCTATATCAATGGGGAAAGGAAGGAAGGAAGGAAGGAAGGAAGGAAGGAAGGAACTTTCAGGACACACTTGTTGGCAACATGACACTGCTGCTCCTAAACTGTGGAACCCCCTCCCCCATTCCAATGGAGCCTCATGGATGCTGTTCCACAAAGACTTAGTTCAGCCAAACTTTTGGCAACTGATTGGCTTCTGAGGAAAGGGCTTTAATTGGTAGATGCTACATTTTACAGCCCTGAGTGTACTGGGGCCTCCATATCATCAGAATCTCCTTTTCCCATATGGAATTGATTAGCTCTGAAAATTAGATGGGCACCTCATGAAGGACGTGTCACTGAAGGTGCCCCATCTCTGAAGCTCCCAGAGCAGAATTATCCTCCACAACTGTTTCCCCCCCTGGATCCCCACTCCTGTGCAGCTGCTGAGTTGTGTTTCCAAAAGGAAATATTCCAGTGGAATCAATTAATAATTCCAAGGAGGAACAAAGTTGAGGCAAAAACACAGTGTGGAAAAGACATCCCATCCCATCACACTGTGGCTTTTTATCCAGAATTCCTCCTCTTCCAGACTGAGGGCCTGAACACTTACTTAGAAAGAAAGAAAGAAAGAAAGAAAGAACATTCTCTTGTATATTTTGTGGCCAATATGTTTGCCACATGCTTGGTTGCAGGCCCAGTCCTACAAGAGGCATGCTACTGTCACCTTATTAATTGGCTACAATTTATCACAACTTACATTATTTAATTTAGTCCAGAGTAAAATTCCTATAGGCAAATATGGCACAAACTGGTAAGCAGGAAATATTAAGTTATTTTCACATACCTTTATCAGTTTTTAGGAGCATTGTGGTCTCGATTATAATGTTTTGTCTTGTGTTAAATATTATTGATTTTATATTTGATGATAATTGTTATCTGTTTACCATAAGCTACCTTGGTTGGTACTATTATGAGATATTGTAGTTAAAATAAATATTAACCTAAAATATAAATGAATTTATTCTACTGTTAATGTAACGTGTCTAGAGTTCTGGGCATCCAGTGCAATGAATGCAAACCATCACCACACTAAAACTCTTACCTTGAAGGAACCCATGAGTAACTCAATTAACATTGTTTTTAATTTCAGTTTATACTGTAAACCCAAAGCCTCCATTGCTACTAGACCGGAAAATACAGTACATACATGTGTGGCACCATACTAGCTTTTCACCCCTTTTGTAAATTTTGCTATGGCACTTATTTATTTATTTATTTATTTATTTATTTATTTATTTATTTATATACTGCTCCATCTAGCTACACGGCTACTCTGGGCTGTTCTCAATTAATGTAACACTATTTGAGAACAAGTTCCCATAACATTTCCATTTTCAGGACAACTGAATGACAAGTACAATTTTATCCACATCAACTCAGAAATACGCACAGTCAATCCCCCCCCCCCAGGTTGGATATATACTAGAGGAACACACCCCACACAGGAAATACATGAAATATACTATAAAATGCATGCTTTTCATAGGGGAAATTCATTTGCACAGTGTGTTATCTTTGTGGTTTTTGCATTATTTAAAAAGGCTGCCACATATACCCAGACACCAGCCCTGACTGCTGTAACAAGCTACGTTCACCTACACAGAACACATCATATTTCCATGTGTTTACATGCACACATTACCTTTCAAAAATACTATTAATTGCCTATCCAAAAACATCATGTGTTAGGCGCTCCCTGCAATCTGGAAGCACTGGACAGGAAAACAGAGGAAAATGTAGCAGCCCTCTATTCTGCCCTGTACCAGCTTGCATTGTGTTTTGTAAGGAATAAGGATGGAGGTAGATAATTGGATTCATCCATGACTTTTATAGATGCCAAAAAGAGATACAATAGCCTTTCAAATGCTTATAATTCTTATTTCATGAAAACTAAACCTCATTAAATACAGATAAACATATCCATATTTCAATAAGCATGTGGGCTTTTTTTACAACTACAGGGAAAGAAGCTACAGCCACTTATTATTTCACCATAATACAGTTTCATTTCAAATCGGATGAGTTTTTATCAATAATCCCTTTAAATACGAAGACAAATTTCTTGCCCATCAGCATTTGTCATGTTCAGAAAGGACAGAGTGACTTACAGCACATGAATAGATTTCTTTAAATTTCACTCCAGATTTCTTCCACTTTCTCAAATTGAATAAAATATCTGACAAAAAGCTATATGTATTATTGTACACTCCTAGTAGTCTACTGGCTTGTTAAATGTAGTGCACTGCACCATGACAAATTCCTCAGTATTAAATAATATTTGCAGATATAATCTGAGATGTGAAAGAAAGTGGTTTTGGACTACAATGCAAAAATCATTGTTTATTGCCAATCTATGAGTATTTAGCCTTTTTTAAAAAAAATAATGACAACGATGAGAGACAGACTAATTGTGGTTGATGAGTCACAATACCCATTTTCCAAGATGACTTTAAAGAACCTTTTTAGGGATCTAATCATGTGAAATGTTGACCTTACAGCACAATTAGTAGAAAGCAGGCTGCTTCTAGAACATTTTAGTACACTGCTCTGTTTTTACCTCCATTCTCCCCCTTTCCACATACTTTCATGCAGATCCATCAACACACCTTTCACTGGGCACAGACACTTTTTCTTACTTTCTCACTCAATCTCCCCCCTCTCACCTCTTTCCTGGCCCGCTGGACTTGTTTCTCCAGTTCCTCAGGTATCATCTTACCTCTATGGGACACAGATTTAAAACTTTTCAGTTATCTCCAAATAGGTTACTCACTTACAGCACTACTGCATTTTAAAAGGATCAGACCAGTCGTTTCAGGTCTCTTACCTTTCATCACATTTGACGAAGTAAACATTTTGTGTGCCAAGCCCCAAGAATGATGCTGCCTTCTTCACCGAGTAATGACACTAAGCAAATGCAAGGGATAGGAAGTAGGCAGTTAATAGTGGACTAAATATGAAAATATTTGTATGGCAAGAAAATTGCAAATACTAAGCAAAAAAAGAAGCACTCAAGGTCAGTTATTTGCACAGAATAGGAATATAGGTAACCACAGTATTCCCAAATGCTCAACCAATGAGGAAACATTGAGGAAACACACACACACACACACACACACACACACACACACACACACACACACACACACACACACACACACACACACACATATACTGTATATATAAAGACATTAAATCAGCACTCTCCTTTTATTGCATCTTTGGAGCGTTGATGCCTCTCCTTCTATTTCCTATGTTAAGTTTCACTCTTACTCTAACAGTCTTCACTCTTACTCTAACATTCATATTACAATTATTACTTTTCATTTAGCTTTCAAAAAAATTCATGTAGCCTAGGTTTCTCCTAGATGCCAATTCAATTGACTTTATTAACTAATCCATTGGGTACACATTTTGGGTAATTTGCCATGGTAAGACATTCTGTATTAATTGACACATTTCCTAAAGGTGGTCACTGGGGGACTTCTGAGTAGTAATCAGTGGTTGCTCATGTCCATCAAGAGTAAGAACAGTTATGCAAGTGGAAAGTGAAGTCAAAACCAAGAATAAGCAGACTCCATTACATTAAAATTCTTTAATGTAAACAAAAGTAAGAGTACTCTTTTGCCTTCCAGATCTTTACCACTCCCACCTTCTCTTTTTGATCACAGTGGCTAAGGATTCTGGGAGTTACTCTCACAGATCCGAAAAATATCAGGCTTAGGGACACAGTAGGCATGTTCTTCAGGCATAGTCACAGTGCAAACTAGGAGAGTACTCCAGCTCCACTACCTGAGGGCATGGAAGGTGATGGGTCAGAACAGGAGAATCTCTGCTATCCATGTGAATTGGAACCCCAATTCCCTAGACTAGAGCTCTTACTCATGCAAAGATACACCATAGATCACAGAGGCCCTCATTCACAGTCAACATCACCCTTCATATATTCAAGCCAACAAAACTGTAGAGAGATGAGGGTGAACCGCTCCCTTCTGCTCACATGGCACATATACTCAAATATTAATGCCAGGATAAGGCTCATATCACCAGGGCAAATGTCAAAGCTACAAAACTATATGCCCCATCCCATGTATAGAAAGACATGTCCCTAGAATAATATTCTATAACTGTGAGTGTTGATGGCTTGCCATCTTGTCAGCCTTCTAGGTTGTAGGTTGCCCATTTATTTTCTGTCAGACTCTTAAGGCAGTGACTGGCATTGGCAGACTGCCCGTGCTGAGCTTCTACAATCCTCAGCTGACGAAAGGTCGTGATCCACAGCAGCCTGAGAGATAAGTATTTCCTCAAGAGTCTACTCACAAGACCTGTGTGGGAATGGCTTTGGGGTTACAGATTTGTTTTTGTTTTAAACCCACTTACAATATGAGGAGAAGGCACAATACAATATGAGTGAAGAGGGGGATATACCTCTGTACAAAAAAAGACACAGAAAATTGTAATGAGTTGAGGGAAAGCTGTGGGAGAAGAAGAAAGAAGAAAGATACAGCAAGACAAAATGGTGCATGGTGACATCCCAGGCCCCACCTCATTGCCAGCCCAAGCCCAGCCCAGTGCTGCCTATTGTTACACAAATGCTTTTCATGTGTTCAGCCTGAAAGAATTTAGGGCTCAAAGGGTAGTGTGATGTAGGTGTGCAGGTGAGCCCAATCCCCCACATCCCTAATCAGCCCTGAAGTCTTTCAGACCTTCCATGATCAGCACAAAGATCTGTCTGGGCTACCTGATAAGGAAAGACTAATTATCATGGAAATAATACAATCTTATGTACCTTGTAGCACCTACATAGACTTTCACAATACATACACAAAGGTCTGCAGGACTTTCATGTGTGCCCCTGTCTTCCACTCTACCCTTCAGCCCTACATTATTTTGGGCTGACTGACTGAATATGACAGGGCACTGTCAAGATGCAGTCTGCCATGTGTACCACATGCAGCCCTGAGGTGCAAAATTATTGCCCAGTACAAGTAGAGAAGAACAAAGGAGGGCTAAGTTACTGGAGAAATTCTGGGACTAAAATATATAAAGTCTAGACTGACCCCAATAGGTGTAACTTCATACAAATAATGGCATTTGTGAAATTCTTCTATGACTTTGTATATGGTAATTATCTCTGATTTAACAGCAAATTCTTAAAGGCTGTGAATGATTTAACAGCACTCCAGAAAACATAGTATGTAGCAAGAAAGCCTATGACTTATTATTTTGCCAGAATCATAATTATTTCTCTATGCCTTAGAAATAAGAACCGGCAGTCAAAGCCAATTCTTTACATTACTTAAGGGTTAAATTGGTATTGTCAACAATCCCCCCCCCAAAGCTTTAAATTGTTCCTTTGCATATAGCAGGTGAAACCAGGTGGTTAATGAATTCAATTTACTTCCAGAGACTTCACACAAAGTCAGTTATGGAGGAACATAATTATGAAAAATCTACAGCTTTTTAATGTGCTGGTACTGTATAAATACACTCAAGATTTCAAGTCTGTATTTTTATAAGGATCTCCTCAAATGGGTGAGCCCTCTTCTTGACTAGTTTTCATTCCCCAGTTTTAGACAAAATGTGAAGATTGTGTTTATCGACTTCCATCACCCAATCTTTTCTAACATGACACATTCACAAAGCCTTTAGAATTCAGTCAGTCATATTGTTGTGTGAAGAATAGCATACACAGGCAGATAATTAATCTGCTGTTACACTGCATTACACCAATAATGAAATACGTGTGCAGGCCTGCAACATACTATTCCGTAGAGGTTTGGACTCCGCCAGTAGGGTCATATTCGAATTGTGAGTGATCTTTACAAAATAGGTCCTTATTAGTACACTTCTATTAATCCCTAATGAAAAGAATGTGGCAGTATATTATTGGGAACATGTCAGACCTCTCAGTGTTCAATAAAGTCTATAATATGGGGAGAAATGTTGTGCCCTAGAATCACAGCTGCCACTATTAATTGTGTAACAACTGCATTTTATGGCACATTGAAGATCTACATGTTGTATCCAATTTGATTAAATTCGTTTTCACAAATTGTAGGCCATTTGATCAGACGGAAAGGAAGTAGAATGCAATTCATAAAACACTTATGCAAAAATAAATTAAACAAGGTGCCCCTGATTTGCTGCTAGTTTTTGCTGCAACAGAGCAACACAGGTACTCCCTGGAAATAAATGTATATAACTACTGTATTGTTCACTCTATAAGACGCACCTGACCATAAGATGCACCTAGTTTTTAGAAGAGGTGAGTGCTTTTCACCAAGGTATTCCTGCCACACCACCAAATACAGTATTCTCAAGTGATGGCCCTTCTCTGATTTCTCATTGACAATCTTTTATGAAAAGTTGGGCCTTCTCACCAGAGGCACCATCCCTGTGGAATCAATCACCTCCTGCCAGAACTATGTGTGACCCCCTCCCTCCCTAACTTCAAGAGAGTGTTGAATACTCCTCTTTTCACCTCTGCTTTGCTGCTTTGATACACTGTGCCATCAGGGTGTTCTGCTGCCTTTTATTTTATTATTATTATGCACTAATGGGGCACTAAATAAATAAATAAATAAATAAATAAATAAATAAATAAATAAATAAATAAATAAATAGCAAAGCAATGGAAGATAAATAAAGAATGGATGGAAGGACAGCCCAAAGAGAATGAGGACAATTAATAGACTATCCAGGAAAACACAACTTAAAAACTATTTTTTTTTATTTTGTACCATAGAGGCAACCAAGGAAGAGTGGAAAACAGTAAATAATGCCATCAAGACAGTTCTCATTTGCAGACCGAGCTCTAGTTTTATAGACTAAAAATGATCATGATTACCTGCCAGATTTTGTGATATAGTATGAGCTCCTAAAATCAGATCTAACAGTGGATATAGCAAACATATTTCTGAAATATATTTTTCTGCCCCTGAATAGGGATGAGCATTTCATTTTGGAACCAGTAGGTTACGAAATGAACCACGCAAGCCCAGGTGGTCCTCAGAACCGTCTGATACATACAGATCCAATTGCTTTACCTTTCTCTGTCTCACACAGGGTTAAAATCCAACAAGGAAGCATGCTGCGACATCATCTGTGCTAGATCTGTGATGCTGGCCAATCAGGACCTGTGCAGGGACAGGCATCTTCCCGCCTCCCTTTCTGATTGGCCAGCAGCACGGAGCAGGAAAGATGACATTGCAGCATGCTTCCTCGTTGGATTTTAACCCTGTGTGAGACACAGAAAGGTAACACAATTGGATCTGCATGTATCAGCTGGTTCCGAGGACCACCTGGGCTCACGTGGTTTATTTGGTAACCAACTGGTTCCTAAACAAAATGCCCATCCCTACTCCTGGATATTCTTTATATGTAATAATCACAAGGAAAAAATACATTACCTCTTCTGATGTAAAGAGAACCATCCGAGGCATCCCCGAAAGCCCCCTTTCCTTTATATCAGGGCAATATTTATACCTTCCCAAGTTCATTGCATACATATTAGAAACAGATCCACCTAGAAGAAGAAGAAAATGCAATATACATACATTCCAACCTGGAAGCATAAAAGTGAACATTTTGACTTGGACATGAAGCATTGTCAAACTAGCAAAAATGTTCCCTGGAGGGAAACAATCATTTCAAACCATTATTTCTCAAGACTTGCTTTCCAGATGCTAATAAAAAGAGACACACTTTCCGCTGTGAGTAAAAATGGCTTTTAAAATTAATGTAAACAAACAGTTCTGGTATTTTGGTTAACCTGTGGCTCCAACGGTACCCTTAAAGAAAATGTTATAAAAATACAGGCAATTATTGGTGGGATCTAATCTTGGAGAGCCAGGAAATTGGAATGCACAGACTCCACTCCCCTGCACATTTACACAACTGAAGAAACCAGCATAAGCTGTGTAAACTTCTACCTCATTATAAGCAACAGGCTGCCCTAGGGAAGGAGGAAGTATCTACAGCAACTATCCAGATATCCTCAAAGGAGCACTGCTGTACTAATTCAACCAAGAATTAACTGCAGTTCCTAGTACTAGAATGTGTAATAGAACACAATCTTAAAACAAAATCAGTACTAAAAATACAAGATCTTCCTACCTGGGTTAAATATGCCATCACCTTCTTTCCACCCAATAAATTCAATCATTTTCTTTAGGACAGCTTCTTCTACTAGCAAAAACACTGGAGAGACCTCATAGGTGTACCTGAACAATAAATAGAAATGCGACATAAAACACAACAATTTCAGTGATTCTGTCATGAAATGTCTTGATGAAAACTTGATGAAAAATGGAGTGGTATAGACATCATGGTTATAACGCCATTATACAAAAATATCTCCAGTTCCACAAAATACGTTGCTGAAGCACTAAAGAAATAAATAACATCACTGCTCCTTCACTACCTCCAAAAGTAGCAAGTTATATCAAACATGACATGGTAGCTCTTGCTACCATATAGTCATGGTTGATGAGAGGTTTCCACATTATAGCCCTCATGGGAACTAATGACAGACTGTGCCTCTTTCTTTTTGCAACCTTTTCACTACAATTATCTTGCAAGGATGCCACCATTTCAATCCTTCTGATCAAAGTTTGAACTCTCTACATGTCATTTTTTCCCAAATGGACAATTCAGAGGTGATGTTATGGCATGAAAATTGTTGGTTTTTCTATCTCGTAAGACTAGTTTTTCATGGAACATATCTGATATTGGATGATATTGAGTAGCAGAGTTGTAAGAAACACCCTAGTACACGTGGCCTGTCTCTTCAAACAGAGCTGGGGCTACTCCTGCTGGCTGCATTGACAAAGAGAGGTTTTTAACCAAGCCCTAACACCTCATCAAACTGACCTTGGGCTGCTGAGCCGCTGTTTCCAAAGAGAAGTTTTTAACCCCCTCCTGACACCTCAGCAGACCTTGAGCTCCTGGCAGCAAGGTCTGCTCTTTGGAAACGCAGCTGGCAGGAGCAGCCCAAGGTCAGTTTACTAAGGCATCTGCATTTCAAGGATTTTCCTTTATCTCAGTGGTTCAGGCACCAAACTCCCACAACAAACAGGATAGTATTGTATCCCAGTGTTACCTTCACAAATGAATGTTTAGCAGAATAGATCATACTTGATGAATACAGGGAAAGAGTGCATGCAAAAGGGAGAAAGAAACATCTAAATCAGCTAAAATTTGCTATATAGAATAAGGGAAGAAAGAAATAATAATAAGAACAGAATGCCAGATCTAATCAGATTCAAGTTAATAGAATTCCCTTTTTGGTGTCAATATAGAGCTCAAAAGAGGTAAAGTTGAGCTTAATTCATCTGATATCTCAAGAATACCTCCATCAGTATCCTCTAGTATAATACATGAAAATCTATAGAAAACAGAATCAGTAACCCCGCATTTTCAATTAATCAGCATGATTTTAAACAACATACACTTACACACTTGGGTTTAATGCTTCCGTAATGAAACGTGCCCCTAAAGAGTAATAATCAATCCCAGCATACAACTGATTAAAAAATCTTGGATGATCTGTAAATAATAAGACATATTATATTCAGTTAGCATGAGTGATGCACAAAAAGCAATGCAAAAATACAAAAAGCTGTTCACCCATTTTTGATTTCTGCTAATTTGGAGAACTTTTCTTGTTAAAATGCCAAAGGGGCATAATGAGATATTTCTATCAGGAAAGTGCTTATTTAGCTGGCTAGCATGTGTGTGTGTTGTGTCGTTTCAGTCGTGACCGATCCTTTGTGACCCCACATCAATGGAGTTTTCTTGGCAGGAATACTGGAGTGGTTTGCCAGTTCCTACTCCTGGCGCCTACAACACCTGGTATTCCCTGGTGGACTCCCATCCAAGTACTAACCAGGGCCAACCCTGCTTAGCTTCCAAAATGAGGCGAGATCGGATGTGCTTAGGGCATCTAGGCAGCTCTAGCAGTAAATATACCTGAGGTCATATAATTCTCAAATGACATTTTTGTGCAATCAGAACTGGGAACTTTAGGTGGTACAGTTAGGATCTGATGTGGATGTGAAAAGCAAAGGAATGGAATTAGGTGCTCTGGGCAGACTGACAGAAGATGCCATTAACTCTACAAGTAAGGACTTAGGTTGGCAGGTTTACGATGTAGAGGCCCATGGATACCTCGTCTCTCACTCTTTTCATATCCTTGAAACTGCGTGACCTGAAATATGAGGGGAACAACATTACACAAGACTCTTGTCAAACAGAGGTGTTGTACCTCAGGTTTCAAATTTCATCTGGGCTGTACAAAGGGTGAATAGTGAATCGGGCTTCTTGAAGTCATCATGTGGTCTTAAACTTGCCAGAGACGGTGAGTAACTTAGAGCTATGGCTTGAGGCAGAAGCATGATTTCAAAGCAGTGCAGGCAGAGAAAAAAGCATGTCTTCACAAGAGAGGTGTGCTTAGTATATGATCAATTTTTATAAATATAGTACTAACCAGGGCTGACCCTGCTTAGCTTCCAAAATCAGGGAAGATGTGCTTAGGGCATCTAGGTAGCTAGCTGGCTAGCAGAGGAATTTTCAAACATAGGTTTGTGATAGTATACACATGTCCAAGACAGCACAGCATAAAGAAGAAGAAGAAGAAGAAGAAGAAGAAGAAGAAGAAGAAGATGATGATGATGATGATGATGATGATGATGATGATGATGATGATGATGATGATGATGATGATGATACACACAAGTACTGTAGTTGTAACGATTAATTTAAATTTGTTTTTCTTTGAACTTCCTTTCCCTAGGTGATTTTTTTGCTATTCCTTTCTCGGGATGTTCCTTTGGTATTCCTTCAGGAGGGAGCCTGGGTATTTTATTGTTCTTATCATACCTTTACTAAAATTAGGGAAGGTACGTGCTCTTATGCTTTTCATGAAATGGTGGTCTCTTTGCAATTCCCTGGGGGCATTACACCGGGTATTAGAGATGGGCACGAATAGAAAAAATGGAGTTTCGTTTGTCGTTTGTCGTTTAGAGGGTCTGTTTCGGTTTGTTTCCGTTTTTCGCGAATTTTCACAAAAAATTGTTTTGTTTTTGTTCATTTGTTACCATTTCATTAACATTTATTTCAATTTTTTATTTTTTTTTTTAGCATTTAAAGCAGTTCACTGTATTGCAGTAACAGAAACGAAATGCACGACAAAATTTCCGGTGTTTCTGTTCATTTTGTTTCATTTTGGAGACAAAATTCATTTGTCGTTTCGTTGTGTAACAAAACAAAAAAACAAAAATGGAAACAAAAAATTGTTCGTTTTGTGCCCATTTCTACCAGGTATCTTATTACAATTACATACATGGTTATCTGAAAGGTATAATGAGAAAGCATCTTCACAGTAAGAAGAGAGTTAATATAGAACACTAAAAAATTGGATGGGTGGGGGGAAGTAAAAATCTGTAACTACCATTATGCAAAGATCTCTATCCAGTATATGTGCCTTCCTGTGCCCACTACGCTTACTCAGCATGATGTAAGACTTTCTTTATTAAGAAAGAAACAAAGGGACTGCTAGGGAGAAAGAGAACTGGAATGAGGCTCATTACTGTCTTGTTCACAGCACACCTATTCACCTGGTTATCTTCTTTTATTTTAAGAGGGCCCTGCCTTGTTTTAGAATCCTGCCCCAATTTATCACTGTTTCTACAGTTGTAACACTAGACAACAGGAATACAGATGCATAAAGTCATTTTAAAAAAAAGCACAGAACAAGTTGAGTACAGATGTAGTAGACCCAGAAAAATCAATGGCCAGTATCCTGTTGCTTTGTGTAGGAATTTGCACTAGACTGGGTCTATTGAATGAATGGGGATTCGGTGAGTCAACAACTCTGTAAGCGCCATTGGTTTAAAAGGGTACACTGTAACTGTGACTTCCTATGCAAATGTAAGTTGCAATCAAAATAGGCCCATTTAGAACAGATGGACTTACAGAACTCTTATTTATTTCAATAGGCCTACCTTAAGTATGATACCCAGTCTGATGTATCAGAGAGAGCAATGGCTTAGGACTCAGGAGCCCTGAGTTGAGTTCCTCAGCTCTACCATGATAACTCATTGGAGGGATTAAACTGGTAAAAAAAAAATTCTTAAATACTCATTCACTATGAACAAGACTAATTGATATGCAGTGCAGAATAATTTTGAATTCTGCATGTAACACTACAAAAACACAGGCTACACTTTAACTTTATCAAAAGGTTATGTACTTCCTTTGTTACTAGTCTTTAAGCTTCACTCCCCCCCACACACACAAATGCCCTGATTGGTCATTAGGGATGGGGATTTTTCACCTGTCCCACACTGGTACTGGACGGTTGGGCTAATTGGGAGCTTTGCTTTGGCCACATGAGTGGTGGTGTGGATTAAGGTAAGGAACTCGGTGAGAGAAATTCTATGATCCTCCAGGGCCCATCCAACCTCCAGCCGCTGCAGATCATGAGATTACAGCACTGGGGAAAAGATGCACTTGGAGGCCTCCCTGGGCCATAAGCCACATACGGCAGGGTTGGTGGTCCCAGGGAGGGATAAAGGAATGTTCCAACTCTGCTTGCCCAGTCCACACAACAGGACAGGCAGGGGGGAAGCAATTCACCCAAAAGTGCCAGCTGGAGGGGTCCCGGGAGACCCCGAGGTTCCGGCTTGAATCTGCACTGGTGCAGGCCCTTGTTGGAATTGATGATAAGTTTACAAGTTGATAAGAGTTCATAAAGTTATTAAGGTGTTGGTTTGAAAACACCAGACTCTCTGAGCATTTATATGAAGAGATTTATGTATTGTCCTTCAAAGAGATGTCCAAACATTCTAGATATATCTTTTCTGTGTGTTCTTCATATTCTACAAGCCCTTTTAGAGAGATACAAGAACGTCAGTGGTTTAGGTGTCTGTGGTGGGGAGTTCAGTGCCTTCCTGTGCCACGTTCACAGGGGCTACCCTTGATCATCCATAGGGTCCCTTCCATCCCTGCAGTTTTAAGATGATGATGATGATGATGATGATGATGATGATGATGATGATGATGATGATGATGATGATGATGATAGAATAACCTGCTTCTGACGCACTGAAGACTATGGAGCTTATAATAAACTACGGGAAGAAAATAAATGGATATTCAACCACTATTTATTAGCGGGGACTATGTAGAAAGTGTGACAGACTTCTGTTTGTTGGGAGACCCCATTGAAGAGAATCTGACCTGGAGTGTAAAGACCTCTGAGTTGCTGAAAAGGGCCCATCATTCAGAGATTACCAGTGTCCTTTTACCGATGTACAGTAGAAAACATACTGACAGACTGCATATGTGTGTGGTATGACAGCTGCACAGTGGCTCAGAGGAAATTGCTCCAGATGCCTATTAATATGGCCCACAAGATCAATGGAGGCCCATTCCTCACACTGGAGGAATTATAAAGCTCCTGCTGTTTTAAGAAAGTACAGAACATTATAAGAGATACTTCCCATCCTGGACGGACATTCTCTGTTTGTACTGTTGCCATCAGGCAGACAGCACAGATCTATAGAACAGAGCTGTCCAACTTTGAACAGGCTGAGGTCTACTTTTTCGGGATGAAAGTGCCTGAGGACTACTACATTAAAACCTCTACTTATGAATTTTATCTGTTCCGAGCATAAGTAAAAAAAATTGTAAGTAGAGCAGCAGTTTCCCATAGGAACACACTGAAAATCAATTAATCCTTTCTGGAGGGAACACATTTCAATGCATTCCTATGGTCAGACTGACCATGCACACACTTCCCTTACACCCGCTCGAGCCGGTGTGAACGGCTGCAAGGGAGGCGTGTGCATGCTTGCGCAAATCACCCCTTCTGCTTGCCTGGGCTGCTGCAAGACTTTTTTAAAAAAGGTGCACGCCCGGGGCCTGACTTGACTCCACTTCTCCTCCTGTTTTCCCCCTTCTCCCTTCCAGCCCCCTTGCTGCCACTGCTGCTGCTGCCCATAGCTCTCACTCATTTTTGCCATGTTCTCTGTGCAGCTGGGATGGCCCAAGCCAGCAGCGGGGCAATCACATCACCATGGCAGCGCAAGGAGGAAGGAATGGCTCAGAAGGGGAGCAGGAGGAGTGGCAGGTCACAGTCTCTGTGAGGCAGCTGTGGGGGGGAGGAGGAGGATGGGAGGAAGGAATTCTCGGGGTGGAGAAGAGCGGGACATCACCATGCAAAGGTGACCCCACCAATCGCTGTCCCCTCCACTCCCCTTCCTCCGCTCTGCACCAACAACTCAGTTGGTCATGAGACAGTGGCACACTGATCATCTGGACAGTAGGGAGAGCAGGGGACTGTGCCATGGCCCTTGAACTGCCCCACTTGGCTGAGACAGTGGGCTAGCAGACCCAGAGCTTTGCTGGGTGAGTGCTGGTCCTTGGGGTGGGGGAGGTATAGGTGCAGAACTTATCCCCCCACATTTTATTATTGATGGCTGGCGGGCTACTTTTGAACCTTTCACGGGCTATTGGTAGCCCCCGGTCTACCTGTTGGGCAGGCCTGTATTAGAACAAATAGATTTAGAAATAGTTTTTACCCAACAGCAGTAACCATGTTAAATACAGCTAAAAATTTAATACCAGTGTTGAATGTGTAACATGTATATGGGAGACTGTGAAGCTGTTGGGTGAGGAAGAATAATTTTGTGTGTGTGTATGTTCTGGTATTTCTCAAGTGGTTGAAAGGCAGGAAGCTCAATTTCTGTCATTTGCATGGCTGTTAATATGTTTTTTTTTCATTCTGGGGAGGGTGATTTCCCCACTTGGAACAGATTACTCCATTTCCATTGCATTTCTATGGGAAACTCAGTTTCGACTTAGGAAAATTTCAATTTAAGAAAATGCATTTGGAATGGATTAATTTCATAACTAGAGGCACCACTGTATATGGGTGCTTGTTTTTAGTGGCAGGCTCTATATTTTGGAACTTTATATTGGGGGTGAGTGATTTGCAGATTGGATGGCACTTTTTAAATTTTGTTGTACCTTTACAATGACAATAAAGTGTTATTCTGTTCTGTTCTGTTCTGTTCTGTTCTATTCTGTTCTATTCTGTTCTGTTCTGTTCTATGATTAAAGACCATATCAACTATCTGTTATCTTTCATAGGAATAGCATATACAATAGATACAGCACCAATAATGAAGAAATATTAAAGAAAATCTAGACATTCTGTATTTTTTTTTAAGTTGAGTAATATCTGCAGCTACTACTTGATATATTTTAAGGTATTCTATGGGATATTACAAACACCACAACAGACATGGGATTTTTCTCCTCTGAAGCTTTGGTAAGTATCAAATAGATTGGCATTAATCATGTGCATTTGGCTCCTACAGCCATTTCCAGTAATAAAAGTTTAAAAAAACCTACATAGAAGATTGTTTTGCCCATAGAACTGCACTTAAACTCAATTAAGCAGTTAATTATGTTTCCTTTTACAGAGATGGTGCCCAATAAATTATCCCCCAATAAGTGTTCGCATCTTGAGGAGAAACACTGTACATATATTTGCCGCACATGAAATTTTCTTTGATGGTTCCAGTTCTTTCCAAACATATGAGACAGTCCTTACCATCACCACTATATTTATAAAATTTTATCATATACTAAGCACACCTCTCTTGTGAAGGCGTGCTTTTCTCTCTGCCTGCACTGCTTTGAAATCATGCTTCTGCCTCAAGCCATAGCTCTAAGTTACTCACCGTCTCTGGCAAGTTTAAGACCACATGATGACTTCAAGAAGCCTGATTCACTATTCACCCTTTGTACAGCCCAGATGAAATTTGAAACCTGAGGTACAACACCTCTGTTTGACAAGAGTCTTGTGTAATGTTGTTCCCCTCATATTTCAGGTCACGCAGTTTCAAGGATATGAAAAGAGTGAGAGACGAGGCATCCATGGGCCTCTACATCGTAAACCTGCCAACCTAAGTCCTTACTTGTAGAGTTAATGGCATCTTCTGTCAGCCTGCCCAGAGCACCTAATTCCATTCCTTTGCTTTTCACATCCACATCAAGTCCTAACTGTGCCACCTAAAGTTCCCAGTTCTGATTGCACAACAATGTCATTTGAGAATTATATGAGCTCAGGTATATTTACTGCTAGAGCTGCCTAGATGCCCTAAGCAGATCTGATCTCGCCTGATTTCGGAAGCTAAGCAGGGTCAGCCCAGGTTAGTACTTGGATGGGAGACCACCAGGGAGTACCAGGTGCTGTAGGCGCCAGGAGTAGGAACTGGCATACCGCTCCAGTATTCCTGCCCAAAAGAACCCATGGATATGGAGTCACGAAAAGTCAGTCACGACTGTAATGACACAACACACACACATGCATATTTACTGCTATTTTCTGTTGCCCGAAAGAAGGCAGGACATGAAAGCTTTA
Organism: Phrynocephalus versicolor; assembly: GCA_023846285.1. NCBI lineage: Eukaryota > Metazoa > Chordata > Lepidosauria > Squamata > Agamidae > Phrynocephalus > Phrynocephalus versicolor. Next base: position 43,955,957 of record JAHTLZ010003542.1, on the reverse strand, counting down.
ATACAAAACAAGCCATAACTAAGAGTTCATACAATGCTAATAAATGAATTAAGCAAACCCTAGCAGTAAGGCACTATTTCTCAAATAGCTGTACAAGATTCTGCAACATTTCCTTCCAGGCTGTACTTGTGCTTTCCAAATTGCCATCTTCAACATCGCACTGAGTGATATGAACACTGGAGACATTCACATGCCACCTAAATCATCCCCAGATTTCTGCACTCCAGTGAGCATGCTGAGGCGGTACCTTGACTTCCTGTAAACTAGTTTTTCACATTACTTTTGCAATGTTTATGCTGCTGACCTCACTGTGAGTTTAATAAGCAGAGCATGTGATGCATGGCAGTAGTTGTGACACAAAAGAATTGTCACACAGCTCCCTTGAGCGATGTGGGACAAGAAAACTATGTGCTCGTTCAGATTCATATAATGAGCATTGCTTCACTCTAGGGGGAGAAACATTAGGATATGCACCCGAGATATGCAATCTTCAACAGCATCCCTAGGGTGATACGAATACCCATTTCAGATGTACATTCCCAGTTCCAGTTATTTTCTTTATACCGTAATACAAAGAACACACATTGTTGGTGGGCTGTGTCACTTTCTTTATTCCTTTCTCCCCTTACACACTGGCTTTAGAATAGAAACTGTGTCCTGTTTATATTTTAAATCCCAAAATTCTGATTTATCATTAGTTAATTAACCAGGATACTAAGCCAGTGTCATGTCCAAAAGGGCAAGGAAGAGTAAAAAGCCCTAATGGTTATTTCCAGTTTAAACAAATTATGGTTTATGAAGATGTGTGATCACAGTTGAAGAAACATGGAATGCAACACCCAATCCAACTAGAGTTGCATAAACGGAATCAATTCCCAATGTGTATATCAACCCCTAATCAAATCCTATTAATTTAGAAATTCTACTCTTGCTGGGTTTAAACCTAAAATATTTAGGCTCTAACCATGGCATGTAGACCCCCCTTTTGAGGAGAAGGTGTTAGACAAAGTAGAAAATGAAAAGTATGAAAAATCATCATCCCCTTTATCAAAGAAAAAAAAGTAATAACAGTTCAATGCCACAAAATCCTCCTTGAAGAATATCACAAATTCAATATCTAACACAATAAAAACAGGCAACAGGGATAAAAATTCTTACTGGTTTTGACACTGAATTTGATAACATCTTGACAAAACTGCAAGAGTTTCTGATGTGTCTCTCCAAGATCTTTCAATTCCAAATCAAGAAGAGTTTTCAGCTTTTCAGGAGGGTGCCATTCACACACCTAGTTAAAGGAGAATTTTAGGATGGCAAAACCTGAACTTTTGTGAGGTCATTTTCTTAATGTGCTGCAACATACATTTTGAAAGGAATCTGACTTTTAAAAAGATTATCTGAAAACTGTCCTGATTATTTTTAAAATGTGTAAGTCTAATACAGTGGTACATTGTATAAAGGAATTAATTTGTTCCAAACAAAATTATGTTAAGCAAATTTTCCTTTATACAAATTTCCCATAGGAATACATTGCTAACAGTAATCCCTAATTGTGACTATTTTATGTTGTACGGATTCACCCCATAGACGATTCTGTTAAGCAAATTTCCCCTATCTCTGAAAATTTTTATGCTGTAGAGATTTTATGTTATACAAACGATTTGTTATATGAGGGTCCATTGTATTTCATATCTTAACTAAAGCAAGTTCATATCTTACTAAAGTACGCTTGCTCATCAACTGTCATCTACATTAAAAACAAAAGAGGTCTCTAACATGACATTCAGAACCATGTATTTCAGATACATCTCTTATTGCAGAGCAACATCTCTGATTATCAGCGCTATTAGGCTTTACATAAATCTCCCATTGTCAGCCCTCTCAGTTATAGGTACACAATGAAACGATTAATAGTCATGCTATGCTTGTGTAGATTAAAAAATGCTCATCAACTTTTTATCTTGGGGGAGATCACACAAGAACAAACAGGATACCAGTATAGCACTGCTAAGTTCAGACATTAAGGGGAAAAAAGGTTTGCTGACAATTATATATGCAAAAGTCTTGCATCTAAGATTTCTACCTTCTCTGATGCATCAGCCGCCTTCTTTATCACCTCCTCCATAATAATCTTACTGGCCTCTTCCACAAATTTCTCTCCTGCTTTTGAATCTGCAACTGGGCCGTTTAAAATTACACCATCCACTAAGATTGCATTCTTCCTTCTCTGCAGGATCTCCTGCTGGTTGTTTGTTTTTGCTGTGAATGATGAGGGGAAAACAGAGGCAAATTAAATAACATCACATGCAGAATTAAAGGACAATGTCACCGCAGTGAAGACCGGATTGGAAAATGGCAACAGTTCTATGTGGCCAACGTAGCAGCTCTGGGAGTTGTTCACAGGGTAAAGGATTTGTTTATAATTTTAACAAGGAAATTGGTAGATGACATTTCAAAGTTTAAAGGACAGCTGGAGGAAGAACCAAGCCCATTAATGTGAGCCTTCCTGCTTTAACGTTTCAAAACATTCATACATGGCAGAGAAAGAGGTACAGCTAGTCCCCAGTTATGCCGGGGAACTAAGCAACATTCACCATGACCTCAACCATAGGACACATACAGTAGGTTACAGAAAAGACAAAGCAAAATTGGAAGGGGAAATTAGTAGGACCTACAGGTATAACTAAGAGTACTGAACAAATACAATTTCTCCATCACAAGAGAAAGATGCTTGAATAACTTCTTTCATCAAATTAACTGGCCTGCTTGGGGATCAGAAACTCCCCTAAGTCAAATGAGGCTTGTTTTTCCATTTGCCCAGGAAACATATCCTGCGCATTTAAGTAACACTTGTCTCAGAGATTCAGATTTCTTCCCATATATGAAAAAAAATGTAAGACAGGGTGGTAGTGGGCATGGGTGTCTCTGTATGTGTCTCTCTCTGTGTGAAAGCACAGCCAGATAAAGTGTGTTGTTGAATTCACAACTGGAACATTGGTGGACGTTTCATTCAGGAAGCCTAGATTTCATCGTCAGTTATTACTAAAAGAACTGGCATTTCCAACACTAGAGCAAATAAATCCAATTAACATAATGGAGAAACTACATTTAGTTCAGTTAACCAGACAGATTACCCCAACCAGGCATCTGTTGTAGACAGCTCCATACTATCCATAGGCAGCCTAAAGCACACAAGCTATTACCTTCAACCTACATTCTCTAATTCTGCATGATGTAATCCCAAAATTGGAGTTTATGCATATTAGATTGTACATTGTATTGCCTGCTACAATAAAAGGATCTTGGACATTTAGCAGATAACAACAGGATCAACATGTATCATCATACCTTCCCCTCATATGCACATAGCTATGCAATTTGACTATCCACACAGGTGTCTGAAAACAAGTATCCAAACACTGGTGATTTGGAAGTGAGAACACTGAAATGGGATTAATCTATCATAATCCTCAAACAGCTATTTCAGTCATGTTTATACCAAATGCTGCCTGTCCATGTTCTACAGATTTGCCAGCTACACTTTAGTCAAGTGGACCTCTCCACCCCTGCCTCCCTCCCACTAAACCAAGTGGAGCTATACAATCCTAAATAGTCTCAAGTCAGCCATCACAAAAGTTTGATCTTGGCTGATATTCTCTCTTCCAGGTAAATTATGTACCCAATTCTTATAGTGAAGGTATGTAGAGAATACATATGCATTACCCCCCTTATTTCAGACTCTCTCAAATTTCAAGTACAGTGGTACCTTGTATAAAGGAATTAATTCGTTCCAAATGAAATTATGTTAAACAAATTTTCCTTTATACAAATTTCCCATAGGAATGCATTGAAAATGGAGTAATCCCATTTTTATGTTGTATGGATTTGCTCAATAGGCAATTCTGTTAAGTAAATTTCCCTTATCTCCAGATTTTTTATGTTGTACAGGTTTTATGTTATACAAACTGTTTGTTATACGATCCACTGTATCTTATAAAAACCTTATTATGTATATTGGCTGGGTATTTTGTAGTCAAGTTGAAAGGATATGTAGTCCCCAAAAGAAGGGCAATTGCTCACAAGTAGGGCAGGGCTCCCTGACTTTTGACACTTTTGTAGAAGTGGGCATGTTCTAACTCATTCTGCTAGTCACACAGGAGTGACAGCATCTGTTCATTTTATGTGTTGCTTCCTGTACTGAAGATTGACTTACTTTATATTTTAAATTATATTTTTGCGGTCTGTGGCAAGCCTCTTAAATAGGCATGCTTGAAAGCAAATTCAAATACTGTCTCGATTTTAATTTTATTATCAGATTTTCAACCACAGCTTTTCTCCATCCTATTGTTCCTATTTTTTTTATCAGAAGCAGGATATAATTTGAAAAGAGTCTTTTAAAATTATGATTATGACTTCTTACTGTGAACCCCCCTCTCTCTCCTCTTATGGCATATTTTTTTCCACTCAAACTGCATTAAAGCTCATTAAATTGTTTTACGCTGCACACACAAAAAATCACCCACTGACAAAGGGACTCAAGGTTTAAGACTGAATGTATATATAGGACAGAGAATCTAGGAAGCAAGGTTTATTTACATGTGGTGGTTTAACCAATACCATCTGGTTATGTGCTTCATTGGTTCAGCCAGGATTGCAGTGCATTTAAGTTGGTTCTAGCTATCCAGAAACCTAAGTAAACAACGGAAACTAGAAGTACCAGAATTAACTTGTCAACAAAACAGGATCACATTATATACACTGAGATCCAAATGTCATAAGCAAAAGAAGAGAGGTGGTCAATTTGCTGCATGCAGTAAATAGCACAGTTTTTGTGGCCTCAGATTAAACATATTGTTTGTATTCTGCAAATATAATGATATTTTCAATTCCTGCAACTCTACAAACATGACTATGTTGCCATAAAATGAGGCACAGAATCCACACCCTCCCGGTCTGCAAGTAAACCTCCAACAGTACTTTGTCCTGATTTTTCATATCCCCTTCATTTCAATAGAAATCCCTCAGAAATCCCCCAGACTGCCTGAAATTACATAAAAGCCTTAGCCAATACTACAACAGCATCTACAACAGTTGCACAACATAAACGCAGAGCTTCTTCGCACAGCAGTGATGTCACCAATCATCTGGTATTTTTGTTGCAGGCTTGAACAGATCATCACAGATCCAAGGGGCTGTTGTTATGCGCAAAACACTGTGGAGAATTATTTACTGAATGGACATAAGCTCTCCAAACGATGTAGTCATCATTCCTTCTATTCCCAGTGTTCTCAGGATGGGTACTGTTGCCAAAACAGCAGCAGCCATACACAAGTTATAAATACAAGATATTGAGGGCAAAAATCTCAACAAACAGGATCATAAGGACATAAAAGCTTCTGGTGTGTGTGTGTGTGTGTGTGTGTGTGTGTGTGTGTGTGTGTGTGTGTGTGTGTGATGTCATTACTGTTGTGACCAACTCTTCATGACTCCATGTCTATGGAGTTTTCTGGAGTGGCTTGCCAGTTCCTACTCCAGGCGCCTACAGCACCTAGTATTCCCTGGTGATCTCCCATCCAAGTACTAACCAGTGCCGACCCTACTTAGCTTCCAAAATCAGGCGAGATTGGATGTGCTTCAAGCATGTAGGCAGCTTGAGGACAATTTTGTCCCAGAGAAGATACACAGGCAACTACAGCGGTAAAACGTATTGCCTGGGGCTTTGCTGTGATAAACTGCAAGATGTTGTGGTTAGGGACTTTTAAGAGGCTTCTCTTAAAATGCTTCTCTTTTGGGAATCTTTTGTTGCCTGCGTCTTCTGTACCCTTCCATGCTCCTTCACCCACTCTTAACTTTTAGCACAATTTGAACGTAAACTGGCTCTTGATTGCTTATGCATTGTTGTGTTTTTGTTTTAATTATCCTCTTTTTAAAAAAACATAATCTGCTCACAGTAGTCCTGAGCATTATCGGAGTGGTATATCAGCACCAGAAACAAATAAATAAAAAAATTAAAATTATGGCACCAGCTAAAATCAGGAGCTTCTATCCAGTGGTCCTGAAACCTGAGCAGGGATGCATTTGCTAGTTCTCAGAAAGCATAAATGACAGAAGAGTGGACTGGTTAGATATCATGCTCATACATGCTTTTCTCACCCACTCTGTCAAGGTGACTGATTAAATGCCTTAGTGAAAGGGAAGTGGAATACGTGGGTGGGACAAGCAGCTTTGTGGCATATTATATGTATATTGCAGAGATATCCATGCAGCTTTTTCCTAATATTTGATCCTGGGAGTCCAGCGGTTATGTGTTTGCTAGGTGGGTTTTCTTGGGGATCAATCAACAGCCATCTCTGACACAGTTTATCTGTCAAGAAAAGGACCAGCAAGGCATCAAGTGAAGGCTTGGGAAAAGTGAACCTTTGCCCCCAATAGGAGCAAGCCACATCATGTTCAAGGGAATGGCATAAGAACATAAGAAGAGCCCTGCTGGATCAGGCCAAAGGCCCATCTAGTCCAGCTTCCTGTATCTCACAGTGGCCCCACCAGATGCGTCTGGGAGCACACGAGACTAGATATCTGTCTCCTGATACCACTCCCCTGCATCTGGCCCTTGAAGTACCCCGGTTTTAAGCCTGGCAATTACACATCTCCATCATGGTTTGTAATCTGTGATGGACTTTTCCTCCAGGAATCTGTCCAATCCCCTTTTGAAGGCATCCAGGCCAGATGCCATCACCACGCCCTGTGGCAGGGGGTTCCACAGACTAACAACGCGCTGGGTGAAAAAAAAATATTTTCTTTTGTCTGTTCATATTCTCCCAGCCCTCAATTTGAGTGTATTTCCCCTAGTTCTGATATTTTGTGAGATGGAGAAGAACATCCCTCTATCCACTTTACTCATGACCTGCGTTATTTTACTCATGCCCTGTATTGTGACCACAACTGCAGTGAAAAAAACAACCCCAATGGTCTTGTTTTAGGATGTGACTTGACAGAATTCCTAGTTTTAGTAGGAGTAGAGTTGATTGGAATTTGAATTTGTCAAAATTTCGTAGCTCTGGTGAAAGTGGAGCTGAGGGGGAGCTGGGAACTTTGTGTATTTCATTATAATTTGTTGATGTAGTGTATGACTGATTTACATGTCCTCTTTAAACTCTCCTGAGTTATTCACTGCCCAGATCTCTGCTTATTATGCCTCTCAGCATACCTCATAAGTGAGATCTAAGAGCTAATGGGCTGAGTGAAAGCTCTTTCACAGGCTGGAGATGGAGGGGCAGTGTACAGGAGTTCACAAGTCCTTCACATGTCTGGCTCCCACTCAGTTTAGTTGAATGAGTATATTAATGGCAGTGTGATGCAAAGAAAATGTCACCAAATGGTAACAAATTAGTAAGTGCAACGCCATTAGAATGATGCACATTTAGAGCATCAACATCTTTTAAATCATCTGCGTGCTTCATTACTTATTCACTCTAAGAGCCAACAGAAACAGACAGCGCTTGGAGCAGAACTCCTGTTGTACCAATTAAATTTTAAAGATGAGTCACTATGATTTTATGCCAAACGCCCCACAAGGAATTTGGTTTGTTGCCATAATACTGTGCATGCTGCATTATATCATTATTTATGAATGATGGGGAATCCACTTGTCACACTGATCTTACGTAATCATTATTCTGTGGAGGCGCTCAGTTAAAATAACGGCTGGCCTGGAGATAAAATAGTGTATTTCTCTGCTAAAAATTCATCTGGTACACTTGGAAAAACAGAAATGGAAAATGTTAGAGATTAGTATGATTTTGAGTACACACTACCTCAGTTGTGGCTAGGAATCTGCTACACACAAAAATGGATCCCACTGATGCAAACAGAACACAAAAACAGTTGTTTCTCAATGCTTACTGCTCAAGATGATGGATGAGGAACTATAAATTTAAATGCTTTCCTATGTTTGCAGATCTCCTTACCAAATTAGCATATCAGAGAGAAGTTCAACCCAATATTTGCTGTTTATCTGATAATTCTGCAGGGGCAAAATGTCTTTAACGTGATGGAAATATGTAACTATCACACCTCAACAGTGTCTGAAGTCATGAAAACCAGGCAGGATAATTCTCTATATTACTTCTGCCTATTAGAATTGCATTACATCTTACTCTGGAAGATATATTGTTGGCATCTGCTGGTTTCTGGAGTCCACCACAGAATTTTGGAATAGGGTTAATCTATGCATTACAGAATACAGCAAAGTGTTTCACTGTGTGATTCACAAGAATCTATGGGTTGTTCTGAAGAAATGGGTGTACCTCAGCACTTGATTGTTCTAACGTCTGTCCTATACTGTGGACAAGAAGCTATTGTTAGGACAGAGTATGGAGAAACAGAATGGTTTCCTATAGGTAAAGGAATTGGACAAGGGAGTGTTTTATCTCCTTGTCTTTTCAGTCTATACGCAGAACGTATCATGTGGAAAGCCAGAATAGATTAAAATAGAAGAGTACAAACTGATGGAAGAAACCTCAATAATTTAAGATATTGAGATGATACCGTCTTACTGTTGGAAAGCAGCAATGACTTGAAACTATTTTTGGTGAAAATGAAATAAGAAAGTGCCAAAACAGGACTCGAGTTAGACAAAATTCATGACTGCAGAAGAACTACACAACTTGAATGTTACGGGTAAAGAAACTAAAGGAGTTAAGAAATTTTGTATACCTTGGCTCAGGCATCAATCAAAATGGAAACTGCAGCCAAGAAATCAGACTTAGACTGGGAAGGGCAGCAGAGAAGGAAACGGGAAAGAAAATGGAGTGCAAGGATGTGTCTCTGGGGATCAAAATCAAGGTCATCTATGCTTTGATATCCATGATCACCATGTATGGGTGTGAAAGCTGGACAGTAAATAAAGCTGAGAAAGAACAGATTTGTTTGAAATGTGCCGCAGGAGAGCTTTGCAGATATTTTGGACTGCCAGAAAGACAAACAGGTGGGTTCTAGAGCAAGTCAAGCCAGAACTTTCTCTGGAGGGAAAAATGTTGAAACTGAGTCTGTCTTCCTTTGAGTACATGACGGGAAGACAAAATTCTCTGGAAAAGACAATAATGTTGAGAGAGGTTGAAGACAACAGAAAAAGAGGAAGACTAAATACAAGATGCATTGACTCCCTAAAGGAAGCCACAGACTTCAGTATACAAGAGCTGAGAACGGTTGTTGAGAACAGGGCACTTTCATTCATAGGATCTTCATATGTCAGAGGTGATTTGACAGCATGGAACAACAGCAGTTGGTAGAATTATCAGATGAAAGATTGTGCAATTCATTTATTTATTTTACACCACCTTTCTCTTAAAAAATGACCCAGGTGGCTTATATCATTAAAACACAATATTAAAGCTAAACAACACTGAATTCTTCAAATATTAAATAAATTATTATTATTATTTTAAGAATGTTAAATAAAGCATTACCAAAGCAGATTTAGAAGCACCAACAGCAAAATATCTTGTTTAAAAACATCTCCTAGACCTAGACAATCTGTCACCCGGGAATAGTAACCCTGAAGAGAGAAAGTGGAAGGAGAGCAAAAATGGGGCCAGGGTGGCCTCTTATGGGAGGGAGTTCCAAAGTCTGGGATGCCAGAGAAGGCCCTTTCGCATGTACCCACCAAGCACATATTGATGTTTCTTCCATTGTTGCTATCAACCCTCTCTTTGGAGATACAAAGAGTAGGAAAAAAATGAATTACAGACTTACTGCTACATTTAATCCTGTTCTCTTGTTCTCTATTGGAGTTACACATCATCTGAAACCCCTCTTATCTCTTCATTTTAATCGACCAGGATTTTTTCAATACGTGTAATCTAGCCTAATTATGATTTTGGGATTTCTATGCAACTATATTTTTACTGAAGTCCTGTTGTGAAGATGTGGATTGTGAATTGCGTGCAGTGAGAATGATGTCATCTGCAGTTAAGGTGTCACAATGGATGTTTGTTTTGTTTGTTATTGAGTTGCTTCTAGAGAGTAACATGCCTACCACTTTGAAAGCCACTAATTAAAGGCTTTCTGGGCAATTTTGGAGTGCATGAAACTCATTCACAAGGAAATATCAAATGTACCCTGAAATCTCCAAAGGTAGCTTGTTACTTGCAAAGACTGAGTTAGTTTGTTGTAGCCGATTTTAAATAGTTTATGTCCATATGTGTGTGTGTGTGTGTGTGTGTGTGTGTGTGTGTGTGTGTGTGTGT
>JAHTLZ010003542.1:43935516-43945703 GCA_023846285.1 Phrynocephalus versicolor | reverse complement strand
TGTGTGTGTGTGTGTGTGTGTGTGTGTGTGTGTGTGTGTGTGTGTGTGTTGTACATCATCCAGAGTAGCAATTTTCTAGATGGATAGTATATAAATTAATTAACCAATCAATCAAATCCACTGGAATTGTCACTGCTAATAATGCAATTCCCATTGCACTGAGTGAGTTGCCCTGCAGGATTTTAGTAACTATCTGGCAACAGGCCACAATCATGACCCATGATTTAACAGATATGAGCTCCTTTCCATAGTTATTTAAACCAGGAACAGATGCTTCCTATCTCCTCCTCAAGGCTGCCCATGAAAAAAGCAGTACATCAGATTCAGATTGGGGCACCATCTTGCCTTGTGTTAATTTTACATCTTCCAGGGATCCAGTTTTATGCAAAAGCTGCATCTCAAGAAAAACTGGCTCATGATGAGAGAGTTGGCAATCCTGAGTATCTTTGTTTCATCTTATTGAGTGGAATAGGAAATGGACAAGAGAATGAACAGCTATATTTCTATGCAGTTGAGCTTAAAAGGGCAGCTCCCTATTTGTAGCCCATAATTTTTTTCACCTAAGAGCATAAAAAATTAGAAGAACGAGGTAAGTTTGCAGAGGGTTGGGAATACAATTCATATGCAAGATGGACTGAGGATGGATGCAATCCTCAAACTGAAGTCTCTTATCTTTTCCAGTCTTTCCAACTTACTGAAGAGGGTCTACATTCTCTTCCATTCTCCTCCCCAGAGAGTAGTTTTCAAGGAGAAAGATGAGTTTAAATTATATTTGACAATTATGAATAATTAAGGTCAAGCCACCGCTGAATGGAGCCCAAAGTGCTTGAGGAAATGCTAAGACTACATAAAGGTGTACACTTGACATGAGTAGTAAAAATAGAAAAATGGAAAGGTGAAACATTTCCCCAATTCATTTGTCGCTCTCCTACAATCCTTCTGCCACAGAGGGAAGTTGCCTGCAAATTTATTGCAATGGAAAGTAATTGCTTCAATTCTTTATTTTAGGTTTGGTTGCTGTTAATGTTGTTTTGCTCTGTTCTGGCATCCCTGCACTAGTTGCTGGTTCATTTCCATATCGACTTCAAGGTGTTAACAGTGACATATAAAATCCTGAACTGTTTTGGACCCCATTATTTGACAGAACATCTCCTCCCAATGAGAACTGCCCACAAACTGCCCACAATACCCAGTCCTCCCAGGCAAAGCGCTTGAGGCTGTTAACTCCGAGAGGCACCGTAAAGATAAAATGAGAAAATGGGCCTTGCCCTCCCACGGCGAAATAAGGCGTGAGACACAGGTGCTGGGTTTAAGGCCTGGACCACACTTTATTAACATCTTATCAACTTGCAACCTTATCATCAAGTCCAACAAGGGCCTGCACCAGTGTGTATTCAAGTTGGAACCCCGGGGTCTCCTGGGACCCCTCCAGCTGGCACTTTTGGGTGAATTGCTTCCCCCTGCCTGTTCCGTTGTGTGGACTGGGCAAGCAGAGCCGGAACATTCCATTATCCCTCCCCGGGACCACCAGCCCCGCCATATGTGGCTTATGGCCCAGGGAGGCCTCCAAGTACATCCTTCCCCCATTGCTGTAATCTCATGATCTGCAGTGGCTGGAGGTTGGATGAGCCCCGGAGGATCATAGAATTTCTCACTGAGTACCTTACCTTAATCCACACTACCGCTCGTGTAGCCAAAGCAAAGCTCCCAATTAGTCCAACCACCCAGTACCAGTGTGGGACAGGTGAAAAATCCCCGTCCCTAATGGCCAATCATGGGGGCAGGTCAAAAATTCCTATCCAGCCCCAAGCTGGTGACCAGGTTAACTCACACTAGTACTTGCGATCAGTGGTTGGTGGGCGGGGCGCAATTCCTTGCGGCGAAGTGAGGTTGAGTCTAGCGGGGGCCTATTTGTACTTTTTCATCCCCCTTCCGGCCAACGTGAGACCTCCCTGTCTCACGCTACCTCGCTGGACAGGGGCAAAGCTCCATTAGGCTATGGCAGACCCGGACCTTCTCAGCAGTAGCCCATCGCCTATAGGCCTTTCTCCTGATATATGTCTGACCCCCTCACTAGGATCTTTAAAAATTATCTTTAAAAACTTAGGTGTTTATACAGGTATTTCCACAGACCAGTACATAAGTACAGTGTCTATGCCCATCAACTGTGATTTTACTCTACCTGCCTTAAATTTCTTAAATTTTTAACATTATTGTGCTGGCTTTAGATGTTAATGTTTGATTTTATTTCTTTGCCATTCCTTTTTTCCTTTAATAGTTGTTTTGTATTTTTCTGTTATTGCTGTAAACTGCCCAGAGTGGCTTTGTTGCCAGATGGGCTGTAAGAAATCCAATAAATAAATAAATAAATAAATAAATAAATAAATAAATAAATAAATAAATAGTGTACCCTTTCCTCTAACATGTTTGGAAGAGACACAAATACTAGGAAAGCTTCTGTATTTTCTCAATTCATTGTCCTCTCCTTTGAGAACAACTGTTAACTTTTCCCCTATGTCTGTCCTAAGAAAGGGAAGTTGTGTTCTTCATTCCAATTTTTCTTACCTGCCATACATCTAGAACCTCAATTCGTGTATGAAGGAATACAAATAATAGCTTAAGGCTTCATATTATTAAGAAAGAAGGCATTTAACAGCCTTGCCAGATAACTACAGGTAAGGAGCAGCCTAAATGAGACATTGGGGGCAGGGTGTTCTGTCCTTTTCTGCCTGCAATTTCTATACACACTTCCCTCTCACTGAGATTCAATGGATTCATATGGGCTATACTGTCCAGTACTGTACTTCTAAATAAACATGCACGAGATTGCGCTATCAAGCCCTCTGCCATTGTTTCATTAATCCTTGAGCTGAGCACAGCTAGTAAGGGGGGCGTTTTCAAAATGGCTCATAAACGAGACAGGCACAAAAGAGAAAATACATTTTAATGTTAAATGCATCTATAAATAATAGAATAGAAATGTCGTTTTGCATTTATTCTCTAAAAATAACTCAGCTTTATATACATTTTTATCACAATCCTTTGCAAGGCTTCCATTTTGAGAGAAAGCTTCCATAAACTGTTGCCATTTGTAGTGTCTAGGAATTTCTCTGAAGCAAATATTCAATCCAGGCTTCAAGTTCATGTTGCATTGGTTATTACTGTATATAGCTGAGGCATAGTATCTTCTCATTACATCCTGTTCAACCATGACCTTAGGAAAATAAGAGCTAAGCTAATCTCCTTTATTACAATTAACCAGACCAGCATCTCATCCTTCTTCAAGCATTCCTCCTAGGCAGATACAGGAGAGCATTTTTATTAGTGCTGGAATGCCTTCTGTTGTGCATTTGCTACTGGAGAAGTTCATGGGGGGGGGGGGTCACAGGATAGAAAGGGTCCGTGTGGTTCAAAAGACAAGACCATTAAGAACACAGAAAGTGTTCTTTGCTTTCAATCAGCGTACCTCTTCAGGATTGGGTCACTGGAAAAGATTCAGAACAATCTGATAAGAGCAATAGTAATGTATTCAACAATCGGCAAAATCCTGTTGCATACATTTACAGTGCTTTAACCTGGATTGGATGCTGGAAATATTTATTTTAACATAGCATAACATTACTTATCCCCTCCCTTTCTGGTTCTGAAGCTTTCTAGGGCTCCCTTTTGCCCTGCTCACCATTCTGGAAGTAAAAAAAAATCAAAGGCACATCCCCAATCACAGTATTGTTTATTTTTTTAACATCAAAGGTTCCCCTTACTCCACCCCATCCTGAAATTCCCAATGGCTTTCACAGAGCAAAGGGAAAGGGAAGGAATAGGAGGCTTTAGGCAACCTTCTGCTTTTTCAAAGAAGCAGTAGTAAGTACTGTAATAAGAGTAATAATTGTCTTCTTCATCAAGCTCAGTGAGGAACAGGATCACAGTACATCATCATCTCCCCAGTAATGCCCTTTTCATTCATAAACTTGCAAAACAATAGAAAATATACTTTAAATAGAAGAAACATAACATTATTAAGACTTTAGCAATCAGATCGTGTGTAATCAGAAGCAACAAGCTACTGCTTGCCTTGACATGTTTCTACCACTGCCAACAAAACAATAGGAGGAATCTGCTTTACTTTTTATCACAATATATCATGGCATCAAGATATACCATAAATATGTTTTGTAGGAACATCCTCCATTATTTGGAGTCAAGCTTACAGAAGCTTCTTATATTATTTGAACTTGGTGTAAAGTTTACAGTTATGTCTGAGTAGTTTCCATTGAAACTGACTTTTCATATGTTACACAGTAAATATGTGTTTCAGAGTGCAAAAAAGGTAGAACAGAGGAAGATAATTGGATAAATAAGAAATCTGTAACATATGATCCAAGAAATGAGAGGCAAATTTAAACCTAGATAAGGGATACTAAAAGATCAACAGGAGAACATGCTGTCTGACTAAAATAAAATAACCACCAGTGGAAACAATATACAGTACTAGAGAACTGTATAGATTCAAGAATAACAGATTACTTAAAGAAGGATATTGTGATTATGAGCCTACAGTTTTAGAAAGTGAAGTGAAAGTGGCTCTCAGAAATGTATAATAAAGAAATCACCGGGACAGTCAGCATACCGACAGAATTATCCCAAACTACAGAGACAGAATCTGTCAAAATCTTTTTAAAACACACACACAATGGCCCATGAGCTGGAAATATTCAACACACACCTAACCTCTAAGAAAGACACCAGGGATTGCAAAAAATATAAGACCCATGCATTAATTTCCCCTACAAATAAAGTGGTGCTCAAGGAATTTCAACAAAGACTTCTACCCTATATACAATAAGAAATATCTAGTGTTTAAAGCTTGATTCTGAGTAGGAAGAAACCCTATAAATCATATGGCTAATACACATTGGCTACTGGAATATGCCAAAGAATTTCTGAAAATGTCAAGTCTATACTTGATAGACTGCAACAAAGTCTCTGCCTGTGTGGCTCATGGGAAAACCAAGAAACTACTACTAGGATAGAATATGAAGAAACAGGCATCAGACAGTCTTAACTTTGCAAGAGCTGAGCAGGGATGTTAATCACAGGACATTTGGGACATGACTCAGCCATAAGGTCACCACAATTTGTGGATGAGCTGCCAGCATAGACTGTACTGTAGTATCAAGAGCAGTAGTAACAGGTACTCTGAAAATATTCAGAGCAGGACTCAAGTGGAATAAATGGGGGGTTGACTTTGGGTGCCAACACTTAGACAATACATGAATTTGGTGGTTGAGGAGAGCAATCCCTCCTGCAGCTGTATCTTGGTCAAAGGGCATGAAACCATTTGCTATGAATGCAAATAATGCCTCCAGCCGCTCCTACCTAAGTAGAAAGAAATTCAAAACAAGTGAGGCCATCAGTTCTTTAACTAATTTCCTGCTTCTGGTGTAATTTAAAGATTTTTTTAAATTGTTGGTTTAATGTTATTCAAGACAAGACATGTTCTTTAAAATCTCTTTTGTATTTTTTGTTTGCTTACAATTCTCTCATATAACGTTACATTTTCCCTACTCTTCTCATATTGTAAATTCTATTTTCATACAGATTCCCCCCTCCTTTTAAAAACAGCTTCCTTGTATGACCAGAAAAATGTAAATATTCATGTGAAGTTGACTAAACTAATTTATGATGACCAATACTTTGCTCAGTGGACTTTTGGTTTCACTCTCCATCTCAACGTCACCTGAAACATTTAGGGCAGGAAGACAACACCATGCCTGCTCCCTTGTTTTAAATCATTTTGAGAACAGGTACATAACCCACTGTGATTCTTTAGAAGAGTTTGGCCTTTTCATAATTCACAGTGCAATCCTAACTATAAAAAAGGCCACTTGTAATGATCTTGGAATGGACACAAACCACCTGCACTGGCTGATTTCAGAATGTCAGCTGAGTTGGTTTTCAACCATCATAATTAGTAAGGATTGCATCCTTCCTCAGTACTCCCAGAACAGCACTGCTTCCATGTACACCTCCCTCCTTTTGCCAGCGCACTCATCTGAACAGCTTTTCACTGGCTAATACATGTTGGCCAATACACACTGTACTGTATCTATGTTTTATGAAACCAAGAACACTAAGTATCCCCTCTTAGTTCAAAGGTTTCTAGCCATAGCACAGAAACACCTATGCACGCTGTCCTTCTGCCTATCATTTCCTACTGTACACCTGTGACAATTTTCAGAATTCCGCAATGAAACTAGTTGTAAAGGGTTAGGGTTAGGGGTTTTTTTTCTGAAAAACACCTCGTCTTACTCTGCAATATATAGTTCCAGAAGAGAGTTTGGCATGGGACAATAATAGTAAGGCTGCAAGGATCATGTTTAGCCATTCTCTAATTTCAGTCAAAATGATTACTGTGATCTTTGTATATAGTGTATTACTCGAGAGTGCACCCTTAATCAAGGCTGATAGTCCCCAGGACCCTTTAAAATGCACTAGCGGTCTGTGGAATATGTATTGAGATTTTGTTGCTGTTATTGGTTGGGGAGTTGTTGGGCAGATGACCTTGCATGCACTGCAAAAGGAAACCCCCAGAGCTAAGCAGAAACAATGAACAAAACTAAACGAACTCTCCCAGTAGATTCAGTATTTTCAATGTTTACTAAATGTATAAATTTTTAGAAATGAAAATGAAGACGAGACAAATTTTGAAATGTTAGTGACCAAAATGAAAAATCAAATATATTGTAGAAACTGAGGTTAATGCCTTATACCTGGTCCGAACCTCTAAGTTGGCTTCTTCGGCTGTTGAATGTTAACCTGTTAATATGCAGGCTAATAATGAGAACTGGGACTTCTCTGCAGAAGCCTTGGCAGACATTTGATGCCTACCCGAGCTTTACATTACAGTGAAATGAAGTACTGTATTTTTCCGTACTTCTATATTCAATGCATACTGTAAGAACTGTTACCAAACACAAATAACTGGCAGAAAGCATTTAATTTAGATTCCTTAAAGCAAGCAAAAAAAAAAAAACCCACTTATCAAAATACTGTATAGCTTGTCTAATCACCATGAAAAATTGAGTTAATGTGGAATAATGACCCCAATGCATTAATGTGATGGCAATTTTAGAAGTTTAATTGACAAGGCAATTTAATGAAGTATGGGGTGCTAATAAATCATTCATTGTAACTTTTACTAAACATAATTTTGGGAACCAAACACAAAATATTCCTTTTAAAAGGTGTGTGAAACAACACACTTTCACCTTGACAAAATCATGTCTTTGGCAACTGATCAACTAATACCAACAAGAATACATCATTTTTATAAGCCTTATTGTAAAACTGCAGCCTGTAGCATGCAATGCCAAGTCAGCTCACAAGTTTAGCCCATATATTTTTTCAGTCTTGATACAGAGAAGGAAAACAAATTGTCCAGTTTAGTTGGGCCATGTGGAATTTGATAAGTTGCAGCTGTGTAGGGGCCTCCTTGGAACTTCTATAATTCTGCCTTCATGATAATATCACAATTGCATTCAAAAATCAAAATCAAAAAGTATTATAAATTTACGTTTATAAAACAGTAATTGTGATACTTCAATATTGCAGTTTTATGTGAAGGCCACTTTAAAGAAGGGATGGAAGGTAAAGAAAAGATTCACTCTGTCATTATCCAAAATCCTGTGATCAGAGGGGCCACCACCACTCCCTTCACACATGCCCTGTCTGTGGATGCCCTACGATGGCACATGGCCAGAATTTGACCTGAACTCTCCAGCTTTGAGTTTCTGCTCTATAATAGCCACTGACTACATTTGGAGCCAATTGTAGTCAAGGTCATACCTCACGTGGCCTTGCATGTGTTGTTCATGATAGCAACCATGCAATGGAGGGAAATGCAGTCTTTTTGTCAAGGAAAATTCCATGGGATATGTCTGAACCAATCTTAAAAACTGCAGTAGGTGCAAAGCATAACTGCTAGCAAGAGTGACTACTGGGTTTCCACCTTGATTATCCTCAGATAGTGGCACTGGTTCTGTTTCTTGGCATAACTGAAAGTTATCCCTAAGGAATTGCACAGCTGGGGATCAAATGCATCTGGAAGATCATTTCTCGATATCAGCTCACTCATATATTAAGACAGTGATGGCGAACCTATGGCACGGGTGCCAAAGGTGGCACTCGGAGCCCTTTCAGTGGGCACCCGACATCACCCCTTCATAGCCACCTGTATACAGCTTAAATTACTGTATTGGTACGTTGCAAAAAAATTAGTGGGTTTTGAATTGCAGTTTGGGCACTCAGTCACTAAAAGGTTCGCCATCACTGTATTAAGACCTTCTTTGATGTGCTCCTCCCAGAATCCCCAACACTTGAGTGAACAAAGCAAAAGTGGAAGCTTCATGGCAGCAGTGATGTCCTGGCTATGGGATGCCCTCATTTATCTCCTACTTGGCAAACTCAGCAGTGCATTTTGTTTTTGATTTCTATAATTCTTTTACTCCATCCAAAATAGGTGGCATCTTACTTTTACATTTGGTATATTATGCAGTGTTAATGATGACATTGCTTTTGCTGTCTGTTTTACTTGGTTGTGTTTGAAACTATTATAGAAAAAGGGATTGGATAAGTGAGATAATTTTGTTTTAATAATAAAAAATGTCATCAGGTACTGTGTGGTTTCTACAATGTTTATCAATTTTGAACTGATGCTCATTTCTAGCATAGCATAATTGACAGTGTAAGTTTCTTATATTTCTAGCTTCACAAAACCAAAATGGATATACAATAAGCTATATCTACTTGAATAATGCTGGTCTAGCCCACAGGTACCCTTATAGTAAAGTCTCTTACACTTAATTATATATTTGGAATCAGAATGAGATCTACGGTGTGGCAATTATTGTGAATCAGAAAACTTCTGAGGCAGCTTTTTTAAAAAAAAATCCGGAAAACTGTTCAAACTGTCTGATAACCTCACCTATATGTCCTTTTGGAACAAACTGAATTTCAAATTACTGTAGCATCTCTTCTTGATGAGTTGGAATAAATAAACCCCTTTAGACTTGTATCTATATTAGGCTTTCATAGATAAGGTAATATTCATAAACTGAATCCATATTTAGGAGCAAGCATGAACCTTTTGCAAAAAGGATACAATCTGATAAGATCTCTAATCAGAGTCACTGAGTAATTCTAATACTTCTTTTAGAATTAAATATAGTAAATACTAAATTGTAGCATCTTGCAGGCTCATTTTCAGGAAGGGATTAAAAAAAATAAGGGATGCTGTTATTTAATGTAAATCATTTAGTTCAAAGAAAAGGTTCTTTCTATTTCATTTTCATAGCAATCCCTTGAAGAATTTGAGTATACCATTCTCCCTCATTTAAGACACATAGCATGTCTATCTTTTTTAAAATTATTTTTTTAAAAAATTCCACAGTCTGGCTGCAGACAGATGGAAACTAACATATCAAAAGAGATGTCCAATCACACCTCAGTGAAGTGCCTACAGATATTCACAGTAGACTGGATAATTTCCGTCTGTGCAACCAAACTGAGCCCTCTTTGGGTCCTGTCCAACCCCCAGAGCCTCTGTAGATGGTTATGCTTCAATGTCCACAACACCATTATCATGTTTCCTCATAGTGGTGAGTTAAAATATGAACAAATTACATTTCACTCAGCATGACTGCATGCACATGCACATTTCCTCAGATCTGGGTGGGGTGGGGGGTTAGCAAGAATTTGGACCACCTGGGGACAGAGGAGTTTTTGCGCCCCACCAGCCCTCCTCAACCCTGTCGCATCCACCCAGCAAAGGGGGCAGGCAATCCTGTGGGTGTGGGATAAGCTGGCGGGCATTTGTGTGTGAGAGAGAGCAAGGTGAGGAAGAGGAGGAAGAGGGTGCCACGGCCACCACGCTCCCCACCACCATGTCTGCCTGCCTGCTTGCTTTGCCACTCACCTGGCACGCAGCAGAGGAGAAGGACTCAGAGTAGGTCCCGTTGCCAAGCCTTAGCCCAGGGAAAGGAGGACTGCTTGCAGGAGGGCACACGGCTTCCTCCTCCTGCTCCCCCTCCAAGCACCCCCAGATTGCTGCGCCCAGGGCAGATGTCGCCTTCTGCCCTTGATGATAGATAGATAGATAGATAGATAGATAGATAGATAGATAGATAGAT
>JAHTLZ010003542.1:43898339-43935506 GCA_023846285.1 Phrynocephalus versicolor | reverse complement strand
AGATAGATAGATAGATAGATAGATAGATAGATAGATAGATAGATAGATAGACAGACTTATTTACTAAATTGATGTTTTATTTCCATGTACTGTTTGACTCAAAAAAGAAGCTATGAGTAAGAGGTATCAGAGTTTTAAAAAAACCTGCATTCATGAGAGATATCCAGGAAAGGAGTCAGCTTTGTTACCTCCAGAAAGGTTTCTTGCCTGGAACCCTGGAAGCTCCTGCTTTTCAGTGTACACAGAAATGCCCAAACTAGATATATTGTAGCTGATTTGCAGTAGATAAGCAACGGTTTCCAACTCCAGTTACAGTATAACTACAAGGGAAAATGTATACTGTATCTCTTAGATTAGTTTGTTAAAAAAGAACACTTGGAGTAAAACCAAGTTTTTTACAAAAGGACTGGAGAACTTCATTCAGGTAATGATCACAAATTCCTGGGCAATGATCAATCATTTCTGCTATATAACTGGCGTATATTACATCTTGGTTCCGGCTGATGGACTTCAGGGTTCCAGTACAAGCCAAAGAAGATCCCATAAACCCAAAGCCTACTTCACCCACATGCAAGCACTGCTAAACTAAGGCTTTTTTGCCTGTCTCAGTATAGGGCAGCTTTCTATAGGCCAAACAGTTTTCTATAAACCAAGTTCTAACATCTATTTACAGAGCACCTATTTATGTCTTGCTCCACCAGAATCATAAAGTTTGAAATACAATATGCAAACCTGAATGTCTGGAGATATTGCTCTATGCTACCCTATGCTATAGTGCAAGAATAGCAAATTGACAAGAAGATTCAGGGTCAGCCCTACTATTAGATAGGACGAAGTGACCACATCAGCAGTACTTCAGCTTTTCCATCTGAGGCAACAGATGTCCCCCAGTGTTAAAGGACAGAGATGTGTGTCTCGCACAACTGCTCTTAAACCTATGTGCTGCCTCAAGTGTGGTGAAAGACACCATCCTGTCACCCATGCTAAAGAAAAATTCCAACTACCAGTTCAGTTACCCCTTCTTCAGCAAGGGGGGCACCACCTTCTCCTTTGCCTCTGTATGCAGAGTGGAAGGTAGTGTTGTTTCAAATCACAACATAATTATGCAAAGAATACTTTGCCCTCCAGGGAGCTGAGTACTCATTTTACCAACCTAAGAAGGATGGAACACTGAATCAACCTCAAGCCAGCTACCTGAATCCATTGGGATCAAACTCATATTATCAGCACAGGGTCAACCCCAATTTAACCAGTGCACCACAGGGCTGCTGTTTCATTCTTTCCTTTAGTTAGGAAAATTTCTTCTGCCAACTCTATGAAGAAATTTACTTCTAATGATTAACAAGTAATTGTAAATATGGGAAATGCTCCAGGATAAGTGTGGGTTGGCATCTTCATAACGTTCATAGGTGACTTGAAAGCTATTGGTTTATCTAAGATCCTTTTGCCTAACATTTTTATAGGTGAGAGAAAGCAGAGAATGTTCAAATACACTGCTCTGATCTTCTTGCAGAAAGGACAGGATATTAAAGTATACATATATTTTTCACACTGCTAAATTAGCAGTAATGGCTTCATAATTAAGAAATGTTTAAATTTTCCATTTAACAAACTGGAAATGTAAAGCAGAAAGGGGGAACATTCATACTCTGAGAAATAGAGCAATTTTTAAAAGAGACCAAGTTTCAAGCATTTTTCAAAACAACAAGTTCTGTCCACTTTTTAAAATGCATAATAAGTTTTGATCAGCTTATTCAGTGGTAGTCTTCAGTGGTGTTACCGACATCTCTTACAGACTGTTTCAAAACTTCACTACAGACTTATTCAGGCAAAAGATATGTTCCTCTATTTATATCAATCCAATTCTGGGCTGATAACATTGACATTTGTCCAGAAGACACAAAGCTTAAATCAATTCCAACAGGGACAAAAGGGACAAAAAGTGTTGACTCTCCAGGTTTTAAAAACACTCCTGTAGATGAATGCCAGAATCCCACTGCCAATGTGCATATATATAGCTGAAATTTCAGAAGTCATAGTGGCAAATGAGGCACTGGTTGGATTCTGGGGTCACACACACAATTGCAATCAGCACTTCATTAATTAGATGCTACTTGCTACCATCAATTATGCAATCATGCATCCACAATAAGGTGCTATCTTTCTTTTATTGTCTTCACTTTGTACAAGCTAGAAAGAGCTTCTGGGCTCAGCAGCTTTCAGTATGAGGCTAATCCATAATCAAACAGCAAAAAAAAAAAAAGTCAGTTTTTAAAGGATCGCTTTTCTATTGTTGAGATGTTATGAAAGAGGGCTTTTCCAAAGGCAAATGAGCAGCTGGGTGTGCCTCCAATGAAAACAGCGCAAACTGGAAACTTATGATAGCACTAATCCATCTTTTTAATTTAAAAAAATCTGACAGAAGATCTTTCTTTACACAGTTCCTCAAACTTTCAAAAATATTTCAAAGCTTTCATTGAAAAACACTGTCTGCCTACAGAGAAGAGAATCTGTCTTTGAGGAACATGTGGGCAGAAACCTTGGTAAGAACCATATTCATGTGGCATCAAGGGGTACCAACCTGGACAATGCAGGAGAGGAAGGCAGGGGAAAATGCTTTTCCGAAATGACTCCTAAATGGCAACTGCAAATTCAATGAGATTTCAAAACAGATTATAAAAGAGCTCTGTATACATTGTTAAATGAATGCCCCTGAAGATCAACAAATAAATTGGCCAGTATGCGTTGGGATTTTCTGAAAGTGTTGGGCACTTGGAAAGATCTGTGACTATTCACGTTTTCTAATCTCATTGAGTTTGATTTTTGCACAGTTGCACAATTGAATAAGGTGTGTCCACCGCAAACAACGTCCTTCAGCACACACCATGTTTCATAAGTTTGCACCTTACATTGACAGACTTTCTGCTTAACAGTTTTCATCCTCCCACTGAAAGTCAGCTTCTGGAACTGTCTCATCCGTCACTTATTAAATCTAGAAAGAACTGAATGAAGTGACAAGGCAACTGACAAAACAAATATGTGTATCCAGAGAAGCCAATTCCATGGAATTTAAAGCAGCAGGTGATTCTCGGGTTGCACCCAAATCCTATGGATGTCAATGAAGTTGGCAAATTACATTTTGCTGTGAAAAAACATGGACTCATTTACTTTCCTTTGGAAAGTAAAAAATTAAATAAATAAATAAAATTAGTAATTAAACTAACACTTGATTAATCCATACCTTTTGGCTTACACACTGACTTTCATTCATTTCAAAGACTCCACTAAATCTGTACCATTTACTTTTAAAGTTATTTTTAAACCCAGTGCCTTTCATACACACAAAAACAGCTTGCAAGTGGGTAGAAAAGGGCAATGTTAGTAGGGCTGGGGAGGGGGGTTAAAGGGCGTGTTTGTTTATATTAAATGGGCAGGCTGTGTTTGTGATATGTGTTTTTTTATTTCGCCTGCTTTAAGAAATTCAGTGCCTTAACTGGGAGAAGTCAGTACTGTAGTGGTCACAGCTGATAAGCACACGAACCGCTTTCGTCACCGTTGGTGAGGAGAGATTCCGGAGTCGTTCCTCCTCCCGTCCCGAGGGCTTAATCAGGAAAGAAAGTTATTACCCATTTGCTTCCGAAACCGTACACATTTGCTTCAGGTAATAAAATAAAATAAAAAGTAACAAAAAGATGCAGACAAAAAAAGATAAAAAAAGCCGAAGGGGCCAACTCCAGAGGCGGCCAGGTAAAAAGAAGCCCGAAAGCACAACACGGGTCGTAGCAAAGAGGGGAAGACGTTCAACACGCGGGCAGGCTTTCCCACGTACCACCAA
The DNA here is from genome assembly GCA_023846285.1 of Phrynocephalus versicolor. Classification (NCBI taxonomy): domain Eukaryota; kingdom Metazoa; phylum Chordata; class Lepidosauria; order Squamata; family Agamidae; genus Phrynocephalus; species Phrynocephalus versicolor. The sequence continues at coordinate 43,931,671 of JAHTLZ010003542.1, read as the reverse complement.
GAACAAAGAGGTGGCCTTAGGCTGGTGAAGCCTGCGCTCCAAGCCCGGCGCCGCGCGCGCACCCACCCCACACACTCGCGCGGGCGGGCGCGCCTCAAGAGCCGAGTTGCTTCTTTTTTAGCGGACAAAAAAAGAGCAACCCCCCGACGGTGGGGGGAAGGGCACGTCGCCCAAACCAAGGCTGAGCGAGCCGGGGCGTTTTCTCCGCGACGGGCCCGTCCGCCAGCCCACCCCTCCCCACCCCCGTTCGGCAACCTTACAAGAGGCTTCCGACGCGCGCCTTTGTTGCGGGGAAAGAAACGCGAGGCGCAGGGGTGGGAGTTTTTTTTGGGGGGGGGGAGAGAGAATGAAGCCACACGGGGGCCGCTTTGCTTTTACCCTCCTCCTCCTCCATCCCGCCTGCGCCGTCCGCGTTGCTGCTCGCGAGGTGCGCCTCCGTGGCCGCTCTTCCCGCGCCGGGTCGCCCCCCACCGCCACCGACGACGACGACGACCCGGCCGAGAGCTTCAGGTGGAATTCGACCCTGGGGGGATTATTTTTCTTTTTTTTCTTTTTTTCTTTTTTTTGTCTCCAGCGCTCCCGAGCCAGAGCCGCTAAAATACACGCCCCGACCGGAGCTCCGCCCACTCTGCTCCGGGGCGCCGCTACCGCTACTGCTGCCGCTGGTGGTGCTGCCGGCAGTCCGGCACGAACCCGGCTATAAATACCTCACCGGGCGCGCCTGAGCTGCCGGTTACAGCCTTAGGGTTACGCTGTGGGCACAAGGAAAGCCCTGGAGAGAGAGAGAGGCACGAGGCGCTCGCCGCCTGGCCTCGTGCTCCCTCATTAGGGGCAGGGGAAAGTGCCCGCCGTTTCCTTGGCTTGGGCGACTCTTCAGCAGGCACGGGGGAGGGGGGTGGAGACGGTGCTTGACGGGGTGTTACCGAAGTCGTGGGAAGGCATTGGTTTTATTTAATTAATTATTTATTGGGTGGGGCGGTGGTGGTTCTGAGCCTTTCCTTACCTGCAGACGCTAAATTCCTTAAAGAGGAATTATGTCAAAGAGGAAATAAGGACATGGCCCAAAGTAGACTCCCATCAAATTTGCCCTGAAATCTTAACCAATCCCGGTGCGAGTTTCTGAGGAGATGTATTTGCATTTGCAGTCTCTGAATTTCCAAGTACTGTAGTGCTGACTGAAGGGATATAGGGTTTGGAAGTTATATTACACGGATAGAACTCAAGATATAAACGTCTGCCTTCAGCAGTGCTGGCATTAGGGGTTCCACACCTCACTGTACTGTAGTTAAAAATACATGTACTGTACTGTATAACTCATACCCCCCCCAAAAAAAAGTAACTACAAAGCATAAACAGTTGGTTAAGACACATACATGTGAGGCGGCCCCCAAACTACATCTGCCTCCCTCTGTGCCCCCAGCATCCCGACTGGCCGGGAGAGGGGACATTCCAGGTCACTGCCATCAGACTGCGGACCACACCACCACCAACAGAAGCTTTAGTCAGTCTGAGACGCAGCTGTCTCAGGTATTTCCTGGAGTCTTAGAAACAAATACCACAGTGCAGTGTTTGGATGGATGGATGGATGGATGGATGGATGGATGGATGGATGGATGGATGGATGGATGGATGTGTACTATCAAACCTGTGCCGCTTGGACTTGCACAATTCAAGGGAGAAATATATCTTCATAAGAAGATGGCACAACCTGAAAAGTATGGCTTTGGACTACAGATCCCAGAGTGGTCCAGGCAATGTGGCCATAGTGGCTGGGGAATCATGGTATAGACCAAAAGGAGCAAAATGTTCAGCAAGTGGAACCATTCAAGCTATGACTTGGTGAAGGTCAGGTGCCACATTCTTAGTTCTTAATCTACTATCTTATCTCTGTTGTAAGGGTGTATGCACACCAGTTCTAGCCTTGCAGAAAGAAATTGGTGTCCATATGACTTCAGTGGGAGGAATCTGAAGAAAAAATTAAGAAAATTTGAAAAGGTTGCCCCAAATCAAAGCCCACTGTGACAAAGCATAAGCATGCCTCAGCAACCTATCACCACATAACATAACCAGTACATTAGGGCAAAACCAACCCTTTTCTGCATGATTTTCTTTCCTGGATATTTTGGGTGCTGCCAATGTTTTGGCCTTGTTTTGTTTTGGGTTTATTGAAATGCTTACACAGATGAACATGGCTACAACTTTGAAAACTTTTAAAGCGCAGAAGACAGAGGCAGGTGTTTGGGTAGGGATTCAAATACACAGTAATACTGTATACAATACGTTTGTGTGCCTTTTCCCCCTCCCCCGCATCTTTTATACTTAAAAATCTAAGTTTTGATTCCGTCCTAGCTACTGCATCCCTTGAAAAGGAGATAGCAAAACAAATGAGTTAAATAAAGGGGAGTAGAAGTATAAAAGACATCAGTCCACCCTTGTATATTACTTTACGTATTAAAGCATACACTCCCTCAAAATCAAACAATATCTTCTCTTAGAGCCATATTGTGTGTTATGTGCCATCAAATCACTTCCAGTGTATGGCAACCCTAATAGAACTTTTGAGATATGTGAGACATTCACCATTGCCTTTATTTCCACATTAATATGGATCTCCTGAGTTCTAGTCTGACTACAGTGGCTCTTGGAATCGCATTACAGTATTAACTCTGCTGAAAGAACCACCCCAACTAAATGCTTTTAAGCACACAAAGCATTCTGAAATGCAAATCCCCTTTGCAGAAGCCAAGCTGATTCATTCTCATTGAGGTTTGTTCTTTTATACATTCCATAGTCTTTCTACCTATGTAAACAGGGTGGATATCAGCAGTTTATTTGCTGGCCAACCTCCATCACTTAGCTATCTCATGTTAACCATACTGATTCTGCTGACAACTTATATATCATTATTTTGCTCAGAAGATCAATATTTTCACAACTGATTTGTTTGGGGGGGTACATACACCTCATGATATGTTAATTTGTAAATTATCAGCTGGGCCTGGAATTAAATTTATTACGTTTTCCACTTGCCGTGTTTCTCTATACTGTATTTCCTGCAACAAATATGGCTCCACTGTGTACAATGGGTGTTTGATATGTTCTAAAGTTGAAAGATCCAATTAGCTTCCTTGCAATCTCCAAAACTCTTTAAGAAATCCTTTCAAATCTTTCTAATACTGTAAATCACTCTAGCTAATGTTTAACTTCATACTGGATTATACTTTAACATTTTTCTAAAACTTTAAAAATATATTCAAATGCTCCCCTCCCTTACTTTTTCAGTTTCAGTCGATTTATGTTTGCTTTGCTGGTGTTTTCTCCTCTTCTTTATTTTCTGTGTTCGGACAAGACTTTGAAACTGAAAGCCTTCTAGCCATTCTGTGTCACTGCTTTTTAGGCCCCAGTGGTGTTGTCTTCACCTTGGATGTCAGGTAGAGCTTCCATGGGTATAGTGTTTTGTAGTCCTTCCTAATCTGATTAGGAAAAGATTGGACAAGTTATATTTCTAACAGCTCCCAGAATACATAACTGGCATGGCCAATGGGATTCTTAGTGTTATTATTCAACAGAAGTAACTTTTCCAAACCCTGCCTCATTTAATCGAAGGCTTTTTTTTGCACACATGGCTATCAGAAGTTGTGTCATTTATATATTTATATTTTTCAGAAGGGGGACGAAATCCAAAGCAATTATTTGTTCAAGACCTCCTGATTCCCCACATAGCTATTGCAGTCATGTCATGCAGCTAAGGATGTTGAATATTTCAAAACTCAGCTGATGATCATTGAATGCATAGGGAGTGGAAAACTGGATAGGAATTAATTGCCTGACACAACACGCCCACCCATTCCCAGGCTGCATGTACACATGCAGATAAATAAGATGATGGAGTGGACTGTAACAAGGCAGGCAACTGGAGAGGAAGGAACTTGTTTGGATGTTCTGTCATGTTGAACATCTCCCACAGAGAGGGGTGGTGGTTTCTAGCCTCATTCAGTCTCCTGCAGTGCTGGAGTTTATTTCGATAGAGTTGCAGAGGGAAATATTAAGCAACAAAATCTCCCGTAATAGAGGTGCAGGTTAGGCACCTGGGGTACATCAGTATACTGGGGGTTTGTCATGCTGTAGGTACAAACCAGCTCTTTTTACAATCATGCTTCAATCAAAGTTAAGGGGCATTTTTATGACCAATCTCATTGTACAGACTGGAAACTGAAGTTGAACTGGAATGAGTTGCCCAGAATTGCCCCTTTGTGCTACTTCCCCCTCACAACAACCAGGCCAATCTGACAGGAAGAATGTGATTTAAATGCTGCCTACTGCTGTCTTCTTGAGTGCTGAGCTTTGTAGTTCTTTATATTTAATATTTTTACATGTGTAGGTTGGGTGGGATATGGTTACAGTGGACCCTCTACTTACGAGCTGCTCGACTTGCGAGCTGCTCAACTTATGAGTAGAAAACCATTGGTGTTTTAATTGCTGCCTTACAAATTTTAGATGTGGTCTGCTCTACTTACATTATTTATTTATTTATTTATTTATTTATTTATTTATTTATTTATTTATTTATTTATTTATTAGATACAGCTGCTTTACTTACAAGTTGTTCGACTTAATGAGCATGTATTCGGAACAGATTAAACATGTAAGTAGAGGTATCACTGTATGTCCTCAATGTCTTTTTCACTGTTAGAAACCACCCAGAGTAGTGGCAAGGTCACGATAAATAAATAAATAAATAAATAAATAAATAAATAAATAAATAAATAAATAAATAAATAAAGGTTCTATCATTTTTATTTTGTATGGCATAGCAGAATACAGAATTATTGCACAATACTTTGCAAGGACAATTCAAAATAAGTGAAAAATGTAGAACATTAAACAAATAAATTCTATGAGATTTTTAAAACATGCAATTTGAATAGTGAATAATTAGTGAGATAAATTATGAGCAATTACTAAAGCAAATAAACCTAAGGCCTGACATTGAAATCATTTAACCATTGAACAGCAGTGCCCTCAAGGTGACATAATTGTTGCAGGGAGCCAGGGGGATTGTATCACAATGTGATATAATGTTTGGGTCATACCTACAGTCATAATTAGAATTATCAGCCAGCCCCCATTTATGTTTCCAATATTGACACCTGCATGATTACTTAGAATCTGATTAAGCACTGTCCAGTTTTTTTCTTGGAAGGCCAAAACCACAGGGGGAGTGTACTGGATCAGACACGAATTTAAACTGATATGGATGAGAATTTGCCTACTCCTGGTGCCATGCTCTCTCAATGTCAAAGTCTTGATTTACATCATAATTTTAATCATCATTTAAATAAAGAAATTGATTTCTGAGGATTTAAATTTTCAAATTGTTCATTTTTATTAAAATAATGAATTAAAGCAAATTGATTTTAAAAAATCATTAGTTTTTATTCACCCTGCTCTGTGACCAAACAAACAAGTTCAGATCTTTCCCCTCCTCTCTTGCAAGCTCCTTAAACAACTATTCAGGAGGGGGCAGCTTACATTCCATATTTTTGTGGGTGGATGTTGAAGAAACAAATGTAACATTATTCTCATGGATATCTGTAATATTTGCAGCTGCATTTGTAGGCAGATCATCCTTAGAATAATTAGAATAAAGAAGGAAAAGATTGGGAGGGGGTAAAAATCCAGATGTGTGATTGCAACGGAATGGCTGAAAACATCCAAAGCAAAGGCCCTTCCTCACCAAGGAAGTACTCTTGCCTTCAAATTAATCCCTAGTGAGACATTCTATTTCTGCCTTCCCTTGAGTTAGCTTGTAACTATCCCAGTGCATACAAGCCCATCCTTCAGCATAACGGATGTTGCTTCCCTATGTAAACTAAATGCATTCTCAATTATGGGATAATGCTCTCTTCTTCACAGAGGGGTCAGAGGCTTTCTCTTATAGATCTGGGAATAAAGCAAACACATCTGGGGGGAATGCAGCTTGTTAATGAGTTGTATATTACTGTATTTAGAAAACAAGTCGTTGCTTGTTTCCAGTTATATTCTCTTCGTGACATACACCACTTGTTCTAGTTAGCAACTGGCTTGTTCTTGCTTGTAGCTCTTCTGTGAGCCATGGAGCCATTATGGATGCCACCACAATTGTGTTGATGCCCTTTCCATTCCATTAGTGAGACCAAACCTTCAAGAGAACCTACAGCCCTGTCAGTCAGAAAGTCTCCCAGCACTTTCAGTCAGAGGCAGCAAAGTAGTTGCAAATTCAGAAATGCAAGGTCCCTCCATTACACAAACACACACACACATTCATGTGCTTCAAATTATGACATAGCTGCAATTGGGGAGAGGAATCAGTAGGGAGGGGAGGGGAAACATGTCATCCAGAGACCATCTCTCGGCCTTCTCCTTACATGTCTTGTGAAATGCAGAAGCAACAGCAGCTGTTTTCTTCCTATGCACCCACCATACGCTTTTACAGTTTTATCTCCTCCAATATAAAAACACAGATACACAAAATTGAGTGGAGAAAAAAAGAGCAAAGGAGTTTTCCAAGCAACCCAGTGAGTGAGTTGTGGGATATCTCGTTTTCTTTTTTAGTTGATATCCGTTGCACAAGATCTGATCAAGACTGGAGTGCAGAAAGCCAAGCAATATCCAAGCTGCTTGGTTTCCTGCTTGACCAGCACACAAGTGAGAGGCCAAGCCAGCTCCATCCCCTTTGGATGAAGCACAAATCAAGATCCCATCCCCAACCAAAGGTGAAAGTGTCTGAAATGGGACAGGGGAATTATATGACCCTCTGAGAAGTGCAGAGAAGGTGATTTTGAAGTAGGGGCTAGTCTGAAGAGATAGGAGGCAGCAGCTACCTGGGGAAGTGGACAAAGGTGATGGCCCAAGGGAGTCCTGACTGCAGAAAAGGTGCTGACATCCCAGGAGGTGGCACGACTACACCACTCTTCAGCAACCCCTTAGATTCCATGCATCTATAAGGGTGGGCCATCTTAATCTGCTCTCCGTGCCTCTAGAGGATTATTCTCACCTAAATCTCACAAAGCACTGACCACTCTATGACATTAATGTAATGGTCTCAGCCATCCTTTTTTCCTGCCTAGTAGCATAAGTGGGGTCCAGGTTGTGACTTACCACCTGCATTGGGCTAGTCATATATTAAGGCAGTCCTTTGGAGATGCTACAGCAGGGTGGACAAACTATGGCCATGGGAGACATATGGCTCTGATACCCCATGAAGTTCCCATTTTCTTCCTGCTGAAAGAGAAAATTAAAACTCCAGGAGGCCTCAGTTTCGGGGGGGGGGGGTGTCACAAGTTCCCTCTCAAGCCCAGCAAACCCCTTTGTAGGACATACTGTACAGAGTTTATTAATAAACCTTTACTGTTTCTGTGACTGTACAATAAAGATTGATAAATTGATAAACTCCTGTGCTTGGATAAGAATATATTCAGAAAAATGCTTCAGTGACTGATTTAATTTTTAAGTGGAGTTAAAGCATTAGAGCTAAGAAACAAGCAAGGAACAGAAAGCAATAAATTGAGTATTGTGGATTTTTATTTTTTCACACATCACTTTGTCTTGCTAAGCTGATGGATTTCATTTCAACAGGAAAGGCTTAAGAAAGAATGGTAGCTGTAGGAGGCAGCTGTTAATGCAAAGCAGCATTAAAAATACACATCCCCCGTCTCCAAGAATGTGGCTATAGAGAAGCCAATAGTTAATTCTATAATGCAATATTGCACTTGCAAATAAGCACCTATTTAAAATATTTATGTACATCTTGCTTAACTCATGCATTAATGGATTGAGTTACTGGTGCTGAAGCCATGATCCTCCATAATGAGATCAGATATGTAACAGGGGCTTAACAGAGGTTACTGGTACTCTGAGAAGCAATACCTTTTTGCCAGAAAATAAAATGTACTGCCCAAATGAAAAGCTTCTCTGTGACTCAGGTGTTCTTTCAAAATCAAAGTGCCAGCTAGCTAAAATGCATCTCAAGCATCCACTGAAAATTATTATTTTGTCATGTGTACTGAGGTTAGGATCTAGAGTCTCATTTCAAGTCCCTAACATATTTACTACTAAAACAATCAACCAAACAAACAAAACAAAACATCAACATATGATACTGAATGTGTTTTTATTTCATTGATCATAGTGAAATCTCAATGTGTGGAATGATCTTGTTGTTCAGTCCTTTAGTCATATCTGACTCTTCATGACCCCGTGGACCAGAGCACATTGGTTGTATCGATGACATTGTCCATCCCTTTTGGACAATGTCACACCCTTTTTCTTTTGCCTTCAGTCTTTCCCAACATCAAGGAATCCTCTGTCCTCATGAGGTAGCCAAAGTATTGGAGCCTCAGTTTCAAAATTTGTTCTTCCAGTGAACATTCAGGGTTGATTTCTTTGAGAATGGATAGGTTTGATCTCCTTGCAATCCTGGGGACTCTCAAGAGTCTCCTCCAGCACCACAGCCCAAAAGCATCAATTCTGCAGCGATCAGTCTTCATTATGGTCCAGCTCTCACTTCCATACATCACTACTGGAAAAACCATAACTTTGACTATCTGGACCTTTGTCGGCAAAGTGATGTTTCTGCTTTTAAGATGCTGCCTAAGTTTGCCATCGCTTTCCTCCCAAGAAGCAGGCATCTTTTAATTTCGTGTCTGCAGTCGCCATCTCCGGTGATCAAGAAAGTAAACTCAGACATTGCCTCAGTTTCTTTCCCCCTCCATTTGCCAGAAGGTGATGGGACCAGTGGCCATGATCTTAGTTTTTTAAAGTTGAGCTTTAGCCTATTTTTCCGCTCTCCTCTTTCACCCTCATTAAGTAGTTCTTTAATTCCTCCTCACTTTCTGCTATCAGAGATTCCATCTCACTCAGAATGATCTTATGGTACTTTTAAGCTGTGGCATCTTTCTGTTAGTTACTTTCTAAAACTTGTCTAAAACTCTTTCATATCTCAGATTTTTATGAATTTGCCAGTCTAATAAAATGATGCCTGTATATTTAAATGTGCTCACTGGTTGTAACTTTGTTTGGTGTGAAAAATAGCAAGCTACTCCATAGATCTTATACATGCAGGAAGCCAGGTCTTCCATTAATTATGAGTTGCTTTATCAAGCTGGTGTTATCCTGCACCTTGGTTGCTGACTAAAGCAAGCTGACTAAGAAGAGGGAGGGGTAGGAGTCATAAGAGTTCAAAGGGCATCAGGGCCTTCTCATGCATAAGAAGTTAGTTATGGCTGCGAAGGACAGCAAAAGGTGAAAGTGCTTCACAGTGTACAGTAAACTAAAGAAACAGTGATCATGTTTCTGTGGCACCTTTGGTTTCTCCGTTACTTCTGTTGTTAAGGGTGGAAGATTCCATCTCGGTCGGAAAAGTACTGGCAAGCCTGGACCTCAAAAGCAGTGAAGATCCAGTATAGCACCTTCAGTACAAAGAGTTAACACATAGGGTTGTGCCTATTCTGTATGTTTGCAATTGGCTACAAAGGCACAGAATATGATTATCAATGTGGTCATATATTAACATACAAAGATAAATCTACCACACCCTACTTCCCTAGTGTTTAGTTGGGTGGAGATGTGTGGTAAAATCAGGGTGTGTGGGAGAGAACAATACAGAGCTAAGCCAGTTATAGACTAAGGTGCTTTGGTAAGTGTATGTGTAATTCTCTATTCATGCATACAAATCAAGGATAAAAACACTGAATGTAAAATTCCATGCATTTGTAAGTAACAATACAACTGAGCAGGTTGTTGTTGTTCAGTCGTTCAGTCGTGTCCGACGCTTCGTGACCCCATGGACCAGAGCTCGCCAGGCCTTCCTATCCTCCACTGCCTCCCGGAGATTTGTCAAATTCATTTTGGTTGCATCAATGACACCGTCCAACCATCTCATTCTCTGTCATCCTCTTTTCCTTTTGCCTTCGATTTTTCCCAGCATCAGGGACTTTTCCAAGGAGTCCTCTCTTCTCATCAGGTGGCCAAAGTACTGGAGCCTCAGCTTCAAAATCTGTCCTTCCAGTGAACATTCGGGGTTGATTTCTTTCAGAATGGATAGGTTTGATCTCTTTGCAGTCCAGGGGACTCTCAAGACTCTCCTCCAGCACCACAGGATAAAAACACTGAATGCAAAAGTCCATGCATTTGTAAGTAACAATACAACTGAGCAGGAGAGTGGGGTTATTTAAGGTGAAGAGTCTGGATCATTTACCTTGAAAGAGCTCATTGTGTTGCTCTTTGCAGTGTGGGGTAGCCAGATCTTTGCCACTCTTATAATTATGCTTACAAAAGCAGACTGCTATGCTACTCCTTACATAACTTAACCAGCCCCACAGAAATTGTGGGGATATATTTTATCATAGCCAATTGCATATTAATAAAAAATAAAAAAGATGAAACAAAATACTTTCCTTGACACTTAGGATAGATAAGAGAATGCTACAAAGCCTGAAAACATCCTGTAAAAATGATTCTAGAAGTGGCTTAAAGTGACTTTTAAGGGCAATGTTTAGAAGTAACTGCAAAATATTGGATAATATAATATAAAAGTAATTTATTTACACCATACTTATCCAAAGTATGGCTAGTTATCATACATTTCTTGTTACTAGCTGCTAGTTACTTCCAGGCACCAGATTTATGTCCTACAGAGAGCTGGTTTTAATTATGTGAATTGATTTGATGAGACCTAATCTTAAATATCATTTCATGAGCCGGATGTATTGTTTCCAAAAAGTTTACTTAAAAAAAAACCTATTTTATCCTAGCAGCATTGTTTCACAAGCTTGGTTAAAGTAATGACATATTACAAATATGTATGAAGCTCATACATTGTACAATATAAACAGCAATAAAGAATATTAAAAACAATGCATTGCTATTTTTATGTGCTGTCAAGTCACCTCCTATTTATGGCGACCCTATGAATGAGAGATCTCTAAAATGTCATGTCCTCTACTGCCCAACACAACTCTTGCAATTCAAGCTTCTGGTGTCCTTTAGGGACTCAATCTATCTCATATTTGATCTCACTCTTTTCCTGATGCCTTCAGAACATAGCTGTCAAGTCTTCCCGGCACTGGCCAGGACAGGAGGAGGAAGCGTAATGCACGTGCACACGTGGTAGCTCATGTGCTGTAAACACAAACCATGCACCAAAGTGGGGGGGGAGGTGGTGGAGGCCTGACCAGCCTTTCCTCCCCTCCCACCCGTCCCGCTGTCCCCAACCTTCTTCCCAAAGGCTGCCTAGTCCCAGATCTCTCCGACAGATGAGCAGGGAATGCCAGTTGGAAGAAGAGCCAGGCATGGGCGAACTCCAAAGAACTTGGACGGGAATGAGAGCTCCTGCCTGCCTGGGCACCTGAGGCTGGAGGAATGAAGCATAAGCAGCAGCTGAGGCTGGGTAGGGCCAGGCAAGCTGGCTGTGGGTGGATGGTGCCTCAGTGGAGGGCGGAGGACTAGAATGTGATGTCGGGGAAGCAGTGAAAGAAGCAGCAAAGGAAGCAACCAGCCTGCCAGCCAGCCTTCTCACCTACCCTCTTCTGCCTCCCCAAGAGGCTGGCTCACAGGGCGAACCCCAGCCCAGCTTGCCAGCCTACCCCCACTGCTAAATCCAGCAATTTGTCTCCTCTAATTTCCTCCTGATTCCGTGCCCAGGTGGGAGCTTATGCTGACACCTCTTCCATTTGTCCCCCACCCCCAGCATGTGCACACCTGGGTGCAGATCAGGGCGTTCAGATTCCAGCCACGGCTGCTGGCCCACTGCTCCACCTCTGCAACATATGCTGCTGCTGCTGCTGCTGGGGTGGCGACTGGCGAGGCTTTTCTCAGGACCCCAGAAGCAGCAGCTCACCACTGGCCAGAGTAAAAACCAGGACATTTTCGGGGGAAAGGATCAACTGGGAAGATGGCAGGAAAGAGTGGAAAAAATATGAAATCCCGCCCAATGTGGGACAATTGCTTCTCATGATGTGCCCAAAGTAGGCCAATGTCAGCATCAACATTTTGGCTTCCAGAGATTATTCAGGCTTGATATGCTCTAGGGCCCATTTGTTCATCTTTGTGACAGTCCAAGGTATCCACAAAACTCTCTTCTAGCACCACGTTTTAAACAAATTAGTTTTTTCCCTTCAGCTCTTTTTACTTTTCCAGTTTTCACATCCATGCATGGTGATTGGAAATACAAGCATATGAATCATCTTGGTCTCCAGTAGCACATCTTCTGGAAGTGATCTTTGACTTGCCCCCTTATGTTGTTCTTGTCAATTTCTGGTTGCAGTAGTAGGTCTCTGTCTCTGTGTAACAGTCACCAAAAAACTTGAGTCAGGCTTCTCAACCTACTTCTGTCTTTTCTTTCTTTCTTTTTTTGCCTCTTCATCTCGGCCATCCTTTACAATTGTAAGTGCTTCTTCCATCATCCATCTAGGTTTTTTCTTTTTCCTTTCTATAAGAATTGTCTATTTGTATACTTCCCGAATAATAACACTTTTTTAAAAAGTTTATTTTATTTCAATTAAAATACATTAAAATACAGTAGCCCTGGGTCTAGATGGGTGGTATAAAAGTCAAATAAATAAATAAATAAATATAAATATACATAAAAAGGAAAAGGGAAAGATAAGAGAAAAGAAAGAAAAAATAAAAAAGTAAAATTAATACACATATTTTAGAAAATTTTTACAACATAACATATCTCGTTTGGTGATTTTCTGTCATTGACATCATATTATCTATTCATTCCCCCCCCTCATTTTTTTACTACAATGCTTTATCCAGTGTATTTGGCAATAAACCTAACAAAAATATTTCCAAGTTGAACTCTAATTCTAATTTTAAAATTTGCTTAACCCAAGTATGAATTTTGACCCAGTCAGCTTTTGCTTATCACAAGTCCACCAAGCATGATAGTAAGTTCCTTCTTGAGTTTTACTTTTCCAACACTTATTTGACACATTAGGGAACAAATTTTAGAAGTTTTACTGCTGTTGTGTGCCATCCATAAAACATTTTGTAAAGGTTTTCTTTATATGAAGTAGCCAATGTTAGCTTAACATTGTTTGTCCATAATTGTTGCCATTCTTGAGGTTCAATATTGTGGCCAAAATTCTTGGCCAATTTTAGCATAGTGTCATTCAACTCTTCATCTTGCATGTCCCATTGTAGTAAGGAGCTGTAGATTTTTTTGAATTAGTTTTTCTTTTGTCGTTAATAAGATTTTGTCGAATGCTGTGTACTCTTTATAAAATCCTTGTGTCTTGATATCTTGATTATAAATTGAACCTAGTTGCATTAAAGGTCACCATGAAAAAATTAGTCCTTAATCTACTAATTGAGTCTTGGTTTTCAAAGTTCCCTCAGAGTTAAGGAGATCATTATAGGTAACTATTTTTTCAAAGCAAATTTGGAGAAGTAAAGGCTTTCATTGGTGAAACCCACCAAGGTATTTTCGCATAATTGTTTTTAATTTAGCCTTTTCCCAAATTCTTAATAGTGCATTTCTTATCAAGTTTCTTTCAAAATATTTGTGTATTTTTGTCCTTCCATAGCATAAAAATGCATGCCAACCTAATTGCAGATCATGACCTTCTAAGTACAGTAGTCTTTTATTTCTTTTGAAATATCCATTCCTTTATCCATGTTAAAGGACTTGCATGATAGTATAAAGTCCAATTTGGGAGGCCAAATCCTCCTCTTTCTATATCAAATATAATATCAAGCAGTGTCAAACAATATCAAACTTATGACAGGATCATAATAAAGGCAGATTTTAAAATATTTTTTTAAATTGTCAAATATAGTTTAAACATTATATAAGCTTTTAAACAATATAATAAACTAAAATGCAAATATATATTGAATAATCTATTATCTTATACTATTGCCTCTTAATTAAGACTTGCCAATAGTGAGTAACAAAAGTGATCAAATAATTAGAGTATGTATACTCCTTGGAAAAGAACCCAAGTCCAGTACAAGTAAGACAAATTCAAGTTTAAGAACAGGGAATTGAGGGGTATCTTACAGTATTAAAAGGCAACATTAAAGCTAAAAGAGAACATGAGCAGTTAAGAAAAGAGTATAAATTCCATGTAATCATGTATGGTAGACCATCTAAAAGTTATGAGAGATGGGAACTAACAATTGATAGCCATCAAGTCATCTCCAACTTACAGAGACCCTAACAGAGTTTTCATGGTAAGTGAGATATATCAGAGTTTTTACCAGTTCCATTTTCTCAGTGAGTATCTATGGCTGATCAGGTTTCAAACCTTGTTCTCCAGGGTCCTGTTTCACCACTCTGTCCATTACACCACATTGGGAATCAAGCAGTCTTGACTTGTATCCAAAATATGGATGGGTTTAGGCTTGGGTTTTGGCCCACTTACATGGGAAGAAGGCTACTAACTGAGGAGCTGTCACTGACCTTCAATGCAGTGGTCAATTACAAGTCAAGATTCATTTTCATCTGGTGAGCAGCTCTTATCAACATGATGGAAACAGAGACAAACATGGTAAGAGGAATGCAAAAGAGATCGAGTATAGATGTTGAGTTTTGCTAAGAATTCAACAAAAGCACAATCTTGGTGGGAGAAATTATGCCATGTGCACATTAAGGATCAGCTCCCTGTAATGAAATAAATGAGTAAATCTGCATTTGTTACGAGTTCAGTGTGAACAATTGAGCAGACATGATGCTCTTACTGGAGGTATTTACACTTGGATACAATGTGAAAAGTGAAGATAATAGTATTGTAAATCAATAAGTGCAGCTATAATGAAATTCCAAGTAGTAGTAGAAGAAAAGCATATTAATTATTCTATTGTAAAATACAAAAGGCACATATTTAGATAAATGGCAATTCTTCAAGCTACAGAAGCTGCTCGCTCAAAAACAACTTATTATTTACTTAGATCTGTAGAAGAAAGGAAAGCAGGAATATATTTCCATGTGCTTTTAAGAAGTGCATAATAGGTTTTATTCATGAGAGTTAAATGTGTTATTAATGCAAATAATAATTAGGCTTTACTATGGCATTTGTGTTCCAGAAAATATAATGGATATCTTTGCAGTCAGAATTCCGTAGAGGATAAATTTTGTAATATATTCGGAGAAGTTAGGTGTGCCTAGAATTGTCTATTTTCAATCTAATGTATATTTGAGGAACTAGAAATAGAAGCTTGAGAATTTCATTTGCTCCCTGCCTCAAGCAATCTATTTCTTGTTTACATTACTGATACAGCCAGACCAGGTATTCTCAAACACTGGCACAAGGGGTGAATGGTCACTTAAGTGCTGTCTTAAAAGAGGGCATGTATCACCAGAAAATAGGGTAGCAGACACAGGAGTTGACAGAGAAATAAATAGATGCAAATTTAGAAGCAATTGCAGTAATTTAAATAGACATAGTGTACATTTCTCTGTTATACACATTCCTGTTCATTGAGCTGTTCAGATGCTAACTGTGGATGGACAACTTTAAGGCACTTGTCCTGTCTTTAATATTTAAAATGGACAACCTTTAAGATAGTGGATTGTCCTCTGCAAATAAAGACATAAACCCACCTTAACTGCAAGCAACTCCCTAAAATAGCTTTCTTAAAATGGGAACCTTCCTGATGTCTTGGACTACAATCCCCACAATTTCTTATCTTGGATAAAGACAGTGGAAGCTAGAGTTCAATTCATCTGTTATAACAGGCCTGCCCAACAGGTAGACCGCAGGCTACCGGTAGCCCGCCAAGGGTTCAAAAGTAGCCTGCCGGGCATCAATAAAAAAGTGAGGGGATAAGTTCTCCACCCCTCCCTCCCCCATCCCAAGGACTACCACTCCCCCCGCAAAGTTCTGGGTCTGCCAGCCCACTGTCGCAGCCGAGGGGGGCAGTTCAAGGGCCATGGCACATTGAAATCTGTTCCCTCCAGAACAGAGTAATTGGTTTTCAATGCATTTCTATGGGAAACCGCGGTTCTACTCCTCTGGAAGAGCAGCGGAGCAGCAGCGTTTCTCGGGGCTCCGAGAAGAACCGGCTGTTTACAGCAGATTGAGATCTCCCGAAGAAATCAAGAGCAGGGGGGTGCGCGGGAGAGCACACTCCTGGGCCATTAGGGATATGAGAAGCGCGGGGGGGGGGTGAGCAGCAACTCGCCCTCTGGAGCATTTCTCTCCCAAGGCAGGTGATCTGGACTGGCGCCATGATGGCGATTCAGCTGCTTCACCACGCCAGGATCCCACTTTAAGGTAATCCAAACACATCGAGGGACAGGGCACACTGAAACCCTCCCTGAGAATTGTGTACAGAGAATTAACAGCAAAGAGTGGATTGGAGTGTTTAAAGCTCACTTCCACAAAATTTTTGCTGATGAGCATGTGCTCAGAACACATAAAATTCGTAAGTAGAGGTTTTAGTATTGTAGCCCTCAGGCACTTTGGGCTGGATAAAGTAGACCTTGGACTCCAGCTTCCTGGAGTAAAACAGAGACATTGTTCTACATCTCACTTTGAGCTAAGAGGCAAGCCAAACAAAAGGCAGGAACAAAAAGATGGTGCCCCATTCAGCTATGCCTCTAGGTGCACCCTACCAGGTTCATAATAACCTTAGTTATTTATTTTATTTATTATAGGATTTCTATCCCGCCACTCTTCCCGAAGCAACTCTGGGCGGCTAACAATGGGCTGATCAATTCGGCCAGAAATAACAACAAACAACATACATGCACACAACAAACAATTTAAAAACATAGTGTGCACCCTTGGGATAAGACTTCTGACTAAATAAAATAAACAGATGGCGGGGGGGTTGTTCTTCTTGTTTATCTGAGTACTACAAAAACAAGGTGGAGATACCCGGCAAACCAGTATATGGGCAACATTTGACATGATGAGTCAAAGATTGTGTACGCCTGTGGTGAGAAGACCAACATTCTGGTGGAGCAGAAAGGTTGCTGCATTGACGCTAGGCGTAATCAGACATGACTGAATCAAGAGGTTGGAACATGCTTAGAGGGGAACACCTATCTTCACTTCCCTGCAGGGTTGCATTGCCCATGTACTGACTGCCAGATCTTAAATGAGTTTCAAGCTCACATGAGCAAAAATCCTGATTTCCCAAGATTGTTGCTCACACAGGGACTCTAGACACAAGAACAAAACATAGCAAAGCACACATGCAAAGCAAAACCAAAAGGTCAAAATGTATTCAGATGTTTTTCTAAGATCTAACCAGCTGAAACTGGACCAATGAGAGAAGATATTTTGTTAGTATAATCAAAAACAGGTGTCAGAAAATGTCATGTTTCCCTGTTCCATTAATTACTTGTAGTATACAAGCAGGGCTTTGAAACTTTACTTTGGTGAACTACAAATCAATTTCCCCAGTAAATATACATAGTTCATTGCTTGGGTGCAAGTTTATCATGGAAGCTCTAACTTATGTGCAGCATGCTTTGCTTTTTGCTTATAACTACAAACTTTTAAATGAACTGCAAGATTTGTTCAAAAATTGCTGATTCATTAATTTGTATTTGTACAATTGACACCCCTGATCAATATGAACTCATGTTTTTTGTGATCTTTGATTCATCAGTTTACTGGGCTATAAAATGGCCCCCCAAGGCAGATAGAGACATCAGAATTGCAAGGAAGCTTCCCATGGCAATTCTCTATAATTAATCCAAGTATGGATTTCTGATGTCAGAGTTATGCACCTCCAAAGAGCCCCTACCAGGAGAGCCCCCCCCCCGAGGAATGTAGAGGCATCAAAGTGACAGAGAAGCTTCCTGTGATTTCCCTAAGCCAGTTGTTAAAGGGCACTTCCTGGGAGTGGCAATTTGTGGGGATATAGCTCAGACGTCAGAAACCCAATCTTCACCAAACTTGGAGGGTTTGTAGAATAGAGTGAGGGTGAACTACTCTGCCAGTTTGGTGTCTCTAAGTTCATGGTGGGGTGGTCCTTCCTGCGGCCTCTCTATGTGGGGTGTATAACAGGGACACCAGGAAACCAAACATCGCCAAACTGGCCAGGCTTGTAGAGGAGAGTTGAGGAAAGCTTCCCAGTGGAGTCAGTGTCTCTGGGTGCTGGGGGGGGGCATTATACAGGGTTTTACATATAAATGAAGTGACGAATCAATTCCTCAATTTGTAAGAAAAAATAATTATTTGTGATTCATCAACTTTGACGAATCATGCATCAAAATGAATCAGCGTTTTTCTGATTCATGCCTATCACTATATAGAACCGTCCTACAAATTGTGTAAATGAGGCTGAGAGATACTATCCTGTCCAAAGAAAAGCAGGCCAACTCAGCAATGCAAGGATTTAAGTTAGAAAACAACAACCATGAAATAAAATATTTTCTTTAACAGAAATACTACTAGTAAACAAGAGGCTTTATATCAGGGCTATGTGGTGATTACCAACAGATCTTACATGCCTTTCTGAAAACTATATATTTTTATAGCAGCCATATGATTTCATATAACTGATGTTATGAGTTTTTATGATCTTTTTTTAAACCACTAAAGCACTTTACTTTTTAGATTAGTTTTAATCTGTAAGTTAAATTGCAATTTTAAAAATGTCTAACATTGTTTTTAGTGAAGTTGGTGGGCATAATTTTTGCAGCACTTTTTAGGATAGATTCTGAGAATTAAACCAGAGTTCCCTTGTGCAAGTCTGATAATCTATGCCTCACACCACAGTAGCTTTTATTTTTAATTGACTACATAATTATCCCTAGATCCCTCCTATAATTTGCTTCCTGCTTCACCAAATAAACAATAAAACAAAAATTTAACTGTTTTAAAAATGCCAGAAAATTAAACAATTAATAGCCACTTTATAAGAGCTGAAAGCCACACTTCAAAGGGCACCATCTTTCAGACAACTGAACAGAATTATTCTGATATGGTGGAATGGGGATAATATTGTTAGAGCAGAAAGAAGTATTCAAAAGAATGTGTTTGCTATTTAAGGATGCCTAGAAGTGACTTCAGTCCCAAAATCTCTTTGTCTCTCACCAGGGAGCTATGATACAAAGCCTGAAGAGGTCCAAAGCTTTGTTACTGCTTGGGATACATGAGTGCAAACATGAGTTTATCACCAAATAAAGATTTTATTTCCACAAGGAAATGCAGCTAAGGCAGAAAATTAGTATTAACAGAATAAATATTCTGGAAAACCACTTGGGAAGAAAATGGTATGATTTCACAATCTACGTTCAACATACAAATACCTACTTCAGCCATTGTTATTTTTAAGGGTCAAATGAATGGGAGGTCGTGTAGATGTGTTAAATAAGTGAACATGCATATATTAATACATATGATAATACATGTAATAATCCAGGTTTCAGCCAAAAATTGCCAGTGCAAGATGGTCATGCATCTGTGTGCTCTTTTGCTGGATTGATGCAGCAATAATCAGAGATGGAAGATAATTTTGTCACTTTTACATGTTCCAAGAGTTGTCTCAACGTTGAGAGTCTTGGTAGACCACAGATTGAACATGAGTCAGCAGTGGGATTTGGCGGCCAGGAAAGCCAATGTGATTCTTGGTCACATCAAGAGAAGCATAGTGTCTAGATCGGGGTCCTCAAAGTTTTCAAACAGCGGGCCAGTCCAATACCCCCCAGACACCACTGGGGGCCGGACTACAGTCCCCCCCCCAAAAGGCCGACATTTTAAATTGCCCCACTTGGCTGCAGCCAGTGCCTTGACCATCGGGGCGGCAGGTGGGGGAAGTGGGAGAGTAGGGGGTAGGTGGGGGGTCTGCAATTGGCCCCGGGGGCTGGATTCAGGACCGGGGGGTGCATCCAGCCCCGGGGCCTTAGGTTGAAGACCCCTGGTCTAGATCAAGGGAAGTGATAGTACCACTCTATTCTGCTCTGGTCAGACCCCAGCTGGACTACTGTGTCTAGTTCTGTGCAACTCAATTTAAAAAGTATGTTGACAATCTTGAACGGGTCCAGAGGAGGGCGAACAAGAGACCAAGATGATTGAGGGTCTGGAAGAAATGTCTTATGAGGAACAGCTTAGGGAACTGGGAATGTTTAGCCATACAAAAAGAAGGCTGAGGGGGGATATTTGTTCTCAAGCTAGCTATGTTTAAATATATGAAAGGACATCACATTGAAGAAGGGACTGGTTTGTTTTCCATGGCTTCAGAGACTAGGACGCGGGGCAATGGTCTCAAACTACAGGAACAGAGATTCAATTTAAACATTAGGAAGAACTCCATGACAGAGCTGTTCAGCAGGAGAATATGCTGCCACAGAGGGTGGTGGAGTCTATTTATTTATTTTGGAGTATTTTACCCCACCTTTTTCCTTAGAAAAGAACCCAAAGAGTTGCTTTCTTTGGAGGTTGTTAAGCAGAGGTTGGGTGGCCATACGTCAGGAGCACTGTGATGGGGGTTCCTGCATGGCAGGGGGTTGGACTAGATGACCCTTGAGGTCTCGTTCAATTCTATGATTCTATGAGAGTACACATTGGCTCAGCAAGGCTTACAGGGCAATTTGGAGAAATAAAGCATGCTTGAGGGACACATAAACATTTCAAAAAGGTAAGGGCAAGCTCCCTAAACACATATAACCATCCAAATCTCAGAGGGCTACACAGGAACACCCCCTCCCCCCGATATTTGCATTCTCGACAAATGTTACCATAGAATCACAGAATAACAGAATTGGAAGGGGCCTATGATGCAATCAAGCCCAACCCCCTGCTCAATGCAGGAATCCAAATCAAAGTATATCTGACAGACGGCTTTCTAACTTGATCTCAAAGGTGCTGGAGCACTCACCACCTCCCAAAGTAATTACTAGGACTGGAGTGTTTGAACAGTTGGGAAGTTTTATCTGATATTCAACTGAAATCTGGCTTCCTGTAACTTGAGCCCATTATTACATATCTCGCTCTCTGAAATGATTGAGAACAAATCTTCTGCCTCCTCTGTATGACAGTCTTTCAAGTATTTGAAGAGTGCTGCTGACATATCTACTTAGTCTTTTTTCCTCAGAGCTAAACGTGCTCAGTTCTTTCAATCTTTTCTCGTAGGGCTTGGTTTTCATCCTTGTTGCCTTCCTTGAAAATTGTTCCAGTCTGCCTGCATCCTTCTTAAAGTGAGGTGTCCAAATGTAGACACATTTTCTAGGTGAGGCCCACCAATGCAGAATAGAGGGGAATTAGTATTTCATGAAATGTGGAGAGCGTACTTCTGTTAATGCAGCCTAAAATTGCACTGGCTTTTTTTGGTGCCACATCAGACAGCTTATATCCACTTGTAATCTTCAGCAGTTCCAAGATCCTTTTCACATATAGTATTATTGAGCCAAGTATCACCCATCATAACTGTTAATTTAGTTTTCTTTCCCTAGGAACAGATCTTTGCATTTATCCCTGATAAATGCCATTGTGTTGTGGTCGGCCTCATGGTCGAGCTTATGAAGATTTGCGGGGGTGGGGGTTGGTTTCTGTCTTCCGGGGAATTAGCTATTCCACCCCATTTTGTTTTAATTGCAAATTTGATAATCATTCTGTACCCATTCTGTCCAAGTCATTAATAAAATTGTGAAGGATACCAGAGTCAGAACTGAATCTTCTGGTACCCCACTTGTTACTTTCTCACAGTTTGCAAAGGAACTATTGCTAATGTTAAAATATATTATGTCTACAGCATCCCCATCATATACCTAAGAGGTCACGCATTCTAAAAAGGAGGTGAGATTAGTCTGACAGGATTTGTTCTTGAAAAATGCATGTTTCGTTTTAGAGATCACTTCATTGTTTTCAAGGAACGTATGGAATTCTGTTCCAGAATTTTCCCCAGGATTGATATCAGACTGCCTGGTCTGTACTTCCCAGGTTCTCCATTTTTGCCTGTTTTGATCATAAGGACAGCATTAGCCCTCCTCCATTCATCTGGCACTTCACCCAGCTTCCATGATTTGCAGGAAATAATAGTTCCTTGAATACTCTTGGGTGCAGTTCATCAGTCTAATAAAGTATTCTTTGACTATCAATTTCAACCAGCTGCCCTGTCCCTCATACTCACTTATGCTTCACCGTTGTCTAAAGGGTCATATACTTTTTTTGCAGGGGTGCGGAGCGGGGGACTGAGCTCAAGTAAAAAATGAGCACTGTTATCTTTTTCTTGTTGTCTATTGCCATTTTCCATCCCCACTTCTTATTTTCTCTGACTTTTGCTGCCCATGAACCTGAAGAATGGTGGTGGTGATGGTGGTGTGTGTGCATTTTTGTTTTGTTGCTTATAGTATCTATGCCTAGGCTCAGCTCATTTTCAGCTTTTGCTTTCTTAACACCATTCCTACAATTCTTTGCTGCATGTCCGTACTCTTCCTTTGTGGCCTGCCTGCTTTCCACTTCCTTTATGTGTCCCTTTTTATTTCAAGGTCCTCTCTGAGCTATTTTGTGAAGGTGCATTTGTTCTTACCCCACCTTCCGCCCTACCTGTAATTCCATCTTTTCTTCTTGTGGGAATTGTTCGTAATTGTGCCGTTAGAATTTATTTTATAATAAGCTCTCACCCATCTTGGAGGACAGTCTACATCACACACACACACACACACACCATTTCTGGTAGAGGGCAACTTGCACTGGGAGCTGGTAGAGAAGTTTAACCCCCTGTTCCATGGTTCTGATCTAAACCATGCTTAGACTCACCCCCATTCCCTCTGTCTTTTAATGGGGGAGGGGGAGGAGCCAGAGGGCTGTCATATCTCTCCGACAGCACATCTAGTCTATCCCTTGTTTACTTTTGGGGCTCATCCAGCTACATATCCCTAGAGTATTGCTATGTGTATATTACAAGTGCAAGTTACAAGGGTCACCTTCCTGCCGTTTTTTCAGTCTACTGTAGTTGGAACCAAGAACTGGATTTAGGGCCAAGTCAGAAAAAGAAAATAGGTTTTTCTCAAACACCAGTAAGATGGAACACAATTAAATGAAAACAATCCCACTCATGTGCATTGATTAACATATTTTCCCTCCCCAGATACCTGAAAGAACGATGCTTATATGAAAACATGGGGGAGAATATAAGCAAAAAGGAGAGTATATAAGCTTCTCCTGATCTCCTCATGTGATCATGAGTCTGAAAAGGAAGACCTTCTTCCATCTAAGCAGGCTGTTCACAAGAGCCAGAACCCAAATCTTCCTCCCTCTTCACCCATTTTCCATGATGCAAGTAACCATGTGGGTTCCTCCTCCTCCTCTTTGGAAGCATTAATAATGACAGCACGGAGCACTGCAGTGACAGAATAGGGCATCGTTCGACCAAGTGTCTGGAGTGAACAAAGAGGCACACCCAACCACATTTCAGTTACAAAAACAAAAACTCAGAAAAGTCACTTTTACAAGTTACAGTCCTCAGAAAAAGCACATAATCAAGATAGCACAGCTTTTAGATATGGTCTTAGGATTCTGGAAATGTGGATTTTAAAAAAATGGTAAAGTTTAAAAAAATCTGCTTATATTTGGAAAATATAAGAAATGTAACATATGGTACTATGCTATGCTCGACTATACCTTTATTGCCCCAGCAAGTTTGGGAACATTCTAACATACAATCAGTATAGATTTTTGAAGCCATTGCCATGTAGTAAATACTTGCCTCTTTTCACCCTCCAGAGAAGTATTAAATAGATTTCGATTAAGGAAGAATCCTTAATGGCAGAAATGACTGTATCCTTTTAGACAAGTTGACATAGTATGGAGTAATTAGAAAATGGATACTTTGGATTTTGTTACTCCCAGCATTTTTTGAAAATAATATTTTAATTATTATGGCAGCATGAAGAACCTAATGCTAATTAGTTTTATAAGGGAAACTACCAAACGTGAAGAAAAGCTAATCAGTATGATCTCCCTTTGTAATTGTTATTATTCGTTCAGTTTGAACATTATTGCTGAGGAGGTAAGTGTTAAGGGATTTATATCAACCTGCCTGTCTAGCATTAATTAAATCTTTCTGGAAACAGCAGAGAGTCAAACATTTGACTTAATAGGCTGCATTAGGCAGCATAAAACAACCATAACATGGAACTGATTCTCATGGCAAAGGGGCAGTTCTGATTACATGGATCATTTTGGGGTGCTGTTATCTAAGAAATATCTCAGACACACTAAAACCAAGGTAGTCTACATATTACTCATGAACTGCATGCATTCCCAACCGATTTCTGGAGCCACTGACTTTTGCCAAATCCACAAATTGAAATGAGGAGAAACCCAATATAAAGCAGTGTTTCTCCTTGAAAACATTGTAGGTATTCCCTCTTGTCCCTCCCCTGCAACAAACAAAGGGTCATAACACTGACACTTCTGCTGTGACTGTACAGTATTTAGAAGTAATAGGGCTAGGGCTAGGGCTAGGGCTAGGGTGAGGGTGAGGGTTAGGGTGAGAGTGAGAGTGAGGGTGAGGTTGAGCATTAGGGTTCGGGTTGAGATGGGGGGAAATGGCCATGGGCATTCATAGCTTGCCCATGCCTGCAGTACATCATGGACTGATTGAAGGCTGAGCGGCAATATTCATTTTACTGCCCATTTTTAAGACTCAAAGTGTTGTGGAGGGCAGACTTTTCATGTGGAAGAAGTTGTGAAGCAGTCATGTAGCATGCAACACTCAGAGTGGTTCCCCCCTTTTTATTTCTTGATCAACCCACTGGTTTAAGTAATTGGTTTTTACAAAACTAATGCTAAGAAAAAGAAGAAGAATGTGCTACTTATAAACCTTGAGCTTTTTAAATGAACATATTGAGTTTGCTACCATATGGTTGTTGCTGTTATTACTGCTCCATCTATAAAAGTAATCTACAGTATTGTGTTGTGTGCATTACTAATATCACAGGGATACCAGGGAGTGCCCTCTGGTACCCTCTAGTAGATATTATTGTTGATATTGCACCATGACATCCTAAGGATTATAGCTACACTACAAGGCATCTATGTTACTGAGAAACACAGTAAATCAATATTCTACAAGGCAAGTCTAAAAATGGGGTCAGCTTCAACATAAAGTTTTAACTTTGAAACTGGACTTCAGTTCAGCACCAAATTTAGCACAGGTGTAGCAGGCAGTCTGTTCTTCTTCCTTCTCAAATTTAGGGGAGTTTGAGTAAAGGAATTTCAAGTCATGATTTTTTAAAGATAAAACTGGGTTCCCGCCCCCATTCAAAAGCAAGTAACCCTAAACATCTCCAGATTTAAAATAGCTCATACAATTATACTGTAGTTGGTCCTACTCTTGCTTCTCTTGAAATGAGTGGAATCCCCAGCATGAGGATTGCAGTTTAGATTTTTTTTGGGGGGGGGGATTACATCTTCCAAAACTACTAGACAGGATGTCCAGTAGACTTGCTAGTAGGTAACTTCCCCAAGCTTTCTTATGACAAAGGACCAATGTTTAATTGCTTATTGCGGCTCACGGCCGTGCTTCCATAAAGCTTGACTTGAACTGTAATCCAATTGGAAATGCATAGGAAATCTTCATGTTTGTGACTGTAGCATTTACCCCTTGGTGTTGAATAATTTATTGGATGTGTCTGTGTGGATTGGTGGTTCGTGAACCAATGAGAGAGTTTGGAGGAGGAGCCTGAGGGGATTTGAGGCTCAGCCCAGCACTGAATTGTACAGATAGGGACTGACACTGTCTGAGAGAAGGTCAGATGGGGACCTACACTTACTGAGGAGGAGGGGGGCTAAGCACAGTGATGCTACAGCCACAAAGCAGCAAATGGCATTCCCATCCCATTATCCTCAATCAAGACGAATCGTAGGCATAGCCAGTTGTTTCAACACAGAAAGCAGAAAATCCCACCTGTGCTTTCTGCTTCCCTTTATAGTTAAGTTCAGTAATAGCAAATGACTTCCAGCTGCACCAGAAACAAAAGAGATCCTTGTGGTGTCTTCAAGAGTAGCAAGTTTTATTTGACATATGGTTTTATAAACTACAGTCTGCCACCAAGAAGCATACCTTCAGGTGACAAACAGGCAGGCAGGCAGGCAGAAATACAAATGCATACATGCTGGAGGAAAGGGACATGAGAGGAAATGGAAATGCAATAAGCACCAGCTTTTCTGTTCCTCCTGGACATTTGGTTGTAATATTTGCATTTCTATTCCCTTGGACTCCTGCCGAGAAGAGTTTTTAACAATGCAAATATTACAGCCAGAGTTACCTCTCTCTCTCTCGCTCACTCTCTCTCACTCTCTCTCACTCTCTCTCACTCTCTCATACTTTGAGCCCTATTTATCACCATACATGAGTTAATCTACTTATCTGTGCAAATATGTCTTTGTCACTTTCCAAAGACACGTATGTGACTGCTGATCAGACAATCACTTTCTGGTACCTTTTGCATTCCTTGGTGCTCACATAGGCTACATTCCTTGTGTGTGTGTGTGTGTTGTGTCGTTACAGTTGTGACCGACTCTTCATGACTCCATGTCCATGGAGTTTTCTTGGCAGGAGTACTGGAGTGGCTTGCCAGTTCCTACTCCCTGCACCTGAAGAAATAGACTGCAGTCTCTGAAAACATGTGCTCAATAAGATGTGTTAGTCTTTAAGATGCTACAGGTCCAAAGGATCCCAAGCTGGGAGCCCAAGGTGTTCTTACACTTTCACTCCTGAGAACAGTGCCCATTGGCTGTGCTAGAAGTTGTAGTCCAAGAATATTTGGGGGGAGCACTGCAGTGTGCCACATTCTTTGTAATTATGACAGATTATATTATGCTGCCTAATTGCAGAATCAGACGTGAGTCTCTCTCTCTCTCTCTCTCTCTCTCTCCCTCCCTCCCTCCCTCCCTCCCTCCCTCCCTCCCTCTCTCTCTCTCTCTCTCTGTATGTGAGATTGAGATTGAGATTGAGATTGAGAGAGAGAGAGAGAGAGAGAGAGAGCACTTTTGTATTCCCCATGTAACTCTGGCTGTAATATTTGCATTGTTAAAGACCCTTCTCAGCACAATCGGCACTTCTCGTTTGGACCACAGAAAAGCACAATCTGAATGCAGCAAACATTCGCCCGTCAACAAGTTCTGGTAAGGTACAATGTCTAAATTATGACAGTAAGGGAGGTCTGAAGAGATCAATAAAAGCCTTGTATCATTCACCTGTGGTTTTGTTGTAACAGACAATAACACGGTTAGTCCCTGAAAGCAATGAGGCTTGTTTACCTTGGTGAGTCCCTACATGCTCAGCTGCATATTTACGTATTACCTAATCCACTTCATCCATCTTCTCTCCCAGTCCATCAATATACCTGACCTAATTTCCCAGTCCCTGCTGTTGCAGATTGCACTGACATAGCGGGTGTTTAGCATATTGGGAATATACATCCATCAGAGCAATATAATGCAGCACTGGCAGTGGTGTCTTCTGTCAGGCACAGCTGGAGTAATTGCTTGCTTGGTCACCCCAAGGCATTCATAATTGAAAGCAGGAATCAGGCATGCCAACGTGGGCCATAAAAGACAAATTTTCATGCCAAAAGCAGGTTGAAAATGTCTTTGTCAGTACAGCAAATGGTTTCATTTATACCTTAATGAAGGCAATTTTCTTGGCTTTCATTTTTGTAGTTTGGATAAATACATTTGATCCGGTACAATGAGACCCATTATGATCACTGGCAATGGCCGGGACACAAAATAGTTTGCTCCACAACCACACACACACACACACAAAGGATGAACACACAGACACAACTGGAACTAAGGCAGCAGGGATTTTTATGTTATTACTTCCTTTGTGATCGTGATGCTTCCCATCAAACTGAAAAATATAGGTGTTATTATTCCTTACCTAGAAATAGAAACATCTTTGGCATGACTAGAAACAATGACTGTCCAACAAAATCATTTGCTACCCCTGCTTGTTTACTATAACAGTTCTAAAAATAAGCTGCCAAGTGCTTGCTTATTCTCACCCAAACAGAAATGTCCCTCTGACATCTGTCTGTCTTAATAAAATTAAGGACTTTCAACATCTCTTTGGATGATCTAGATTCACCTGAATTAAATCTCCTTGGTGATTTACCGGTAATTCAGATGAAGAGGTCGATCCTAGCAGAAAGGTCATTGGCTGCTTCTTCCATCCTTGTTTGCTGTGGAGCTATAGGAGCCATTGCTCATCATAGTTGCATGCCAGCCCACAGTCTGTGACACCAGCTGTTCTTGTTCCTTGCCAGAGTTTTCTACTCATTGATGTCAAAGTCTCTTGTGTCATTTTCGTCTCCTATCTCAGCTTTGAGTGACCTCTAGGTCTCTTAGAAGTGGCTCTATCACTTTTTATTATGCATCTACTTTGTATCCTGTGCTTGGATTCAGACCACTTCCGGATAAGACTCTGAATCCTGAATAGGTTGCTCTGCCAAAAGGACAACCCCATGGAGTGATCATATCTTGTCACAGAATGGCAAGAATGTGACACAAACTGCAAAAGTGAAAGCTGTCACCATTTCTTCTTAAAAGGGCAATGGGCAGAATGTTGGCTGGGGAATGCATCATGGTGATTTGCCATACAGAGGACCCTCGTATAACAAATGGTTTGTATAACATAAAATCTGTACAACATATAAAATTCTGGAGATAGGGGAAATTTGCTTAACAGACTTGCCTATGGGGGCAATCCATAAAACATAAAAATGGTTACAATTAGGGATTACTCTGTTTTCAATGCATTCCTATGGGGAATTTGTATAAAGGAAATTTTGCTTAACATAATTTCCTTTGGTACGAATTAATTAATTTATACAAGGTACCACTGTATGCTTTTATGAAAGAGTTGCAGTATATTCTTGAATGTGGCTGTTAATAAGCCATACATTTTTCTAAAAGCACAAGCTCTTTCTGTCCAGCATATGAAGATATCTAAACATTTTTCATGCTTTCTGAAAAACTGAACTGAACTGAAATTCTCTGCCACATCCACTGGCCAAACTCAAGATGTACTGTAAATTCCATCATGGACATGTTCATATGGTATATTAAATTGCCATGAACGTCTTGAAAGCAATGAGTTTCTTAGCACAAAATGTTGACCCTAATTTAGCACTAATTTTTAGCATGCAGAGGAAATCAGGTTAAATTTTTAAGAGATAATCTTGCCAAACTTTCTATCCCTTTAGACATATTTGTTTTAATTTTCTTCCAAATTCAGTTTTTTTTTTCAAGTCTCCATCTTGACATTGGAAAACTGGAGAATTTTGATAACATGAACTAAAACAAAGACTAACCCACTCCAACTGAATTCACATTTCTTTCACAGAACCTCCACCCCAAGCTTTCTTCATTTTACCCAAACTATTTGATACTGTGAAACCTTTCCTCCCACACTCTTAAACCATTAAGACTTCAAAGCACTCGCTGATGTACAGTACAGTGGAGCCTTCTATAAAGGAATTAATTCATTCCAAATGAAATTCTGTTAAGCAAATTTTCCTTTGTACAAATTTCCTATAGGAATGCATTGAAAATGGATTAATCCCTAATCGCAACTGTTTTTCTGTTGTACAGATTTGCCCCATAGGCGATTCTGTTAAGTGATTTCCCCCATCTCCAGAAATGTTTTCTTTTAGGCAGATTTTCTGTTAAGCAAACTGCATGTTATACAAGGGTCCACTATATTTGAAAGAGACTCAGTATGTGCAATCTGACTTGTTTGCAACTTGTTGCTTCAAAAACCAGAGCTGATAATGCTCCTAAAGAGTTTTATCATTCATAAATCATGAAAGATTGTTTTTAAAGGTCTACAAGGCACTTAGCACATCATCAACCTCCTGTCCCCCTCCCCTGTCAGCACAATGACTGGCTTGCTTAATGAAGTATGGCCAAGCATAGGCTATAATTCCCCTAAGGGTAATTTGTATCGTACCACAACAGAATCTCAGGGAGAACTGCAGGTGGCATCCAAGCAACTGAGGGATTCAAACATTCCTTATAAATCTCTAAGACTAGGTAACACTGGGGGGAATACTAAAAGTGAACAAACTGCAGATAATATTTGCACAATCAAGAAGGTAGCTATAGTGATAGAAGAGTGAAGCACAGCCAGTTAAAGTTCCCTGGTTCCCTTTTCATTTTGTTTGCTCTTTTCTCTCCTCCGGTACTGACAGTCTCCAATCTTGACCTCATTTTGCTTCCTGCTCATCCTTAGTCATATTTATCAGTACTGTTGTGGCTAGCATAATCTGTCCGTCTTCATCAGTCAAGTCCAGATTTAAGCTGTCTGTTAGAATACCTTCTTTAAATGTACTTCCCCATTGGGCTAAATATCTATAGCTGTTATCATACTATTGACAAGGATGGGGCAAGATATTTCTCTGCTTTAGGCAAAAGACAAATGGCACCCTCTCCCTTATTCCATATACAGAAACTGACGAGACAGCCATTTGAATACTTGCAATTAGAGATGGGCACAAAATGAAAAATGAAACACTTTCATCATTTCATTAGGTAACGAATTACTTCATAACATAAAAAAACTGAAGGATGTGTTTCATTTCGTTTTGTCACAAACACCATTTCCCTCCTCTAGAATGAAATGATTTGTCCTAGATGAATCAATGGCAGGGTTGCTCAAGCTCTTCCCTGAAAACCCCTGAAATTTGGAAAGGTTTGGGGGTCAGGGAGATGAGTTATGAAGCTCCAAAGGGGGTGCCCCTGGGGAAAAAATCTTTCTAATTGGAATATGAACTTTGGAAACGAAGCCGCGGGTGAGCCGCAGCTTGGCTTCCAATTCCAATAGAAATATATTTTCCTAGGGACACCCCCTTTGGAGCTTCATAAAACAGCCTCCTGAACCCTAAACCTTTCCAAATTTCAGGGGGCTACCTAGAATCGCTTAAAGAAGCTCCCCTGCTCTTTTGATCCTTTAGGACCCAGGGGAGCATTTCATTTCATTTTTTTTGTTTTTTAATGAAACTACTTTAAAAATTCATTACAAATCAAATGAAAGGTAACTACAACAGAAACAAAATGAAACACTATTTTTTCATTTCATGCCCACCTCTACTTGAAAGCACTTATATCTGGTGTTCAACCTTGGTAGGCCTTTCCAAGTTCTCTGTGTGGTCCTATATACATGAGCACACATGCACACACACATATCAATATTAATAATGTACAAAAGAGGTAGCAAGGCTTTCCCCCACTCTACACTGGTCCTGAAAGTTATTGTTTTCAAAATTGCATCTTGTAAACCAAATTCTTTGCAAGCTCACAGTGCTTGGTGAACCAAACTCATCTTGTTAAGTGTTCTTCCTCTCCCCACATCAAATAAAATAAGGGCATGAGACTTAAGGAGGAGCCCCGTGATGTTAAATGCCTGTACTGCAGCTAAAACTGTGCTCACGACGTGGGGTTCAGTCCCAGGTAGCAGGCTCATGGTTGACTCAGCCTTTCATCCTTCCCAGGTTGGTAAAATGAGTACCCAGCTTGCGGGGGGTGGGCAATGTGTAGCCTGCATACTGTAATTAAAACCTTAAACCACCCAGAGACTACTTGAAGTGCTATGGGGCAGTATATAAGCAGACCACTTTGCTTTAAGACAGTCCACCGTCAAACCAAAACCGAGTAAGTAATGCATTAATGGCCTAGCAACCTGCCCAAGCTAGGCACAAACACACTAGCTCCTTAACCAGGAAGACCATCCCATTTGAGTCTCTGATAGGTTCATTTTCCATACGAATGCAACTGGTCTTTCAAGTCTTCCCTCTGCTGCTTAGGGGTTGAGAACAGGCAAGATCAGGCTGGCTCAAGGTGGTCCAAGCCCTTAAGTGGAAATCAATTCTAGCCAGACTCCTCTTGGCAAATACCAGAGTTACTCCACATTTGCCTTAGTGATATCTAGCATGTGGTTACACAAGGAGGAGATTGCTCTGCAGAGAACTTTTGCTTGCAGAAAGTATTAGTGGAGTCTTCCTTGTACAAACTGTGGGGAATGAGGGGCTATACAAGGAAGGAATCGTTCCATGCCAGGATATATTGGCTCGGTGTGCTTTTGATTCTTTGTAGGGAGGACCTTGACAGCTCAATTCTCTCATGTCAAGAAGCCCTGTTCAGGCATTATGCAAACTAGGGTTACTAGGAAGTATCTAGTCCCACCCCCATGTTTTTTGTGATTTCAATAACAACTGCAGAGGAAACTAAGTAGGGTCATGGGTAGGGTCTACATGCAAATAAGAGCCTGTCTTCTTCCAACCCAGTCCTAAGACTTGAAGAATGTGACAATGGTGGGAGTGGGCTATGCTATCCCTTCTAAACATTTTCTTCTGTCTGGGTTGAAGAATGCCTGAATAGGGTTTGAGGCATGGATTAAGGGGGAATTTAACAGCCTATGACACCAATTGAATGGCTACAAAATAAGGTGGTAGGTGAGGTAGGTTGGCTAGCATCTCACCTGTCCTAAGAGACCAACCTCCTTTGTTCAGAATCCTCCACCATATCACAAGGCGAGTTTATGAAATTAGGATATTCGACACATTTGGCCTTTTCTCCCCTCAAAGGACAAAAATTAAGGTGCTGTTTCATTTTTGTGGCAGGCCTAAGCTAAGTGTAGGAGGCCCCAGACAGCCCCTTCAGTCCTGACTTGACCCAGCATCCGCATATTGCAGATTTTCCTTTATCACGGGTCAGGTCAGGTCCCTAACCCTCACAATAAGCAGAGGATTACTTCTGTATCTGGTACTGTAAGTTCTTTAATTGCCTTCAGTTTTATCTGATTCTTGTGCCTTTACTTCAGAGACTCATAGATTTTCATTTGAGGAGGCCTCAACAGACTTCTTCTCAGAGAGTTTTTGATGTTGTTGTTGACGAAGACAGCTGAGCTTTCTCACAGATGACTGTCTCTGAACATAAGCATTTGCAGCATTCCTCGGCAGGTTTCCACTGGGTGTTGTCTGCTTAATTGTCTCTGAAAATGCCAGACACTTTGCTGTTTCTGTAATGGTGGGAATGTTAATGTTTGGCAGGTTTAAATCCACACAGGTTGCCTTTTGACTTTACTTCATCAAAGGGAAGGCTTGTATCCATAAACTTACTTGCTATGTATTTACAAGACATTTTTACTGTATTATTGTGATTTTGGCAACATTTCAGTTTTCCTTCCAACCCACCAGCAAAATTAAGACTTGATAATTCCATATCTTATGTGTAATATTCACTTCCAGCTTTCAAAAAAGGCCACAACAAGCCTTAAACAGTTTTGAGGAGGCAAAAATAGAGCAAAATGCCTCCATAATTTCTTGTAGACAAGAAGAAGAAGAAGAAGAAGAAGAAGAAGAAGAAGAAGAAGAAGAA
>JAHTLZ010003542.1:43879363-43898329 GCA_023846285.1 Phrynocephalus versicolor | reverse complement strand
GAAGAAGAAGAAGAAGAAGAAGAAGAAGAAGAAGAAGAAGAAGAAGATGATGATGATGATGATGATGATGATTTGGGAAATATTCAGCTTTTTATTAATTTCTAAATAAAATAAAAATAACAAGGTGATCACAAGCACCATTTAGCAAAGTAATTCCCCATCACTTTTTGGCTAAACAGATCCTCCAACACTATTTATTTATTTATTAGATTTTTAACCCGCAC
Source organism: Phrynocephalus versicolor (assembly GCA_023846285.1). NCBI lineage: Eukaryota > Metazoa > Chordata > Lepidosauria > Squamata > Agamidae > Phrynocephalus > Phrynocephalus versicolor. The sequence goes on along the minus strand of JAHTLZ010003542.1, from coordinate 43,898,105 downwards.
TATCTAGCAACAGGGTCACTCTGGGTGGTTGCCCTCTTTTGAAATGTACAGCCTTTGCATGTTTATGTTCAAAAAAATTGTGGGCCAACTACACATGATCAAACATCTCATGAAGTTTTGGCTTCATTCAACCCTCTAGTAGAAGAATAAAATGCCTTGCTTCTGATCAAAATAGTACAATTTCCACCAAAGCAATCCATGTTTCCATGTGTGTTGTGTAGCTGCCTTTTTAAAAAAACCTTTTTAAAATATTCTAAACCCAATTCAAATATAACTCTTCTCCTTAGTGCTGTGGTGGTGAACTTTCAGCACTCCAGATGGTTTGGACCACAACTTCCACAGTCCTTTCTCATTGGCAATCTAGGCTCGGTATTCTGGGAGATGTGGTCCAAAACATTTGGAGTGCTGAAGGTTCGCCACCACTGCCCTAGTGTAACCGCACTTGTCTCTTTCAGTGACACCATGCTTGCATGTAGGAGCTCTCCTACCCCATATATTTGCACATTGCTGTGTGACTGGCCTTCAGGACTTAGGTGCAGGAGTGGGGAACTTTTGGCCCTCCAGATGTTTTGGTCCACAAGTCCCACAGCCCTTTCTCATTGGCAGTATAGATTCGGAATTCAGTGGGTTGCAGTCCAAAATATCTGGAAGGCCAAAAGTTCCCCACCCCTGACTTACAGTTTGATTTCTCAAACATGGAAGACTGGCTGAGAATGTGATAAGATGGTGATGCAGAATCGTGTTAGATCACTATAAAAAAGGGGTCACTTCACTGGTTGCAGTCCTCTTTAAGGCAACCTTTCTGTGTACACACAATCCAATCCTGATCAGTCCAGCCCTGCTCCAAAAAAAAAAAAAATCCAGATGCTGCAATGAGGAGGGCTGGGGTTGTCTGTGATCTCCTGTACATCACCTGGTCTCTTAAAAAAATCAAAATAGACTGTGTCATCAAACTAAATTTCTGTTCGATAACAGCCTCAGTCATGGTTTCTGTAGCACTCATTGTTATCCACATGAAACTCCTATTCCGACATGGGCAGAGGCTTTTTACTCCTGGTGCATACTTCATATAACACAGCAATGCTGATTTTTTCAGATGCTTGGATCAGAGATTTAAAATCTTACCAGTTTTTGGAGTAGAAAAGCATAGGAGGAATCGTATTTCTAAAAGGAAAATAAAAAAGGCACCTGGAATGAATGCATTTTCATCTGACTAGTCCCTTGCTATACGCAGGAAGAAAGATGAAAGAAGGAAAAATAGTCCTCACATATATTCCTTGGGGGAAATCTTGGAACATCTGGCTGTTCTCAATCTGCTCCAATTGAAGCCAAATGGAAGAATTCAAACACCTGGAAGGGATGGCAGGTTGGTCTTATTGTACATTGAAATGAATTTATGTAAGAACAAAGACAGAGAGGGCAGGTGTCTTGATATCGATTTTGCCATGCACCTTCTTTTTACTTTTTAGGGAGGATTATATTTACATTGCTAGCTGCGGTACACGGAGCAGCTCAGATTTCAGCAGTCACGGCTGGCCACAGGTTTACAGATAGAATACTTTCCAGCAGATGCCCCTATTTCAGAACTGCAGCATTCCCTGGCACACACATTCTGATTTATTTTTGACTTTCCAATGTGACAGCCTTAGACAATCATTTTGGATTCCTACCTTATTAGGGAGAGATGCTGATGAACAGGTTGGCATCTGTTCTGTCTTCATCTTTGATGGAACCAGAGATGTGTTAAGGTAATTGAAGCTGTCTACATGAAGCAATACACCATACTATCTAATATGCCCGAATACACAATAAATTGAAAAGCCTGTAAGACATTTATGTTTAGGGAAGCTTTTACAGAGAGAGCTGCCTGGTGATTTTTTATTTTGTTTTAGTTTTATTTAATTTTTTAGTTTTTGGAGGGTTTGTTGGAATTGTTAGTTGATTACACTGGCTGCACCTGACTCCATTATATGCTTTTCCCCTGAGTTGTTTTTATAAACCACTCAAAATTCATTGTAACAACATTTTTTGTAGCTTCAAAACTTAACTTAAACATTGCTGGTTTTCTGGTATAGTGTGTGCTATGCCAGAACAGCAAAATCTAGGCTTGATGGTACCAGCTTTGTATCACTCCACACACATGTACTTCCTTAACAGGTTTATAGCTGTTTATTTGGATAATTGTTTTGAGGGGTGGTTGAGACTTGGCAGCCCAAAGTTCATGAAACTCAAGAGTAGGAGCCTGTGAGCCAATCACTTTTTTCTCAGCCTGATCTACCTCCCAAGTATGTGGTGACCATAAAGTGTAGAGGACTAAATGTACATATGTACATCTGCGTTCAGCTCCCAGGGAGGACAGGGTCTAAAAAGAAGCACCAAATTAGCCAACTTATTCCAAAACATTGTATGCAGAACAATATCAGGTTTCCTTTCCCAGTACACAAATCTCTCCTCTTTAGAAATGCAGGGATCTTTATATCCAGTAAGTCCAATGTCCAATATGGCCAAGCTCATTCTCAGGTGGGAGATGCCCCCTTTGAGTGGACCTGTACCAAGAGTCTTTCTGATTAAGGCATCTCAAAGGTAACTTCGGCATATATTCAGCACAAAGACTACAGTCACGAACCAGTCACCCCATTTTACGTACACATTACATTTTTGCAACACTCCCCTGTAGAGAGTTGCTTTGCCATCTGTCTCCATATTGCAGTAATCCCTAACTGAGTAATCACTTTCTGAAGGACTCCACATATTGGCTGTAGTCCAGAGCACAGTTGCAGTAGGTGTACTTCAGTCCTAATTATTTCTGTGACATGTAAGGGTGCTTTGGTGTATGCTGGACTGCAAATATTTTCTTTAACCATTACTTATGAAAAGTATGCTCTTGGACAATAGCACCTGGAATTCCCTAGCCAGTATTGTCATGCTATAGAGGGGAATCTAGGAGCTGTAAACGAAAAAGTAACTTCCAAACTCTGAACTACTTTTCAATAGTTTTTCATAGCAGTTTTCATGTAATGAACCATTTCGCATCAAGATGAGATGGTGAGCTAACCAATGCAGTGTGATAGGCTCACACGTTTGGAAACACAGAAAGATATTACCAAATCTGTGGTCAGTAGCGAAAGTCTAATTACTTGATCCAGAAGGCGGGCGCCCTGAAGAATGCAAATACATTTGCTCCATCTAGATTGGGCTATTTTTTGTTTTGTTTTGTTTTAGGTCTAAATATGAATCAGTTCTCAGACTCTGCCTCTTCTGCAGCTGCAGCCAGGGATCCTGAGGTATCCCATCAGCTTGTCCTCAAGACACAACTTAGAGAAGTAACTTTTCCAATCTTCATATCCCAGGTTACCCAGCCAGCCATGATCTAATGTTATTGACTGACTGTAACAGGAAAATAAGGAAGAGGAGGAGCCCGGTAATTTTCATTGTCCAATAAGCATCTTACCAGCCTAGCGATGCAGAGATTGTTTTGTCAGCTCCCAGCTCCTGACAGAAATGTGGTTCAAAAATGTAACACTGAAAGAGCTATTTAAATACTTCAGCTTTGACACTCATGCAACATTTGCCATGGGCAATCAAGTGCTCAGACAAGGCTTCTGCATAGCTTTTAAGAGTGTATTGTTATAAGGACAAAGAAGTAGAAGACCCTTATTCCTGTCTAAGCAGGGTGTCAAGTGGTGCTTTTGCTAAGACTGTAGCCTACACTACAGTCTCTAAAGTAATTCCAAAAACTTTTTTTAAAGAGGAAGGGCTCTAAAATGTCATACAGATAGGTGATCAGAGTTTTTATTCCTTGTCACAAGAAATGGTGTGTGGAATGCACCACACCCAGCAACAATGGAGAGAGGTGAAAAGCAGTGTGCCCCAGGTTCTGTCCTGGGACCGGTGCTTTTTAATCTATTCATAAATAACCTAGAGTCAGGGATATGCAGTGAAGTGGCCAAGTTTGCGGATGACACAAAACTTTTCCATGTGGTAAAAACCAGAGAAGATTGCGAAGAGCTCCAAACTGAAATGTCAAATGCATTTCAATGGAGGAAAATGTAAAGTACAGTGGACCCTTGTATAACAGCTTGTATAATATAAAATTTGTACAACATAAAAAATTCTGGAGATAGGGAAAATTTTCTTAACATAATCGCTATGGGGAGACATCACATGTTACAAACCATGATGGTGATGTGTAATTTCCAGACTTTAAAAAAGAGGATACTTCAAGGACCAGATGCAGGGAGTGGTATCAGGAGACAGATATCTAGTCTCGTGTGCTCCCAGATGCATTAGGCGGGGCTACTTGTGAGATACAGGAAGCTGGTGTAGTAGCGTGGGGTTTAGTGATTTCAGCAAGTGATTTCAGCTCTTGACATAGCAGGCTGGGAACAGCTTTATTGTAACGGCTCTTTATTCAGGCAGAGAACAAGACTGGGGACTGGGGAGAGGGAGCTACATTTATAGGAGCCAGGACTGGCTAGGAAAAGATACATTTTGGAGGGAACAATTACAACCAATCACAAAGCTGCCTTTTGGCAGAGACCAATAAGATTGAGGATCCAAATGCAGCAACTTGAATAAACCAATAGGCCTGTTCCCTTTGGAACAGGAAGGCAGTTACTTCAACATAAGGAAGTACAGATAATAGGAATACAGATCAATACACAACAGCTGGACTAGATGGGCCTTTGGCCTGACTCAGCATGGCTCTACTTATGTTCTTATTACACACCTCATATAGAGAATCAAAATCAGAATTGGTTGTGATTTCTTTTAGATGTACATAAATATTGGGCTATTAGGTGCTCATCAACAAAACATGATTGTCTTTTCCTTTTTTTAAAGCCCTATCTTACCAATGGTCCAGAGGTCTACATTTTAAAACAATTTGTTGAAATACCTAAATATATAATGCAACTTGTTAGAGGATTTCTTTAGCAACCCAGTAGACATACTGAAGCAGTAAGGAAAATGTGAGGCATTTTTTGCTGTGCCCGGACACTGAGTCTTGAAGCCGAGTCATGGCAAATGGACTTCTTTTCTTGAGAGATTGAAATGTTTCGCTGCTCATCCAAGCAGCCTCGTCAGTCTAATGTTTTGATCCGTCAAGAAAAGAATTCCAGTTGCCATGACTTGACTTTCAGTAACCTCACCTGGATGACTAAGAATCTTAATATACAGGACACTCAATGTTCTCTGGCAGGATTTATAAACCATTACACCTGGTCACAGGACATGCATTAACTTTACCATCCATTACCTGGCTATGCAGAGCTCGAGGGAACAACAAACAGGCTTAGGACTGGTTTTAAATCAGGAGGGTTTAAAAAAACAATATCTGAATTGTGAAGGTTTTCTTCTTTTTTTTAACTACAACTTCCAGAATTCCCCAGGTCGTTGGGAATTGTGGGAGTTGTAGTCCAAAATCACACTCACTAACCAATATATCTGTCTGTCTGTGAAACACCCTGGGCTATAATCACCCCAACCTAGAAGGCTATTCTGTGATCCTAAAAATCAATTGGCAGTGCTCCAATTTCAAAGGCATTTAAGGGAAAGTGGGATGTGCAAATACGTTTGGTTTGATGGAAACCTATCAGGGAAAGCATTAGGTTGAGCTGTTTAAAGTAATGATTCTTCCTTCTCACTTGCACAGCGAAAAATCCCTGAGTCATCATCATGATAATTAATGCCACCTTTTGCTTACCTAGCGTTAAAAAGATCCCAGTGACCAGCAAGTGGTACCAACCTAATTGGTACATAAATTAAACTAAAGCTTCATTGGTTTTCATTAGTGATAAATCTTGCCCCTTTTGATATTTTGCTTCTTCAGTGGCCCAGGAAAGTATTTTAACCTCTTGTATATTAAAATGCCAGCTTCCATGACATAGGTCTAGTATATTTACCTTTTATTTTTGAAATGTGCAGTTTAACATACCTTTTAAACAATGTGAATTATTTCTAAGGGAACCAAGTCCATTTAAAGTACAGTGGACCCTCATATAACAAATGTTTGTGTAACATAAAATCAGTAACATAAAAAATTCCAGGGATGGGGGAATTTGCTTAACAGAATCGCCTATGGGGTGAATCCGTACAACATAATATGGTCACAATTAGGGATTACTCCATTTTCAATGCATTCCTATGGGAAATTTGTATAAAGAAAAATTTGCTTAACATATTTTCATTTGGAATAAATTAATTCCTTTATACAAGGTATCACTGTATTTAGATTTTTTTAATAGATATAAATTCAGTTTTAGATTGTTATGCAACTCTACCAATAATGTGAGTGTTTCAGCTGTCTGTTAGATATATTACCAGGCACCGATGGTAAATACTCCTTTAAGAGAGATTTAGAAAAAAAAATCTTTTGGATCACAACTCCAAACTAGTGAGTTTGGGGGGGCAGAATAGGCTGTATAATGTATACATCTTTCTGGTGTAACACAAAGGAATAACAAAGGGGGTAGAAGGAACGGGGGGGCAGGATGACTCTGCTGACCTCCTCCTGGCATCACTTGGAGCATTGACCTCTCTTTACCACATGGCAGGGCCAGCTGCAATACTGTGTTTGCCCATCAAATAGCAAAAAGCCGCATATTAAAAAGGAACAACATACGTTTTTGAAGCATGTGGAAATCAATCATTTCATGAAGAGGCATGGCCGAAAAGGTAAAATAGAAAAGTTAACTGGTGCAGAGCTTGGAATGCTTATTTCTGGGGGCGGAAATTCTTGGAAGTACAGAGCCTGTAACTGAGAACTAACAATGTCCAACACAACCACATTTCTGTTCAAATGCAGAAAGCTCTCCAAAATGAGGGAACTAGTCAAATAGAAACTCATGAGGACTAGATCTCCCCAGAATGCCTGAGGTTTACCAAATATGCCATAACAGAATCTCAAGTAGAATGCATATTGTTGCACAAGGAAGATAGAGGCCATCAGAATGACTAAAATGCTACATCAAGGATATGAGTAGAGAAAATAAGGCTTCCTTAAGAAAATAGGTGTCTCACCCAAGTGATGAGGAGAAAAGATACACAAATTTGCCCAAGGAAATTGCAAGTAGACAACAGGAGATGAAAAAAAAATTAGGATCTTAATAGGTGACATTATGCCACAGTAAAGAAGAACAGTTATAAACACAACAAGCTGGCTAGGGATGCAGTCTAACTGATAAATATGTTAGAGGTTTTACAACCTTGCATGCTGTCTGTAGTTTGACTTGGATGCTCTTTTCCAGGCTGCAGTGATCTGTTAAGAACCAATTGTTCCTTCCAGCCTCTCAGTTCAAGGAACTGTCTGCTGAGAGTTTCCTTCCTCTTTCACTACTCTGTTGAAAGCAGTGTTTGTAGTTTGCTGTTTACAATTGTAATGAAATATTATTATTTCTCCTACATATGCCTCAGAGTAGGTTATTGGGACTTTTAAGTTCCAGTTAGTAAGAAAGAGTTAGGCTATCTGGGGAACATGAAGCTATTCGCCTTTGTTAGTCTCTGTATTTCTACAGCACAGAAAGAGGAAATTTACTAGATATTCAAAACTCTGCAACTGCGTAATGGTGCAATTAAAGTACTAACAAAGGAACTGGGTTATGGCTGCCGAATCCGGTGTGATTTCTCAGTCCTTGGAAAGGATATAGCCTGTGTGGGCTTTGGCAAAAATTCCAGAGCACCTGTAAAGATGAGAATATTACACAATTTCTGCGTAATCTCTAGCTAGAAAACCCCAGAAAGGACCATCAGCATTCAGAATCAACTTAACATTATTTGATGATGATGATGGTAGTGGTGGTGGTTATGATGATGATGCAGAAGTATAAGGAGACTGCATAGAAGCTGAATGAATCCTCTGTGTTTCTCTTCATTGTCGTAGGTGTAGATGATTTCTGGAGGTCGCTATGAGGAGCTGAGTTATTACTAGTGGATAGGAGATATATCTTGGTGCTTTACGTATACTGTAGTGAAATGATGGATCTTTGCACCTTTTTCGTTTCTCTGCAGTCTTATGGGTTTCAGCACCTTAGGCCATTGTTCATTTTAAGGCTATTGATACTGTTGTCTACCTAACAAGCCTATTCATGCCATTGTTCATCTTATGAGCCTATTTCAGACCAGGGTGACAAGAGGTCAAAGCAGACTATAAGATGGAGGACCCACAACTAGCTTTATTCAGACTGCTGAAGCTGTTTGGATGAGCAGTGAAACGTTTCTCTCTCGCAGTTGCCATGACTCAACTTTGAGACAACAACAAATATCTTTCCTTTCCTTTTTAGGTCGTGAAGATCAAATATACGTTAGCATTCTGAGTTGAAGAGGAAAAGATATTTCATTGCATTTTAAAAACACAAACTCAGTGCTCACCTCAATTATTTCTAAGGCAAAAGAGCATCAAGCAGGAACCCTGACTTTTCAGGTGGGAATTGACAACCAGAGCAGCAAAAAAAAAAAAAGTCTTTCATTTTCTGAAAGCAGAAACTGCAAACAACGGAAGGTGAAAACTGAGCCTTGCTAGGAGAGATTAATGAGAAGCTAAATAATTGACAAAGTTCTGTGTCCTTGTTTGACTAGGAATTAGATAAATTAACCTATAAAAGAACAAAGAAGCAATGAGGCAGAAGAACAACTGCATAAACAGAACACAAATAGGACAGTCAGCAGGGAAGCAGAAAGAAGAGAAAATATATCATATCCTTAATAAGAAGAATTAAGGATGCAACATGTAGATGATCAAGCAATCTTGCAAACCAGAACAAGTGTTACCAGTTGATTGGTCTTCAAAAAAACCCCACAAATGTACGCACAGAGGTGGAGGTGTTAACTGCCCCTCGTGTGACCTACAGTCTAATTGAGAAGCTAGAAGTGTTATTTTTTGGATTACAGCTTCCACAATTCACCAACCAGTGGAGACAATATTAGAAATTATGGGAGATGGAATCAAAAATAAGTATTTTTTCCAAGCTCTGTTTATCTGAATTCTGGGAATATCAGATCTACCCACTGCCTTTGTCCTGATACCCCATCTGCTTCCCCACCCCCCACCACAGGCACTGCTTCTGTTGCTGAGATTAGCTACCATTATGGCATGTCTCTACTTTCTCAGAGATCAAACTTCTACCTCTTCCGTGTTTACCCTTGATCTTTCATTCAGTGAAGAAATGCAGTACAGTGGACCCTCATATAACAAACAGCTTGTATAACATAAAATCGGTACAACATAAAAAATTCCAGAGATAGGGGAAATTTGTTTAACAGAATCACCTACGGGGCGAATCCGTACAACATAAAAATGGTTGCGATTAGGGATTACTCTGTTTTCAATGCATTCCTATGGGAAATTTGTATAAAGGAAAATTTGCTTAACAGAATTTCATTTAGAACTAATTACTGTAATTCCTTTATACAAGGTCCCAATGTATATTATATTTCTTATGATGAATTATGTGTCTGGGAGCTTGTGTTTCTTAATAATCTACTCTATTTCTATTTGTTTTCTATTCTGAGGAATTCTCTCTCCATTCTTTTCTCCACTAGCCCAATATCCTTCTGTATGTCCATCTACCCATCATTATCCTCTAAAACTAGGACTGTTGGACTGCTCAGTGGTTTAAGTATCTGGGAGTTGGGTTCCCCACTGTCTCCATGACAGAGGTTGGACTTGATGATCCATAGGGTCCCTTCCAGCTCTGCAGTTCTGAAATGATGATGATGACAAGGACAACAATGACAGGCACGAAATGCGAAAATGGTGTTTCATTTCATTTTTCATTTCATTTTTTCCATTTCATTTCATTTCATTTGAAATGAATGTTTTTGAAAAAAAATAATTTTGTTTTTCATTATTTATTTATTTATTTATTTACAACTAGTTGGGGTCCTGCCGGCCGATCAGCACTTTTTTTTTAACAAGTGCCGATCAGCTGGCACGCGGGGCCCTGCTGGCGATCGATGCTTTTATTATTGATTATTTTGACAAGCAAGGAGATTGCCGCTTGTCAAAATAAATAATAAAAATTAAAAATAAACAAAAACAAAAAACAAAACAGAACAAAATGAAAATTTCCATTTTGTTTCATTTCCTCTAAAAACATATGAATTGAACATGCCTTTGAAACCTTGAGGAGATCTAATATAAGGTAGCGGATTTTCTTTCTGACAGCAGTGCACGTGCCCTGCTACTGTCCTCCACTAATTCTCTTCATCCTATATATATCAGGGGTACAGTAAAATGGCATGTGTCACCAGTGCATCATTAACCAGAAACCTTCCACCCCAAGGGCCATTGGCCTGCTAGAGCAGCATGACAAGGTTTTACAGGTAAGTCTTTCCATTGGTTGCAGAAGTTCTTTTTACCACTCTATAAAGTCTGATTGTAAGCACTTTCTAGAGGTGCTATAAAACCTGTGGAAGGCTAGGCCCCTATTGCTGTATTCTAACTACCTACAGATATGAAAATATGTAAAACCTGGGTTTGTCACATCTTCTGTTTACCAGCACAGAGTTTATTTAGATTTGCCTGCATATCAAACTACACAGTGCCTGCTTGTTTGTTTTTTGCTTGTTTTCTTTTTGGGATTTTTAGCACGGACATTTCTGTTTCAGGAGATATATAGAAATGTATGCAGAGATGCATTTTTAATATACACGTCTTTCCTCCTATTGACTATATCTTGTTTGTACAAATGTGTCAAAAGTGTCAGTTTTCCAAACATATTTCTTAGCTGTGTGAATTGCATTTGCAAGTGATTGGTCTTTCTGTATTTCAACTTTGTTTTCAGCTCTGCCATCAGAGCGTATGTGAATTCTTTTGCGACTCATATTTCACAATGGCTTTTGCAGTACTGTTTTGTATGCATGGCCATAGCAAGCATGGAGCTACGCAGTCTTCCAGTCAGTGAACCTGGCATAGAAACCAGTCCAGATTTTAGTGTGAACTTTATGGGATCTGTCCAAGGTGCTGAACCTGTTGGCTGGCTAGAGTTCAGTACAGTTGTACCTTGTATAAAGCAATTAATTCATTCCAAATGAAATTATGTTAAGCAATTTCCGATAGGAATGCATTGAAAATGGAGTAATCCCATTTTTATGTTATACGAATTTGCCCCATAGGCGATTCTGTTAAGCAAGTTTCCCCTATCTTCAGAATATTTTATGATGTTCAAATTTTATGTTATACAAACTGTTTGTTATACAAGGGTCCACTGTACCTTGAAAATATATGCAATGTTTCAAGCAAACCCCTGACTGCATTCCCCACCACTGTTGTGAAGTGAACATCACCAGCCATATCACCAACAATTCAATGAGAGTCCAGAAGGTGGCATGGAGATGTTGCACTTGGACAAATTTATTTCCCACCCCTACAGCATACTTACAGACAACCCTCAAAAGTTCTCAAAAGAAGAAAATGGCTTAATTTGCATGCAGATCTGAGGGACGAAGGTTATGTATTTACTTTCATCTGAAACTACACAGAGGAAAAGTGGCAGAGCATGCAGGCAGAAGGTTGTGGGTTCAATCCCTGGCATTTCCCAGTAGGACTCAGGAACAATCCTGTCAGAAATCTCGGGAAACTGCTGTCAGCCATTTTCAAGAATACAGGTCAATGTAGATCAAGGATCTCACTCAGTTTGACACAGCTTCATGTGGTCCCTATTTTCTCTAAGATCATTGTAGCATGAAATGTGACCATGATGGCTTAAAGTTCCATTGATTTGCCTCAATTTTTATTTGCAGCAGTGCTGTTAGAGCAGGAGGAATGTTCTGCTAATAATATTCTGTGCTACGCCTCTGCACTGTTTGATATGTATGACCATCAAGTGTTGTGCTCCATTATACTTGCTTCAAAAGATTTTTTTTCTTCAACTATTGAATTCTCAGTCAGACTGCTTATGGGCCAAAAAAAAAAAAAAAAAGAGGGAACAAGCATTTTGAAAAAAGAAAAAGGATTATTGTGCACCCAGGGTGTTCATGTCACATGCTTTATGTAGTTCCAAGGTTTATTAAGGTTTTGTCTTTAATCAAGCCTGCTCAGACTGGTAAAATTTTAGTTAACAAAGAAAGCTGCTGATCTTTTTCAGTCTGATCGTGTTGTTTTATTTAATAAGTTCAAATGTCACATGTTTTTTCAAACGAGGTCATGACCGAATATAAACACTGGGCCTTTGTGTGATATTTGAGTCAGTTTGCCGGTGCCACCAATCCTTAGAAATTGTTCTCTGTCTCCTGGAAAAAAAATGCAGGAAAGAGCAGATTTGATTTCATTGCACAGTGTCTGTGTTTTAGGATGGAGTGTAAAACAAACACAATCTAAACTGAATTAGGGTCGTATAGGGTCGTATTATACCTGGGGCATTACAGGGCTTGGAAAAATTACATTGTTAGAATGCTGCTCCCATAAGTCTACAGATGACACGGTTCATAGCCATGGCAACCAGGAAATTCCAAAAATCCAGAAAATGAACTTTTCCTTAACTTTGGAAGTAAACAATTCTAAGACTTTGACCATATATCACACGCAGTCCAGATTCCCGAAATGCTGAGCCTTAAGTAAAGCATACAGATTCCATGATGGTCAGAAAACAATAGTGAAGAGATTAAGCAGTTTCTGTACAGTACTTGCAAACTGGAGATCAGTGGTGGTGGTTCACTAGGTTAAATAAACTCCCCCAATAGAAGTCAGAAGTGGGTGAAATGAAAATATTTTGCAAGTCCCATCTCCAGGTGGCAGGTGTTCATCCTCCTCCTGTAACAGAAGCCAGTTCCCTAGTGGCATAATTTGAGGTCAGGATCTTATTTGCTTAAATCCCTCACCCAGCAATTATAGTTAGACACCTAGAACAAAGTTTGGGATGGAGATAGAGCAATGGTTCTAAACTGGGGGAGACCAGATGTTCTTGGACTTCAGTTCCCGGAAGTCTTCACCACCAACTGTACTGGCCAGAGGGAACATTTATTCTCCTTGAAGTACAGAGTTCTGCATTTAAATTCCCAGTACTTGCCCCGTTTTATATATATATGCTATTCTCCTTCTGTAGCTTTATCCAATAGTACTCCTCTCCATTTCGTTCCTCTTCAAATCACAGTATCATTTTAGTATCATTTTGTAGTGAACTTGAGTGCTTCCCATTCAGAATCTCCAGCTTTCATAAAGAGAAGTGATTTCGTTCAGAAGAGAAGAAACAGATTTTAAAACAGAAGTTTGAATGCAGCCATAAATAACACCTCATGCTCCTTCAGGACCAAACAACAGAAGCCGGGTACACAGGGAAAATATTCCCTCTGGAAGATCCCTAGGTCATCCTTCCCACTTTTAAAAAATGACAATGTCAAAGACAAAAACACTTTTATTTGGATCAACTGTACCTGCATAGAATTCTGGGCAGTTTTCAAACTCTCCGTCAGGGAAGAGAGGAGGAAAACAAAAGATAGAATTTATAAAGAAGTCTGAATGGTCACAAAGACTCTCCTATATACTGGCATAAGAACTCACTGAATTAGATTGTTGGTTTGGAGTTTGAATCCTGACTGTGCTCCCAGATGAAGAGCCAGCCTGGGTGGTCTTGGGCAAGTTGCATAATCCCAAGGTATCTCCAGAAAAAGGGAATGATAAATCACTTCTGAATATTCTATTCTTACAAAACCTTAGACAGGTTACCATGTAAGCTGTAAAAGTTTGTTACAGTTACTACATGTTACTACATTGTTACCACATTGCTACAGCTGTTACTACTACATTGCTACAGCTGCTGCTGCTGCTGTTGCGGCTGCTGTTGTTCTTAACATCTGAGGCTCTGGGTGTTAAATGGTATCCATTTCTCTAAGATCATTTCTAAATCCACCCCATGGTGGTGGTTTAGGAAACTTCGCTGAAACTGTTGTTCGAGGGGTGTAGTCGGCTGGGAGCAGAATTTGTTTCTCTTCCTGGTTAGCATGCGATCTTTTACTGCATAGTTCGCTGACGGGAAACTACGCAGAAAACACAGGTATGACCGCGGTCTTAATTCTGTGTTCAAATATGGAGTGTGTTTCAAATCCTCCCCCCAACTGCTTTTAAAGGAAATTTGGCTCCCTCCCACCCCAGTGACCTCAAGCATTTGCAGCCCAATGTAGGCTTACATGCATGTTTATGTGCATCCATTGAAATCAGTGGGACTGACATTAGCTAGAACTAACTTAAATCCCAGTGATTTTAATGGGTCTAATTTAAGAATAATGAATTCCAATTCCAACATTTCTGTGTAATTTCTTTGAATTGTTGGAAATGTCACCCTCAAGATTATGTGGAGTTCTACAACTATAACGGAACATTTCACCCATAATAAAATATAAAACTAGGTAAATAAATAAAGGGGCAATATTCCAAAGAGGGCAGGTCTCTTGTACGTAACCATGTAATAATTATGTAGAAGAGAAAAAGCAGCAATTGTACAAGTGCCTCTTGTAATGATCTCTTTTGAACTGGGGCACATTCCCTATAAATTTCTGGCCCAAAAGATAGAACCAGGCTTGTTGACATCTTGCCTTCCCGCTTTGTTTTCTGTTTGTGTTTTAGCACTTGTTTTTATTGCTGTAAGCCGCACAGAGTTCCCTTTGGGAAGATGTGCGGGATACAAGATTAATAATAAATAAATAAATAAATAAATAAATAAATAAATATTTTAAGATTTTGCACTAACCATGAAGAATGCCGCCACCTTAGGTTTACCAGAGTTGAGCAGGACTGTTGTGGACGGGACATGGGGGAGACAGGTCATTGATAGGGTCTCTGTAAATCATAGGAACCTGATGGCACATAGCAAGAGCAATAAAACTATGTCCAATCCCCTCCCCCTGCAACAGTAAGAAGAGCAATCCAAGCACCTGTTCTAGAAGAACTGTTCTAAAGAAGGACAAAGGCCTATCTACTTCAGCATTCTGGCCCCACACTATTCAGCTAGCTCTGAGCAAGGCATAAGGATGCCTTCTCCAGGCAAGTTGTCCCCCATTGGGCTGTACCTTCTGACCACAGATCAACTCAGTGGAGACCATGGTGCCAGGAAACCAGGAGACTGCGGAAGAGCAGAGGCCCTGGGTGTAGGGAAAGAGCCCCTATTCTGGCTGATGCCAGGGGCAGTCACAGAAGATAGCAGTGTTGCCCTGCTCAGGTCCCACAGCAACCGGTATAGAAGGGTATATCCCCTCTCAAAGTTGGTAAGAGTTATGTTTTCAATTCTGACTCCCAGAATCCCCAAGCTGGTTAGGGGATTGTAGGAGCTGCATTGCCCCCAGAAAGGTGAATTTTCCAATCCCTGCCAACTCTGTTAGGGGAGAAATTTGTGAGGTGCAACTAATAGCCCACAAAGAGTCCTAAACTCCATGGATTTGCCTACTGTTCTTTTAAAGCTCTCCTTGCTGGCAGACCTTGCCATGGTAACATCACTACTCTTCTGTGACAACAAACTCTGTAGTGGAAATGTCTTCACCAACACCAGATTCCAGTTTGGATGAAGGAAGGGGAAAATTCCTCATGTTCAATTTCTTCACCCCATCTACAAGTTTATATACCTCTAGAACAATGCTGGCAAATCTATTGCATGGATGTCAAAGGTGGCATGTGGAGCCCTTTCCGTGGCATGTGACACTGTTCCCTCACAACCATGGCACTACCCCTTCTGCTCAGAGTAGGCCACTGCTCCATACAGAGAGCCATGAGAAGGGGAGGCAGTGGTTTGTGGGCTCGTTCATAGCCCCAGTTAACTCTTTAGCCACACCACTTTTGAGATGCCCAGAGCGGTGTGGCTGGAGAGTAAACTGGGGCTACAATTGAGCCCGCAAGCTGCTGCCACTCCCCCTGGCTTTCCTGATGGTGTAGCAGAGAGGTGGATGGGGTGCAACTCTTCAGGACAGCAAGGATCAAAGAGCAAGTTTTTTAATTTCCCATGGCCACAGCCTGCTCTTTGATCTTCCCTTTCTGAAAGTATCACACCCAAAGCATTTGTAACCCTGGATACCACTGTATTCAAGTTAAATTGCTGTATTGGCACTTTGCAAAAAATAAATGGGTTTTGAATCGCAGTTTGGGCACTTGGTTTCTAAAATGTTTGCCATTACTTCTCTAGAACAATGGCATAAAACAACACCAAGATATGCACATGAATCATTTCAAATTCCTGACCATGCACGGTTTTTGCTTGTCTACATAAGGCTTTATAGAGCAGAACAGAAAATCCATCAGGCAGCCCAAAGGCATTCCATTTTCTTTGTAAGCTTGGGGATCTTGCAAAAGAAACTAGAACACGATCCTTGAAAAAAACATGTTTGACATTTCCAGCTGGATCACACTATTAACAGAGACAGAGGACTCCAAAAGGCAATAGCTATTGGGCAGCGAGTTCTAAGACAGGGAACTGAAAATAATCAAACATTCAGAAATACAAAGGGAGCAAAAATATGGAATGCAAAATCCACAGCAAGATTTTATCTGTTTATTTCACACAGAGAGAGTTCAGTCTGATTAAATTTTCATTGCTGTTGCTCTACAAAGAAAGACTGATGGAACTGTAAGATGTTTTGAGTCAACCTGCACATATGTATCATTCCCAACAGTACAGAGCAACTCAGTGGAAGAGAGAACAGCACCATCCTAGTAGACGTGTCTGTTCAGAAGTAAGGCCAAATGAATTCACTGGGACCTCCTCTCAGGTAACTATGCACTAGATCAGGGATGGCGAACCTATGGCACACGTGCCAAAGGTGGCATGGAAAGAGCTTTTGCCTGGCATGTGACATGATCTTTGCCCCCCACTTCCCCCTCCACTGGACCAGCCATGAGGAATTTGAGGAGGAGGAAGTGGGGGAGAAGGGCGCATGTCGCGTGCCAGACTGACCCTACCATCGCCATTGCCACCACTGCCCTTACCGCCGCCCCCTGCCGCCCCTGACACCGCCTCCACCAACCCCGCCACCAAGACCAACCCCATCCCTGCATCTCCCACCGCCGCCACCACCGCTAACCCTGACCCCGTCGCCCTTGCTGCCCTTGACCTCTCCCCACCCCTGATCCCCTGCTGCCGCTGATCCCAACCCCCCCACCGCCTCCATCCCCATCCCCATCGCCCTTGCCGCCCCTGCTGCCGCCGACTGACCTCTGCCGCCATTACTGCTGCTATCCCTGCCCCTCCCATCGCTGACGACGATGACCCTGACCCCGCCCCCTCTGTCACCCTTGCTGCCTTCACCCCCTTCCCCCCTGCTGCCGCCGATCTTGGCTGCCGCCACCGCCGCCACCGCCGCCGAGTTTGGGCACTCGGTGACAAAAAGGTTCGCCATCCCTGCACTAGATTGCAATGCCAAGCACATGTTTAATTCTCACTAAAATAAAATATTCCTAATTTCCTCTCATCAATTTACTATTTTGTTGCTGGCATATACCATGCTAGGGTCCAGTTGAAAAGTTCAAGGTTTTCACTTAGTGAGCCACTCATTGATAGTATACATGCGTCAAGATTCCGAGAATAACCTGTTGGTTATTCTCGGAATCTTACATGTTGCCTGTAGTTCGTTTGGCTGTGAGGTACTTTTCTGCGCTGGAGTGCCTGTCAATCTATCCAGTCCTAACCAAACACTTTCTCCTGCCTCAGAATTCAAAGAAAGGCCCGCCTCTCTGTTGAGCATTCTTTTTCTGTCTCTTTTGCCTGCTGAAGTCAGCTGAAGTCTGTTTGTTGGTTTGGTCCTATCTGCTCACAACTGTAAGGAAAGACTTATCTGCTTCTTTTAAAGAGATTTAATTTATTATTTTATTATGTGGTCAATGTGGTGGGGTTTTTTTTTGGGGGGGGGCGCATCAAGTAACACATTTGATATCATATCTTTAATGCCAACAGTATACAGTCTCCTTTCCAGCACAAAAGTATGATTTCCCAACCAAGCAGTTCTGTCCTCAGCTTACTTCTATGTATAACACAACCCTCAATTTCTAGTTTAACAATTTTAGAGAGAAAAAACATTGTCATACATGGGAAAAGGCTGTAAATGCAATATATAAATAGTAAATACAGTAACACCTTGGTTTAAGAGTAACTTGGTTTAAGAGCATTTTGTAAGACAAGCAAACATTTTTTCGAAATTTTGCCTTGATCAACAAGCATGTATTAGTATACAAATACTGGAGCAGGTTGCATGATCACAAGTGAGCCAGTGGCGGCTCTCTTCTCCCTCCCTCCCTCCCCCTGTTGGATTGTGGGTAACTGTCTGGAACATTCCATTTCAGCCAACCTCCAAAGCAGAGGGAGGAGAGAGGAATAGAGATCTCTCTTGCACCAGCTACGAACATTTTCAAAAGGGGGTGCAAGTTAGGGTTTTATTTTTCTTTATATTTATATTTTTATTTAATTTGTTTTCAACATTCTTTCTTATTTTTTTCAAATCATTTCTAGTCATGGAGCAGCTTGTCAAGTGTGTAAAGGGCTACAAATTGCACTTTATTAATGTCACATTAAAAATACAGAGTAAAATCCAATTGTTAGTCCCAAGCAGAGCAGATTCCAGAGTCAGGCATGTAAACCATGGTGTGGCCGTGTACTTCTAGCCAACTTCTTTTGAGTTTTGGCATTTTGTGTGTACAGAATGTGGTCTACGGGAGCCCAGAACGAATCATCTGAGTTTCCATTATTTCTTACAGGGAAATTTGCTTTGATATAAGAGTGTTGGTTTATAAGCATATTTCCAGAACCAATCATGCTTGTAAACCAAGGTATTA
>JAHTLZ010003542.1:43838069-43869807 GCA_023846285.1 Phrynocephalus versicolor | reverse complement strand
CACACACACACACACACACACACACACACACACACACACACACACACTGCTCCCCCTGCTGGCTCCCGACACCTCAGCCAGTGCCACCATCACAGGGGGGCTCCACCTGCTGGAGGCAGGCACCATGGATGACACACTGCAAGTGGGTGAGGGATTGAGTGACAGCCAGTGACAGCAGCAGTGATGGACTATCGCCCCCCACCTCGTGCCCTTCCCCCATGCGTTCCATAGCTTGGCTCTCTGTACCCTACCTTCCTGTTCCATTCCCCCTTTCCCTTATTCTGCACTCTCTCTCTCTCTCTCTCTCTCTCTCTCTCTCTCTCTTTCTCTCTTTCCCCATTCCTCCTTATCTTTTTCATTTCCCCTTTCATCCATCCGTCCTCCTCAATCCCCCGGCAATTCCACCAGTTGTTTCTGTACTCCTTACCTTCTCCTACATGATCTCCCTGTCAAATTCCACTTAGTGCTGTGTTTCAAACACCTTTGGGAAAGTTACGTCTTTTTATTGCTGCAACATGGCCAGTGGCCATAACACTCTGAATTCTCCAGTCAAGGTGGCTGGGAGGCTCTGGAACTTGGAACACAAAATAAAAATTTCATCAAGATTTGGGCTGCAACCCAAATGGAATATTTTATTTTACAACAGTAAAATGAAAACATTTTCAAAGACATTTCCACGTGTCCATTGATTGTTATGATTGGTAGCTTTTGAGACTTACAATTAGCCAGACAATTTCATCAGCTATGAAGGAGGCGAACTATTACTTAATTATCCTGGGGAGATCAGAAAGAATGCAAATGAATGAGTCATTGCTCCAATTAGTATGAAGTACCCCCCCCCCGAATGGCTAGCTTCCTTTGATTTGATTCATCATTTAAAGAATCATACACGTCTCCCAGAATATATAAATTGTGATCATTTGAGATATCACTAACTAATCATTTGATGCACAAGGAGACTTTCATCCCACAAGGCTACTTGCAGCTACATGATGTGGCATTTGACTGAATGCTGTGCAAGCTTAGTAAAATAAATGGATTTACATTAAAAATAAAAATGGTGGCACTGGGCCCAGAATGATGGTGGAGATTCAGCATGTGAAAGGTGAAATTATAGTACAGCATTTTCATCCAACAGACTCTGCTTTCTGCAAAAATGAATGTAAACCAAGATACAAGGAAGTGTGGGAGTGTAAAAAAAAAACTCCTTCTATATAAGGTCAAAAAAACCACATTTTTCCTAGTACTTCTGGTGTGACTAGAGGAACACCATTATTATTCTTTCATCAAGACATTATTATTCTTCCATTCTACCTAAGACATTAAAACGAAAACATGCATTTCAAGCATTTTGCAAATGAAGGAAATTACACAAGCTGAAACTCATACATAAAATGAGAGAGCATTCATGTAGCTCTTGCTACTACAGTAATACTTTGGTTTAAGAGCAATTTGCAAGTCAAGCAAACATTCCTTCTAAATTTTGCCTTGATCAACAAGCAATGTCTTGATATACATGCACTGGAGCAGGTAACATGATCACAAGTAAGCCAACAGTGGCTCTCCTTGCCTCCCTCCCCCTGCTTGATTGTGGGTGCTCATCTGGAACATTCCATCTCAGTCAGCCTACAAAGCAGAGGGAGAAAAGAGAAACAGAGGTATCCCATGCACCAGCCAGGAGCATGCAGTTTAGGGTTTTATTTTTCTTTATATATATTTTTTAAAATTTGTTCCAACATTCCTTATTTTTTCCCAAACCACTTCTAGCCATGGGGCAGCTAGTGTGTATAGGGCTACAAATTGCACTTTATTATTGTCTCATTAAAAATACAGAGTAAAATCCAGTTGTTAGTCCCAAGCAGAGCAGATTCCACAGTCAGGTACATAAACCATGGTGTGGACGCGGACTTCTACCCAACTTCTTTTGTGAGTTTTGGCATTTTGTGTGTACAGGATGTGGTCTATGGGAGCTCAGAATGAATCATCTGAGTTGCCATTATTTCTTACAGGGAAAATTGCTTTGATATAAGAGTGTTTTGGTTTACAAGCATATTTCTGGAATCAATTATACTTGTAAACCAAGGTATTACTGTATTGTTAACATAAGACTGGATATCAGAAATGTTACTTTTTGGACTGTACATTCAAGAATCCCACAGACAATGTAGATGCAGTCATATGACTATGCAGGCTTAGGGGATACTGAGATCTCTAGTCTAACAGGTCTGTATTTGCTGAAAACCTGAAGCTAACCCACCAACAAACAAACAAACCCGCTCAGACACAGCAGAGTTCTATCTAGGTCACTATCTTGGTTCCCACAATGGCCAAGCGTATGTCCCTGCAAAGCCTGAAGGGTGGCTTGAAGCCAATAACCCCCTTTCATTATGCTTTACAGCTAAGAGGATGCAAAAATACAATGAGAAGCAACTAAAAATTGGCTATGGAGAATGTTCGTTGCTCATTGGATCAGTCCTCCACTCACTTAGCTATGCCATCCTCCAGGACACCACATATCATTCTCCCATTGCACAATGTTGTCATCTTCCAATAGTTAGTCCAACACAGGTACATGTTTCTTTGTCTTCCCCTTGATACGAAATGTATAATTAGATGTCTTCTGGCAAGCATGCTTCCAAGGATGCCCTCTTCTAGAAGGAAGCAGGCGCACCCCCTTTCGGTATACTTTTATTTACTCCATAATTAGGATAAGTACATATTTAATGCCTTCTTTCCATTCCAGGCTGAGTGCAAGTTTCAGAAGCATGAATTTTATCAGTCAAGACAGCAAAAGCTTCCACCCATCCCTAGTCTAACATACCATCACCAAGCACTAAACACTAATGGATATAGAGAGACCTACCCCTGGAGAAACACACACCTGGCATCTGCTGCAAGTTTCATTTTTTAACATAATGAAATAACTCCCTGTGGCCCTGCACTCTTCCTCCCCACCCCCTCCAGTAAACAGAGATAACTCAGTCTTCTGCCTTCTCCAGCTCAGGAGGCTCTGAGCTGTTTCTGTGTTTACTGATGGGTCAGTCCTATTTGACAAGGCGCTTGTGTCAAAATCTTTCTAGGACTGTACTGCAGCTCTGCAGTCCACCCTATCCACCAGGTGCCTATAAGGTGAGCAGCTGAGATATGCAATTCAATGACATAGGTCACGTCAGCAAAATCTGCAGGCAGCCTTAATCTTGCTTATGACCCCCCATCTTTCCCTTTGGCTCTATACATCTCTCTGACCACCTGCTTCATGCTTCTTATCAGCTTTGAAATATTGCTGAGATAAAGTTACACCCCCAGGGCTAGTCTATGACCTTCATGCTGCATTTCTTCTGTTCCAAAAAGGTTGCTTATTAAGCTTTTATAACACAGCCTTCCTGTCAACTCTCTGCCCACCTGCATACTGAAAACCCAGTCTTGTGTGCAATCTGCTGTGTGCAGAACATTGGGGGCCGTGGCACTGGCCAATGGTAGCAGAAGGGAGTTGTGATCCATAATGGCAGGCCAGTAGCCCATCACCTAACATTTCAGGGCTCTGAAAGTGTCCAAGACAACTCTACTATCACTCATCAACTGAAATGTTCATCACATATTATGCAGCTATGGAGGAAGCAGCAACAGGAAATGAGGTTTATGAACGACAACTCCCTGAATCCCTCACCCACCGTGGCCACTGGCCATGATGAATAAGGGAATTCTGGGAGCTGTCATTTAGAAGTGGAATTTCTTCAGCATCTGGAAGGAAGGCACCAATCATAACAGGAGACAACGAGGCAGCTAGGGCACACATACACCCAAACTTTAGTGCTGACCCATGACTTGTCAGCCTGGCGATTTATCTCTATAAAGTCTCTTTCCCAAAAGGGAGAGAGGATTGGCTGAGGTTCTGTATATAACGGCAACATTTGTAAAAGCATTAGGTGGTAGAGATGGGCACGACTTAGCGGTATTTTTGTTTTCGTTTTTGTTTTTCGTTTCCGTTACGTAACGAAACGAAAAACGAAAAATTGCTCAGAACTGGAACGGAAACGGAAACGAAACGACTAATTTCGAGCCAATTTTCGTTTTTCGTTACTGGAAAAACACATAATGGAGCTAAATGGGAAGAAACAAAAAATTTTCGTTTTCGTTTTCGTTTTTTCGTTTTCGTTACGTAACGAAACGAAAACGAAAAATTTTGAAATTAGCTCACGAAAACGGAAACGAGCCGAAACGGACCCCTAGCCGAAAACGAAAACGAAAATGAAAACGAACAATTTTTCTGAGTCGTGCCCATCTCTATTAGGTGGTAGTAATAGACAGATCTCTGTCAGTGAGGGATGCCTTTAAAATGGCAGTAACAAACTGTGCAGAACCCTGTGGAGAACCTGGACATGTCCTTCCTCTTCTCTTGAGAAGTAGGGCAGTTTATTGGGGCGGGGGGGGGATTGGGAATTATGAAACAAATGAATCCTTTTTTAATTTTGGAACAGTGTTCCCATGTTGCATTAACCTTTCAAAGTAAGATCTCTGCTTAGACATGGTATTAGAAAAGTCTGTGTGTGTCACACACATATATGTCAAATGAGGTCAGATTGTTCTTTGGTGACAATTGCTGATTGCCTTGTTTTCTAATTTGCTATCCTATAAACATTCGTTCATAGAAGATAGTATTTTCTTGTGACAAATACATCATTTCACATAACTGTTTGTTTTGATTATTCTGGTTTTGTATTAATAATCGCCAAACTCAAATTACTTGCAACAAATCTGTTTGCAATCCAAATTACACATTGTCAGGTAGAACTATACATTGTAAGAGGATGTACATAGCAGGTGTGTGGATAGGATGGTCATTTTCCTACTTAAAGATGATAATCTTCTTTTCAAAAACTTCCTCTGTGTAAAGGGTTCCCTGCTGGATGAAGAGCAAAGGAGGAGGAAGAGGAGGAGGAGGAGGAGGAAGTAGTAGTGGTGATGATACTGCAGTTTTAATAGGATAATTGGATTTATTATTCAGTCAAAGAAATAACATACAGAAGGCCAGGCAATGATTAATATGAAGACAAAGGAAAATTACTGTCCCCAAGAGATGGCATGTGGCACTAATTACTGATCTGTTGTATTATCATATGCCGATACAAAACCATATTGTTTATCTAAGGTTATGGTCCTTAAAATTGAGACATGGGTTAAAACAGACTGCAAGAGGAGTCTCATATCTAGCATATTTTTGCATCTCTGTGATCAGTGTATAGTTTGCCATTATACCTGTCAATTTTTTTAAAAAACTCACTCTTTTTTCTTTATTCACAAGTCACTGAGTTCATTAGGGCTAAATCCAGATTGATGGTCTCACTTAGTGTACTACCACTGATTGAATGGGTACTATTACAATACATTCATTCAATGGGTCTACCTTAGTTGGAAAGTAGCAAGTTGTTCTAGATCTAAATATTTAGGGGTCCCCCCCCAACAATAATGCTATAGGTCTTTGACAGAAAAAAAACTCAATGAGACGAGGGCTATCATACCTGTGTAGATATAAAAGTAAGAGGTGTTTTGATCCTAACTGAAAGATGAACCTCTTGTGTGGATTTAACTGCCTCTGTGCCAGCTGGTTGTGCTGCTTAATCTCAGTGCCAGCTGATCCCTTGTGCTGGTTGCTCTCAGATCAAGCAGCATCTGCGCTCCCACCCACCCACCCCAAGCTTTTGAGAGGTTGCTGAAGATGTGGCTCTTCATTGAGGCCTTTGACAACAATCCAGTATGACTTGGTTGCCTGCCCTAGGATGGGTCATATTGCAGTATCTTCTTTGTTCTCTGATGTTTTCAACTGATATAATTTGTTGCTATTTTATCCTTCTTATTTCGCTTATTAGCTGCCTAGATGCCCTAAGCACATCTGATCTCGCCTGATTTTGGAGATTTCGGAATCTAAGCAGGGTTGGCCATGGTTAGTACTTGGATGGGCGACCACCAGGGAATACCAGGTGCTGTTGGCACCCGGAGTAGGAACTGGCAAACCACTCCAGTATTCCTGCCAAGAAAACTCCATGGACATGGGGTCACGAAGAGTTGGCCATGACTGTAACAACACAACACACACACATTTTACTTATAGCTATTTTTGTTCAATTGAATTTGTTAGTGAGTCATCCAGATAGTGTTTTGCCCTCATGGGGCAATATAGAAATTTATTTATTTATTTATTTATTTATTTATTTATTTATTTATTTATATCCCACCAGATTTTCCCAAAAGGGAACTCAAGATGGTTAACAGGTATAAAAATCCAAAATGCAAGCACAAAGAAATAGTATTCAGTTCCATAAAAATGCACCTAAAAATAATAAGCAAACCTACAGTGGAACCCAAAATTAAAAAAGAAAAACTAAACAACAATGAAGTAATATTACTAATAAAAATACTAAAACAAGATGGTGAGAGAAAAGCAGGTGGACATGAAAACTCAAATCCTTACTCAAAAAGAATCATAAATAAAATAAATAAACATATGCCAGTGCAAGAATCTGCTGTCAGAGCTGTTAAATAATAGGCTGAAATTCACAAATCTTTAATACGGCCATAGACCAACATCCAAATACTATATGCAACAGCAAGTTACAACATACCACACTTCTATAAACATTAGGTACAAAGTTAAAAAAGCCTAACAGAAATAGTAAACATCTCTCACTCACATCTTAATTTAAAGGGGAGCAAGAAGGAAAGAGAGAAGAAACAGGAGGAAAGATCCCTCTGATAACTAAGGGTCTATCCTTATTTTGTTAAAACCTTCCACTCCTGGATTGCTATAGCAGCAGCTAACAATTTTGCCACATTATGCAAAGTGTCTGAATTTTGTTAGGATGAAATCCTGTTCCACCGCTACCTAAAGGGTGAAACCTTTGAAGGCAAATTGCCCCAGTTTTGAACGTTCTTTCGTCGTCTGTTGCATACTGCGTCACATGGCATGGCATGCACCACATAACGTCTACAAAGATTTCTTAACTTGAGGCAATTCGCCTCCAGATGGTGATGCCTTCTGGGTAGCAGCACATTAAATTTCAGCCATTATGTAATTTTGTTATTGTTTAGCTTTTGTTCCTCTGCAAGAAATATATTACAAAGAAATGGCTATTTGTAACATGTTTCTTCCAAGTGCTGGTAAAATATAAGATTGACACAAGTAACCATATAAAACGTTCATGACACTTCCCTTTGCATTGCTACTGTCTGTGAAGTAGTCCTCATTGTGATACCAGCCAAGAGAGATCTTTGTGACCAGCCTCATGCTGTGAATAAGTTGAGGAGCCATATAGCCATTACAAAAACCAAAATACAAAAGTAGAAGAGGTGATACCTGTAAATAAGTAGCATAAATACCCATGATTAGAAGGTCTTTCTTTGAAATGACCAGATGGTTGATGGTCCCACAACCCTTATATGTGGGTGTGCTGACATCTAGTGTCCATATCAATAAATAATGGGTCAGTCATGTCAAAGAGACATGAGACCAAAGAGTCACAGTAATAACAAATGGATATGAAATAACAAAAGACGTGCACTTGTGAGTTAGAAAGATGACTCGATAGCCTTATAAGCCCATTTCAACTCCAATATATTATGTTTCTATGATTCTGTAGTTGTGTACATTCTATTGACTCCAATCAATGTCTTTTCTAACAGCAACTTATATTAGCATTAGCAATTAAAGTAGCCTGGGGAATGTAATTGTGACAACACGCTGTCCTTTCCTGTGCAGGCTCATTTCAATGCATGGATCTTAGGCCGTGGTCATACCTGTGTTTTCTCCGTAGTTTCCCTTCGGCTAACTGCGCATAAAAAGATCGCGTCTTAACCACGAAGAGAAGTACATTCCGGTCCCGGCTTACCATGCCCCTTGGACAGCAGTTTCAGTGAAGTTTCAATAACCACCGCCAGGGGCTGGATTTAGAAACTTTGTTCAAAAATGCTTACTTATTTGCTTCTGTAACCACGACAGGACACAGAAAATATGCAGTAAAATCAGTTGTTCCCCTTTTTCGGCAGCTTCCCATGGAAAATGCGAAGTAAATAGGTAGAGATGGAACCAGAATAGGAAAATACGATGCAGAAGAGAGGACACTAACTGCACATTAAAAACCAAAAACTTGGGGGTGACCTCCCCCCCCAAAAAAAACCGCATGAAATTTATATACGCAGAGAACACTGGTGTGACCGTGGCCTTAATAGAGGAGTCAACCCGCTAAATCCCCATTGATTCAATGAGCCTACTCTAGTCCAATTTACTGCATGAAGGAGCTGGAGGAAGACCAACGCCGGGACAAGGCCAGTCTAGACCAAAAGAATCTCCAACATTTCTAGGCTGGGGGAGGTTTGGATTCAGCACGGTCTCTGTGGGAATGAATAAACTGAAACCCATCAATTTCTTCCAAATCATCATCAAACAATAAGCCACCAGATTCTTTCCGTGGCGCCTCCTGGAGCAGTGGTTAAATGCCTGTACTGCAGGTGAAACTGTGCTCACGACCTGGGGTTCAATCCCAGGTAGCAGGCTCAAGGTTCACTCAGCCTTCCATCCTTCCGAGGTCGGTAAAATGAGTACCCAGCTTGCTGGGGGGGGGGCAATGTGTAGCCTGCACACTGTAATTAAAAAATTGTAAACCACCCAGAGACTACTTAAAGTGGTATGGGGTGGTATATAAGCAGAACACTTTGCTTTTTCTTTTCTTTTCTTTTCTTTTCTTTTTCTTTCTTTCTTTCTTTCTTTCTTTCTTTCTTTCTTTCTTTCTTTCTTTCTTTCTTATACATTCCTGGTAGTATATAGTACATGTAAAAAACAAACAAAATAACATAATGACATAATCTACCATAAATGAAACCAAATGACAGCAGACTAATATATAAGCCGGGCAGTAAGCCCAGACGGCAAGGTGAGATGGAGCAGCATCTTCCCTTCCCCCATTGCCTTCTTTTGAAACTCAAGGTTCCTCTATATCTAGGGTCAAAAAATACACATAAATATGCCAAACACCCAGCAGAGAACTGGGAACAAAATTTAAATCTATCAACTAGGGCAGTGGTAGTGAACCTTCGGCACTCCAGATGTTTTGGACCACAACTCCCAGAATTCTGAGCCTAGATTGCCAGTGACAAAGGACTGTGGGAGTTGTGGTCCAGAACATCTGGTGTGCCAAAGGTTCGGCACCACTGAACAAGGGGAATCCAATTAAAGCCAAACGCTGTGGCTAGCATTTTCAGCATTCTTCTTTAGTGCTTTAATAAAAGTATCACCTGCCCTTGTTTCTGCAACGACTACACAGTTTTTTCGGTTTGTTTCCATATGCCTTGAAAATTCTCTTTGGCTTTCTGTAAGTCAGAGGTAGTCTGACAGCCGTAACAGCAGCAGCAGATCTCATTGCTGGCAGTGTTGTGAGAAGGCAGGGGAGAACGTGTGAGATTAAAATAAGGCCCACATTTCCTCTACACTACAGCTTGTTCTTCCATTCTCCGGCTTCACATGATCACATCAATTGGGGAGGTGCAAATGTAAAATCAGGAAGTGCGCCATTGCGATGTCACAAGACATAGACCCTTCCTCCTGACTGTGTCTTGTGGTTCCACAACGGCATACTTGTGATCTTACATTTTGGGCCCCCAAATTGAGGGAGTGGGATGTTGCTGACTTAGTGCCTCTTTGTCCAGGAAAGACTTATGCAATTCTTCATGAGAAAGAAGTCGACTTGCAGCTATAGCATTGCTACCTCTGTTTGTTTCCATGGCCCCCATTCTCAAGGAGACAAGGCATCATTCATCTGAGACAAGACCAGGTGGCAACCTGCTGGCTGCATATAAATTGGTTCTCAAATAAATCTCTGGTGGGATATATTACACTGGAAAAGTATGGAAGACAAGGACCTTTCTGCCATGTTAGCAACAACCTTATACAATGTCATAGGTTCTGCACATGTCTCACTTCCTAATTGCCTTAGGCTATTTTTAACTGAATGTAAGCCCATTTTTATCATAACATGATTTCTACTCTTGTATTAGTAGGGGCGTTATGTGTTGTGTGGATTAAATGGATTTTCCTTTTGACCATTCCAGCCTCTGACTCTGTGGGCTGTCTTGGGGATGGGGAAGCTTTGCCTTGAAGGGTAATGTGGACTGGACATATTTTAATAAACAGATGCAAGTCCTTCTTTGACTTCTGGCCTACACACTCAAGTTCTTTCTTTGAGGTGCACATTCTTCCTGACACAAGACCCCTAACATAAGGTGTGAGGAATGAAATAACCTCTAACCAAAACATCAATGTGACTCGTTAGAGGAGATTTATTCAGATGATTTTTATTTGGCTGCTGCCATAGAAGGAAGCTTCCCACAAAATGTTATATTTCATTGTTTACCTCAGTACTGAGGGCTGAGGTACTGGTTTCACGCAAAGCACAAAGCCATAATTTTCTGCTATGGAGCTCACTTCGGGCAGCCATTACTCTTTCAAAAATGCAGATGGTCATTTCATTATGATTATTCCGAGTGAATATGTGTCTGTTGCTCAGGTAAGCAAAAAAAAACTGCTTCTAACAGCACTATCAATAGGCAGTGTTAACTAATTTTGGTTAGCCATCTTCAGCACAACCCTCAGTACACTGCTGCTTCACAAGGAGGTTAAGAACATGCCTCGTTAGGAAAGATTTACAGGATGTACATTCTGTCACCCAAACAATCATAATTTTCTTATGGTGAATAGCAAACAGAACATGTTAGTTTGCAAAATTCCTCTGATGCCAGACTATTTTTCTTGTGTTTGTCTGACACATTGAAGCTAAGAGATTCATTAATTGGTGTATTCCATGTTCACTTCCCACCTTAGGAATAAATAAATGAATAAAATCAGCAGTTATTTCCCATAGAATCTCTCCACAAAGCATCACAGATATGGGCACACCCATACGATTTACTGAATAAATTGAGCTTCATTGTTATGCAGTTCACTGGCCCTAAAACTAAATTAGCTAATAGAGCTTCAGGAGAAAGTAAGCTTTAATAAAATTGTCTCTTTCCTACTATTAACATATCTTTCCTCCAGGGAAGGGATTTCCTTAGACATACATGCCTCAGCAACCATATATGGAAAGTAAGACCTTATTTACCTTTTGATGACTGGTCACAAAAAAGCCCTTAGGAAATACAAGATCATTTGATAGATTTGGATGATGAAGCATTTACCGAGACAAACAATGCATTTACTGAGACAATTAAATATATTTCAGCATGTTAAACCATATGTTCATGAAAATTTGACATAAAGAAAAGAACATAGGTAACAAAAATAAACTATAAAGGAGAAAAAAGAGAAAACTAAAAAATTAACAGTAAATATAATAATGCTAGTATTTACAATTTACAACCACAATTGTAAATTTGCAACATGAACATTGTTTCACCCATCACAATATACATCAAAACTAAACAAGAGGAATGTCCAAATAAAAGTCCTCATGGAATTGTCTTCTGCTAGATACAGTACTGTATATCACAGAGGTGAGTACACCCCTTCACATTTCATAAATGTTTTAAAATATCTTTCCATGTGACAACACTGAAGAAATGACACTTGGCTACAATGTAAAGCGATGAGTATACATCTTGAATGACAGTGTAAATGTGTTGTCTGCTCAGAATAATGCAGCGCACAGTCACTAACGTCTAACCCGCTGGCAACAAAAGTGAGTGCACCCCAAGTGACAATGTCCGAATTGGGCACAAGGTGTCAATATTTTGTGTGGCCACTAGATATGGGCATGAACCGGAAAAAAATGTGATTCCTTTTGGTTTGGTTCATTTTAGGATTCAGTTCGTTTCACTTCATTTTAAATGAATTTTTTTGAAAAAATTCATTTTGCTTATTCATTGATTTGTTATTCATTTTGTGTGTAGTGTGTGTGTGGTGCTTGTGCAGCTTTGGCTTTGGGAAAGAGGGGCTTAATCTTTCCCCCAGCCACTGTGGGGTGGGGGAAAGAGCTCCCCCAGCCAGCGCCTCTCATCTTTAAAGGGATATTCCCTGCTGGGCTGTCAGTCGCTGCACTGCTTTAAACCCAGCCCAGTCGGTACCAGAGGGACCCCATGGTACCGACTGTACCAGGTTTAAAGGGGTCCAGCAATTGACAGCTCAGCAGGAGCCCTCAGAAAATGGGTCAGGAGGGCAGCAGGATTGCTGCAACTTCCTTCCCAACCCATTTTCTAAAGGCTCCTGCTGAGCTATCAGTCGCTGGACCACTTTTAACCAGGCCCAGTCGGTACCAGGGGGAGCCCCTGGTACTGACTGGGCCAGGTTTAAAGGCGTCCAGCCATTGACAGCTAGGCAGGAGCCCTCAGAAAATGGTGGAGGAAAGGGTGGGCTTTTAAAATACTTTCCCCACCAAAGCCAGTCCTACAGCTGATCAGCGGCGCTGGCTTCTGGCAGGAAAAAGCCCGCAGTTTCCCCACACCAATTGCAAGGGAAACCTTTCCCAATCCCATAGGAATGCATTGCTTCAACAAAACAAAACAAACAAAGTGGAAACGTCTGTTTCATTTCATTTCGTTTTTCTTTGATGGGTCAGTTCACTATTCATTTTGTTAGGTAATGAAATGAATAATGAATAACGAAATGAATTAAAAATTTGTTTTGTGCCCATCTCTAGTGGCCACCAAAGGAGACAGTCCAAGGGAGCTACCAATCAAATTTGGTGCCTCTTGGACCAAGGGGAGCCATTTTAGATTGTAACAAAACAGTTTGTTTTCAAACAAAAAATGGCTGTTTCGTTACTATCTGAAACGAAACACTGCTTGTCGTTTTGTTAGCTTACAAAACAATTTGTAAGCTAACAAAACTACAAAACAGCATTTCATTTTTCATAAGGTGACCATCTCCACTCACAGTACATGTTGGCATTCATGGTTCCCTCAATGAGCTCCAGCTCTCCAGTGGCAGCAGCACTCATACAACACTTCCACCACCATGCTTGATTGTAAGCACAACACACTTGTCTTTGCACTCGTCACCTGGTTGCTGCCATACACGCTTGAGACCATCTGAACCAAATAAGTTTATCTTGGTCTCATCAGACCACAGGACATGATTGCAGAAATCCATGTCCTTAGTCTGCTTGTCTGCAGCAAACCATATGCAGGCTTTCTTGTGCATCATTATTAGAGAGGTTTCCTTCTGAGATGGCAGCCCTGTAGACCAGTTTGATGCATTGTATGGCATCTGGTCTGAGCACTGACAGGCTGACCCCATCACTCCTTCAACCTCTGCAGCAATGCTGGCAGCACTTATAGGTCTATTTCCCAAATCCAATCTCTGGATATGGCTCTGAGTACCGGCATTCAACTTCTCTGGTTGACCATGGCAAGGCTTGTTCTGAGTGGAACCTGTCTTGTTCAACCACTGTATGGTCTTGCCCACTGTGCTGCAATTCAGTTTTAGGGTCTTGGCAATCTGCTTATAGCATCTGGAGTGCCAAAGGTTTGTCACCACTGGCCTAGGCCATTGGTGGCAAACCTTTAGCACTCCAGGTGTTTTGGCCTACAGCTCCCACAGTTCTTTGTCATTGGCAATCTAGGCTCAGAATTCTGGTAGTTGTGATCCAAAACATCTGGAGTGCTGAAGGTTTGCCACCACTGGCCTAGGCCATCTTTATGTAGAGCATCCATTCATTTTTTTCAGATCCTCAAATAGTTCATTACCATGAGGTGCCATGTGGAACTTCAAGTAGCTAGTATGAGAGAGTGAGAGTGATAACACCAAATGTGAGAATAAGAGTGATAACACCTGGTCCCCCTTTAAACCTGAGACCTTGTGACACTAACAGGTCTCATGACACCAGGGAGGGAAAATGGCTGCTTGGGGCCAATTTGGGCATTGTCACTTAGAGGTGTACTCACTTTTGTTGCCAGCAGTTTAGATATTAATGGCTGTGTGTTGTGTTATTTTGAGGGGACAGCACATTTGCACTGTTATACAAGCTGTATACTCACTGCTTTACATTGTAGCCAGGTGTCATTTCTTCAGTGCTGTCACATGAAAAGATACTAAATGATTTACAAAATGTGAGGAGGTGTTCTCACTTCTGTGATACATGTATACTGCATATGTTCAAATGCAGCTATCCCTAGAAGATCTTCCTTTTATTACGTACAGGATTTTTTGTCCTTCTAAGCTCAGTGTGTGAGCCCCTTAAGACTTGTAAAGTCTAGATTTGTTGTCTATATATTGAACTAGAGATGGGCATGACTCAAAAACATGGTGTTTCGTTTGTCGTTTGGTCGTTTAGGGGGCTGTTTCGGTTCATTTCCGTTTTCATGAGTTTTTTGCAAAAAAATCGTTTCCGTTTCGTTATGTAATGAAACAAAAAAACGAAAATGAAAACGAAAAATTGCTGTTTCGTTACCATTTAGCACAATTCACTGTATTTGCCGTAACGAAAACGAAGCGGTCGACAAAAATTTTCGTGTTTCAAGTCGTTTCATTTCATTTTGGAGTCAAAATTCGTTTTTCGTTTTGTTACGTAACAAAACGAAAAATGAAAACGAAAACGAAAAATCACTCATTTTGTGCCCATTTCTATATTGAACTCATAGGACAGGGATATACAGTAGTTTAAAAGAACATGAATGTATCTACAAATGTTAGAGATTTCTCTCAATACAGGGTTCAACTTCAAACTAAAATAAATAATTGGACAAGTCTTCATTATGTCTGAAGAATGAAGTCCCATGATTACATCTCTAACAGTTATCAAAGTTTGACAACCCCTCCCTACACCATTGTTGTGAAGTTCAGTATCCTCTAAGTATTATTATTTTGTTATTGGATCAATCTCAATTTCAAGTCTAAGGAGATGTTCTGTATAGATTTTAATGTCATTTTGAATTCTTCAGGTTGTATATTACCTTTTAATTCTCCATTCCATCTCTTTCTCAGCTCTGGAACATCTGTATCACAAAGATCCATTAAGCATTCATATGCCACAGTTACAGGCTTAGGTTTCTATAAAAATCCAGTAATCTCTCTAACAGCCTAGGTGGTTCTGAAAGCACTTGTCACAGATGGACCAAAATAGACACCAACAAAGGATGAAGCTGGAGATACAGTATTGCCATTCTCCACTCACAGGCAGGTGATATACAATTGCGAAAATAGGTTACAGGCGATACCTTTATAGGCCACTATTAAAAATAAAAATGGAACATTGCAAGCTTTCGAGTGTAAATCACCCTTCTTCAAAGCAGGTCCCAGAAGTTCAGACATGGTAAAAGATGTGCCTTACCAGGAGGTTATTTTTAAAAGTCCTTGGTTAGATGGTGTTCTTAAAGTCCATGGCTAGATGATGTTGCAGCCAGGGCAGGAGTCTTATTAGAGGCAAGATGGGCAGTTGTAAAAAGCTGCTTCTTAACTCACACCCCCATTCTTCAAACAAAGGAACATGGGTCATATATCACCCTCACTCCTTTACCCAGCTCCAGCAGGTAATATTTAACCCACAAAGTGGAAAACGTTAGAAATTCATCATCCAAGCCTATCAACTAATCTGAAGTGTATACACTTTTCACCCACTCCCACAACAAGGGCTTTATCTCTGTCTTCAAACCTGGATTCATCCATAAAGTCATTGTTGTGTTTGCATATGAATCAACTTGTACCTGACAAGCCACTAAACACAATCTCTCTAGTTTTGTTACTGTACGTTGATCACAAAACAACCCATCCATAGAGAAGTGCTAGATAGGCTGTCCATAAAATTACCCAACCTGGGATATTTGTGGAGACAGTGATTGGCAACCATCTACAAGTGCTAAAAGAATACCTTGTGGGACAAAGATGTATCTGAGTAATTAAAACCACTTTCATGTGTTTCTAACTGTTTTCTCTTAAGTGAGTAGTGAGGTAGAGGGTCATAACAAATAAACCTCCTAAATATTCCACTGTTATAATCCAAAGAATTTTGGTTGTGGTTAGGCAGTCAAGAGCCATTTGTTTAACAAAAGCCCTGATCTGTGGGAACCTTTCTTCAAAGGGCATGTTTCCTGGAGGAGTTCCAGTGAAGACACACCATCCTGACTTCGCCACGTTGCATTCCTGATGGAGAGTGACTTAAACCTTCTTCACTTTTGCTTTGAGGCAGGACTAAAAGGCTAAAGGGCACTTTTTCCCCTATTGGAAACAATGTTTTCATAAAATGCTCCAATCTCTGCTTATTTGAACAGTAGATGCAATGAACAAGGCTATGGGAGGAGCTGAGCAGTTCTTGTCCTTTCATCTGCACAGAGCTCTCCCCAGCTGGCTGCTGGAAAAGCACCTTGTCTCTGTCTTTTTCTTTCTGTAACAAAGATCAGTTTGCTTGGAACTTTCCCAGCAAACTCCCACACTGTTTGTTTGTTTTTTTAATATGGGTCAACACAGCCCCTTGCATTTTGGACTGTGGTTCAGGATATGGCTATGAAGATTTTCTAGATCTTGCCAATGCTCTTCTTTTGGACTACAGCTGACACGTTTTCCTAAGATCTTCACCTTGGATGTTGCGGTGTGAAAGCTATGCTACTCCAATGTTAGCATCATGTTATTAGATTTTTTTAGTATGTATATTTTTGTTTTTATACTTGTTAAATAAATTTATCTAAAAACAAAGAAGCATCCAAACTTATCCTTTTAAACTATTTTAAAACTATTTTTAACTTTCACTGTGCCCCAGAAAAAAAACCCAGCTGAATTCCAAATCCCTCCAACATCAAAAGCAGGGATTACTAGTTGAAAGAGATAATCTGATGATATTCCCAGGTGCAATTAATTTGAAGATTTATTTAAATAACCACAAATGAATAGGGAATATGTTACACAGGTTTGATTTTTTGGTTATATTCCTCTAGCTATGCAGCAAAAGGGATTCACAGAGCACAATAGCTTCAAGGTGCCATTGGCTCTCCTGATGTTTGGACTACAATCTAATTAATTTAGTATCTATATCAAGGGAAGTGATAGTACCACTCTATTCTACTCTGGTCAGACACCACCTGGAGTAATGTGTCCACTTCTGTGTGCCTCAGTCTAAAAAGGATGTTGACAACCTCGAGTGGGTACAGAGGAGGGCGACCATGATGGTTGAAGGTCTGGAAGAAATGTCTTATGAGGAATGGCTTAGAGAGCTGGGAATGTTTAGCCTTTCAAAAAGAAGGCTGAGGGGAGATATGACAGCTATGTTTAAATATTTGAAAGGGTGTCATATTGAAGAGGGAACAGATTTATTTTCCATGGCTTCAGAGACTAGGACTCGGGGGGAATGGTTTCAAACTACAGGAAAAGAGATTCCATTAGAATGTTAGGAAGAACTTCATGATGGTTAGAGCTTTTCGGCAGTGGAATATGCTGCCATGGAGTGTGGTGGAGTCTCCTTCTTTGGAGGTTTTTAAGCAGAGGCTGGATGGCCATCTGTCGGAAATACTGTGATGGGGTTCCTGCATGGCAGGCGGTTGGACTGGATGGCCCTTGAGGTCTCTTCCAACTCTATGATTCTATGATTCTATGATTCCATAATCCCTTACTACTGGCCAATTTTGCTGGAATTTGTGGAAGCTGAAGTCAAACATATCTAGAGGGCTTCATGTTCCCCTACTCCAAAGCAATATAAATACTTACAGAAAAAGCAAGCAAACCTAGACCTCTCCATTTAACATTGTCATTCTTGCAAGAAACCAATATTTCACAGGTGTGCAGATAAATACTATTTGTAGCAACATAGAATCAATGAAGTTGGAAGGGACCTATAAAATCATCAAGTTCATCACCCCTGTTCAATCCAGGAATAAAAATCAAAGGGTATCTGCCAGGTGGTTGTGTAAATTTCTCTTGGATGTGTCCAGTGTTGGAGCACTCACCACCTCTTGAGGTAATCGACTGCATTGTTGTACTGCTGTAACCGTTAGGAAGTGTTTCCTGATATTAAACCAAAATCTGGTTTCCTGTAACTCAGGGATGATTGAGAACAGATCCTGCCCCTCTTCTGTATGACAGCCTTTCAAGATTTTTGAAAAGTGCTATCATATGTCCTGTCAGTCTTCTTTCTCAAGATTGTACAATGCCCATTTATTTCAGTCTTTCCTCATAGTGCTTGGTTTCCATTTCCCTGATCAACCTTATTGCCCTTCTCTGAACTTGTTCCAACTTGTCAGGATCCTTCTTGAAGTGAGGTCTCCAGAACTAGAGGGGAACTAGTACCTCGTGGAATTTGGAGATGATAAGTCTATTAATGCCACCTAAAATAACATTGGCCTTTTTGTGTAGCCACATTGAACTGTTGACTCATATTCAGCTTGTGATGTACTGTAGTAGTCTGATCCATGGGAGGAAGTCCAGAGTCCGCATTCCGAGAGAGTGAAAGCACTCCTAATGGGGCACTCTGCTGAATCCACATGTTTGCAGACCCTGCTATCTCCCCAAAGCAGCTTGGATAAATTCCATTCACCGGGATTCAGCCTAGGAACGCCCACCTGATGGGATTCCTCCTGCCTAAATCCACATGCTCCAGACTCCAGACCTTGGAATCCAACCCAGCCGGGGTTACCTATTATTTGCCTTTAATTAACTCAGCTTGTTTATTCCTAACTTGGCGCTGCCTGCTCATCTCCACTTATTTACTCCTGGTTACTGGGCTAATTCTGCTTACTTTTCATCCTCAGCTATTGTCTCCTTGTCTCCTTCTTATTAACTCACCTTTCTCATTAACTCACCCCCCATCTGCAAACAGCAAGGACATGGGTTATGGCAGTGATGGTGAACCTTTTAGAGACTGAGTGCCCAAACTGCAATTGAAAACCCACTAATTTTTTTGCAAAGTGCCAATACAGTAATTTAACCAGTATACAGGTGGCTATGAAGGGGTGATGTCGGGTGCCCACAGAAAGGGCTCCGAGTGCTACCTTTGGCACCCGTGCCATAGGTTCACCATCACTGGGTTATGA
The DNA here is from genome assembly GCA_023846285.1 of Phrynocephalus versicolor. Classification (NCBI taxonomy): domain Eukaryota; kingdom Metazoa; phylum Chordata; class Lepidosauria; order Squamata; family Agamidae; genus Phrynocephalus; species Phrynocephalus versicolor. The sequence goes on along the minus strand of JAHTLZ010003542.1, from coordinate 43,850,811 downwards.
CAATCAATAACTGGGCAAGGCATGCTCTGTTCATGAGGGAGTCATGAGGCAATCCTAGCCAACCAGCATATGTAACGTATGTAACGTTTCTCTTGTAACCAATCACTGGTTCTGTGCATACTGTGGAATGTAAATGATATGTAATAAAACATCCCAAATGGCAACATCTTCGCTCCGCTGGTCGGACAACTGGACTCGAGTCTACGTTCTTTCATCTGGATCCCCCACAATGTACTATGATTCCAAGATCCTTCTCATTTGCAGTATTGCTGAGTCAGATATCCCCCGTCTCGTATCTGTGTCTTTGGTTTCCTTTTCCTAAGTCCAGAACTTAATTTTATCCATTTCTGTTTTCCAGCATATGAGCTGTTCCACCCAAATCTGTGTCATCTGCAGATTTGATTAGCATCCCTAAACCACTGATCAAAGTCATTAATAAAAAGTTGAAGAGCACTGGGTCCAGGACTGAGCCCTGGGGTACCCCACAATTGTCTTGGTTAATTCATATTGTGCCACAAAAGTCATACTTCTACATTATGTGTGCTAATTTCTGGAAAAAATACTTCTGCTTGTAGTATGATTTATTAATATCTGTCAAAACCTTACACTGGATAATGACTGTAATGAAGACTCCCTCAAAAAAGGAACAGAAGTGGCAATGTCTTTTCTGCCCCACATTTGGCAGAGGCACATTTGGTACATTTATTCCCATCTTGAGGTAAAACTGGGTGATACCTCTAGTGGATTAACCAATGGGACTTTGTATCACATTTAAAAATTCTACAAACATTGTAATGTTGCCTCTGCCAAACACATTTTGATGTCTGTCAGTAGAGAGCGGGCGGAGGCCCATGGCGGAAAGTGAGGGCTGCCCCCCTGAGCACACAAACATCATTAAAAAAAAACAGAACCAAGACATACATTTTGAATAGCCATTGTGCAACTCACATTTTCAGTTGTCCATGTTGCATAAATGCATGGATATAGGTGCTTTGAGTTGCAATATAAAGGACTTTTGAGGCAAGACCATTCTGTGCCTGTATTAATTTTCCATCTGCCATTGAAGACAGCATAACTATGTGTCTAACCATTCAATCTACAGTAGGACCCCCATATTCACTGATTCATTAACCACTGATTCAGTTATCCCTGGCTGTCAGAAGAAAAAAATGAAATAAATAATCCAGCAGCCACAAAGCAAGATACTGTCACAAACAGTAATGTTTCATTAGGTGGACCTCTCATGATGACTTTGAGAACTGGATGGGTCTCCCCAGGTGCAGTGGCCCCATGGCGCAGTGGTTAAATGCCTGTACTGCAGGTAAAACTGTGCTCACGGCCTGGGGTTGAATCCCAGGTAACGGACTCATGGTTGACTCAGCCTTCCATCCTTCCTAGGTTGGTAAAATGAGTACCCAGCTTTCGGGGGGGGGCAATGTGTAGCCTGCATACTGTAATTAAAATCTGTATATCTGTAAACTTGAAATGGTATGGGGTGGTATATAAGCAGAACACTTTGCTTTTGCTTTTAGAACTCCATTCCGTTATCAGGCAAAAATAGGCTTTATTTGGCAGGTGACCTCAATCATTCCGATCTGCCTGTTGTGGTAAATCAGTGTAGGAGTGCAGTCTTAAGAACCTGCTGCAGGAAAGATGACACCACCAGGCTAATAACAAAGCACTAGGAAAACTGAAATATTTGTCATTTCAGTTCTTCAATTATGGACAAAAACCTTATCAGAAGAAAACACACGGAAGAGCATGTGACATGTATTTTCCTCTAGTGACATGCCTGTCTCAAATGCAGTTCAGTCTTTTCTGTTTCGTAAGTATCATTAATTACTACAATGACATTTGTGCTTCAAGTAGCTTCGCCTTTGCTTTGTTTTGCCTTCCATTCCAACCTCCTTTTCTTTCAAATCTTTGCTTGCACTGAAGAATTTGTTATGTGTTTGACCAAAGGGTGTGTGCTAACAAATTGCCAGTGCTCTCCTAGAAGAATTACTATTATTTATTTTAAAGATTTATGCCCACACCTTTCAAGCAAATGGTCTTCAAGATGCCAGAGGGAAATGAACTGTTAAAGAAACTCTCCAGCAATCTGGCATTCCTGCTGTTGTGCTAGTTGTGTAGTGAACATTTTTGAGTCCCCATAGCCACACTCCCAAAGAGAATCTGAAACTGCAGGCAGCTGTTTCAATCCACATAAACAAACCAGTTCTAGCAGTTGCTTGCTCTATTGGGAGTAGGCTTTTTATAAAGCTAATGGCCCTTAATTGTCCGTTCAGGAGCAAGCTACCCTAAAATAGACAGGGCAACAAGGTTTGCTCACAGTGAGAGTCTGGAAAAACTTTCCCCCCCTCTCCCTGCAGCTGCTGGCTATCGACTAAACTCAAAGGCGGTTAGCAGAATGTAGGATTTTCTACAATGCAAAGCATGTACTGCTCCAGTGAAATCTAGTGTCTTTCCCAAAACTGCTGTGCTAGAGAGGCAGGCAAGAAAGGATAGGACCAGATTCTATGCCATCGTCACTGAGACAATGGCTTTTGGTACATGGAAAGGAGAAGAGGTGCCATCTTGCCCTTTGCTTCAGGCCAGGAAAAGTATTGGTTCAGTCCTGCTCTGCAGGGAGTCCATGGACCAAGCAGAGTGTTTCCTTCAGCCACCCTATTATTTTATTTTTCTTCCTTCCTTTATCCCCACAGGGGACCCAAGGTGCCTCAATTAGAAGAAGAAATTATAATATTGTTCTGGAAGGTATTCTACTAAAATCAATTAAACAAATAATATTAACAACTGTCATTTGGGTATGGCATTCCCTCTCCCTCATTTAGCCCATGTGCCACCACTGGACATGTCAGAAATGTTCACTTCCAGTGCATATAAGTTGGCCATTAGTACAAATGTTGGCTGGACTGCCCTTCTAATGTTTTAGACCACAATGCCCAACAGTCCTTCATCAATGGCAATATTAGCTGGGGATTCTGAGAGCTGAAGTCCGAAACATCTAAAGCACACAAGTCCAAGATTTGATCCACCAAACCTCCATGGCTCCTATCTATGTATGAAGTGCTGATCAAGGGTCCTCAAACTACAGTCTGTGGGCCAGATCCGGCCCCCCAGGGTCCTGAATCTGCCCTGCTGGCAATTGCAGAACCCCCACCCAAGGGGGTCTTGGGTCTCCCTGTTTTGCGCCTTCCTTCCATTTCCTCAGGCTTGACTTCAGCCCATCAAGTGTGGACGACTGGTGGGTGGGTGGGTGGGTGGTGGGGCATGGGGGAAGGCAGAGGCACAAGGGGAGGGCTCATGGATTCTGGGCACTGTAGTCCCCCAAAGGAACTCCTCCAAGTCCAGCATTCATCTCTGTGTGTCAAGTCTAGGCAGGGAGGGATTCTTGTTGCGCCTCCTGCTCCTGTGCGCTTCGGTGGAGGGGCATGAGGAGGTGAGCCTGCAAGTGGTGAATGAGGGAGGCAGGGAGGGAGGGCATCCTCCAGGCCAGTCAAGAACCACAAAGGCCCCTCGTCTCTAGCCTCCCACTTGCTCTTTTTGTCCCCAATTGGTGACAGGTGGGCCTGAAAGCCAACCAAGCACCACAGCTTGGCTCAGCCAATGAGCAGGCAGCAGGTGGCTTTGGGCAGGCCTTCCTGCCTCCCCTCCCCCCTTTCCAGCCCTCCCTCCCTTGCTTGCAGCATACCAAACTGGGCTGGGTCAGGAGAGGAGGTGGCTTTCCCTCCAGGGCACAGTGAGGGCGTGAGGGCCAGGGCACATGGCCAGATCCCCGCGCAGTGGCACCAACCTCGCTGCCCTTGCCACGGCTGCTTCTCCTCATCATGAGCAAGGCAAACGGGCCCCACTGTTCCCTCACTCCACCCCACCATTTGCCCCCACTCTTCCCCTGTTATCTCACCCCCACCATCCCCACTTGCCCCAACCCTATTTGCGGTTCCCTCCCCTTCCACCACTGCCACTGCTTGCCCCAACCCTACCCCCAGTTCTCTCACCTACCACTGCTGCTGCCCCCGCTGATTACCCCAACCTTTCCGCATTCCCTCACCCCCCTCTACCATCACTGCTTGCCCAAAACCTCCACCCATTCCCACCACCCTGCCGCCACCCGACCCACAATAGTTCTGAGGGACAGTGAAATGGCCCCCGGCTTTAAACGTTTGAGAACACCTGCTCTAAGGCATGCATTGTGTGGCCATGTAAGCCTCTGGCTCCGTTTGTGCAGGACTTTCCCATCCTTGCTCATCCAATTTTGTTCTATTTGTGACAGAACCCAACGGGAAGGAAGCATGTGTATGAAGCAGAACACCACACAGCAGAGATGAAAATTAAAGGGCACATTGGTGGTGGTGCATGGTTGTGACTGAGTCATTACCCAAGTGGACTCATATTCTCCTCTCTTCCTCTCTCTACATTACTGGAAGTAACATGTGATGCAGCCCAAATGACACATGCAGAGAAAGACACAAAACGTAGCTGAAAGAGTCAAGAAGGGGGCCAGCAGCAGTAATGGCAGCAGAGCAGAGACAGGAGGAGAAAAGAAGAGGCCAAATGATGACAACACAAAAAAGAGAACAGAGAGGAGCAAAGTGCCTGGAGGCAATAATGTTAACAATTGGCAACAAATGCCAAGATTGACAAACCAACATTGATGAAGAAAGACGGCAGGGAAGAAGAAGGACAATACAATTATAGTTGTGTGGTAAGAAGTGGCCCTCCTGTCTCTGAGGCCTGGAAAATTAGCGGAAGAGAAGAGGAGAAGTGAAAGAAACTACTACAGGTATTGCTTTTGAGCAAGGCCCAAATTGCTGGCATCCATTGCACATCACCCTTAATGGGAAAACAGGACAGGAACTAAGATTGATGGGGGGAAATGAAGGGGAGATGGTAAACAACACATAGGAACAGCACAAAATAATTATTAAAAATGAAAGGAAGAGGTGAAAGGGCTGGCGGATCAAGGGATGTAATTGAAGCTACACATAGACCCAGGAGATGGGAAGGAGCATGTTAGAACTGCTGCACAGAGCAAGAGTGGAAGAAAATCTTCCAGTACACGGCCAAACAGCCCCCCAAAAAAACTCACAACAACTATCAAGAGTGGAATTAATAGGATGACTTTATGGCTAGAAGGGAAGGAACCGAATTAAAAACTGGCAGTAGAATAAACTCAGCTGCCAACCTTTTGTCACAGTTCTGAGGTCTATTTCTACATACTTAAATTACAACAGCCATATGTCGGTATGACAATATTGGTGTACATGAGCTCAAATTAGCACAAGCAAATTTCACAGAAAAAAATACTTTCTCCCTTTCAGTGGTGAATGTTCCCCTTTTCAGTGATCCCTGTCCTTTGTGTCCTCTTTTCTGGAGATGCTTCAGCAGCCACCATCGCCACCACCCCCGGGCAGTTCAGCTGTATACCAGCCACCCAAGCAGAGTAAATATTGTTCATTCTATGCATTTATATGCATTTATAAATGAATGGCTTGTGGCCCTTGCTGTTCATTCTAACTAGACTTGATCACATCTGGCAAAAGAACCCTAGTTATGCCAATATGGCTGGGGTTCTTTTTGGATGGTTTCATAAATTTCCGAGCACGTGATGCACCGTCAAGATCGACTCATTTTCCTAGCCAGCGGCTTATTGCCGGCTTATTTTCCCAGTGCTGAGTGAGTGGTTTTAAGTTGTTAATGATGTATCAACCCATTCCTTATTATAAAATGTGTGCATGTTCCTAGCAATTATTTTCCCATCTTAGGTCCCTGGGTAGGTGGCCACAATGATTGCCATGCAACTTTCTTGCATGGAATTTTTTTAAATATATATATATTCATGCCTGGTATATTGATAAATTAGTAAGCCAAGGTCTATGGTTTTACAGGGATAATTTCTATGTGGATTGACTTATGTGCCATTCGTCTTGTTTCCTGCTTGACAACTCCACCTTCTGTTTGCCAAGTAGCCCAGCCTTACAAGCAGGGGCTGGGACCATGGTGGGCAATGCAGTACTTCCAAACCAATGTCCCCAAACAGGAATTCCTTTCTGCCATATTAAATGAATGAATGAATAAAGAAGGAAGGAAGGAAGGAAGGAAGGAAGGAAGGGCCACACTGACCCAGGAAAGATCAGATAAAATTAATCAATTGCGTGGTGTAGCCAGCAATAATGTTTCAAACAAGAAGAAGTGAATCAATACTGCTAAAATCAGTGGAAACATTCTCCCCAGTATATATACCACAGGACTGCAAAAATAAATACATCCGTACAAAAGTGGTAAGGAAAGAATTGGTATAACTGGGGTTCTTTTGGCAGGTGTGATTAGGTCCTGAATTGGTCTTTTCATGTTGATCAGGGAGGAGGGATACAAATGGTGAGCTTGCTTAAGGTTCTTCGGACTCCAAATACAGATGACCTGCTACAGCAACAGTGCAAGCAACAGCAACAAAAAAGAAAGATCACAGCACGTGCAAGCTAATCTTCTGCAGTCAGCAAAACAAAGGGTGGGCTGTTGTTATTGCAGGTGCATAAGATGAGTTGTGATAAATGCAAGAAAACAATGCTAACATTGCAACTGCTGTACTATTTTTTCAAAATGTCACACAGGAGTCAACTTTATTTTCACTCTGAAAGTGATTGCTCCCAACATCAGTTCCTGCATAACCATTTGTGTGGGAGCTCGTTAATAAAGGACAAAGGTAAACCAATGTCTTGTTCACTGGAAAAAGACAAGAGTATTATTGAAGCTCAGCCACGCATCCCTTTATGATAAGCTCAGATTGTGAGAGATCTTATGAACTCTGTGTCATATTTTTAAGGATACTGGAATAAATAACAACCCTGGGGTTTCCACCCTGCAGTTATTAGCTTCCCTCAGTCAAAACACTAATGATCTTCCTATATATTATTGTAAGTAATTAGTTTTCCTCCATTCTCATGCAAGAAACTACTGTAGTGCATATCTCAGTGGTTTTAATGCTGAAAACTGGACATTAAATATAGAAAATTGAAACCTCAGTCACCAAATGAAGATGTTTCTGGAAGAGCAGTCTGGACACCCTCCTGCCTCTCAAGAGCCTCTCAAGAACATTGAAGATTGAAGTCATGGCAGAAGCTCACTGAGAAAGTAGTTGGCTGCAGGAAAAGATTCCTTGTGAAAAGTAGCATTTGCAATGAAAAAAGGGACCAGCTGACCACGTCCAGTAACATAGCTCCTCAGCCAGCTAGCTAAATGCTTCCAGCTGAGCCCATTGTTGGGGTCCAGTAGCCAAGCTACGTAAAGCTAGGCTTATGGCCACAATATTGTTGAAGATCATGTCTGTCCTGATTTCTGAAGTTGTCTTCTATCTGTCCTGACCCCTGCTGCTGACTCCCTGGCTATGTATCAACTTTTGGATTTTGGATTATGTCCTGTTGAGTTGACTCTCTCAGTCTGTGTGGCCATTATGGTCCTAGAATGACTTTTGGATTTGTTTTGGATGTCTTCAGCTTTATATCATGCACACCTGGTTTCCTTATTCTCTTCCTAACAGGCCTGCCCAACAGGTAGACCGTGGGCTACTGGTAGCCCGCAAAGGGTTCAAAAGTAGCCCGCCTGTCATCAAATAAAAAAGTGAGGGAATAAATTCTCCACCCCTCCCTCCCCCATCCCAAGGACCACCACTTCCCCAGCAAAGGTCTGCCAGCCCACTGTTTCAGCCGAGCAGGGCAGTTCAAGGGCCATGGCGCATTGAAATCTGTTCCCTCCAGAACAGATTAATTGGTTTTCAATGCATTCCTATGGGAAACCACTGCTATACTTACAAAAGTTTTTAATTATGAGCATGTGATCGGAACAGATAAAATTTGTAAGTAGAGGTTTTAGCATAGTAGCCCTCAGGCATTTTGGGCTGGAAAAAGTAGACCTTGGCCTGTTCAAAGTTGAGCAGCCCTGCTCTATAAGATTCTTTAAAATTAAACACCTCTACCATTTTCTGCACACGTTCTCACCTGCATTTGGTAGAAAGCTCAAGAGCTGGTCATTGAAAGGCCAAGTGGTTGGCAGTGGTTCCAGTGAAGAAAGCATTCTTCTCTATTGCCATTACATATGTGCAAAAATCTTTCATGGAGATGTCTCAAATGGTCAGGGATTTGTTGCACTCTGGCCCACAAGAAGATACTTCAACCTTCTCTACCCCTGCACAACAATTGAGGAAAAGGTTCTAGAGAAAAAGCAACATTTTTAAGAAAGGAGGGAATTAGGATATGGGGGCAGGAACCTCCAATACAAGTGACAAGGAGTGGTAGAGGCATCCTGAAATTAGCAAGGGTGCATTAAAAGTTCAGCACAGAACTGTTAAGAGTATAAAATGCAGTTGTCTGTCAGACAAAGAGCACAGCTTCTGATGTTGTCAGTCATGTACTACTGAAAACTACAAAGTTCCTCTGCGAACTGGTTAGAGCCTGAGAGAATTCACCAGATATGAAAAGCTGAATGAAGAAATGCCAAGAAGGCGGTGAAGCGTACAAGACCTGATGTATGAAAGTTGGGCTCTTAAGCCCAAAAACGTCCAAGAAAGAAATGCAATTTTTCAAAACTCTTCTTATGTGCAAACAAGACAATTGCCTGCACTGAACACGGCCTAATCCCCCAAATATTTCAAACACCAGTCTTCGGTTTTGCCAGGGCAAAAGCATTTTCAAAGCTATATTGCAATTTCTTAAGTTTTATGGGGAGCCATTAAGATGGAATTGAAGCAAAGAAAAGACCCTTTCAGGTTTTTATGATAGGCTTTGCGAATTGTTTTATATTCAAAGGAAATGGCTATCCCTTTCTCCACTATGGACAGTAATGATACCCAGGAAATGGTTATCTCAAATCCATTTCACACCAAAGCTGCCTCTTCTCCCCACTTATTTTATAGTAAGATGGTCTCTGAAGAAAGTCTCCTCATTAAATAGCTTGACATTCTTCACCTATGCCAAAATGTAGAGGTGCGGGACCAACATCACAGTGATGCTCTGTGGAAATTATTTATGAAAGCTTCCATGAGGAAAAAAAAATGTGGATTATACAAATAGGTTGCTTAACCTGGAAACATTTGGAGGTAAAGAACAGAGACTGCTGGGAATGGTTTAGGATTTATGTTTCTACTGTACATTGTACCATTTGAGGCGGAAAAGCAATCCATTACCATCCTTCTTTAGTGAAACAAGAAGGAAAAGCATTGAAACAAAAGAAAACACTGCCATTTTTGGACGTAGAGACCAGACCACAAATCAAGCCATTTATTTATTATGTTATTATTTGATTTATTTGATTTATATACCACAACCACCTAGCAAAAAAGCTACTCTGGGCGGTTTACAAACATATACAAAATATAAAAACAGATTAAACAGCTTAAAATAGAAAATAAAAAACTAATCAATCAAACCAAATAATCAAATCATAACAATAAAAGGAACAAATAAGCAAATGAGCACAAATACAATAAATCAAAATGTTTTAACAATTCAAAATAAGAACAAATGGGGAAAAATAACTAATAGAAGGCATTTCTCCTCACTCAAATGATGGGCATGCACTTTACATTCAACACCCAATAAATACTGTGTTATTCTTTTTTTTTTGGGGGGGGGGGGAAGCGTACCTCTATGCTTGCTTAAGACTAAACCCTTGAACACAATAGGTCTTGCCCTCAGCAGACAAGGTATGGTTGGACTGGACTAGCAAAGATGATGTAACTGTGGTTAGGGCTGCATGACAAATCTTGCATGCAGATACTGACAAAGACAGTAGGAGTAGAGTGGCTAGTGGGATTACTCCACGCTGTTTACTTGGGGCAGAAGTTAAGGAAGAAGAGGACATGGGAAAAGAAAGGTGTCCAAGTTTTGGGTAAAGAGCTTGGTCTATGGTCTGAATTTCCTTATTCTATGGGTATAACTTTGGCGAACATTCATAAATTTAAAGGACATGATAATAATTTTGCGGCTGTTAATTGGGTATGTTATACCATGCCCCTGATCTTTAATTTGTTCTTCATCATTGCGAAGTCTTTTCTTCTTTTCCTTCCAATCTCTTTAAGAAATGGAAGACAACTGTGATTCGACAGCTCCATTGTGAAATGCATCCACTGGACTTCCTCTCTGGATCACAACTTTAGGGATTTCATGTTTTGGTGGTGCTATTATTAAAAATAGCATGGCATAAGAAGCCTGTGGGTGGCAAGTTCCCCACAGACATTCTTCCATATGACAATGCTACCCCCGTGACTGTGCTAACCGCTGAGCTAAAGTAATTGTGAGCCGCAGCCAAGCACAAAGCCTATGCATCTATGAAGCCGCACAGAGCAATGGCTGACAGTTTTTTAATTCCTTCCAGCAGTGCCCAGAAAGTAATAGGCTAATAGCTATACAGCTCACAGCAGATGCTGCAAATATCTCATCAGGCTAACTGGGATGCTCCGTTTCAAAATCTGGAGACATGCGGTTTCGCTAATAGGCCATGACAACTTCTGGCCTCTCTCTCTCTCTCTCTCTTTCTTTCTCTCTCTCTCTCTCTCAGCAAAATGTCTACTACAAGACATATGTCAACAAATCATTTGAGACTTCACAAAAAGACAAGGCAGCCCTTATTTTGATTTTGTTACAGAGCCCTTAGCCACAAATGGCGGGGAGGTGTGAGGGAGCCAAGGTTTTGCAGTGAACTTATGAGATCACAAAGCTGTACTCTCAGATGTAAGCAGGGGTGCCCTTCAGATATGAAAGCAAGCCGTCATGTTTTCCCTAGTAAATAATCTCCCACAGCAGCATCAGTAGTATCACTGTATGTTTGAACGGAAAATACCCAAAGACACAAAAGAGAAAAGAATAGCAAATGCTTTTCCGTTTACCGCTCATTACACAGCCCAGGTTTTATCATCCTCAGCCCGAATGGAAGTCCAGCTGGCTGGAAGTATTATTGGTTGTAGTCCAACACATCCAAAAGGCAGCAAATGAGAGAATACCGATGTAACGTAAGGTGTCTTCCTCATATCTTTTCTGACTTCTCAAAATAGGAGGGATCTCTGAGTACTTGCTGAGTACCAGCAAAGTAGGCCAGCCCTCCCTTTGGCCCAAGGGAGGCAGCCATAACCAATAAGAGGAGAGATGGTGGAGCCAAAGGCAGGTATAATCTGTATTGTCCTCTGTGCCATTGGGGGGCGGGTGCTCTCCAAGATGGCCCTTGATCCAGTCGAAAATGCCTCACCATGATAGGGCCTCACAGCTAAAAGACTGTGGAAGAGGTGGTCAACAATTGCATACAGCAGTACAGGAGCAACACCAGCCTGTGGATTCAACCCCTTAAAATGTGGGATTTTAATTGCTCGAGGACACTTATTTTGTAAAGGAATCACAGCCACACTTTCGTGTAAGAAAATAAGAAAGCTTTTATTTATTAGAGAAATAGTGTATAGTCATGATAAGGAAGGTGATAGAAGGTCTAAGTTGGAGATCTTAGGAACCATGGCTGCCTCTGTCATCTCTAGAGAATTAAGGCAAGATGTCTCTTCCAGAGGGGAACAGGAGGTACGAGAAGGGAGTGAGGGCAACACTTTACCTCTTATCTGGGGTGACATACATTCACCGTACTCAAACAAAATTACCTCTTTTACCTCCACTGAAGAAGAAGGCTGGTCTGCATAAAAATATTCAGATATCAGATTGAGGGATACAATTGACACCCACCTTTGCAACTTACACAATCTCACAAAGGTACACATAACTCATATATAGGATGCTGGCTCTTTCAATTTGCAGGTTGTACAGTATGTTAAGAGTCAAAGGTTCATGTTTTATAATGTTTTAGTTCTAAGTAATATGCTTTGTCTTGGGGAGATAGTTTGTCAGGAATCACAGGGGTTGAGGTGCAGTTGGGAACCAAGGCTGGCATCAGCGACAGAACCGTGATTAGGAAGTAGCGATGGATGATTCTCTTATCCCAAATATATATTTTCCCAACCAGTATACAAGGTGAAGCATGGTCAAGTGTCAATATTCATGCTTTATCGACATTTGCAATGCAGTTTAAAATATTAAAGGATAGTATGCATCAAAATGTGTGCATCTGGGGAAGTTAAAAGTGCATAAGTTGATTTAGAACAGGGAGAATTTCTCGCAAAAATAGGTGCATTGGAATAATCAGACACACACACACACACACACACAAATTTACAAATGTGCACAAAATGTAAAAAGAATAGAAAATTGACATAGAAAAGGATTGGAATAAATTTAACAATAAAATGTGAGAATGACTGCCTGGATAAATGGGCATTTGTCCCACTGTTTGAGGCCAATATGGGGCTGGGCTGGTTTAGTACGTTTGATGGCAACCAGACGGCATAAGAGCAAACAAGCTAAAAATAACTCAAGCAAAGTTGCAAGAGTAAGATAATACCTTTATTGAACCACTAAACAAACAACAAAAACAAATTGCAACCTTCTGTGAATCAGATCCCACCCCCTCAGATTGGTCATCACCCCCTCATGGAAAAAAATTGTAGGTAAGAGTCCCAAAAATTCATGGCAGATGCCCTGCTGAAGATGTGGGATTTTACACACGGAAGCTTGCCATTTGTTTGAATGTTTAGTGGTTCGGTAAAGATATCACCTTGCTCTTGCATTTTGTGTAATCTTGAACCATAAAGCCTTTTCCTAATTCTATCAAATAAAGTTGTTTGTGTGCACCTTTTAAACATGTAACTCTGCAC